>OY776680.1:30425718-31629013 GCA_963675555.1 Leptura quadrifasciata | reverse complement strand
ATCCAACTGTGACTTTCGAGGAATATTGGTGGATTGTTCCCTCATCAGTGAGGGTTCCACGGACGGGGCTTCTACACACATCAGTGAAGTTCCACGAACGGGGCATCCACACACAGTAGAAAGTTCCAGGGTTGGAGAGACTATAATCAACCCCACCCTTGGGTCAATTTCTTTTGTCCCGAAGACACCTCCGTAGGGCTACAGTTCTTCCACGTCGAAGTTGGTATCGTACCACCCTAAATAAGTGTGTTGTTGTTTTTACTTACCGGGGACCATCTTCAGTGGTTCGGCTCGGTTATATCAATTCATACTTTTGTATTTTAACTTGTACATATTTAAAGATTTTATGCATTTATATTTATTTAAGGAGGTTCTCTAAATCAGACCCATTGTGGCAGAATTTATGACCATTTGACATTGTAAACCGATGTGTAGCTACACGAGGCATTTTATTAATGTTGTAACTTATTAATCGAGAAATTTGCCACACGTTTTCAATATCGCCAGGTTACATGCTAGAGAACCAATATCTGTAAATTGTGTAATATAGTGCATTTCATTTTTAAAGAAAGTATCACTATTTCGTCTGCGACCACTACGTATGGCAGCCTCAATGATTTGTTAAGTAAGTAAACTAATAATTTGTCATAGTTTATGTACACTTGGGCTTAACGCCCTGAGATAGTCTGAGCTAGAGAAATTTTATCGTAGGCACGTACATCACTTATCCGGGTTAAGTTTGTGCCCTACGATATCTGCTACGCTACAGTAGCCCAAGTGATTTCGTTATGTAATATCTTATAATCATTAATATCTAACGTATTTATTTGTGTATGTACGTGTAAATCGTAGCACTTAACTGAAGGGCGGGAATTCGGTTTGTCATTCCAAATTCCGATAAAGAATCAGAAACCATTTATTTTTTATTTTTAATAAAATAAATTTTGAAGGCAATTTGATGGAGGTCCCACGGCAGTACCTCATTACCTTGGGGTTAATCCGGCACTGAATTGATGCACACCTCTCACACAACTACCAGAAACTATTGCTAGTCATCAACATGTCCGGCGAAATCACCATACATGTACTAACATGTTCGACACTCGGTTCGTGTTGGTAAGGATCGGCGCTCTGCACAATATGCAAATCATTCCAACCGCCAAATATGTTCGTCATTCTCATACACCTTTACGTATGCCCAAGTAACAATTATAAGATAGTTGTAGTAGTTGATAGTAGTAGTATTTATTTAGGGTTTAAAAATGCTTTAATAAAACGATATTGGTTTTAAAGTTACCTTAAGATAATCTAAAAGTTTTTAAAGACCACTTATCCTTATGCAAAGAATTTAATATACTCTTTAAATTAAAATAAGAAAACTATTTGCTCTTAATGCCCTATTGATCTTAAACTGGTTCTATAATATTCTTGATACTAACTATTTTAAAACTAATTTGCTTTTTTAAAGGATTAAATATCAAGTTGGTTTTAAAACAATCCATTCTGGAACAAATAGCTTTAATGTAGTTTTATGGAGTACCCTTGATGTACTCATTAAAACCCATTAAGAAAACTATTTTATCTTAAGCCTATATGATCAATAAAATTCCACATTAAATCCAAAAATATAATTTTTACGTTTTAAAGAATATTAAGTTATTAAGAATATTTATTTATTAAGAACTTTTTAATGTCAAAGGTTTTAATTTAGTCAATTTGGTTAAAATAAATGCCTATTGAATTTTTGACGACTTTATTAATACTAATTTTACCCCTTCCACATTTGGTGAAAACGTCATCTTCTCAATATACACACGGCACAATTTGTAAGGTTAGGATTTCATTCGCGCGCTAAACCACTTTAAATCAATAAGGCCACGAGTTTGAACACATTAAAGCAACTCAGTTTTAAAATTAGAGTAAATAGACGTTTGCGAGAGTAGTTGTACTTAAAGTGGTAAATAAAACGATGCTTTAAGTCTTGCAGGATTTAAAATGTTCTATAAACCTGCAATCTCTTTTAATCAAGATCGCGCCATGTTTTATATAAAATGCAGACTCCGCCATGATGGACATTTTTAATAGCCAGAGAAAAAAATATTATTATTAAAATATATGCGCCTTACATCCTTAAATAACTGGACAGTGTGTCCAAATATGCAATTTAATAAAAAAATGCATTTAGATGCAAAATAAAATTTGACCATATTTTTAAATAAATAAAAAAAAACAATAAATTAATGGCGCTCGAGTTATGTAGAAGTGTTTTATTATATTTTGTCAGGAAACTGCCATCCGCTATCAAATTTCTCACCAGAATAGTTTGCATTTGAATATTATTTATGACTGCCATTATATAGAGACTTGCCGTTTAAACTACATCACACAAAAGTTCTCCGACTTTAGTAAACAAAATAAAACCCTTTTAGGATTAATTTTAATGATTCTCAAGGTAACTTAGTCTGCTGTAAGTATATTTTAAATGCAAAACGTCAGTTAATAAGTTTTAATACATAAATTTAAAGATGCATTGAAGAACTTTTTACGAATATAAAATTAAAACTAAATGGGTTTAATATAGTCTTGAAGACCCTTTTAAGATGGGCCCTTTTTGGAAGCTGCTTTATGGTGGACCTAAGGTTGTCTTGAAGATCATTTGGTTTTATTCGAAGTTTTATTGTATAGTTTTAAAGCGACCTTGGAGATCACAATAAGAGCATTAGTGTTACTTGGGTGTTCCAATTCCTTTTACCAACATGCTCGAGTGTGTATGGGGGGAGGGGTTAAATTTGTCGTGTTAATAATATTCTGAGTTTTCGATATTAGAGCGTTTCCGGCTGTGACACAATATTGGAGAAATGATGCCAAAATTAACTTTTCACGAATATTTCGTTTCCAGAACGAATTATGTGAAAAACAATTATCATCAAAGATATGTTACCCTATTATTTGGGTTTTCTACCACATGTATTATTATCCTCTTCAAAAACAAATCACCGAATCTACAAAATAATAGAATTATTGGAAAAAGCCTCTGCGCTCGTGACGTTTACATCAAAAGAATAGTCTGAGGTTATGTTTTGCAAATGATATAAATCGGAATAAATACAGAAATGATGTATTTTGCTGACGTTTCAGAAAGTAATCTCTTTCCGTTTTCAAAGCTTTTTTTGGAATAACTCTTATTTTGCTGTGTATGTCAAATACACAGCTTTAAGATTCTGTTTATGTTATTTCCATAGATACTTACACAGAACACAGAACTGATGATATTTTCTTTTAGATAATGTTGAGTTTGTTTAGTTCTTCTTTTAACATTGGTAGCCAGGTTGTACAAATATCTACAGAACAATTCGATAGGCACTTATCTTCATTTAATAAGATTATTGCTGATTCTTTAATTATTTTTCTTTTTTTGGTATCTGCTTCTTTTGTTAAAATTTTTGCCGAGTCCCAGTTTATTCAATGTTCGTTTTCCCAAGCATGTTCACAAATCTTTGATTTCTGAATTTCATTCTTTCTAATTCTTGTGCTCATCCAACCTCACACTGAAAGGTCTGGATGACTCACCCACATAACATTTATCACATTCGCATGGGATATTGTAAATACAGTTTTTTGAATTTTGCTCCCTGTTTATCGGTTTTGTTTTTGTTAAAATAGATCTTAAAGTGTTCCCCGTTTGAAATATCGTTCTAACATCAAATTTGTCACCTATACGGCGTAGCTTCTCCGATAGTCCGTATACATAAGGAATTATTGCTGTGTAATGACGTTCAGGTATTTGTCGTACCTGATTGTCCCTATATTCAACATTTATGAAAACTCTATCAACAAAGGCTTCAGGGTATGTTTATACGATAGGGCCAAAATAATTTCAACTAATAATGAAATATTAAATAACGAGAAAAAATTTCTCAAAGAGGTTCTAGTACAAAATCAATACCCCAATACCCTTCCAAGAAAAGCTTTGAAACGTCAGCAAAATGCATTATTTCTGTGTTTATTCCGATTTATATTATTTGCAAAACATAACATCTGAATATTCCTTTGGCGTAAACGTCACGAGCGCAGAGGCTTTTTTCAAATAATTCTATTATTTTGTAGATTCGGTGATTTGTTTTTGAAGAGTTGAAGAGATACATGTGGTAGAAAACCCAAATAATAGGAAAGAATATTCGTAGAATGCCACAAATAACTTTCAGACAATATATGTTACCCAATTTTCCTCTTTGAATTTTACTTAATGATCATTAATTTTGTTGTGTATTAGTATTGGGGAATGGTAGCTCAGTTGATTAAAGCGTCTGGCTAGCAAACTGAGTTGCCTAGCGAAGTGGGTTCGATACCCACAAGGCGAAACAATTTTTCATTAAAAAAAAAATTGCCCCAAGAGTGGTTCGGAGTCCACATTAAACTGTAGGGCCTCGTCTCTCTTTACCTAGCACAAGATCCTTGAGATCTTCCAGGGGGTTACTTCGGTAACTTGAGAGGCGGTTAAGAAAACATTTTAAGAAAACATTTTTAAGTCATTTCTAAAGACTGTAGAATCATGAGAATTTTTAAATAAACACTAAAAAAATAGTATTTTTATTTTATATTTTTATTTTAATGCCTTATTTAGATTTAAGTACTGGCGGAGTTTAGCATTGGCCATTCCACCACTCAACCAGGACACATACACATATACAATTATATAACGACCATTTCCAAGACATTGCCATCTGCTGCAGCTGAGACTCGAACTCAGGAGTGGTACCGCATCTAGCCGTGTTGTCTCTCACACAACCTCATGTAGTCCACTGCTACCAACTCGGTAACACATGATAACCACCACTAAACATCCATACCCAAGCCAGGATTCGAACCCGGGACTCCTTAGTTGCAAGCCTAACACGTAAGCGTTGAGCCACTGAGCCGGTAGTAATAATACGGGGCTATTATATTAACCTTCATTAATCTCCAATTTCCAATCGAACTATGACTGTATTTTCTAAAAATAAATGGCAAGTGCGAGTACGTTGCAAATTGCGGAAAATTTCGCTTTATTTAAGGGGCCGCCTATGCAAAGGAGACACATGGATGTCATCCAGGCTCCTTTAAACAAACTAAGAGCATCGTCAAAGCGTTGACCTCTATGGAGGTTCGCAGACTTTGTGCTCATCTAAAACGAAACAGAGGATGCATTCAATGGGTCAAATCAAGTGGGAATGGAAATAATATGTTATTATACTCCCATTTCACGAAAGCCGCGTTGAATGGGCTTTACAGGAAGAGATTTGGAATAAGTTAGCATCTTCGCTGACGTTAAAGTATTACATCACATGCGAAGGTGTATACCACGCGGTAGTTGCTGATTACATGAACACAATTTATAATGGATTAAGTTTTTTCATAAAACTGATTTTATTTCTTATATGGAAGGGAATATTTTATGACTTGGGCAATAAATGGTTAAAGAAGCATAATTTTCTATTGATTCCTCTAACCTTCTAGAAAAATAGATTTGACAAACGTACTCAACGAAAAGAGATATTTAAATTCTGTTGTCGTTTCAAGCGCTCGTTTTCGAAATATCGGTTGTTAAGCGTTAAAATACAATAGAAAATTACAATTTCTTAAAGTTCTTGAAGCGAGATACGCACGTTAAAAATTTTAAATCGCGATAAGCATCAATGCTTTTTTCTTTATTAAATATATTTTTTTTGAGCAACGGCTACAGATTTTTTGATAATTTTTGTGCCAAAATATTTCCTTGTAACAATCGTTCATTATCAATGTCTCGAAAATTTTGAATAACGCCCTTTTTCCCAGGCTAATTTTTGTCCAACTTTACTCATAAATACATAAATATTTTTTTTAATATATTTAATGAAAATTTTCCACTTCAATACATACAACAAAAGAAAAATAATAATAATTTTACAGACCAAGAAATAAAGGATTATAAAAATAAATCAGAGATATATACAGTGAAACAAAAAAGAATATGAAAATTTATTAGAACATGCAAGAAAAAATAATTATGAAGAGAAAATTAAAAATCAAACAAAAAGTTAAACGATATGTTACAGCTTTGGGGTGATATGTAAATATTTAAAGGAAAAATCGTTATGAATGGTATATTTTTCAAATTTTGAATCAAGTGCAAGATTTGGTATCATTTTTTGGGGAAGTAATAATATGCAACAAATATTCTTAGTACAAAAATAGTGGCAAGTCTTCTTCTTCCTCTTCTTGTTTAGCCCGTTCTCGTCCACTCCTGGACATAGACCTCCTCCATACTTTTCCAACGGCATCTATCTTGAGCACTCAATATCCAATTTCTGCCGGCTTGCCTTTGGATATCGCCTCTCCATCTTGTGAGGGGGCGTCCGACACTTTGTCTAGTTTCTCTGGGTCGCCACTGCATTATCGCCTTCATTCACTTTATATTATCTCTGGCAAGGTACCCCGCCCAGCGCCATTTATTTCTAGCGATGCTCTCTATGACGTCAGAGACTCGAGTGTTGTTCCTAATGACCTCGTTTCTAACTCGGTCCCTCAAGCTGATCCCCAGCATTGCACGTTCCATTGATCGTTAGCAAACCCGAAGAAGATTTGCTCTATTTATTGTAAGGGATACAGTCTCGAGGCCTAGGTCATAACCGGTACTATACTAGCGTCAAAGACTTTACGTTCAGGTTAATGGGGACGGCCGGTTTCCTGAGGATGTAACCAAGTTTTCCAAATGCTGCCCGCGTCAGGCCAACTCGCCTGGTAATTTCTGCGGTCTGGTTGTCCTTATCGAGCTTGATATTGTGCCCGAGGTACACGTATTCTTGAACCACTTCAAGCGTGTGGTTGTCGATGTGATTGAATATTATCTGGGCTCATAATCTTGGTTCTCAGGAGATTCATCCTCAGGCCCACGGCCTCCGAGGCTTCATTCAGTTCTCGCAGGATAATTCCAAGTTCGTCAGCATCATTGCTTATCAGAACGATGTCATCAGCAAAGCGTAGGTGACTCAAGAATTTTCCGTCGATGTTGATACCTTTTCGCTCCCATGTCAGGTTTTCAAAACCATCCTGCATAGCCAGGGCGAACAGCTTCGGCGAGATAGTGTCGCCTTGTCTGACTCCTCTCTTGATGGGGATTCTCCCGGTGATTAAGTCTTCCTCGACTTTGACATGGAGAGTGTCGTGTTCATAGATGTCTTTAATGAGATTGGAGTATCTTGGGACAATCCTCGCCGCGTCCATTGCAAGTAGCACTGGCCAGATTTCCAACGCGTCCAAAGCCTTCTGATAATCGACGAATGCCAAGTGCAGTGGGACGTTATACTCAGTGGATTTTTCGATAAGAGTACGCACAATCTGGATGTGGTCGATCGTGCTGTACCCCTTTCTGAACCCAGCTTGCTCTATGGGTTGGTAGAATTCGAGTTTGTTGGTGAGACAGTTGGCGATTATCCTTGTCAGCTTATACAGTACCGAGAGGAGATTGATCGGTCGGTAATTCTCAATGTTCGTCGAGTCGCCCTTCTTGAAGAGGATGGTGACCTCAGCATTCCTCCATGCATCGGGAATCCTTCCTTCTTCTAGGCATTTGTTCAGGTGAATGAGAATAACCCGAAACGTCGGTTCAGAGGATATTCCCGAAATCGATATGATGGAGCTTAGAACAGTACTCCAACAAATGAGAAATCGTAAGGCTCCTGGAGAAGACCAAGTAACGAGTGAGATGCTGAAAACTGGAGGAGAAACTCTGGATAGAGCACTTCTCATTCTCCCGAGTGACAAGTATAATGTATAATTTGAAATATAATGAGACTTTCAGGAGAGTTTAAAAAAGACAGAATTTTTACGATTTTTGCCTTGTATATTTATGACTGTTTAATGTTTGTTTTTAAAAATAAACATAAATTCACTATTTATAACATCTCTCATTCATGCGAAACACGGGGTGCGAACGTGAACTATCCGGTACATAGGTTAACGCTAGTCCACATTACATGTGTATAAAATTATATAACAAGCTAAATGATAAACAGGAGAAATTGAGTGACGAAATTTAAAAATGAAATAAAAAATCTGTTGATAAATTTAGAACCCTATGATTTGGAGGATTATATAAGCCATTGTAGAAGTACAGTTTCTGTTGACGTTATTTCATTTTTGAGATATACCTGTCGTTCATAGTGTAATATCTCCTCTGAAATAATTAAATATTATTATTATTAAATACAACTAATTGTAAGCTACCAAATAAAACCGGTCGCAGAATTTTGAGGTACGGTCGTGAGCAAAAAAAATAGGACAAGTCTTATAACGGTATTTTGTTAAAATCTAGTTGTGTATATCTAACTTTAATTTTTATGACATTGTCAGTTAGTTTATTGCAAGTGTGCAAAAAACTAATATGCCTCATATAAGCGATTAAGTTAAATCTGGAGTTATTGCTAAAGCAGAAGATGGATGGTCGATGAGAGAAATTACACTACGTTATAATATTGACAATAATTCGGTGTATAACGTTTTAAGACAGTGAAGAATAAACGGTACGATTAGTAGAAATCCTGGATCAGGGCGACGAAGGATATCAACTCAACAATAAGATTTGCAATTGGTAAATGCTTTAGTAGAAAATCCATTTTATTCAGTTATTCAGGCTGCTGAAGAAACGAATTTTCCTGGATCGAATAGTACTTGTCGCCGGCGAGTAAGAGAATCGGAGCTACGCTGTCATGCAGCAGCACAGAAATACTTACTTAAAGCTGAACATAAAGAAGCTCGAGTAGGATTTGCGCTTGAATTTTTAGCGCATGATGTAAATTTTTGGAACAAAGTAATCTTTACAGACAAAAAAACTTTCCAGTCAACACACAGCGGCCGTATTCGTGTTTACCGCCCTCCGAAGACCCGATTCGATGAGAAATATATATCTAACAATGATAAAAGTGGTAGATTTTCTGTCAATATGTGGGCTTGGATATCGTCACGTGGTCCTGTTGTTTTGTGGCATATTGAGGAACGATTTAATAGTAAAACGTATATTAGGATTTTAGACAATATTGCTCCCTTCTGTGTCACAATTATTTCCTAATAATGAGTTCATATTTCAACAAGACAATTGTTCCGTTCATACTGCTCATACCGTAACTAACTGGTTTCAAGATAACAGCATCAATGTTCTTAACTGGCCCAGTTATAGTCCAGATCTTAACCCTGTGGAAGAAGTATGGGGACTACTCGTAAGAAGTATCCAAAAACGAAATATAAGACCACGGAATGCCGAAGAATTACTGGAAATAGTAAATAATGCATGGGAAAATGTTATTACTAATGATTATTGTATAAGGTTATTTAATTTTATGCCAAACAGACTTATAGAGGTTATAAATAGAAATGGTGCAATAACGAATTATTAATAGATAGTTTCTTGTTAGGTAGGATATCTCTTGTCCTTTGATCCAGGATTTCTACTAATCGTATCGTTTATTCTCCACTTTCTTAAAATATTACCAAATTTTTATTACTGTTATAACGCAATGCAATTTGTCTCATTAACCATCCATCATTCACTATAGCAATAACTACAGCATTAAAATAAAAAATAAATTAAAAGTAATATCTGTTTTATTTCGGCTACTCATTACATATTCAAATAGAGACAGATTTACATTAGAAAAAAAAGTTGTCCTATTTTTTCTGCTCACGACAGTACGAGCTCTCTACTATGAATTTTTGGCAACTACCGCTTGACTCTCGATATTAGTTCATTCATATTTTAAGACGGCAGTTTCAAAACAGTGCACGCGGCCAGGTACGCCACTGTATCTCCAATTGCAATTATTATAACTGTTGTTCTTTTCAGCGTCTTTGGGGGTCGCCTAAGCACTCAATGTTTATTATAGAAATCGTTTTCTAGAAGTATGTTGCCTATGCGGGTGGGTTATTTTTCTTCACCAATAACAACCTATTTAATAAAACAATGCTGCGCGGTAATGCGCAACTTGTCATTCCGCTTTCTTGCACAATTATTTTAATTTAATTGACATTATTCTATCGTTAGCAATTCAACTGTTATGACTCATGAATATTTAACAAAAAGATATCTAAGGACAGTTAATGAAGGGGATCAGCTATTTTGTTTAATCAGCTTGCAATTTTACAACAATGGTTATTATTGTACCTACAATCAGGCTTTGAATAAGTATATTGCATAGAAGAAACTTGTTTCTTAAATCTGTGCAATCCATAACATTGAACTCGAGTATCGTCTAATAGACTGAAGAGGAGCAGTCTCAAAGGTAACTTAATATAGTGGGGTGGCTTAGCGAAAATTGTTTTCGTTAGGGTTGTTTTACTTTCCTTTAAAAAATTGCTGAATATCACCCACGCGGTTAGGTTTCCGGCAAAACATGTTATTATATGTTTTATCAACAATTAAATTTACTACAATATGAGCCCAATACCGCCTTAGAACGTTGAATATTTTGTGTGATACATTTTTTGAAATTTCGAATTCTATATAAATTTTCTATTCTTCTTCTTCTTCTATTTCAAAATCAGCAACTACCCAGTATGTATACATTTCGTTGCACCAAAGTCTAAAATATATCTAAGAGATATCCAGAAAAACATATCTATGGGTCAACAATCTACTTAAGGGTGCTTACTCAAGGTCAAATAGTGCATTAAATATCCTCATTTGTATTTTACACAATTTTTTAAAACGAGCCATCAGAATTCAGAATTGATTTCATTATGTAAACTAGCAAACTTAAGACACAGACCTATTATATTTTATATTACAATCCTAGTTAAAATTAAGTTTCTAAAATTTTCTTCTCCTTGATTATATAACGCGAACGTACCCATTAGTCCCAAATTCACCATAAATTGTTTTATATTCTCCAGAGGGATTTAAACATTCAAATAAAATATAACACGATGCAGTAGAAAATAAAATACATGAAAAAAAGTGAAAAGTCTGCATAATATTTGCTCCTATCGAAGTAATGTATCGAATACGAATATGTTAAATTTCGTATAAAATAGTTGGGCGTTTTGATACTACATCGCAGGAGCATAGCGGTGACGTTTAAAACTTGGTTTATTTATTTGCTCATATTAATGTTAAGAAAAGAGACATTGCCATTAAAAATATTGCTGATTATATATTTTTGGAATTAATTACTTTTTATTTATTAAGATTGACAGTATTTTGATCTCTACCACAATACGAAAAAATCGTGTCCCAGTGAAGTAATGGTTATTTATATATCCTATTTACTTCTTCCCGGTTTCTCTGAAGAAAAGGAGGTAGTTACTATGTGTTTTTTATGATTAAAACATTTTATAATATAAAAAAGTACCACTAATATACATAGTGCATTTTTTATCACCGAGTGTGAAGGATCAAACAGGAGGAATTAAAAAGCACTTTCGCTTTATGGTATATTGGTACAAACTATTTAATTTCTTGCACTCCACGATCTAACAGTGCGCTAATGCTATTATAATAATCAATTTCAAGGAGTAAAGTACAGGATCTCTTTTACTCCTCAAGAGACAGAAGCCAATTTCTACACTTTAGTCCTCGAAAATGACAATTAAAATAGCACTCTTAGATCACAGAATACTAAAACATTGTTTTTGAGATGGGAAATGCTCAAAATTTATTTTTTTATTTTCCATTGTGGTACAGATTATTATTAAGGGTGTACAGAAAAGTTTCTACATGACTTGCAAACATTTGTTATAACTGGTACATATAAACATATAACCGCGTCGCGATTACAGTTCGTTCCCTCCTGTACGCCGAATCTGGTTCCTAGACTGGTGTGGAATCTGTTATCGACAGGATGATATAAATCGATTACTTACAAATTTACTCGGGATTGACTGGTGCATGCAAACGCAGTCTTAAGGACTGACCAAGAATAGATGTTGTTTGGAACACTTACATAAAAGACAGTCTAAAGGAAACTGCCGGTGTTAAGAGAGGGAAGGGAGAAAGGAGAAAAGTAATAAGAAAAAGCACACTTCCTAAAAATTTTGTTACATTCTTCCAAAATTCAGAAAATAAAACAGAACTTTTACCCTATTATGTGCCTTCATATATTGGATGCACTATAGCCCGGGAGGTAGGGGTCCATTTTGAACAGTGTTTTCATACCGCTAAATTATCACTTGTACTGTCGTGAGCAGAAAAAAATAGGACAACTTTTTTTTTCTAACGTAAATCTGTCTCTATTTGAATATGTCATGAGTAGCCGAAATAAAACAGATATTACTTTTAATTTATTTTTTATTTTAAAACTGTAGTTATTACTATAGTAAATGATGGATGGTTAATGAGACAAATTGCACTGCGTTATAACATTAACAAAAATTTGGTGTAACATTATAAGAAAGTGGAGAATAAACGATACGATTAGTAGAAATCCTCGATCAAAAGACAAAGGATAACAAGAAACTAACTATTAATATTTCGTTATTGCACCATTTCTATTTATAACTTCTATAAGTCTGTTTGGCATGAATTAAATAACCTTATATAATAATCATTAGTAATAATATTTTCCCATGCATTATTTACTGAAATCAATTAGTTACGGTATGAGCAGTATGAATGGAACAATTGTCTTGTTGAAATATGAACTCATTATTAGGAAATAATTGTGACACAGAAGGGAGCATATTGTCTAAAATCCTAAAATACGTTTCACTATTAAATCGTTCCTCAATATGCCACAAAACATCAGGACCACGTGCCGCTATCCAAGCCCACATATTGACGGAAAATCTACCACTTTTATCATTGTTAGATATATATTTCTCATCGAATCGAGTATTCGAAGGGCGGTAAACACGAATACGACCGCTGTGTGTTGGCTGGAAATTTTTTCCGTCTGGGAAGATTACATTGTACCAAAAATTTACATCATGCGCTAAAAATTCAAGCACAAATCCTACTCGAGCTTCTTTATGTTCAGCTTTAAGTAAGTATTTATGTGCTGCTGCAAGACAGAGTAGCTCCGATTCTCTTACTCGCCGGCGACCAGTACTACTCGATCCAGGAAAATTCGTTTCTTCGGCAGCCTGAATAACTGAGTAAAATGGATTTTCTACTAAAGCATTTACCAATTGCATATCTTGTTGTTGAATTGATATCCTTCGTCGCCCTTATCCAGGATTTCTACTAATCGTACCGTTTATTCTCCACTTTCTTAAAATGTTACACACCGAATTTTTGTCAATATTATAACGCTGTGCAATTTGTCTCATTGACCATCCATCTTCTGCTTTAGCAATAACGCCAGATTTAACTAAATCGCTTATATGAGGCATATTAGTTTTTTGCACACTTGCAACAAATTATGACAACTAACTGACAATGTCATAAAAATTAAAGTTAGATGTGCACAACTAGATTTTAGCAAAATACCGTTATAAGACTTGTCCTATTTTTTTTTGCTCACGACCGTACCCATCGATAAGCTTTGGTTGATAAGTGAAGTGAAGGTCAGTTGACGTACACTTCCCGTCAAATAAAACTAGGACACTTTATTTTAGTTTTGTGAAATAGCCTTTGATAATTCAGTTTTGACAATTCTTGAATTGTCAGAAATTATTATTATTAAATTCCACGATGCCACAACAATTAAGCATCATTCAAAAATTACGAATTGTTTCAAAGATTCAATAAGACTTCTTGCGGAAGAATTTAATGTCAACAAGAATACTATTTTGAAAATTAAAAGAAAATGGGAAATGAAGGAACTGTTGAGAGAAAGTTAGGAACAGGTAGACCAAGAAAAACCTCGGAAGAGCAGGATACTACTTTAATAAATTATTTACGAAATCATCGGGGTTTGCTGGAATATCGACGGAAGGCTAAATTCTAGAAAAATATTTGGAAATTTTAGATAATGTAATTAATGTTGCCTTCAGTTAGACAACGTTTCCTTGATGACAATTTTATATTCCAGCATGATAATTGCTCAGTGCACACCGCCAATTTTATGAGAAGTTATCTAGTTGAAAATAATGTTGAGGTTCTGCCTTGGGCTGCCAAAAGTCCCGACATGAATCTATCGAAGAACATTTGGGGAATAATGGTTAAGAAAATGCAGAAACAAAATGTTATCACCCCTTAAATAAAAATCATTTATGGTCTCTCATTGAGGAAACCTGGAAAAGTCTGGTGGAAAGTCATAGCTTTACCACAAATTTGATCGATTCAATGCCCAGAAGAATGCAAGAAGTAATAAATAATAACGGGACCATGACTAGATATTGAATTCTAATTTTTTTTTTGTTTGTTTCTTATTTATTTATTTTTTTTCAGTTTACTTTATATTTATTTTTAATAAATTACTGCCTAATTTTCCTAAGGGCCAGTTGTTTTATTTGGAAAATAGAATAAAGTTGGCACCGCCGCACGAATGTCGTCTACCAAGATCGATTTACATAACTAAAAATTACAGTTTTCAATGAACAAGAGTTATCCTACTTTTATTTGTCGGGAAGTGTACCTGCGGTGGGGGTTGCTGTGAAACTTGTTAGACATTTTTTTTTACAGTTATTTTAGACAAACTGAATTTTTTTAAATAAATTATTGATGATCGATGGTAAAATTTCATACGGCCTACCTAAATCCTGTTCAAAAAACCGATACACATGCCTACGATGGAAAAAACGCGAAATAGGGGTGGTTCTTCAAGTTTTATGGTAGTTGCTGAGGGGTGGAAACCTTAAAAATATCACTATCGTGTTCAGCGTCCTCGAAAACGTAGGGTACCCATGTTTCATCCCTGTAACAGAATTTTTGTGTTTTAAGCCTTTTTTGCAACTTTTTCATGGAGTAATACCTTATTGCTCCAGCTGACGGTCTTTTCCCCCAATATACATATAGCTGATTATTATTTTCATACTTCTATATGTGTCAGAAGTCATGTAAAACATTTCATTCGATCTGAAATTATCATCAATAATTTATTTTAAATTATTGTTATTCTCTACATAGTATCTGTTATGCGTATTAAAATAAGTCGGCATACGATGACTAGATCAAAGAGACCCCTTCTTCCCTGAGTATTACGAAAAGGCGCAACTTAAGCCGCATAAGCACTGTTGATACAGTTATAATATTGGTAAGCATATTTTTTAAGCTACTAATTTAAAAACTTAATCTTTAACTCTGGGTTGCGTTTGGTAAGGGCAAATACTGCCGATATTATCTTATCAATCTCATTTGCCAAGAGCTGGAGAAAACATGTCGCAAGCATTATCCATTTTCCATAAATTTATGGGCTCAGACAACTACATCACAATTTTCTGATAAAGGAAGGAAACCGCATGAAAAACATGGAAAGCATACCCTTCAGATAGTAAAGGATTTCTCTTTTCTGAATAACATACCTATAAGCCAGTCGATAGCAAATCAAAATAATCGAACGATTCACATGCATCCTGTACAATGGCACTACAGAAATTGATAGCGTTAAAAAGCTCAGAGAACACAATCGCAAGGAACACAAGTGAAGATGATGCACTGCCTACCGCACACATAGGATTCTCTCATCCAACACACAAATCGATGCATCTATCAATCTATCATCTGGCTAAATAGTTTGAAAAAAGGTTCCAAGATGCACCTACTCCACGCAAATTTGGATGGAAAAGTAATGGAGAAACTTGGGAACCGATTTGGTTGCCTATACCAGAAGCAAGTAAAAGCTGTAGGGAATTAATCAAGTGTAGCTGTAAGTCTAAATCCTTCTGCTCTAAAAAATGTTTTTGCAAGTGTTGTACTTGCTTGCACAGCCCTTTGTCACTACAAAAATCACTGTGGACAATAAAGTTGCCTGCGAACGGCAGATATCTGTATGCTACTATAATTGAAACTTTCTCATATTGCACTTTGTCATATCTGGTGAAATAAAATAATTACCTACAGATTTTTTATAATTTTATGTATGAATTTTTCTTTTAAAAACATTGTAGCCCGGAAAGGCTACAATATAGATATATTGTTCTAAACATTATTGGATTAATGAAGTTATTTTTCTTTAAACACTAACTGCATTGGATATATTTAGAAAAACGACATATTGCAATCATGCGGTAACCTATAAAAAGTAAAAGCTTAAAAGCTTGCAAATCGCAAATTAAAGCTACAACTACTGTTTTTCATCTAATTTGTAGCAAATTTAATATGAAATGTACACGTTGGCACTTTTTGTCGAACATTTTAAAGATGTCAAAATTTAAAAGTTTGTATCTCATAAAATATGCAACCTACTAAGGTGGTATTGGGTTCATATTGTAGGAAATTTAATTGTTAATAAAACGTATAACAACATGTTTTGCCGTATGCCCAAGCATTTGGGTGATATTCAGCAATTTTTTAAAGAAAAGTCAAAAAGCTTAACGAAATTAAATATGGTGTCGCATTTCAAGATGACGAGCTTGAGAATCGGGCACCACCCCATAAATTGTTTGTACTGAGGGGTACATACGAATTGAGCAAATTATCTCGCATTAATCCAGCAGGTCACGATTCTGGCTAATATTTGCTCTAAGCCACCACACTAATAATACAAATAGATAATATAACATTTAAAGGTACACATAAATTACAAAAAGTGGGCTACTTTTAGACTAACCGGAACAAAAATATCAGTTCCGTTTTAACCGGAAATGACGTTAACTTTTTTCTCAAATAGAATGCAATAATTTTATTAACACCTCCCATGTGATATTAATTTTGATAGTCTAGGCAGTATATTAAGTCGTATAATTAATACTGATTATTGGTTTTAATTTTGTTTGTAATTTAAGTGTCACTATTTCTTTAACGGTTTCCTCTCAAGCATGGAATTCTAAGTGCAACAATTTTTTCCGATTTAAAAAATTCCCAAAAATAAGTGAGTTACGAATAATTTTTTATTTTTCCAAAAGGGCTGCGGCAGATGAATGCTACTTGAAAAAAATACTAAGTATGCTATTGAATTTATTACTAAGGTTGTAGACTCCCTGTAAAGAAGGAAGTAGTTATTTGAAGTACTGATAGGTACGAATATTTTTAAGTCCTTCTCAAAAGACATAAAATCAAACATTGGTGCATCTTACAAGGATTTTATAAAAACATCTGAAATAAATATTGAAAAATGGCCCCAGCAAGTTGTCATAATTATTTTTCTTAAGTTTCTATTAACATATTTTTAAGCTATATTGGCTAAAGGCAGTAACTGACCTTCCTTTTATATTTTTTCTTCTAGTCTTGTATCTGCTGATGTGAAGCAAATCTTGTTCATCAAACCGGTCACATAATAAAGATTTTCGTAAGATTTGATCCTTTCATAAATTAATTATTACTCGCATGGGATTATTAATCTATCTACGCAACTATTTTCTTTTTTGCAGACAAGTCTACAAATTTACTAATAATTTCTATAGCCTACCTAGTACATTGATTCATAGCCACCTGGTATATGTTTTTCTTGAACACATTTAACCTTTGCTGGCCTATTTTGAACGTTCCGCACTCTAGCTTAAGACGACACTGTTCTGAATTAACAGTTAGCCTTACATCGTTGTCCATATTTCCTATTGCTAAGTGAACTATGAATTCAACAGCGATTCATATTAATATTAATGAATAATATCTTCATCCAACCAAAACAAATTCAAAAAAAATGCCGAAGATAAAAATCAAACTAACAATACCCATAACCCAAACTATTTGAGATATTCGAATAGTAAACAAATAATAGTTATTCACGTCTATTCTTTTTTTGCAAGCTACATTGTTAACCTTTTATACAAACTATGCCTGTATGTTCTTCCTGGCGGCAATCTATTGTTTATTATTTAAATAGGTTTTCCCAGGGCACTAGAAATAGAAATGCGCTATTATTACGACTTGATTAAGTGTGGCAAGGTAGCTCTTTTAAATCGTCTAATACGTCACTGTACAGCCAACTTAAAACATTAATTATTCTCATCGATACTGAAGTCGTTCACGATTAACATGCGTTTTTTTATCAACCTAGAGGTTATTACAACTAAGGTTGATATTAACATGAATCCTATACGATTCATTGAACCATGTCATTTAAACTATGATATGTTTCAGTGATGATATAATGATAATAGTGTTATGTGTACGACAACGCCCTCTTACGAAGAGAGGTTTAATCTCTCAATAGAAAGAAGCTAGCTATATGATGTTGGTTCGCCAATCGAACCAGAGATGGCGCTTGGTTCTCCCTGCCATAGACTATACTAGAGAGCTTGTCGAGAACAACTAAATGAGAGAGTAAACAGTCTAGATCAAGACAAAAAACAGTGTTATGTACAAAGTGAAAGTTGTGAATTATAGTAGTGACTTTATAGTAGATAAAAGTTATAATTAGTGTATAATTATACGGACTAATTTTTGTAAGTAATTCAGTGAAAATAGAATAGAATAGATTTATTTGACCAAGAGTACAAAAATATGTTTTTGGCAAGTCACAAAAAGTATATGTTACAGATCACCATAAATAAACAAATATATGAGTATATAGGACAGTCACAATGTATAAAACAACATACAATAAATTACAAAATAAAAGAAAAGACGGGGTAGGATTACCACACGTGAAACCAGAGCATCCCAAACAAGTTGGGGGACAAGTTTTATAGTAATCCATACAAAAAATTGTTTGTACAATAAAATTAAAATTGGGTAGTAAAAAATTTCTCAACAGAATAAAAGAAAATGCTGAAAATTATTTGTACTTAAAATAATTAAAATTAAGAGATTTTATGTCATGAGGAATATGATTATATAGTTGAAGGTTTAGCGAATTGTTGCTTGATTTTATTAATTTAAGCCTAGGTTTTCTGAGTTGAGTGGCAGCCCTCGTGTCATAATTGTGAAAATCAGAATTAGTCGATAAGGAATCTATGTTCTTGTGGATTTCAGGTAATGTAGTGTACATATGCAAACAGCGAACTGGCAGTATACCTAGTTTTTTGAAAATTGGTTGACAATGGTCACTCCAGTCGGAATTGCAAATTAACCTATACCTGGGCCAATAATTCGAATCAGTAATTGTGACCAACAAGAATGGAGCGCACAAGCAAGACGGCCGCGCACGCACTGCCATAAGCATATTAAAAGTATGTGCCGCTCCGCCTATACATGGGCCAACTAGCATTCCTTTACTGACTCGAATAGAGAGAAATAACAATTTTTTAAGGTACATTTTTCAATCTGCGAAACAGAAATATAATGATTGACAGCTTGTTGGGGAGTATCTCCACGTAATTGAACCAGATGAGGGTGTCATCCAAGACAACGCCAAGAATTTTTATGTTGTCACCTTTTACTACTACGTTGTTTGTAGAAAAAACGAGCCTCTGAGTCTTATCTTCATTAATTTTAAGATTATTGGAAGAAAACCAATTACTAGCTTGCTGTACTTAACTATTGCTGTCCCTATTTAAATTACTGTTGTTAGAATTAAAATCCAAAATCGAGGTGCCATCGACATAGGCAAAGCACTTTATTGGAGACATAAACTGAAAGAAATCATTCAAGTATAAAATAAACAATAGGGGCCCCAGCCTTGAGGCACCCCGTTTGTTAAAAGTTCTGAATTAAAGTTATTAATAGCAACAGATTGTTGTCTATGATTCAGATAGGAATTGAACAGACCTCGTATACCATTAAAGCTTAATTTTTCTACAAGTAACTCATGTGAGACTCAGTCGAACGCCCTAGAAAGTTCGTACAGGTTTACAGCCACATGTTTACCATCCTCAAGGCCCCCGACTATGTTACTGACTATTTTAAAAACCTCTTTGGTGGTATAACATTTATTTTTAATGCCAAATTGGCCGCAGTTTAAAATATTGTTAATCTCAAGATAATTGACAATTGAGAATGACTTCAAAAATTTTTGAAAAAATAGGAATTATAGAAATGGGCCGGCAGTTATCGATAGTGTTAATATCTCCTTTTTTAAACAAAGGTAAAACCTTCGCAACCTTAAGCACATCTGGAACATGACCGTCACTAATGCAAGCATTAATAAGCAATGTAAGTGGCAGTAGATTTATATCAATGGTTTCTTTAAGAATTCGACTATTTATATCATAAATGTCAATGCAATTAGAATCTTTTAAAATTTTTACTGCCTCGGCTACTTCATGTGTCGAAACTGGTTCAAGAAAAAAAGATGATGTGATTTTAGGTAGTTTTTTCAGGTGATCTGTTCGAAACAGGTAAGGCATTAATAAACTGTTCGGTTATAGTCGAAAAATATGTATGAAAAGAGTTTCAGAGATACTGTGTTCAGAAGAATTGGAAGTTGATTTATTACGTTCTAAATTAATCAATTTCCAGATGTTAAGAGCCTTATTGTTAGAATTATTGAAGAAACTATCATATGCAACTTTTTTAGCTTCAAGTAATTTAAATTTATATTCATTATTTAAAATATTACACAAATTGAAATCCTTGGTGCAATTTGAAATCGTCTTTATACAAGAAAGTGTATCCCTTATATCTCTGAGTGAGTCAAACGACCGAACGGGTGGATTGTGACTAATTTTGCATTTTTTAGTGGAAAATGATTTTCATTGAGGGAAGAATAAGTGTTTACTAAAATCTCTGCTAGAAAGTTTGTGTTATAATTCGAATTCTCAAATAAACCCCAATCAACATTATTTAAATGGTTTGAGCTTATCAAGGGGGGCTAGCGTAGGTGCGTCTTTATTATGTACATACTTCGGTATGCGATGTAAAGCAACGACAGGCGCAGTTAGTACTTGGATGGGTGACCATTCCAACGGAAACCGCGTTCTCGCCTCACACATCTTCCAGCGGCTTGTATATCAGTGTATGCGCGGAAGCTATACAACCTTAGGCGAGGGTTGTATAGGAGATATACCATCCTTCGGAGGGGATGTAAAGCCGTCGGTCCCTTGTCTATTAAATGTTAGGCAAGTAAAACATCCCTACTCTTCTTAAGGGAAGAGGTTCGGCAAAATTCCTGGTTGGGGGTAGCTCGTCTACAGACGTCGGTGTTAGGCCTCAGTAGCGGAAATAGGCCGACGTTAAATAAATGTACAAAAAAAAAAAAAAGCTTATCAATGCCTGCCTTACTAATGCTCCTTCTCCAGATATAACTGGCGGCATCTTTATTGGCTTTTATGTTGATAAACTGACCCAGATGATCAGACAGACAAGGATCATTTACCCCAGTCTCATAACAATCATCAGCCAAGTTAGAAAAAATGTTATCAATACAGGTCATGGTATATGATGTAATTCTGGTGTAGCCTGATATTGTGGTCTTAAGGCCAAAAAAAGAGGTAAGACAAATTCATTCTGATAACGAGGGTGATGCACCCCTAAAATTATCATTAAAATCCCCGACTAATATAACTTTGCAACATTTGGTTGAGCAGTGTATTAATAATTGTTCCAGAAGATTAAGAAAAATGTTAATGTCCCCAGAGAAAGATCTATAGACATTAATTAGAACGCAATTAATATTCAATATTTCAATAGCACAATTCTGCTTTGAATTGACTATAAAATTAATTAACCTGCAATTGTTTAAATTTTACAGTATTTTCCACAAAAATTTCGACATCATCATGCTTATTTGTTTCTCTGCAATAAAAAGTCACCAGATTAAAATGTGGAAAACTAAAAGAATTTATGGTACAATTATTCAACCACTGTTCAGAGAAACAGAAGATGTCAAAATTATTTTATCTATATATTAACGTGAAACAAACCTATACCATCTTTTTTACAAACATTTCGAACAGATCAGTAGTTAGTGACAATTCGTGTTGCAATTATGGAGCCTGCGGTCGGGGTGTTTATTGAAGGTGATAAACACATAACAAAAGTAATAAAGAAAATATTTTGCTATTTCTAGAATCTACACCCAATTCTGAGTAACTTTTGTTAATATATTCCTCTACCTATCCCAAGCCGTTTCAGAGATATTATTAATTAATTTCCAGATTTATTGACCATAATCTGACTTCTAATAAATCGTGTTATTTGCTTACTAAAAAAACAATCATAAGCTGAACTGTGAATTACCAGTAGGCAAGGCCTGAGGACTTTTCTTCTTCTTTAAATGGCATAAAAATGGACGAGTCATTTTTTTTTTTAGGGAACGCCCTGTATATTATTATTGATTCAGAAATCTGACACATTTTCCTACTCATATGAATAGTGTACCTATACCTAGTGTACCTATAGTAGAGTTCCCGATTTACAAATATTTAATTATAAATATACATGTCATATTACTAGACGATGTATTTATTCCTTTGTACAGTAAGTGTGTCTAATGGCAGATACTAATTACACAAGTACAGTTCTAATGAATTTGTTTATTATGCACGGACAGTGTTATAATCATAATAAAACACATAACGAAAATGCGATAAAACCCGCAAGAAGCAATTATTACGTAATTGAGTGAACAAAACATAATTACAAAAAAGACTAGTTCCAAATATTACTTTGGTAAACGTTCAAATTGTTGGCCATTGACATCCAGACATTTAACTATACGGGAATAAACACCGTCCATTGTAGCAACTCTAATTTCAACAGGATCTAAGTTTTGAAATGCTTGATTCACCCGATGTTCTAATTCATTCCTAGTATTTACCGGCGTTATATAAATAATTTCTTTAAGAGTACCCCGCAGGTAATAATCTAGAGGTGTAATATCCGGTGATCTCGGAGGCCAGTTTCACGGTCCCAAACGTATGATCCATCGGTCATCGAAAGTCCGGTCTAATTCTAAATTAACTGTTGCTGGATAATGCGGTGGAGCCCCATCAAGCTGATACCAACAACTTCTGTAATCCTTAAGAGATATTGTCAGTGGAATCTTTAACAGTTGTCCTTACAATCTCTAAATATTTTCTAGACGTCAATCTTTCGTCATATATTACGTAGCTTATTTTATTATCCTTTAGCATGCAAAAAACGTTGAAACTAAATTTTTCCTGAAATCCGGACTCGAGGGTTTTCAGCAGCCTAAAAATGTTTATTTCGTCGATTATAAATACCTTCTCTTGAGAATTTGGATTCGTCGGTCCACATGATTTTTTTAAAGAATTGGGATCCTCCTGAGTATGTACTAACAACATTTCACAAAACTCTACTCCCTGTGGACCATATTGAGACTGTAGAGCCTGTACTCTTGTAAACTTATAATCGTGCATCTTATGGTTTGCCAATATCCTTTGAACCGATGAATATGATAAGCCCAAATTCTGTACAGCACTGCTTATGGAATATTGAAAATTTGCATGAAAATATGCTAAAACATTAATTTCATTTACTTCACCAGAAGTCACAGGCCACAAGTTCGATGGCCAAGTTTTGATATTTATTTCTCTTTTCCGTCTCCGTTTTCTGCAGGTTGCTGGTTAGGGGGCATCCTATATCAATAATGGTGGCCTTCTGATCTCTCCTTTTTGATCACCAGGATATCAGGGCGGTTGTGATCTAAAGTTTTATCGGACTGGATTGGTCTATCCCAGTACAGCACTGTTTTTTCGTCTTCTAAAACGGATAGAGGTGTGTATTTATAGAAGAGCGGTGGATTAGTAAGGAGTCCGAATTTCTAATTCTCTATGTATAATCTTCGCCACCTCGTTATGTCTACCCAAACACATTCCTGTGGTCAAAGTAGGGCAGCCTCCTGTTATGTGTTCGATAATTTCGCTTGGTACCTACTTTGCATTTCCTGCCAATATCATTCACTTCAGGGACTTTCAGAATGTTTGTCGTAGTGCCTGGTATAGATGATTCTGTCCTGGATGACCGTTATAAATCCCTCTGTTTCCGGATGTTGTTTGCCTTCCTTCAGCCATAAGAGCGAGGTCTCCTTGTCAACCTCTGGATTATTCAAAGCCTTGGGGTACTTTCCATGAAGCACTTTGTCTTGCTATAATGTCTGAATGTCTTCATTTGTACGGATTATCACAGTATTGTCACGCAGCACCTAGACAATTATTGGACCACCCGGTATATGATTTTACTCAGGAAACGATTTAGTTACAAAATTAATTTAATCCGATATCTTAAAGTAAACCAGGTTGCTTGTTACAATGTACCGTGGAAATCCAGCAAACTCAGCAACGGGTGCACACAGCACGCTAGTTGCAGAAATGCTGAGAGTGCAAGTACCGGGAAACGAAATGGAAAAAAGTAAATGAGTTAGTTAGTTGTCGTTTGGGTTTTTAGAGAAGCAGGCCTAGGTGGTGCGTGGGGCAACTCCCTCCGAGAGGCCATGCCTCAGGGTGGCTAGATGTAGTACAATGTAAGTAGTATATTTTATTATGTTTATTTCATTGTTTGATTTTATTCTATTACAATAAATGTTCAATCTGTTATGTTACCACTATGTTTTATTTGTGTGTTCAATTAGTAACGTAATTTTACCCTCTCGACATGCCAAGCGAGTAAAGTGACTTTAGCCATGGCTATCGTCGGCACTTACCCTATACAGAGTGATGCTGGCGATATCCGTGGACGTCCTGCTAACCCCCGTCGCGCAGTCGTGACACATGGTGTAGGTGCCGTATGTCAGCTCGTGACACGTGGTGGAGGCGCCTAGCTTCGTTTCTAGGGGTGACTCTTCATAGTCATTCCAGTTTTTCAAAATTTAATTAAAGTCAATTTAATTCAATTTTTTTCTTTACACATTATGTCGTTTTTTAAAGCATTTTTAAATTTACATAGTCAAACATAATTTTTTTTAGTCCATTATAAGATTTTCTGTCTGAATTTTTAGTGAGAGGGTTCTTTTTTTAGATGAATATAAATAAGTGGTAGATTTTTGTTTGAAATCAATTTTGATTTACATGAGTGAAACGTAATTTTTGTGTTAATTTTTGCAAGTGATATTGTAGTGATTAAATATTACATTTTATTTTACATAACCTAAGTGAACACCGGTGGTAATTAATTTTGTATTGTTTGTCTCTTTTATAATTTTTGAGATTAAAATTTCATGTAATTTTTTTTAATTTGTTTTTTATTGATCGGAAGATAGTGGTGAACATAGCAAGGCACTATAGAATTAAGCAACGTGAACCTATTTAGGGGCATAAGAAATAAGGGATGAAATGTTTTTTTGCGATTAATGGGTAATTTTATTACAAAGTGATAATGAATAAATGACGTATAATTCCCCATGATTTAATTTTTATTGACTTATGAAAGATTTTATTGGTATAATGGTAATTTTAAAGCAATTTTTAATTTTTTATTGATGGATTAATATTGGCTTGTTCAAATAGCCTGTTTTTCATAATTTCCTTCTGATACATTCGACAAAACAATTTAGAAGCAAAATGGCGATTTTAGCATTTTTTATTAAAGATTGATTGATAACTATATGTGTTGGAAAATTATTTGTGAATTTTTTTTTGCTAAACCAGAATATGGCTAATACTTTCCTATTTACTGTATTTTTTTTTGTTATTTTATATTATGACCCGAGGTAGGGACTAGTTAAATTAGTTAAATTAAAATTTTGATGCAATTATAATGTTTTTTGAGTTAATTTCTAGCAGATAATTTATCTAATTTTAACAATGATTTAAAAAATTATTTGGGAATCAAGTTTCCTAAAATATATTATGGTGGTTTTTCTCTAAGGCAAAGAAGCTTGCTTTGCAATAAAGATAATTCGATAAAACATTAAAATGAAAATATACTAGTTTCTTAATTTTAAAAATGATTTGTGGCACCATTTTTCCTAATTTTACACTAATTTTTTTATTTTTAATCATTCCCTTGGGAAAAACATTAATATTTCGTCCATAACTCAAACATGTTTCCAATTCGAGAATCGTAAGAGGTTGCAGCTTGTTGCCTCGAATTTTTTTTCTCCGTCAAGAAAGATTTTACTAGATATTGAAAAAACGTCGTTTTTTTTTCTCACCCCATAACTCTAAGAATTTTTATTTTTTTATCTCTATTTATCTCCTTTATGAAATGATCTTACTTTTACAAGCTGATGAAATAATTTTATTCCCTCAAAGAAGAATTATGCGTAGCTAATTTTTTTCTATGCCTTTACAAGGGATTTTAACCTTAATTTTATTTTGCGATTGGTGAATTTTTTTTATTAAGAAATGCTTGAAATGGAACAAAAATGGGTTTTATTGTTGTAGTCCTGTCTAATAAATTATTCTTGTATGGTCCATTAGTTTTGTTTGTTGTTTCGTGTCTGAAAATGAATGTCTTATTTGTTTTTTTCTTTCCATCAACGATATTTTATGAATTTTCTATGATTGGAGGTAATTTCATGTGTTACTTGTTGTTGAATATTATTTTAACATTATAAATTTTACACGGTCTGTGAATATCTATGTACGAGCTATTTTTTGGTACTACATGGTATGATCTTTTCTGTCCAAAGGTACCAATAGGAAATGAAAATAATGTTGTGAAGTTTATCGTAATATCTCGTGTTTTAAAGTAATAATGAGTGCTTAAAATCTATATTGTATGTCGACTTATATATATAAAAAAAAAAAATGTTACTTTGTTATCAATCAAATTTTAAGAAACATTAAAACGAGAGTTCCCTCCTTTGTTCTTTAATATTGAATACTTTTCTAACATGCTTCGTTAACATGTGGTAAATTGGAATTTACACATCGTAGAATTATATCACTTATTGTTAAATTCTTAATCCTGGTTAGAAATCTATCGAATGCTGCAGTCTGAGGTTAGACAGTTCTTTGTAATTTATCTTGTATTTAGAGAAATCTTATCATAAATTGACAAATTTTATCTGTAGCCCACTGGAAAGCTATCAGAGTGCTCTAGCTCTGGTTTTTGGTATAATATAATGGTTAACACGCTTTAGATAAATATTTTACTAGGAAGAAATAAATAAAAAAAAAAACAAATAGAAACTTTAACAGTAAATAGATGGGAAAATAAAATATATACCTGAATAACTAAGATAAGACATATTTCTTTGTGTAAGTACGAAAAATAATTTTTTTTATGCCTAAACTGGAAAATTGAAAATGCTGAAAATAATGTGTTAAAAATGTTATCAAGGAAATAAATACCTTAGTGCTAATTTCAATATTATGTTTTTTTATACTTTAATTATGTTTTCTCGCCATTCTGCGTTGTATAGAAGAGAAATTCTAATTTCAAGAAGGCAAAAACTCATCCTTTATTTCGCGGGTAAGTTTGTTAAAAGAACGTATTGTGTTTTGTTGTTATTATTATTATTATTAATCGATTATCGATTGTTTTTTTTCTCAAATGCCCCTAGATAAGTATTTTTAGTTTTCTTAGGACCACGCACCTAAGCTGAATGAATTAGTATACAGGGAATTAGTTTTTTTTATAAGTAAAAGATGCAAGTTTTTTAATTTTGATCAGCCTAATAGGGGAATAGGCAAGTTTAATTTTTTCGTTCTAAGCAGATAAACAATACGAAAGCGTTTAAGAGTAAAATATGATTTTTAGAGCAATTTTTTGTCTGAAAAAAAAAAAGATGATGACTAAGATGAAAATACATACAGGGTGATTTTAGTTAATGATTGATTTTGAGTATAATTTAACTTTGAGTAATTAAGAATAATTTTTTTGTGTGTCCAATAATATGGGGAGGATTCTAATGTATAGAGAAAATGGTTTTTTCGTTGAAATAAAATAAACAAGAAACATATATAAGGACAAAATATATAGAATTGCTAGTATAGATGAAAAGTTGAAAAATGTTTTTATAAGGACAGAATTTAGTAAGAATTATCGAGTTATAAAGATACGAAGCGCAAGAACATGTTTTAGAGAATTATTAAGATTTAGGGATCCCTAAGAGTTACTTCATTACGTATCAGAGTCAGGTTTATTAGTAAAGTGAATAATGAGATAATAGTTGTTTTATTAAAGAGTACTAAGATGATTTTTGAGTTTATAGAAGGGTACCAAGAAGTTTTATGAGTATATGAGATTTAAATGATGATTTTATGATGTTTTATGAGATATATAATGGGATATTGAGAGTTTATTTAATGATGAATATAGATACCAAGGCCTTGGGTTTGATGTAAAATGCGCGAGACGAGGAAAACGTGGAAGAAGGTTCAAAAAGGAACTGAACGTTGGCCCCGTCAATAGTTGCATTATTATGAGTTTATTGAGAAATATTGAGAGTTGATTTGATTTTTTTTTTCTTGAGGTAGATAACGAGATAATATGAGTTGATTTTTATGAGATAATTAAAGTTGATGTTAAGGTACCAAAGCTTGATAATAGGCATAAAGGCTCAAGACGAGGAAAACGTGGAAGATGGTTCAAACAATGAACTGAACGTAGGGCCCCGTCAGAAAAGAGCATTATTTTTAACACTTGTCTCTTTCTTTTGTAATTCAATGTTCAGCGAGGCAAATAGCCGGGAAAGTAGTTGTTTAAAGAAGAGAATGCACTCGATAATAAATTACGAGATGTATGTGTTTTACAAAATATATCCTTTTCTTTTGTAATTCATTATTCAGCGAGGCATATAGCCGGGAAAGTAGTTGTTTAAAGAAAAGAGTACGTTTTGTTCCCTCATAAATAAATGAGATGATTTTTTTTGTTTTTCCCACGAATAAGTGGAATACATTTTTTTTTGTTGTTTTATAATGGTACCAAGGTTTCCGCATAAGCAGATGGGATGATGATTGTTTTTGCGTAAAGTTACCTCGAGAGTAAAAGAGATAACGCAGAAAAGGTTAGACTAGAGGGACGTGGAAGATGGTTTGCGAAATAAACTGAACGCCCCTCTGGTCAAATTAAGTAAATAATGATACGGTAATGATAACTCTAGTAATGTTTAAAGTAGAACAAAAATAAGAAAACACGTGTATAATACTAAGTAATAATCAAGAAGTAGCAAAACCGCGTAGTGGCGTCAGGAAATATTTTGTTTTTATGAAGTCCATTTGGCAGGATTTGTTGTTGAGTTATGAGGCAATGTTGCTGGGCGATTTAAGTTAGTAGCTAGCTAGCTGCTAAATAAATGGCAAAGTAAAGTAGCTAACTGCCTAGCACAGTCCTTATCCAAGCAAAATTTTTAAAGAAACCACCAAACATGTAGGCCTACAGTTACGAACCGACAACTGAGCCACCCACGGTATAAAATAAACTAAAAGAATGGAAAAAATATTCACGTAAAATTGTTGTCCTTTGTCCTTTAAAAATAATGTCCTTAATTAAATGAATTAAATAAACAATGCACATAGGATTTAAAAAGAGAATGAAGTTTATAAAAGATCGCGACACAGAAGTTTTAATTTCTGCATTAAAATGCAATAAATTTTTGAGATTCCCCACATGACCAAAGCCTAGCCAACTTTGGTAGAAATTTTGTTAACACAAGAAATTTTTGGGTTACTCAAACGTAACCAAAGCCTAGCCGCCTTAGGTACACATTTTTGGTAATTGAATATATTTTTGTGTTGCACACATATAACCAAAGCCTAGCCACCTTTGGTATAATGTAAACTAAGAGAAAAAGTCCTGACAAAAAATAGGTACTTCGAGTAAAAATGATTTTTTTTCTTTCTCTTTCGTAAAATAAATAATGAATATTAACGTAGTATTTTAAATTCTCGTAAAAGTTAATGAAAAATGATAGATAAAAAGGAAAGCTTACGCCTAGAAGAAATTGTGTTTTTATCTACTCCCCTGAAAATATTAATTGAGAAAATAATAATCACCCATATACAATGCAATTGCTAAGAACGAAATAATAAGTAAAGTGGAAAAGGTACATTTAGAAAATATTCCCTGCATTTTTTAAAGAATATTTAGAAATACTTAACGGTTTTACGAAGACAAGGCACTAAAAAAGTTAATAAATATATATTTTTTTTGTGTGTGCTCATCCACAAGCACGTAAAATTTTTTTTCTCATACTAAAGAATGGAGAAAAGAATAATTTTTTTTTATTTTTCAAATCGAAAGGAGGATCTAGTGATGGAAGGGATTGTTTTAAATAAATTAATTGATGTTTTATTTTTTACCCCCTCTTTCCTCAATAGCAGGTATACCTAAAGGGCAATATTTTTTTTGATCAACGAAAAGTTGTAATATAATAAATGGTAAGGAAACCATGAAAACACTATAAGTTACTCCTGTTTTAGAAAAGCAATACGTTTAAGTTTTCCTTAATTCTTTTACCTGTCGATAATTTTTTTGTGTCAGAAATATAGTGCAAGTAGCGTGCACAATATCAATAAGCTTCAAAACAAGTGCCACATAATAGGGTTTAATCAAAGTAAGTTTAATAGAAGGTTGAACATAAATAATTCGATATAAAATAATTTTGGTATAGTTAAGAAATAAAGAATCACACTATCAAATAACAAAAAAGCTTGTTATAATTTTATTAAGTTTGGGACAATAAGGAAACATATATTACTACATTTTATTAAATAAATACCAGTTTAAAATATTTTTTTGTCTTGGAAATAGTATTGAAGTGATTTTTCTTAAACTAGACAATTGGTAATAGACATTTTGTCTGTGGAATATATATTTTTTAAAGGTTAAATAAACTTAGAGAACATTAGCAAGGAACAAGTCAAAGAAACATTACTTTCTAACTTCGTACAGTTTTTATATTTAAAGTGAATTTTAACATTGGGTATATTTTTCTAATACTTTGAAAACAAATCGAGAAACAGTTGATTAGTTACACGAATGTCATTTTGGAGTTGAAAGAATAATTACTTTTATTATTTTTTTTTATAAGAAAAAACAATTTGAGTTCTAGATCGATATTTGTCATAAATTCCTAGTAAAGTCCTTATCAGGAGAAACAAGGGAGTCTTTTTTGGTGTTGGGGGACTTTTTTGCTTTTTCGAGGGGACTCAACTACTTAAAGACGTTTTCGAATTCCTATTGCAATGTCAAGTCCTAATCAAGAAATATAAGGGAGTCTTTTTTAGGGCTGAGACTTTTTTATCTTTTTCGAGGGGACTCCACTAAGAGGTACGGAATGTTCATTGCAAAATGCAAATCGTTACAAAGTATTTGTTAAGGAAAAGAATTTTTTAAATTTTGGATACATATATATATATGTGTATATATACAATTTCATTTATGGAAAGAAACCACATAAATAAAAATAAGACAACAGAGAATCCAAAAGGGAAAATAACTAGATCTACGATATGCAATTTATATCTCTTTTGTGTTGAATTTTATGAATGTAACTATGATAATTGATTATAAATAAAAGGATATTATTTTTATTTAAGAATTTACTTGGGTTATTGTTTTTTTGCATGTAAACACACTATTATGGAAACGAGGCACACATAGTATAAAAAGGCACCTAGTACGAAAATCCAGGACCGGACGACCCTACCTGTAAGGCGCAATGACCAAACTCCTCAAGTAGCCAAGGAAGAAAAATTTTCTCATCCCAATTTCAAGAAAAATGGACGTCTTTTCTGAACGAGCTCCTCTGTTACTAAGGCTATGTTAAATAGGGCACTATTCTAAAAGGCATTGTTCCACCCTATCTACATTATACAGGGTTAATTTTCGCCTTATTTTTTCTCGCCCTAGCCTGATGTGCAGACGAATCCAGACGTAACGGACCAAAAACCATGGATGAATGATGGGATAACATGTCTAAACGAGGATGGCTACAAGGACTCCAGACGAAAGAATTGGAAATTGGAGCTGAAGGGGACAGCTGCGAAAAATCAAAAACGTATGGTAATGGTGCGCTTGGTACTGATGTCGATCCAGTTTCAAGGACCCGCAGTCCCGCAGGTTACACACCACGAGGAAATTTATTCCAGATGATAGAGAGACATTAACAGAATAATTGGTACGTGGAAAGAAACAATTGTGTAAGTGTGGTGCAAAACTTAATAGTGACGTATTTAAAATTTTATGCTGAAACAGTCGTGTGCTAACTCTTGAAATTTCTATAGTGTGTGACATTATTTTGTGACCAAGTAGAATTTTGAAACTTTTAGTAAAGTTCAGATTGCCATGTTACATTTTCTGTGTTGTCCAGAAGTTGTTTTAATTTATTACTGCAACTAGAAATTTTTTTAGTTTGTTCATCATTCCCATCTTATTACACTTATATATACATATTTGTTTCTCTCAATAACGTAAATATAGTTTATAAAGTTTGCAGTACTAAAATTAAATCCAAATTATCTATATATTTTCTTATAATGGAACTCTTGTTAAAAGGATATTGAAATTTCAAGGTAAAGCCTTACATATATAATTTTTTTCTAATTGATAATTTTGTTTCTCGAATATTTTTTCTCAATTTATCAATAACATATATATAATTGAGATTTTAGCTATTCTAGTAATGTTACCTTTTGGTAGGAAGGTAAACTTGATAGTTCAAATCGAAGATTTTATTTTTTTGTAATCAATAAATAATTTAATTTTTTTTAAAGAATACAAATATTGAGATCTACAAATGACTATGGTCACATATTTTGCTTATTTTTTTGTTGATTTTTGATTTTAATTTTGATTTGATTTTGATTGTTTATTGTTACTTATACCTGCACATAATTTTTCAATTGGTATGATTTTTATCTAGTATCTGTATCTGTAAAAATTTAAACCTTTGTTTTGATATGACAATTTGACCCATTAACCATTGTATCTGGACTAAGTTAAAGCTGTGGGGCCAGCTTTCATTAGGAGGGGGAGATGTGTCACGCAGCACCTAGACAATTATTGGACCACCCGGTATATGATTTTACTCAGGAAACGATTTAGTTACAAAATTAATTTAATCCGATATCTTAAAGTAAACCAGGTTGCTTGTTACAATGTACCGTGGAAATCCAGCAAACTCAGCAACGGGTGCACACAGCACGCTAGTTGCAGAAATGCTGAGAGTGCAAGTACCGGGAAACGAAATGGAAAAAAGTAAATGAGTTAGTTAGTTGTCGTTTGGGTTTTTAGAGAAGCAGGCCTAGGTGGTGCGTGGGGCAACTCCCTCCGAGAGGCCATGCCTCAGGGTGGCTAGATGTAGTACAATGTAAGTAGTATATTTTATTATGTTTATTTCATTGTTTGATTTTATTCTATTACAATAAATGTTCAATCTGTTATGTTACCACTATGTTTTATTTGTGTGTTCAATTAGTAACGTAATTTTACCCTCTCGACATGCCAAGCGAGTAAAGTGACTTTAGCCATGGCTATCGTCGGCACTTACCCTATACAGAGTGATGCTGGCGATATCCGTGGACGTCCTGCTAACCCCCGTCGCGCAGTCGTGACACATGGTGTAGGTGCCGTATGTCAGCTCGTGACAGTATGCTGTCGGTATTTGAGGTTTAGTGGTGAATATTTGTTTGTCACAATGGGCGATCTTAATGCCAAAGTAAGATGTGGAGCAGAAGAAGACATTGTTGGAAACCACGGATTAGGAGTCAGAAATGAACGGGGAGAGAAATTTGTGCAATTTTGTACAGAAAACGAACTAGCTGTGATGAATACCTATTTTCAACTTCCTAAAAGGCGTCTATATACATGGAAAGCTCCAGGCGATTCACCGGAACACATTATACGCAATCAAATAGATTTCATTACCATCAAGAAACGATTCAGAAATTCAGTAGTCAGTAAAAACCTACCCCGGCGCAGATGTTCCATCTGACCATACGCTCCTACTCGCTAAAATCGCATGCCGACTTAAGAAAACACAAAAAACAACACATAAAGTGAGACCAGATCTTCATAAACTAGATGATACTCTAATTCAAAAGGAGGTTACGGACACAATAGAAAGTAAAGTCCCCACAATATCCCAAAGACGAGATATAACCATAGAAGAACACATGGGAATGCTCACCGCAGCAATGAAAGACACGATAATGGAAAAACTGAAACCTGAAAGAAAAACAAGAAAGAGGAAGTGGATGACGCAGGATATCCTAGACCTTATGAAAGAGAGGAGAAGACAACAGAAAATCCAAGGAAATGATGCTAACTACAAACAGTTTAACTCAGAAATAAGAAGAAGAATCAGAAATGCGAAGACCCAATACTTCACTCAAAAATGTGAAGAAATAGAAGAATACGATAAAAAGCACGATACCTTCCATCTCGACAAGAAAATAAAAGAAGTAACCGGAGGTAAACGTAACAACCACAGTAATAAGGTAACAGACAAAAATGGGAACATAATAGTAGACACAGAATGTAAATTAAAAAGATGGAAGGAATATATAGAAGAACTGTTTGATGACGAAAGAAGTAGATTTCATGAAATACAAGAACAAACAAACGGACCCCCAATCGCCAGAGAAGAAGTTGAAAAGGCCATTGAAACGGCCAAGATTAGAAAAGCGAATGGCCCAGATGAAATTCCAACAGAAATCCTGAAACTCTTGGGAGACAAAGCAATAAAATCACTAGTACTACTGTTCAATGCCACCTGACTGTCTGAAATCAACATTCATCCCCATCCCCAAGAAAACAAATGCCAAAGAATGCAGTGAACACCGAACTATAAGTTTGATGAGCCATGTATTAAAACTATTTCTGAGCATCATCCATCAAAGGATTTATCCCAAAATTGAAGAGCATATTGGAGACAATCAATTTGGATTCCGTAAAGGACTGGGTACAAGAGAAGTTCTTTTTAGCATACAAGTACTAATTCAGCGATGTAGAGACGTAAATTGTGACGTCTTCATGTGCTTCATTGACTTTGAGAAGGCATTTGATAGGGTACAACACGAAAAAATGATTGTGATACTAAAAACAATTGGAATTGATGACAAGGACCTATACTTCATCGCTAATCTCTACTGGGGACAAAAGCAAATCTAAGAATGGGGAGGGAACACAACAACGGAAGATATCATAATAAAAAGAGGCGTGAGGCAAGGGTGCATACTATCACCGTTACTTTTCAATGTTTATTCCGAAGTAATATTTCGAGAGGCACTGTACAACGTCTCAGAGAGTATAATAATAAACGGAGTTACAGTGAATAATCTGCGTTATGCAGATAACACAGTACTTATGTCAAACAATATTGAGGGATTCCAGCTTCTCTTGGACCGAATAATCAACGTATGCGAAAATTATGGTCTCAAACTGAATGTCAGAAAACTAAACTAATGACAGTGAGCAAAAGAAACATTAATGGATAACTGTGGATTGGGACAGAACGTTAGAAAGGGTGAATAGAATGAAATATTTGGGACAGCTTCTAGTTGATGACTGGGACCACTCGATTGAGATAAAATCAAGAATAGAGCAAGCAAGAACAACATTTGTGAGGATGAAGAAGGTATTCTGTGGACATGACCTAAATATGGAATTGAAGATAAGGATGGTTCGCTGTTATGTATTCTCCGTCCTCTTGTATGGAGTGGAGTCTTGGACTCTTACAGAAAACACCCTTAAGAGACTTGAGGCTTTTGAGAGTTGGGTAGACCACGTTACAAACGTAGAAGTAATACGTAGAATGGGTAAAGATAAGGAAGTAATTAATACTGTGAAAAAGAGGAAATTATCATACTTTGGCCACGTAATGAGACATATAACACACTACATCTGATAATCCAAGGCAAAATCAACGGAAAACGAGGCCAGGAAGAAGAAGAACGTCCTGGTTGAATAACTTGAGACAGTGGGAAGTCAACGACCCCGCTTTTCAGAGCGGCGGTCAATAAAGTCAGAATAGCGAACATGATCGCCAACATTCGTTGAACGGATACGGCACTGCAAGAAAAAAGAAATTTGTTGTCACATTCCACGATTTGCCTAATGAGAAACCTATCAGATTTATAGGAAAAGGATCGCATGTTTTCTTCTTGTGTTCTACATATCTTCTGAATACTGATTAGTCCCCGACCGCCTTGCGTGCGCGGCATATATAGTCTTTCAATTCCGCTCTTTGGGTGGTGCATCCTAAATTTTGTAAGCGTATTCCGCGTCTTTCTATCTAGTTCTTCCAGATCTGTATCTGAATACTTCAGTATTTCGAATGAATCTGCTAGGCTAGGGATACCATACGTATTGATCGTTGTAACCAAGTTCCTAGCGTTGAGTTTTATATTTAGGAGCTTATTTAGGCGTTGCTTGTATTTTTCTCTGAACTCCTTCTTTAACTGAGTGTGGTCTATCCGTCTATTCTGCAGTATCCCAAGGTACTTGTAGGTATTCTCTGGAATCATTTGCTCAAAATTCTCTGATTGTTGTGCTAGTTTCCCCTTTGTGATATGTAATTCAGCACATTTATGGAGCCCAAATTCCATTTGTATATCATCACTGAATGCTTTGATGTTAGAGACGAGTAACTTGAGTTGTTTTGGGTTCTCAGCGTATAGCATGATATTATCCATAAATAATAAATGGCTAAGCTTTGAGTTTCGTTGCTTGGGATCTAGTCGAAAACCGTAGATGGTGTCATTTAATATGCCTGAAAGCGGATTAAGTGCGAGGCAAAACCACAATGGACTCAGCGAATCCCTTCGCTATATTCCCCTTCTGATCTTAATGTTTGAGATGCCTCCTCTGATTCTCATCTGGGTTTGTCAAATCGTCATTATAAGCGTTAGTAGGTTAGTGATGGTAGGACTAATTTTATAGATTTCTAGCATTTTTATTAACTATTCATGAGGTACCGAATCGAATGCCTTTCTGTAATCTATGAAGGCCATGATGATATTTCAGCTTGTTTGATGGTTACCGCATCTATAGTTAATTGTCCTTGCATCCCAATGATCTATTTACGCAACCTCTCTGCTCTGAACATATTATGTTATTCATATCACAGTGTTCATTAATAGGCTTATGTATCAATGATGTGAAGAGTTTGTAGATCTCAGGTAATAATAATAATACTTTTATTTGCCCAACAGGATATACCCAATAACAGGACAAAAATTACACAATTTGAGAATAATTACAAACCTTACAATAATTGAAGAGGTTACAAAAAATCACAAAAATGACTTAAAACAGAAATAATAAAATATTAACGTCGTATATAGTATGGTATACATATATACCATAAAAACATCCTTCTGGATTCTAGACTTTTAACGTCAAATCTTGTAAGGAGTGATTCATGATCATATTCTCTCGCAGGATCCTCTTAATATACTAATAATTTTAAGAATTTTGTCTGTACATTTTCAAGAGAGGATATATGACAAATGTAATATGGAAATAAGAGATCCATATTCAAGTTTTGAACGAATGTATGAAAAATACGGCAATTTTATGGCTTGAATATTATTGAAATTTCTACAGTTTCTGACAATAAATCCTAACATTTGAATAGCTGTAACTGATGTGTTGTCGATATGCTCTGAAAAGCTTAACTTTGTGTTAAACGTAATTCCAAGATCTCTGGCTAATTCAGAGCGTGCCAGTGTGCTTCCATCGATCTTGTAAGCGAATGCTAAATTAGATTGTTTTCTTGTAAAAGTTAAAACCTTACATTTAGAAATATTAAGACTAAGCTTATTGGAAACACTTTAATTATGTACTTGCTGTAAATTACATTGCAGTTTTTCACAGTCCTCTAAAGTGTTGATGCTCGTAAAAATTTTCAAGTCGTTCGCGAAAATGAGTTTTTCACAATCAATCATGCAAGTAACGTCATTGATAAATATCGTGAACAGGAGGGGCCCAAGGTTAAAGCCTTGAGGCACTCCTCAGGTTGCATTAATGATTGTGGAATTATAACCGTTATAGGAAACAAATTGCCTTCTATTAGCGAGGTACGATCGAAAAAAGTGTATTAAAAATGTAGAAAAACCAAAGTGAACTAGTTTAGATATGATTATGTGATGGTCTATGCGATCAAAAGTCCTCGAGAAGTCTGTATAAATCACATCCACCTGGCCCAGCTTGTCAATAGTTTGTGAGACAAATTGTGTAAAGACAGCTAAATTGGTGACAATTGATTTATTAATAACAAAGCCGTGTTGCGATGGAGAAATTTGAAGCGCGACAGAAGATTGAATGTGATTATACAAAACTATCTCGAAGACTTTAGCAACATTACAAAGCAGAGAGATTGCACGATAGTTTGTTATATCTGAAACATCACCACTTTTAAAAATAGGACAAATTCTAGCTAGTTTCCAAGTGTCCGGAAACGTTGCTGTTTTTAAACTTAAGTTAAAAATTGAGCATAGAGGTGCAGCTAATAAATTTGCGCAATCTTTTAATAAAAATGATGGTAATAAGTCAGGCCCCGATGTCATTTTATTATTGAGCCTTTTTATTGCGACTTGAATTTCAAAAATGGTAATATCACTTATATTTATAAAAATATTGTTGTGAGTTTCCTTGTCGCTAATACTATTTGCGGCGGAAGAATTTGGCAAATATACACTTTGGAAGTAAGATAAAATAGTACATTATCGACTAAGGGAGAGAAACGTCTTATTTTTCCTGAGGTGTAATTTGAACAAATACATCGAGGGAAATGGCGGTCTCTCCCGAGGTGTATATACCATTTTTTCCACGATCGGGAGTAGAAACATTTATTTTATAAATAAAAAATTATAATAAATTGGAGCGAAATTGTGACAGAAGTAAAGCATTTACTCCCTAGGGACGAAATAAGACCATAATTTCCCTAGGGGAGTTTTTATTTCATACCTAATAGCTAAACAAAATGTAATAAAAACTCCCCTAGGGAAATTATTGTCTTATTTCGTCCCTAGGGAGTAAATGCCATAGAAATCGATTTCTACTCCCGGTCGTGGAAAAATATATTTACAATCTTCTGTGGCGTGTCATATTCAGCACCCCCAAATTTCATATTTCCCGGTATATGAGATGTATTTTTTTAGGCTGTACGAATGCCCAAAAATTCTTTGGATCGGTTTTAATCGACTCCTGCACTAAATTTCATAGGCATTTTCGATTTGTAGTTTAATTAATGTCCTTAAGCGTTTGTACTCCTGAAAATGTTGCGGAGTTGTTTTATATTCATTGTATTTATCAAATTGTTTCGATTTTTGCCGAATATTACTGATTATTTCGGAAGTATACCATTTAGGAAATGTTCTCTTATAAGTTTTATAAAGCGGCACATGAGCATCTAAAAGTGAATATATTTTACTATAAAAATATTCTACAGATTCGTTTACATCGATAAAAGTTTCCAGATCTGACCAATCAACTTTAATTAATGAACTGTATAGTTCAGGATAGTTTGCTTTCTTGAAATTATACGCTTTTTGAAATTTGTTTGTTTGAAAATATATTAACACCGCTGGATGATAACTATCTTCAATTACGATTGGCGCCTGATCATGAACAATTTCTCATTTTATGTTCGAAAATATCAAATCTAGTAAGCGACCAGAGACATTAGTTATGTTATTGTATTGACTTAAATTGTAAAATGACATAAAATTTGTAAGACATTTACTTTTACTGTCACTATATTTCGCGTTCACAAAAAGTGGTGCATTAAAATCGCTGAACACAATTAAATTATTTTCATATATAAAATCCAACAGTTCAAAAGCCTTGATACATAAATGAAAAGTTTGTTGATCGATATATGGAGGAATGTAAACAATAAATATGTTGAATGATAGTGAGTTAATGGTGCATTTACAGCCTAGTATGTCAATTGTAGCAAAATTGTTTTCGAAATAAGCCAAGTTTAATCTTTCTACTAGATAAGCAGGTGATTGGCCTGTAGTTTTTTGGATCTCTCAGATCTCCTTTTTTGAGTAAAAGGTAAGTTACTCCTTGAGCTAGAAATTGAGAAAACCTTACTGGATTTTCTAGAATGCTGTTGAATGCATGGGTAAAGTGCGGAAATAGGATTGGAAATGATTTTAGCCAATAGTTCTGGATTGTCTGGCCCAGGTGCTTTCCAATTTGAAATTTTCCTTATGCACTCATCGACGTCTGCAGGGGTAATATTGGTGTCTGGCATTTCAGAAAGATCATTTATCTCGTGCTCGGTTGTTTGGAGCCATGTCGCTTGCTGGTTAAATCCTGCAGGGTTTGACCAAATGCTCTGCCAGAATCTACTGAAGCGCTCCTGATTGATTTTTTTTTAGGTTAGGTACTTAAGTAATTTTGACACAAATATTATGTCTACTGAAACTGTCACCAGAGCAATCGCAATATGTAACAAGTAGACTAGAACATGCTGGAATTTAAATATTTCTATACAACAATTTGAAATTTATATAAATAGTTTACCAATTAAATATTATACTTAATTTAATTAAATGTCTTCTATGTGCTAATGAAACAATTTGGAATGACCTAATAAATATGCTATATTTATATAAACTGTATTTGTGAATTGATGGAAAAAATTTTCTCTATATCGTGATGATAGTTATTACTTCATGCAGCACATTTATATTTCTGCTTAGGTTGTGGTAAAACATCATAGAGCAATAGTGTTAAAGTTTTTGCATACGGTATGGGATAGACTATCTAAGGGAGCATTTTGATTCCATGCCCATGGCTTAGTTTTTGAGATTCTTTTCCCAGTGATATAAATTGGCTATAGACTAATCAATGAAAATTATAATGGTAAACTGAATTTTCCCAGCAGGAATAAGGTTAACGATATTTTTTAGGAAACGTAATAAAATTATCCTTGAATAATACAGAAATTTTATCAGGAAAAAGTTGAAACTGGTTATTTTATGCTGCTAGCATGAGCATTTATGTTACACCAATTAGACATACATGTTTATTGACACATCATCAGCGTATTGGTAAAGGTTGATATTAGGAGAGAGGCTAAAAGCTTTCTTTAGACCATTGCAGTAAATCAAAAAAAGTAATGGAGCTAATGCTGCAGCTCTATCTATGGTTTTAGTTTCAGATAAGAAGAGAAAGTTGCCTCTAATTTCAACAACCTCTGACCCACCGGACCAGAATGACTGTATCCAAAATTTTGCGAGGCCTACCTATCCACACAATTCCATTCAAAATGTAGACTGACTTTACTGTCAGAGTCCGTCTTAGACATTTGCAAGCACTCATTTATTTTCCGGCCTATATTGTATACCGACTTTAAAATGCCAGTGTCAGTCTTTTATAGAATATAAAACTGAGTTGGGCGGAATTAAGAAAATAACAAGCAAAAATTAATAAACCGACTTATCATTCAACACTGATTTTTATGCACTCGAGTCTTCAGTTTTGAAATGATGCCTCTCCAGCATGACTTTCATCCTTTTTGTACGCTTTAAATCAAATTGGCATCTTGAATATCAGAACAAGACTTGACCAAAGTTTCAAAGCTACTGAAATCGGTCGGCATGTTTTTAAGAATTCCGTCAAGGAGTTGTAAAGACTGACCAAACTAGCAAGATCGATATTAATGCTTTGTAGCTTTTTATTGACTACATTAAATCGCCCTAGAATAGATATCCACAATTTTGCTAAAATCGCTGATTCAAATTTAACTTTGGCACAAGACCTCTTGCCTTGGAGCTGATTTTTCATTTGGATCACTTGCAATTTGGTTCAAAGCTTGGGAACTACTTGCTTAAAGCTTCACAAACATTATGCCTCGCTGGCCAACGAGTTCTTGATGGTGCTTTGAGCGTTAGAAACTTCTTAGCATCGTTAACAGCAAAAAATATTTGCCACCTATGTGTTGGTGCCGTAAAGAAATTGTAAAGTTCTTGCAAAGTAGAAAAAACTTGTAGCTTCCGGGCAAGACTCAGAGGCAGACGAACCAATTAAATTTAGTGAATGTGTAGCATATGGTACATAATCAATGAAGAAATTTCTTTACTTTAATCTTGCTTGTACATCTGATTGTCATAAGACCGTGACAATTATTCAAGTTTAAACCATTTGTCTCTGTGAAGTTGACTACTGCAACTTCTAGTTCTTCACTTTTATGACCGGGATTTGGGATAAATGCTAAAAATGTTTCTTGGGGTATTCCTGTATTGTTTACATATTTAATGATGAAGATTAACTGGTCTATGGGCAAGGTCAGGAGTAGAATCGACACTTATTGAGAAGTATTTAGCAGCTCTAATTGTTTGCAAAATTTCTGTTTTCAATTTTTTTGCCATAACTTTTATAAATTTATCGCAAATTCTTTTCGAAAGATAAGACGTACCACCAGATCCAATGTTTTTTTAACGTTTTAAATGTTCGTTTAAAAAGGGGTCAAATTCCGCGATGAACTCCAAAATTTCAAGAAAATTACCATTACGTACCCGTACTGCCAAGTAGAAAATAATAAACTAATTTCCGACGTCACGTAATATGATTCGACTGATTCGGGATTCGGGGAAATTCCAGTAATATTTTACTTTCAAGAAATAATTCATATGGTTCTTGAAACCCGAGGTGATAAATAAGCCAACTTAAGTACAAAGCAATAGCACCGCCGGGTGCTGCTGAACCGTAGTAGTCTCTCAAACCAAAACAATTTTATTACTGTTTATATTCTTGTTCCTTATTGCTTATTGGTCTTTGCATTATACCAGTTGTTATCTCTTTAATAGTTTTTGACACAATTTAACCGTAATTTTCATTCAGCTTTTAGTTCAGTTTATTTGTTACACTTAAGTTGGTTCAATTTGCCCCGCCTAGATTTCAGCATCTAGTTACTTTGCCAGATTTTATCATCCCCCTCGATTTTATGGAGTTCGACGTAGGTATAAGATAGTTGTCTCTTGTCAACACGTGTTGACCACTTGCTTATGGAATGAACTAATTTAAGTAATATTACAGCTGATATTTCACCTTATTAATTTAATGTCAACTAGGTATATGTAATAACTGCTGAATTGCAGAATTGTTTACGTTTTAAGCAGATATAATTTACAGATTAGTCATGAAAATATACATATACAAAAATTACCATGAAACAAAAAAGTTTTAAAAAATTAATAAATCTTAAATTTGCCACCCTAGGCAATTAATTGCCTTGTCTGCCTAGTGGTGAGACCGGCTCAGTGTGCTATATGTCAATCGCTACTAGTCACAACGACGCAATCTGCTTGGTGTGCAGAAAAATCCACTCGATTGAGGGTGGAAAAAATCCAGAGATGGTCTGTTCCCAACAGGAATAAGGTTAACGATATTTTTTTACGAAACGTAATAAAAATATCTTTGAAGAATACAGAAATTTTATGAGGAAAAAGTTGAAACTGGTTATTTTATGCTGCTAGCACTAAACAAGAACAGTATTTTGTGTAGGACCATGTTTTCTGGAAAAAAATTATTTGATTTGCGCAATGTAAGTGAAATAAATAGTCATATCTAACGATATACATTGTATCAATATTGACGGATCCATGCCCATACAACGTTAATAAATTAAATTCCTAATTATTTATAGCAGCACTAAAATCAAACAATATTTTGTGAAAACATGTGACTGAAATTTACAACAACGGTTTCAAACTTTTACGATCGCGATATATGTATATGAGTTGTAAGAAATAATACATTTGCATACATTGATCAGTCAGTGTCGTGGGAATATCAATCAAACGAATCAGACTATAATGAAAAATTCATCACGTATGAATGTTCACAGGGACGTACGTGAGTGAGACGGAATTATTTAGAAATGTCATTGTTGTTACTCACTGACTGTTCGCTACCGAAGGAATCTAAGAACATGTGTAAAGGCCGGCACTAGTACGGTGAAAATTTTTTCGCGAAAAAAAAAATACAATAAATTCTCGTCAAGGATAAGTTCGTTGAATTATGCATTTCGTAGTTGCATAACATAAAACGAAAACGATAAAACTGTTACTATGTTAGATAGTTATTTATAATACTAGGCGCGAAAGTTTACTTTTAGGCGTGAGGGGATTTTTTATTTATCTATTCGAAAACCTTCCAGCAACTTATTCTAAACCTGGAGTTCGCGTTAAAATGTTGTGCATGATTACTTCTCAGTATTACCAGCTATCTTCATGCTCTACTAAGAAGCTGCTAAAAATGTCACTTTAAATTTATTGCCAAATAAATCCAAGGAAAAATATGAATACGCTTACAAACATTTCATGGATTATTACCAAGAAAAAAGTCGACTTTCCGATGAGAAAATGTCGTGATCGCATACTTTTCCGATTTATCTACAAATTCGAAGGCATCTACGTTATGGTCAAATTACTCTATGCTGAAAGCTACACTTAGTGCAAGAGAAGATATTCAAATATCAAAACATTCGAAATTACGTGCTTTCCTGAACCATCAAGGTGACAACTATAAACCAAAGAAGTCAAAAGTGTGTCAAATAAACAAATTTAAACGTTTATTACTCAAGCACCAGATTATACATGCTTAATAAATAAGGTTTAGAATGTAAGAATTTTAAAATTACCTATATTTAGGCCGAAAACTCTAGTCAGTAGAACCAGAGGCGTGCGGATTTACGAGTTTTGTAAATTCCCTAATATAATATGTTACTCTGTCCTGGCAACATTCTCCACGTACTCAGCGGTGTTTGGTGCGTTAAACCGTTATAACTCGGTTTAAAATCAGTGTACCTAGAGTGCGGTCGTTTATCAGTTAGGCGGTATTAATTTGTTGTTTATAAATTACGTATTTGTGGTACCATGTGCTTTAAAATTTTATTTCGTGTGAAATATTTATAGTGAGAATTGTTTATGAATTGGGCGGCATTAATTTTTGTTTATAAATTACGTACTTGTTGTATCACAGTGCCTTAAAGTTTTATTTTGTTAGTGCTTTAGTGAAAATAAGTGTAATTGGTGGGATATCGTAATATTTTTAAATATGCAAAAATGGAAGCTGTTTCCGGTTGTTCAAAAGAAGTGGTAAAAGTTCATACCCCTAGAAAGATTCCATTAAGCTTCAAGGAGAAGAAAATTATTTTGAATGTATATCATGCATTGGAGAAAGATCATCCCATGGTACAGAAATCTGGATCAACAACTTTAATTAACATGACTTCAAGGTATACCAGCGTGAGCGAGCGGACCGTTTACAGAATTTTCAGAGAAGAAAAAAATGAAGGGGGTGTTCAAAAACCTAAAGCGAAGTCTGGAAGAAAAAAAATAATATTAGACAAATTCCAAAAAAAAAATGTAATTCGACGTAAAGTTCATAAATTCTTCTATGATAATGAAATCCCTACTGTTAAGAAAATTTTACAGTCCCTGAATGATGATATACCCATAGGCAATAGGCAATTCGACGTTAAAAAAATGTTTGCATGATATGAACTTTGTATTTGCAAAAGGAAAGAGAAATAGTTTCCTATTTGAGAGAAATGATACTATTTGTTGGCGAAGGAATTGTATTCAGGAAATTAGAGCTGCCCGTGAAAGAAAAAGAAAATGCTATTATTTAGATGAGACGTGGTTAAATGAAGGACATATTGTAACGCAATTTTGGCAAGACAGAATTGTAAAAAGTGATCGTCACGGCCATATGGAAGATTGGTCAACAGAATTAAAAATATCAACAGGAGAAGGAAAACGCTTAACAATAACGCACATAGGAGGTGATTCAGGATTCGTGGAAGATGGACTTCTATCGTTCATGTCGACATGAATGCGGATGTTTTCGAGGAATGGTTTGCAAAAATTCCCGCTAAAATTGAACCCGGATCTGTCGTTATTATGGATAACGCCCCGTACCACAGTTGATTACTCGACAAATTACTAACCAGTGCATGGCGAAAAGCGCAAATTCAAAAATGGTTAGATGGTAAAAGTACCATACTTGATCGTGCTTCGCTGAAAGCCGAATTGCTAACTCTAGCGAAACAGCATTCGCCGATATATAAGAAATATATTGTGGATCAAATGGCTAAATCTAGAGGTATTGAGGTGTTACGGCTGTCGCCTTACCACTGTGAACTCAGTCCCATTGAGCTTATTTGGGCTGAAGTAAAGAGAAATGTTGCAAGAGAAAATAGTACTTTTAAATTAGAAAATGTAAAAGGCCTTCTGTTCAGTGCATTAAAAAGAGTTACAGCTGATTATTGGCAAAAATGCATAGAGCACGTTAAAAAGAAAAAATGTGGAATATAATAAATGTAGGAGCCAGCAATGATAGTGACAGTGGTGAGTGAGTGATAATCTGTGATAATATCATGTAGTGATTGTGATATTATGAATTATTTACTGTGGAAAATTATTGTTGGTAAGTTTTGTTTTTTATTATATTATTTTAAAAAGAACGTTTATTTATGTTGTTATAGAACAGTTATTTATTTTTAACTTTGGTATGTTTTGTTTTCAATTATTCTATTTTAACAAGAAAGTTTATTTATGTTGTTAAAACAGTTATTTATTTATAAGTTGTAAGTTTATTTATTTATTTTCTTTTTTAATCCGTTACTCCCTAATTAACAACCCTGTCACCATCCTATCCCGGCAAGGAATATGCTCACGTCTCCATGTTGGTCCTTGTTGGGCAATAAGAACAACTGCCATGGTTAAAATTTTTATAAACTCAACAATTCTACAGTTTTAATGTCCGATTACGTAAGTATTCCACTCCTAATAAAATTGTGCCTGCCATTAAGAATTTTCTTAAAAAAACTCCAGTTTTTCTTTTTGGCTGAGTTGAGCGTGAAAAGAAATTTAATTATATATTTTTTTTTATTAAATACTATTTTATATATACCTACATAAATACATATATGGCGCCACTGAGTACCAGGGATATACGATTTCTTTCTTTCTTTCCAAGTTTGTTTACGGCTGAATAGTTAGTCGAGCAAATTATTAAATATAAAGGCGGCAAGTTAAATCATTTACTCTATGCGGTCGACTAGGACATATTGTTTGTGGTAATCATGGTTTCCATTTCTAGTAGGCGGATAAAACTTAATATATGTCTCTCGATTCAATGGGATTATATGGTAGAACGAGGTGCCGCTTTAGTATCAAATAAGAGCTACTATCCTTTGACGAGAGTGCTGCTTATTTTTTGCGTTACTGACTCGAGTTTTCGGCCGAAGTATAGATATTTATGTAGCGTTTACTTTTTAGGTTGCCTTAACATTTGGTGTTGCCGGTGCATGTAGCTGTAATAAACTATATCGATTATATTTGAATGAAGATTTTGGATCTAAGCTTTTGATTAAAATACCAGATAATAAAACGAAAAAACCAAGATCATTTGCGATAAACGAAGCTTTATATTCCATTGTCTTGAAAATATGTTGCATGCCGTCCAGAAGATTTTGAAAGTTGCCGCTTTTTCTTTAAATATTTAAATGGGAAAGGTTGCGGGCAAGTAGTGGGAGTACATCAGTTTGGCAAAATGTCTCAAATTGTTGCAAAATTTTTTTATTTGCCAAATGCAAATGAACACACAAGACATTGTTTCAGTTGGTCCTCTGCAAAAGTTTTGGTTAATGATGGGGTAGATTTAATTGCTTTAAAGAGACATGGGGAATGGAAATCCTCAACCGTTGCCGAAGAATATATAGAGGATTCTTTTATAAATAAAGTAGACATAGCAGATAAAATATTTAGAGGAGGAAGTGACAAAGAGAAATATGTTGATAGTAATGTTATTGTCAAAGAAGAAACAACAATTACCAGCAATAACGTCGCTGAATTTTCATGTATAGTTTAGCCAATGTTTAACTGTTATACGAACTGCAACATAACTGTTAATATAAACAAATAGTTATATAAAGGCTGTCCATTTTATCAGGGCCCTCGAGAATATCTCACTTAATATCGGTCGTACAAAAAAAAATATTTTTACGAAAATTGTGCCGACTTATATAACCTACAAAATGGTTTAAAGACATTTGAAATCCATGGCCTACTTTAAGAGTTATGGCGGAAAATATCGAAAATGCGGAAAACGTCTAGGCCAAATATCTCCGTTATTTGAAGAGATACGGGAAAAATTCTAAGGCGAAAATTTTTTGCAAAACAGAGTGTTTCAAAGAAGTTTCATCTATTTTTTTTTTAAACCGCTGTATTTTGAGATTTACTCTTCAGGCTGTTAAAAAAATTATTTTGAATAATATAATAATAATTAAATACAGTATTTTCCTCCCTTTTCAATGACACATCACATGCCATATTTATTCATTGGTACTACGTTAGTAATTATAAAAACATTTTTTTAAAACCAATAATTTTTTTTAACAATCATTATACTTGCCGTGGAGAAGTATGATTAAATAAAACGATACAATAATTCAATAAGTTGTTTCAATCTTTGCTATAATAAAACATTAACACAATTAAGAAGAATGAAGTAAATTTAGGTAATAAAAACAAATTAATAATAAAATGAATAAGCACACAGAACATTAATATTTATCTAATCCTCAAATAATTTTTAAGATATCATATCAAGTGTTCAAAGTGTCCACCGCGATTTCTTATGCACAATCGAGCGCGGCGAGGCACTGCATTTAAAACATTACTAAGCATTTCAGGGGTAACTGTAATACATGCCTGTTGAATTCGAGCTTTTAGGTCCTCTACATTTTGCGGTGTCGTCTAAAACACCTTATCTTTAATATACTCCCATAGAAAAAATCTATTGGGGTTATATCTGGAGAACGAGGGGGCCATCGAATAAATCCATTGGTACCTATCCAATGTTGAGGCAAAATCTCGTCTAAATAATCTAGGCAAATCTGGGAATTGTGGGGAGGAGCTCCATCTTGTTGAAAATATTGAAAGTTGTGTCGATTCTCTAAGGATAGGACATCTAAGATTTCATTAAATTCATTTCTCAAAAAGTTTGGGTACCTTTGACCACTGAAGTGATCATCATAAAAATAAGGACCTATTAAATTGGTGCCTAAAATACCTATCCACACATGTATTGAAAAACGATTTTGAAAACCAGTCGGTCTATGCCAATGTGTATTTTCAGAAGTGCATTGTAATGAATATTGCGATTAAAAAATCCATTATTGGAAAAATTTGCCTCGTCGGACCAAAGTATTTTACTACATATTAATGGATCGGCACGGCACGCTTCTTTTCCAACAGCCACCTACAAAAAGTCGTCCTCCTTGGTTTGTCCCCCGCTTGTAAATTGTGAACTTCTTTGGCTTTATAACACCGGTAACCATTTTTCTTTAAAATTTTTCTAGCACTTGTTTTATTTATGACAAGCAATTTGAATTTCTCTTAATGATGTTTCCAAATTTTCTGTATTTGTATTTCTTACATAATTAATAACTCGGTTTACCTTATTTACATTATCAGTAACACTGTTCAAATTCGAATTTACTTTATTCTTCTTAATTGTGTTAATGTTTTATTATAGCAAAGATTTGAACAACTTATTGAATTATTTTATCGTTTTATTTAATCATACTTCTCCACGGCAAGTATAATGCTTGTCAAAAATAAATTATTGGTTTAAAAAAATGTTTTTATACTTACTAACGTAGTAGAATAAATATGGCATGTGATATATATCGTTGAAAAGGGAGGAAAATACTATATTTAATTGCGCCATTTCCCGCCCGCTTCAAAATAATTTTTTTAACAGCCTGAAGAGTATATCTCAAAATACTGCGGTTTTGAAAAAAATTAGATAAAACCTCGTTAAAATACCCTATTTTGCAAAAAAAATTCACCTTAGAATTTTTCTCGTATCTCTTCAAATAACGGAGATATTTGGCCTAGACCTTTTCCACATTTTCGATATTTTCCGCCATAACTCTTAAAGTAGGCCATGGATTTCAAATGTCTTTAAATCATTTTGTAGGTTATATAAATAGGCACAATTTTCGTAAAAATAATTTTTTTTCTACGACCGATATTAAGTGAGATATTCTCGAGTGCCCTGATAAAATGGACAGCCTGTATGTGTTATTACACATATAACTATTTGTTTATATTTACAGTTATGTTTCAGTTTGAACATATTATTATATGTTCAATAAATGTTCTATTTACTAAAAAGTGCATTTTTTAATGTGAGTTGGTTGTCTCCGTGTATTTATTTACTGTTTAAAATGTTTATAAAAAACCGGTACGGGAAAGTTACCTACTTTCCCGGCTTAGGACAGAAAAAACATTCCCGGACTGTTTCCTGATGGTTCCTTAGCAACGGATTAAAACACTAGAATAGCGTATTTTGGGATCTGAAATTGCGCCGAGAAAAGTAGGCATTCTTGGCAGATTTCAGAAAAAGATCATTTATATAGGCGGTAGTAGAAAAAAATCTAAATTTACCGGACTACAACACTTCCGCATATGACTATTTTCCCATATGAACATCTGTTCACCTAATATAATGGTAATAGAACCAGAATGACTTGTATAACCGCACATTTTACAAACCGATATTTTAATTACCGAGACATATATTCTACTCGGCATATATAATATATCAGTTTTCTGAAAATCTTCGCATTCGGAATACTGAATGCGATATGTGATGCTTTGTGTTTTTTAAATGGCTTCAAGGACTTGACGTGTCCTTGTATGTCAAAACAGTTAACGTTTGATGATGGTAACGTATTTCAAATGAGATGTCTATAGCCGTTAAGCTAAAATAGGGACTGGATGTGCCGAGAGTAAAGTAAAGGGAACAATTTAGCGAAAAGTGTGCAAAATTCAGGTATGTTTTTAATGGATTTTTCGAAAAGAATGAGGTTCTTAATTCCGTTTTTGTGTTGAAATGGCTAGATTGATTGGGATAAATTCATGTATTAGCCTGTGATATTCTATATCTTATATAGTGGAGCCAAAAAGAGTACATAGTAGAAGAAAAAATCAGCAGCATTCTTTTCACAAAGGATTAATGTTATTTAATACTGAAGCGGCACCTCGTTCTACCATAGAAATATATTAAATTTTATCCGATTTTTCCTGCTATCAGAAATGAAAACCACGACTAGGACATTCTGTGTAATTGCCATAGTCGACCAAATGGGTTGAATGTGTGAATTCGTCGCATTTATATCTAATAATTTGTTGACTGTTGTGAAATAGGCGGAGCTTTTATAGACGAAGGTCAAATATTCGGGTAGCTCGTGATCCAGTGGCGCCACACATATCAATACAAGTATATATAAAATAATAATATTGTTCATATTGTATAAAATAAAACAAAAAATAAATATAACTAAATTTGTTTTACAATTAAATGAGAAAACAAAATTGGAGTTCTTTTAAGAAATTTTTTTATACAAGGCATAATTTTGTTTAGGGGTCGAGACCTACCAAATCTGACATCAACACTGTATAATGTTTGATTATAAAAATTTACACAAACTTCAACCATGCCAGTTATTCTTATTACCCAGCAAGGACCAATGTGGAGGTGGGAGCATATCCCTTGACAGGAAAGAATAGTGACAGATTTGTTAAGCAACAAGCTAAAAAAGAAAATAAATAAACTTGCAAGTTAAAATAAATAACTGTTCTAACAACATAAATAAACTTTTTGTTGAAATAACATAATTAAAAACAAAACTTACCTACAATAATTTTCCAGAATAAGTAATTCATCTTATCGCAATCACTACATAACACTATCACAAGTTACCACTCACTCATCACTGTCATTGTCACTATCACAGCTGGCTCCTACATTTTTAATTATTGACTCAATTACTGCTTCAATCCGAATATCCATATCCCACATTTTTTTTCAATTTCTTTAACGTGCTCTATGCATTTTCGACAATAATCAGCTATAATGCACTAAATAGAAGGCGTTTTACGTGTTCTAATTTAAAGATTCTATTTTCTCGTGCAACATTTCCCTTTACTTCAGCCCAAATAAGCTCAATGGGGTTCAGTTCACAGTGGTAAGGCGGCAATCGTAATACCTCAATACTTCTAGCATTAGCCATTTCATCCACAATATATTTCTTATATATCGGCGAATACTGTTTCGCTAGGGTGAGAACTTCAGTTTTAACTTTAAAGGGATATCTTTACCATCTAACCATGCACTGGTTGGTAAATTTTCCAGTAATCGGCTGTTGTGGTACGGGGCATTATCCATAATAACGACAGATTCGTGTTCTATCTTTGCGAGAATTTTTGTAAACCATTTCTCGAAAACTTCCACATTCATGTCCTCATGATAATCGCCATTTTTTTCGGCAAGAACGATATAAGTCCATCCTCCACGAATCCTAATCAAGTTTCTGTACTTTGTAATTATATGCGTGTGTTTTCTTCTCTTTATTAAATATTTTTATACAATGTGTATATATGTGTGTATGTATGTGTATTTGTGTATTTACCTACGTGCGCATTTCCTGTTTGCATTTTTAATTCGGTTGACCAATCTTCCATATAGGCTTGACGAACACTTTTTACATTTCTATCTCGCCAAAATTGCGTTACACTATGTCATTCACTCAACTACGTCTCATCTAAATAATAGCATTTTCTTTCTCTTTCACGAGCAGCTCTAAATGCCCGAATGTAATTTCTTCGCCAACAAATAATCATCATCATTTCTCTCAAGTAGCAGGCTATTCCTCCCTACTTTTGCAAATACAAAGTTCATATGCTACGATTTACACATACATAAACAATTAAATACGTTGGCTAGTAATGGTTATAAGATATTACATAAAGAAACTCACTTGGGCTACTGTAGCGTAGCACATATCGCAGACACAACTTACCCCGGATAAGTGATGTATCGTGCCCACGATAAAATTTCACTAGCTCAGACTATCTCAGGGCGTTAAGCCAAGTTTACATAAACTATGACAAATTATTAGTTTACTTACTTACACAAATCTCTGAGGGTTCCATACGTAGTGGTCGCAGACGAAATAATGACACTTTCTTTAAATATGAAATGCACTATATTGCAGAATTTACAAATATGGGTTCTCTAGCATGTAACATGGCGATGTTCAAAAGGTGCGGCAAATTTCTTGATTAATAAGTTACAACATTAATAAAATGCCTCGTGTAGCTACACATCGGTTTAAAACGTGTGGATAAATGGTAAAAAATTCGGCCACAATGGGTCTGATTTAGAGAACCTCCTTAAATAAATATAAATGCATAAAAGAAACAACAACAGATGGAGAAAATTTTCCTGTGTTGACAATCCCAAAATCCACCAGGATGCCTCGGATAAAACGAGTTTTGTAGGATTATCAACCGTATACCGCCATCTCTCCTTTTCACCAGCTGGAAGTATCTCGCGCCTCCCGTGGATAATGGCGAAACTCTGCTACGGACGTAGCGGTTGTTATTATGTGGCCCACGAAACGCTAAGGCGTATAGCGGGTCGCATACGCTAGAGATCCGCAACACATATCATGTAAATATTTTTTAAGCGTCGGTTTGCCCATTTTGGGTATATCTTTATCTTCATTCAAGGACTGTAAAATTTTCCTTACGGTAGGGATTTCATTATCATAGAAAAATTTATGAACTTTACGTCGAATTTCATTTTTCTCGAAATCGTTTAATATTATTTTTTCCTTCCAGATTTCGCTTTAGATTTTTGAACATCCCCTTCATTTTTCTTCTCTTAAAATTGTGTAAATGGTGCACTCACTCACACCGGTATATCTTGAAGTCGTATTAACTAAACCTGTTGATCCTGATTTCTGTAGCATCGGATAATCTATTTCAATGCATAATATGCATTCAAAATAATGTTCTGCTTGTAGCTCAATGCAGAATTTTTAGGGACATGAACTTTTACCGCTTCTTTTGAACAACCGGGAAACGCTTCCATTTTTCACATTTAAATATTTTGCGATATCGCAGAATTAAGGACTTCCTGAGAAAAAAAAACTAATAAACAAAAACTTTACGACATCATTATTATTGCCGTGGGCCACCGGCGGTATACCTAACATCAAACTATCAAACGACTCGCCGCACATTAAAAACGAGCGAGATACTTTGCGGTCGAGGGTCGGTCGAGGTAGCACAAAGAGTAATGGTATTTTAATGAGGTCGTAAAGTTTTTGTTATGTTTTTTCTGTCTCAGTTTATTCCTACTTGAACTATACTGTGATAAACTTGTGGGTGAGTGATCCAGACCTTTCAGTGTGAGGTTGGATGAGCACAAGAATTACATTAGAAAGAATGAAATTCAGAAATCAAAGATTTGTGAACATGCTTGGGAAAACGGACATAGAATAAACTGGGACTCGGCAAAAATTTTAACAAAAGAAGCAGATACCAAAAAAAGAAAAATTAAAGAATCAGCAATAATCTTATTAAATGAAGACAAGTGCGTATCGAATTGTTCTGTAGATATTTGTACAACCTGGCTACCAATGTTAAAAGAAGAACTTAACAAACTGAACATTATCTAAAAGAAAATATCATCAGTTCTATGTTCTGTGTAAGTAGTAAGTATCTATGGAAATAACATAAACAGAATCTTAAAGCTGTGTATTTGACATACACAGCAAAATAAGAGTTCTTCCAAAAAAAAAGCTTTGAAAACGGAAAGAGATTACTTTTCGAAACGTCAGCATACATTATTTCTGTGTTTATTCCGATTTATATTATTTGCAAAACATAACCTCTGACTTTTTCTTTGGCGTAAACGTCACGAGCGCAGAGGCTTTTCTCCAATAATTCTATTATTTTGTAGATTTGGTGATTTGTTTTGAAGAGGATAACAATACATGTGGTAGAAAACCCAAATAATAGGAAAGAATATACAATGCCAAAGGACAAATATTTATAATACGTGGAGAGAAATATCAAGTAACATGTTGCCAGATTTAAGCAAATGGGTCAAATATTTTTTTACTGTACAGAGAATCCATAATATTTTAATTTAAGACATGGTATCTCATGCGTAATTAAACATAATCCTACCGCTTCCATGTACCTACAAGTTTCACCGACGCATAGGGAAAAAGAAGTACTAAGAGAGATGATATCTCAACTAGCAAATAACCATTCACAAGCCGTCTCTAAGATATCTTTCGCGGACATTCAGGATAGCTTGTGGATATCCTAAAACCGCTGTAGGACAAATCATGGATAGCCAAATGATAGAGCCGCGATATCCTCAATACATTCCAGTCCTCTGTTTATAACACATATAGGATATTTTGGGGACTACTAGGACACATAGTTATTACAGATCAACAGGAAATAGCGAATACATTTGGCAACTATTTGTCGCAAATTGTTACCAAAAAAATCGCCGACCATTTTGGTAATAACATTCCATCAGTATGCAGTGGATTATCACAGATTTTAACTGACTCAATTAATGCGTCAATTGCAATCGGCCAGTTTCCCTCCTGTTTATAAACCGCAGCTGTTATTCCGATGTTTAAAAAAGGGATCAGTATAACATCGACAATTATCGTCCAATATCTTTTGAGCATATTTTTCAAAAATCTTTAAAAAATATGCTAAAATATGATTGTTTGTAACAGAATTTTAAAGTTTCTAAATAGTCATACCATCTTAACACACTGCCAACATGGTTTCAGACCGAGTCTATCCACTGAATCTGGTACCGTTGATCGTTGATCTCGTCCAACATATTCACTAAAAAATGGATCAAAATGTGAATCCTGTGGCAATATTATTCGATCTTACTCGTACATTAGCTTGTTACATATTTGTTCCAAATTGAATGCTAATTTTGCTGAAGAGTAATTTAATTTACATTATCTGTATGTATAAGAAACCAGTTAATAAACTAAGCCTTACCTATTGTATAAGGGTTAGGTTAAGTCTCATATATCTCTATCTGTAACTCATTATTGCTGTTATCATTCATGTTTTATTGTTTCTGCAAGTTGGTATTACCATACCGTCAGTCTATTTTACGAGGGCCACACCAAAAATCTCGCTTAATATCTATTGTAGAAGAATAAGGTTTTAGAAACAGTTATCCCATGTTTTGTGAGCAATATTTCAGTAAAAAGAAATTTGAAATCCATAGTTTACTTTGTGAGATATATTACAAAAACCTGAAAAATAGGAAAACCACAAAAGGTTATCCCTTCCTTATTTGAGGAGATACGAAAAAATTTAAGGAGATGAAAGTTGACTGTAAAGACAATAAGAATAATAATGTGTATCAAAGAATTCGAAAAACTCAGTTGGCTTTGTCATACGCTCTTGTGCAAAAATGAAAAGAACAAATCTCAAAGTAGGCCATGACACCATTAATTCCTTTTACTTTTTCTCTTTCCAACGATATAATACATGTCATGCCATAATAGCAAAAATTCACTTTATAATAATTATTACAATTTAATACAAACAAACAAATCATAAATAAAAATGCAAGTACAAAATGAAAATCCAAAAAAGAAAACGAAAAACTATGTGTTACATTTACGAACTTGCTATTTTAAAATTTTATTAAAATAATAACTAAAATTAAATAAGCGGACTGTATACAAAGAATACTAAAAAAAAAATGTATTTTACTCACCAGAGAGATTAAACTTCTATTGTTTCGTGTGCACTAAGTCCAATTAGCTTTGAAGGATGGAACAGAAATAGGAAAAATTGGGAAATTGGACACTCTATGAATGATAAAATTTATGTGAAAATAACTATAATTTTAGTTATATTAAAAACAAATAATGCGGGCCAACTATAATTTGAATTACAAAATTAACACACATTTCTCACTAGTGGTTGTATCAAAAACTATCTATCTCTTACTACTAAAATAAAAAATAAATGGAACTTTTTGTAAGAACTTAAATATTAAATTTAAAACTGCCAGGCACATCTACTGAGTAGGTGCCAAACCAGGCAGCTACTTTATTATAGAAATCAAAATAATACATTCTAATATTAGCAATAAATTATGTTGCCTCAACACTATGTATAACACTACTACCTACTACCATATTGAAAAGAAAAAATGTGTGTATTTATTTTTCTAACTACAAATGCTCAAATTGTGCACCATTCATTCTAATATACAAACGTGCTCTACGAGACACCCCACGCATTACATTTTGGAACATTTCAGGAGTAATTCTCTCACATACGTCTCTAATTCTGGTTTTGATGTCCTCAATATTTTCAAAGGCAGTTTGAAATACCTTGTCTTTAATATAACCCTAGACGAAAAAATCCAAAGGTGTAATATCTGATAATCGAGCTGGCCATAGAATGGGTCCATAGGTGCCTATACAACTATCTGGCATAACTTGATTTAAAATAATTTGTACACAGCAGTGTGAGTTGAAGAATCTTGTTGAAAATATGAATAATTTAATCTTTCTGGCACTGTTAATTCATAAAGAAAATCCATTAGAAAAATTTGATTCATCCAACCAAAAAATTTTGCTACATATTACCCATTCCATCTACAAAATCTTATTCTCCTCGGCTTATCTCCTTCATTTAAATGTTGAATTTTTCTCATTTTGTAGCTTCAAAATCCGTTTTCTTTTAAAATATTTTTCTTGCACTGTCTTTTTTATGCGACAGTTTCTTTACATTTGTCTCAAAGAAGTTTCTTTATTGTGGTTAAGATAAGTCAATACTCTATTCACTTTTCTTGCATTATCCGGAACATGCCCTCACCTTATTACTTTTTTTTTAATGAACCGTACGTTTTTAGATTTTGAACTAACTTCCTAAACAGTTCGATTTGGCTGCGGAGCATCTGGAAATCTATCTCCGTAAACCGTGACTGCCATCTCAGAGTCAAAATTGCCCTGACAATAAATGCTAATCATATCGAATTTGTTATTATTGTTGTACACCATAATTACTGATATAAAACTTGTCTTAGAACTCGTCAATGTAACATACAACATACAACAGTGACAATCTGTCAAATTTGCTAATAACTGTATACATTGTTTTTCACTAATCATGGCATAGCTGATTTTTACGATTCAATTATTATGCATTGTGGTTTTCGTAAAATATTAAATATTGACACTATCAGTTAAAATTTTTGTGACATGTTTTATACAGTTGGAAAGAGAAAAAATAAACAAAATTAATGGTGTCACAGCCTACTTTGAGATTTGTTCTTTTCATTTTTGCATAAGAGCATATGTCAAAGCCAACTGAGTTTTTCGAATTTTTTGTTACACATTATTATTCTCATTGTCTTTGCCGTGTAACGTTGAATTAGAATTCAATCATATATTTTTGTATATATGAATTTAAACTTTACAGTGAATAAGGCTACATTTCGTTTTCTTACATGATGAGAGAAAAAAATTCTGGTACTTCTAATTTGGTTGATAGCATTAGGTAAGAGTAGGTGATTGTGTTTACATATTGTTGGTTCAAATAAAAGTAATCTGGAAACATTCTTGTTTACGATGCATTTTATTCAAACAAACAATATTCTCTTACTTGTACCGTCGTGATCAGAAAAAAATAAGACAACTTTTTTTTTCTTATGTAAATCTGTCTCTATTTGAATATGTAATGAGTAGCCGAAATAAAACAGATATCACTTTTAATTTATTTTTTATTTTAATGCTGTAGTTATTGCTATAGTAAATGATGAATGGTTAATAAGACAAATTGTACTACGTTATAACATTAACAAAAATTTGGTATGTAATAATTAAGAAAGTGGAGAATAAACGGTACGATTAGTAGAAATCCTGGATCAAAGGACAAATGATATCCTACTTAACAAGAAACTAACTATATTTTATTGCACCATTTCTATTTATAACTTCCATAAGTCTGTTTGGCATAGAATTAAATAACCTTATACAATAATCATTAGTAATAATATTTTCTCATGCATTATTCACTATTTCCAGTAATTCTTCGGATTCCGTGGTCTCACATTTCGTTTTTGGATACTTCTTACGAGTAGTTCCCATACTTCTTCCGAGTAGTCCCCATACTACATCAACAGGGTTAAGATCTGGACTATGATTGGGCCAGTTAAGAATATTGATGTTGTTATCTTGAAATCAGTTAGTTACGGTATGAGCAGTATGAACGGAACAATTGTCTTGTTGAAATATGAACTCATTATTAGGAAATAATTGTGACACAGGAGGGAGCATAATATTGTCTAAAATCCTACGTTTCACTATTAAATCGGTCCTCAATATGCCACAAAACACCAGGACCACGTGCCGATATCCAAGCCCACATATTGACGGAAAATCTACCACTTTTATTATTGTTAGATATATATTTCTCATCGAATCGAGTATTCGGAGCCCGGTAAACACGAATACGACCGCTGTGTTTTGACTGGAAAGTTTTTTCGTCTGTAAAGATTACATTGTTCCAAAAATTTACATCATGCACTAAAAATTCAAGCGCAAATCCTACTAGAGCTTCTTTATGTTCAGCTTTAAGGAAGTATTTCTGTGCTGCTGCATGACAGCGTAGCTCCGATTCTCTTACTCGCCGACGACCAATACTACTCGATCCAAGAAAATTCGTTTCTTCAGCAGCCTGAATAACTGAGTAAAATGGATTTTCTACTAAAGCATTTACCAATTACAATCTTGTTGTTGAGTTGATATCCTTCGTCGCCTTGATCCAGGACTTACACACCGAATTTTTGTCAATATTATAACGCAGTGCAATTTGTCTCATTGACCATCCTTCTTCTGCTTTAGCAACAACTCCAGATTTAAAAATCGCTTATATGAGGCATATCAGTTTTTTGCACACTTGCAATAAATTATGACAACTAACTGACAATGTCACAAAAATTAAAGTTAGATGTACACAACTAGATTTTAGCAAAATACCGTTATAAGACTTGTCCTATTTTTTTTTGCTCACGACCGTACTTCAATTTAATTTAAACTTCTTTATTATATATTATGAGTATAATACATGTGCCGCCCCAGAACCTATTCCGAGGACCAACCATGCAACAACCATCGCGTAGCTCGCGGTGGCGGATTGCAGGGTCGGGCGTATTCCGCCCGACCCTGCAATCCGAACTGGTTTGGCTAAAACACAATTTAAAACTTAACCTAAACTCCTTTCCGGATCAAGATTGGTGTTAGGATTTTATTTTCAGTAAATCGGCGCGTGAAGACTATCACCTCCGACTTCTCAGCGTTTACCCAAATCTTCCATCGGTCGTAATACGCCGCGGCACAGGCCATAGCTCACGACTATACTTATGAAGAAAGAACTTATTTTTAAATAAATAAGAATCCTTTATTCATTATTTTTCATCAGCTGTCATATTTCACTGGAAAAAATATTGTTACCAATATTGAGAAAGGAGACTGTTTCTGTTGTCATTTAATGTATTAATTCTGGGTTTAATTACTCTATTTAAGATTGGGATTTGTACATATGGGATTTCATTTTAATGTTTGTTTTAATATTTCCATTGCTAGAATTATTTTCTGCGCCGTTGTAATTTTAAAAGTAAGTGCGCGCGTCTTTAGGGATTTTGGATAATTTCGAATGAAATGTCAAGCTGTGATTAGTGTTCGAGAACATGAAGTTGAGGAAAAAACAACAAGCCTTTTTTAGGTTATTCCTTATTCAGCGTCGCGTCGTTTGCCGTTAATACGAGATTTTTCCTATTAAATGCTTTTAGAGCAAACCCTTCTTAGTTTTGGGGATTATCCTGGAAATCTTAAATTTAGAAATGCCTTTTTGAATGGTGAGCTGTTGAAGGCGACTATATTTATTATGAAACTTCTAGAAAGGCCTAGAAACGAAGTGACTGAATCCTTGTTTCTTTTGTGTGCCCTTTTGTTGGGTAAGAATGCTTTGCAAATTTTCCTAGAAATACCAAATTCTAAAGCACTAACTCATGTTATAGGCAAATTTTGTATGGTTGTAAGACTACTCCAAGTCTTACTGTAAATTGCAAAGTCAGGTTTTGGGAGTTAAGATTTTTGTGACTGACGTTGTTATTGTGAGATGACCACGTGTCGATTTCTGCTGGAAATTCTGTTTTAGTTGAAGACCCTGCAAGCATATATTGTTTTGAGACTGGAAAGGAGTGACAGAGCCTTCCGCAGTTATACAGGATTTCAATAGAGGAAGCCTAGAGTGCCTTTAACTTTCATCACATTTGGAAACGCTGGAGGCTGGGTTAAGTACCATTGAAATTCATTATTGTGTTCATAATAAAGTTGAAAGAACGTTTTATTTTCTGTATAAGATTTTTATAGATATAGATGGCCTTTTTGTGCACCTAGATGTTATGGGCCTTTAGCTGTGATGAATTTTTGTAAGTAACTGCGCAGTTATAAACGTATATGTTTCTACTATTTTTTTTAATCTGGGCCCACTTGTGACTGACTTAATTTATTATGTTAAATGGTGCCTCCCCCTGCACATGTCTCATGTAACTTTATTGTAAATATTTCTATTAATCATAGAGTTAACATTGTTATTTACCCAGTTACATCATACATTTTCAGATATTATATAAGAATCTTGACAGCACATCAAAATCGAGGTACAAATTAAAACTAAAATTTAATATCACAAGCAAAGTACCGATTGTAAATGTAAATAATTTTCTTTTTTTATTGGGAAAGCACCTTACGGTATTTTTTGTAAATAAATGCCATCTTTTAGACTCGTTTCTTTTCTTTTTCCTTTACTTTGACTTAAGATTCTAAAATAAATAACACTGAGTTTGCTAATTTTTTGCAATCGGTGTGTCGATCAAAAGGCTTGAGGTTGGTGAAATTTGGTTAAAAATTACCTGGCGCTCAATAAGTTCTATTTGGCAAAATATGCAAATCATTAAGAATAAACGAATCTCACCTCTTGAGTCTCCAGCTGGAGCTAGTCAACCTTAGCTTCAATAGCAAATCTTAAGTTTTATTTAACCCGTAACAGCCGTCAACTTTCATCTCTTTAACTTTTTTCATATCTCATCAAATAAGGAAGCTATAACCGTTTGAGGCTTTCTTATTTTTCAGGTTTTTGCAATATATCTCGCAAAGTAGGTTATGGATCTCAGATTTCTTTTCACTGAAATATAGCTCACAAAAAATGGCAAAACTGTTTCTAAAGCTCTATTCTTCCACAATAGATATTTAGCGAAATACTTGGTGTGGCCCTCATAAAATAGACAGACATTATTTTCTACAAATTGCATTTTTAAAATACAATATATCCTGTATATACGTTCTATATCCATAATAACGTAAGATAGATATTTTGTGAACATACAAAGTATATGCAGTGCTTGTTGTCTGAGTTCACATTTTCGCGTATAATGTATACAGGGTGTCTCACCGGGAACTGAATCGATCAATATAGAGAAAAGTACGCATCAGAAAATTTTGAAAATTTAGATAATTACTAATGTCGGTGTGGCCAATCCAACTAAAATAACTACAAGCAGATGGCATTTCCGCTTATACCGAAAGTCGATACCAACTTGCTTATTTCAAATAGAACACCCTATATATTTTAAGGTTTTCGAAAAGGGCATAAAATTCGGAGTCGAAAATATGCAGCATATCATATACCTAAACCTAGCCGTTTCAGAGACATTTGACATTTTATAGAAAATTTGACAGGTGCAATGGTTTGCGAGAACCGTTATAACTTTCTTCGTGTAAAAGATCCTCATTTGCTTCTTGCCACATAAAAAGAACACAAGGAAAACTACGTTCTACAACTGAAATAAATTCAATAATATCATACCAAGTGTTCCGTTTTTCGCGTTACATTCTGTCAACTTCAAACCGCGAAAATTTGTTTAGGTCAAATGGAACACCCTGTAACGTCAAGTTGTGTAAAATTCAACTCCCTTTTTTCTGATATTACCAATGTGGGGGTAAAGTTACAACTTTTTGAAATATTTGCGATTTTATTAGAAATTCATGAATTGTTGTAATATTTCATCAAAATAGCCATGATTAGAAACAATCAGTCATTATCTTATGTCAAAAAATGCCAGCACGTTTAAATTACACCCACGAAGACTTTTTAAATTTGTTTATTATTTATGGAGAATGTGATAAAGAAAAATCAAGAACTTGCAGCACATTTGCTACTCGATATCCAGAAAAACGGAAACCGTCACCAAACACTGTAAAACACATACTGGAAAATTTTAAAAATTATGGCTCTGTCAAGGCAAAATGCAAAGAAGAAAGCCTATTATTGATGACGAAAACATTGAAATAGTCATTCTGGGATATTTTCATGCATTTCCAAGGATGTCATTAAGACAAGCTGCTCTGGAATCGGGACTATGCAAGGATTCAATTCACAAAATCTTATTAAAACATAAGTTTCACCTGTTTTCATTCCATATGGTTCAAGGATTAAAAGAAACAGATTTCCCAAGAAGACAGAATTTTTGAGAGTTTATTCTAATAGGGTCTGAGGATCACGATTCTTATTTGGGAAATATTATACGGACAGATGAAGCACAATTTACTAAAAATTGACTTTTTAATGAACACAATTCGCGTTATTGGAGTGACTCAAATCCTCATATGTTCAGAGAGCGAAACTTTCAGGAAAGTTGGCAGTTCAATGTTTACTGTGCCATAAGAAACGATAGAGTGGTGGCATTACAATTTTATCAGGAAAATTTAAACGGTAAATTAAATTTTCTCTTCTGCTAATATGTATAGGTAAATTTTTGTTTTTTTTTTAGGTGAAAGATATCTGAATATCTTACAAAATTTGAATAATAACTATTTAGAAAATTTACCTCTCGCCGAACATAGAAACAGTTTTTAACAGCACGACGGTGCTATCCCCCCCCCCCATAACGCATATTTAATTAATAATTATTTACAAGAAACTTTTTATGATCAATGGATTGCCAATAATGGACCTTTCTTATGACCTCCTCGCTCGCCCGATTTATCAGTTCTGGATTATTTCATTTGGGGAACTATTAAAAATAAAGTTTATGAGAGCCCATTAACAACCATTGAAGATTGTATGCAAAGAGTAAGAAATGCATTTCAAAACATATCACAGGGTTCAATTAGAAAAGCTACCCATGAGGAACTAATCCGGAGGTGCGAAAAATGTGTCGAGGTTTGAGGGCGGAATTTTGAGCAATTATTACATTAAAATGAAATCATATTTTAAATTGATCTTATCTCTGCTATTTTAGTTCATGCCATATCTTCAATTCGATTAATACGCATGTTACAGTGTTAGTGTTATTTTGCGTTTTTGTGGATATCGAGTAGCAAATGTACTGCAAGTTCTTGATATTACTTTATCACATTGTCCATAAATAATAAACAAATTTAAAAAGTTTTCGTTGGTATAATTTAAACGTGCTGACATTTTTTGACATAAGATAATGACTGATTGATCATGGCTATTTTGATGAAATGATTACAACAATTCATGAATTTCTAATAAAATCGCAAATATTTCAAAAAGTTGTAACTTTACCCCCACAATGCTAATATCAGAAAAAAGGGAATTCAATTTTACACAACTTGACGTAAAAAATACAGGGTGTTCCATTTGACCTAAACAAGTTTTCGCGGTTTGAAGTTGACAAAATGTAACGCGAAAAGCGGAACACTTGGTATGATATTATTGAATGTATTTCAGTTGTAGAACGTAGTTCTCCTTGTGTTCTTTTTACGTGACAAGAAGCAAATGAAGATCTTTTACACGAAGAAAGTTATAACAGTTCTCGCAAACCGTTGCACCTGTCAAATTTTCTATAAAATGTCAAATATCTCTGAAACGGCTAGGTTTAGGTATAGGATATGTTACATGTTCTCGACTCAGAATTTTATGCTCTTTTCGAAAACCCTAAAATATATAGGGTGTTCTATTGAAATAAGCAAGTTGGTATCGACTTCCGGTATAAACGGAAGTGCCAGCTGCTTGTAATTATTTTAGTTGGATTGGCCACACCGACATTAGTAATTATCTAAATTTTCAAAATTTTCTGATGCGTACTATTCTCTATATCGATCGATTCAGTTCCCGGTGAGACACCCTGTATGCAGTAGTATAAAAATGGGTAAATTTTGCACACAAATGCTTGTTACAAGTATTTTTTTAGCCGGACAGACGAGGCTCTCCATTTTATGGTGGGATCCGAACCACTTCTTGGAGATAATTTTCTAATGGAAAATTGCTTCGAAGGAAGTGAGCCTCGAACCTACTGTACGCTCAGAGAGAAAGCTAGGTGCGCTAACCATTGACCCCCGGCCACATCCATGGAAATCCGTAATTCAAGCATATACATTGTACGTAGAATTGTTATTTGGATTATTGAAATATTAAATACATTTTAGAGCCAATAAAGCATTATAAATTGTCATTTCTCTAGAGCTATCTTTTAAAAAAAAATCTAGTGACCTAGTTACATTATTGTTGCACAACACTGTATGAATATAGTTGTGGACCTGTACCTTTTGCAATGTGTATTGTGATTTCTGCGCATTACGTGCAGTTTTCAAAACCCATTGTAACATTTTCGTTCATGCCTAATGGATGTCAGACTTTGTTACATCTCAGCGGCAGTGCTTGCTCGACTATTTCAGTCCATTTACTATTACGGACACCACGCGTGTCTATCTCACAGAACAACTACATACGGACATGCAACACGGTCTGAGCAAAACGCTCAACTTTTCAGCAACCTCCTGGAGCGCGTCCTTCACGATAGCCGGTGAGTGACGTGTGCCAACATTCATCGGTCCAGGGCAATAATTACAGCGATCGGCAATTGTTTGAGACCATAATGAGGGGCGTAGCCAGATGACAGATGGCTCTACAGTGGCCATATTTAATTTTTGTAATTAATCGACGGTACGCCTCGTCGAGACAACTCGTGTTCTCTGTCACTTTGTCAAAAATCGACCGGGCCAGGTCGCGCTCGGTACTTTGCTGGCTGATGCGCACTTGTCCTGAACTAATGACTGTGCAAAAAATGCTGCTTCTTTAATACGGACGCAAGCGGCGGGTGAGTTCTTTTTAGGGTCTCTCATGCATAGGCAACGTGTAAACGTTGGAAAACTTAAGTTCTTGCATTAGAAAAAGTAGGTGTCTTCAGAAGTGATCATCCATCAATAAGCTCTATGACGAATGAAAGTTGATCAGTGACGGCGGAGGTCCTTTTTCTGGGCGAGAGATTATGGTACATTTTGTCTTCTCAAGGGGACTGATAATTAGCCCCATTGCTTTTTTTGATTTACTGCAATGATCTAAAAGAAGCTTTTAGCCTCTCTCCTAATATTAACCTTTGCCAATACGCAAATGATGTGTCTTGTCAATAAACATTCGAGGATCAAATGTCGAACAAACAGTTCTACTTGTAAACTCTGCTGTACAAAGTATGTCTAATTGGTGCAACTTAATATATCCAAAACTAATCTATTTCCAAAATCAGAGTAATACAAACAGTTCTAGTCTTCTTGTTAGACACAATGGGACCTCCGTTAAACAAGAAACAAGCACAAAATTTCTCGGTGTACACATCAATGAATATTATAAATGGGAAACTCATACCAATACAATAGCAGCAAAACTCGGCAGTGCTGCTTTTGCATTATTAAACATTAGAAACTAAGTGAGTTTTTTGTCATCATGCAAAGCATTTTATTTTGCATATATCCAGAGCCATCTGTCATATAGGATTAATGTTTTGGGGCACTCATGGTGAAGTTAGCAGAATATTTATTTTACAAAAAAAAATTATCAGAATTATGAATCATGCTGACTAAAATGAGCATTGCTTTCCATTTTTCCTAAAATCAAGCATTATGACAATGTATTCACTATATATCTACAATACAATATTATTTGTCTATGATAATTTAAGGAAACATGCAACAAATGGCTCCACAAGCAAGCAAGCAAGCAAAACAAATTTATTAGAATTAAATGGTACAGAATAGTTGCCTAGCCAGAATCTGTCCCGGGGCGGATCGTGCAACCACCGCGCTGACGCGATGGCGGGTTGAATGCTCGGACGGGACAGGTCTGGGTCGGCGAAAACAATACTAAACTAAACCTAAACTTCTATTTTACCATGAACAAATAAAAAATAGGTAATACAGTTAAAATATATCCAAAAAACAGATTTAACAAAACTTAAGAACCACACTATATTTAGAGAACTCTCGCACAAAACACTTTTTAATTTCGCAGTTGACGCTAGCACCTCAAATTAAAACGAGGAGCCTTCCGCGAGGTGTGTAACATCGGGCTGCGCATGGGCTGGCCTAAACTGTGATTTTAAAAATTTGGATTCCAAGAAAGTTATAATTTATTTGAAATTTTGATAGAAACGAATTTAGAAACAAAAATGTACAAACAGAACACGAGAAAAACAAACGCGACAAGAAGGTTACAAACAGAATTAAAGAGCGGAACAGGAAAGATTTAAAGATAGACAAAGTTATGAAATACTAGTAAAGGTGGATAGGGTAAGCGGAAGTTATACTTGGTGAAACTTGGCTACAGAGGATGCCGGAAAATCGGTAACGTCTGGTACGGTAAGGGGTGTTTAATCCGAAATGGGGCATTATGCTGTCTAATTTGTGTTATGTGTCTTGTTAGCGGACTATCGTCCAGCTTAAACCAGTCGAAGTTTTGAGAGATGCGTTGGACGGAGTCCGCTCCAAACACAAATGGCTCCATAAGCGCCTCAAATATGCACACTAGACAAGCACACTTATTAAGTATTCCAAAACATACATCCACACGGTACGAGAAAGTTCCATACTATATGGGAATTAAGTTGTATGATCCATTACCACAGAAATATAAAGATATTAAAGTAAGAACGATATTTAAAAATGCAATAAAATTCTATTTTCTTAATCAACCATATTATAGCATATTCTTAGTCACTCGTTTCTGACGGGCAGAACCCTGCAAGTCCGGGTGAATAACAAACTCTCAACACGGCGGGACATTGGCGCGGGAGTCCCGCAAGAATCGTGCCTGTCACCGAAGTTGTATAACTTGTACGGCTCTGACTTCCCAGAGTTCCCGAATACGAAACTGGCCAAGTACGCCGATGACACAGCCATGTACGCGCATTCTCATAACGCACAAGCAGCGAATATGCTGTTGAAGGCGCACATGGCTCGTGCCACGGCTTATTACGACAAGTGGAAGATTCGAGTGAACGCTGAGAAGTCTGAGGCGATAGTCTTCAGGCGTCGGTTCACTGAGAACAAAATCATAACACCCATTTCGATCAGGGGAAACAAAATTCCAACCAAGAGATGCCTGAAGTACCTGGGGGTGAGACTTGACCAAAAACTGACGTTCAATATTCATATAAATGAGACAATACGGACGGTCTACTCCTTGTCCAGGAGTCTGTATCCGCTCATGGTCAGGGGTAGCAGACTCAACAGACAGAATAAGAAACTGTTGTACACGATGGTGGTCCGGCCGTCCATCACAGATTTATGCGCCACATATCAAATTCTGGAAAGTACACCTCCCTAGAGACCTATACGCACTTTGCCACGACATAACCCCAATAGCGGATTATGTCCAGAAAATCTCTCAAAAATTCTTCAAACTGAGCGATAGTCCGCTGACAAGAAACATAACACAAATTAGACAGCATAATGCCCCATTTCGGATTAAACACACCCTACCATACCAGACGTTACCGATCTTCCGGCAACCTCTGTAGCCAAACTTCAACTTCATAACTTCCGCTTACCCTATCTACCTTTACTGATATTGCATACCTTTTGTATCTTTAAATCTTTCCTGTCCCCCTCTCACCTTATGTTTGTTTCTTTTTGTTCTGTTGGTTTATTTTTGGTTTATTTTCCTTTTGTCTGTTTACTAAATTCAGTTCACATAGAAATCTTCACTAAACCAAAATATTTAAAATCAAAGTTTAGGCCAGCCACGCGCAGCCCAGCATTGACATACCTCGCGGAAGGCACGTTATTCAAGTTGAGGTGCCTGCGTTAGAATCAAAATTTAATCAGTGACAGTGCGTGAGTTTTTAAAAGGTGTAGTTTTAAGTTTTATGAAATCTGTTTTCAGATATGTTTTAATTTTATAACCTAATTTAATCCATCTGCGATGGGAGGTGTTTGGGTTTAACTGTTTTTAATTGTCTTTTAGCCAAACCAGTGCCATTTCGTCCAACCCTGCAATCCTCCACCGAGAACAACGCGGTGGTTGCACGGTAGGTCCCGGGGTGAGTTCTGGGGAGAACAGATGTAAATTTTAATTGTGTTAATAAAGTTGTATTGATTAATTGATTGATTGGTACAATATCTATCGATTAATATGGTTTTATGAAACGTTTCAATCGAAGCATTAGCATTTTGATGGTAATATGCAATTATTACACTTAACGCGCCAGGCTTGTAACTTGTAATTTAGCGCTCGGCGGGGCACATAGCCCGGAGAGTAGCTGTTGGTTGTAGTCTGGTTACATTTCTTATAGTAAAATAAGAATTTTATAGATGAGTTTGCGACTAAAAATATTATGTTTTAATATTACGCCCTCTAAAAGCACATTTGAACTTGAATTATGAAAGGTAGATATGTGCATTTATATCCATGTCAGTTTCTTACTATTTGATTGTATGTTTGTCTTTTTACTCCCTCTTTTGAACTTTTTTATTTAAATAAAAATAAATAAATATTTACTTGGGTTATGTGGTAGAACAAATATTGAGCACTCAATAATCTGAATCTCGCCCTTTTGTATATTATATATTTTTTATTACATGTACAAATAAGATAAATAAATAAAGGCCTTTTTTACAAAAAACCAGTCATTCTACTCTGTGGCTCCGACGACCCTTATTATTATTATTATTATAATTAACTCTCTCAAGCCTATTCTCAATGCAATAAATAATACTAATACATTTAGTTAGAAGGCAGGAAATAAAAAGTTATTAACAAATTATCGACCAATTTCGCTTATTAATAACTTCTCAAAAATCTTTGAGAAGTGTCTAAAAGAAAGGTTAAATGATTTTTTAGAAAAGAATCAAATAATATCGAACAAACAATTTTGATTCAGGCAGAGCATGAGTGAGAAAAACTATAGGAAACATTGTTTGTGGCTTTAATAATAATCAAAAATGTTTTGCCGTATTTTTAGATTTGGCCAAAGCATTCGATACAGTTGATCAGAAAATATTAATAGAAAGGCTGGAGAAAGTCGATGTTAGAGGTTCTGCATTTGATTTATTTAAAAATTATTTGACGAACAGACAGCAAAAGTAAGAATTAATGAAATATTGAGCGATCCTTTAAAAATTACAACTGGTATTTTTCAGGGCACAGTAATTGGCCTTATACTGTTTTTAATGTATATTAACAATATATCAAAATCTATAAATTCGAAATATGACATTGTATCTTACACTGATGATACGGCCCTTGTAATTCAAGGCAAAACCTGGACATACAGAAACTTGCCTAAAAAAGTGTATTCATGGTTAAATGCAAATTTTCTTAGCTTAATACTACTAAAACAAAATTTTTAAAATTTAACGTATCAGCTGATGATCAGCCGGAGAAAAACAATTTAACAATCCACAAAGATACGTGTAAAAATGAGGAAATGTGTGACTGTCCAATCATAAACAAAGTAAGTGAAGTAAAATACCTCGGTCTAATGGTTGATCATCATCTGAGATGGAAAGTGCACTTCGAATATCTTACGAACAGGCTAAGAAGGCTTATATATAAATTTTATCAACTAAAACGTATTCTTTACACAAAAAACCTTATTATCACATACACCGCTTTGGCTGAATCTATTATTTGGCATGATATCACAGTCTGGGGTGGCCTTATTAACAATTCTCTGAATCATTTAGAAATAATCCAGAATACCCCCTACTAAAATTAGTATTTAATAAAGAAAAACAATATCATAGAGAATTATTATATAATGAAACAGATTTATATAGTGTAAGAAAATTATATACCTATGATTGTCTACTGTGGACGTTTAAAACACCATCAAATCCAATAAATCACAACTATGGAACTATTGGAATACAGATTTTTCCATACAAGTACCAATATTCCGAAAGATGCATACTCAAAGATTCATTTTTTACTATGAACCCAAACTTTAATATAAGAGAGTAGCTGTTGGTTGCAGTCTGGTTAAATCCTTTATAGTAAAATAAGGATTTTATAGAGTTTGCCACTAAAAATATTATATTTTAATATTCTGCCCTCTAAAAGGACATTTGAACTATGCTAAGCCCAGTCAGGCTATTTATTTTTCGATTGCAACAGACACTGGACCGCTAGATGGCGCCTGCTGATTGTTTTGCATGTCGCTATCCTATGGATACCGAGATGTACCAGATAGTCGAAGGATCCTCGTGTCGGTCGTCACATGCCTACCTTGCACTGACGAGAGTCAACAGCTCGAAACTGTAGTCTGCAAGTGGTGCGGGACGACTGGTATGAGAGCTTCTTTACCTAGGATCAGTCTTTCGGCTGGTGTTTGTTACAATCGAAGCATTATAGCGTTCTGTTGCTAATATGCAATTATTACACTTAACGCGCCAGGCCTTGACTTGTAATTCAGCGCTCGGCGGGGCACATAGTAAGGAGAGTAGCTGTTGGTTACATTTCGTATAGTAAAATAAGGATTTTATAGAGGAGTTTGCGACTAAAAATATTATGCTTTAATATCCTGCCCTCTAAAAGCACGTTTGAACTACACTAAATACAGTTACCAAAAAAGTTATATTCATAGAAATAAAACACATTAGCTAAAAATTGAGCTTTCTCAACAATTACATTACCACATAAAATTACTTAATAGGCATATATAGTTTTCTTAAAATAACCTCGGGAACCAAATGGAATTATCAATGGGATGAATATTGCTTGACTAACCTTACGAGGTATACGATTATCCATCCTCATATACCTAGTAAACTTTGGCCCGTAATTTTGAGGTCACCTCAACGTCTACCTGTTTAATTTATATTATAATTGTCGTTGGCCTAATTAAATTTTTATTTTGCAAGAGAAGACAACTGAATGTTTACCGTTATTATTATTATTACTATTACGTGACCAAGTGAGTAAAAGAACAGAACATTAAAACGGAGTCACAAAATCGCTAAAATTGAAACCGTAAAGGGTAACAAATTTATAAACATTCTATTGTGAATCGCTAGCTAAGTATAAGTTTCTCCGAGAAACAACAAAAGAGTGGTCACGTTTTGGAGACATTCGTTTCTAAGAATTAGAGAGCGAGCATCTCAAACATTCGATGCAAGTAATTAAAAAAACAAACAAACTCTTTAACATTGTGTAGACAACGCTATGTCAGTTTTTCATCGGAGGTTTGTCTCTACGACGCATATAATTCATGAGAAATAATACTCTCTCTCTTTATCACACTTCTGGGAAATACGCAAATAAGGATGTGTGTTTTGTTAATTAAGGAAGGGATGCACGAAATGATGTTGGTCGAAAAGGCGGTAGAAGAGGAAAAGACGCAAAAAATTGAACTCCGCTGGTAACAAATACCTTCTGAGATGCGTCGCCTATTGTACAGTGTAAGTCTGAAAATTCTACCGGTGGCTAATGATGAATCTTAAAATAATATAAGTAATTCTTTGTAGTTGCTGACCACCAGCAAAGCCATTATAAATTTACAATTTCGCTCAAATAAAGCATAAGTAAAAGAAGGGGAAGTAATGGAACCTCTGACTCCTAAGACTTTACCGAATTGTAAATCGTAATTTTCTAATTATAAGTTAGAATTTCCATGTTACTAGTAAGGAAAATATGTGTAGGACTACAATAATAATTATATCAAAGCTTAAATCAGGATCCTCATTTTAAATGAAACATACTGTAGGTACATGCCAAAATTATTTTTCATTGTATAACGTTGTTTTGTTTTATACTCCAAGCGTTTAGCTGTAAAATTGACCTCTGTGCTAAATTCGTGCCCTACGATTTTTTTTTATTGTGTTTATTTGGACGTCTTGAATAACACTTGATAGTTATGCCACAATATACGTGGAGGATTTCGTGAAAACCGCGTCGGAAGGTCGCGGAAACCGCGGATTCGCGATTAACTCACTTTTTATGGCCCAAACGAGAACAACACGTATTCTCTACCATAAAGGTCCTATACATTTTTTTCGTACGCCTAAACGTTTTGGAGATACGACGCGAACTAAGTGAAAAATGAATTTAGTCTCGCTTTTTTTTATATTCCTGACAACACAAAGAACATAAAAGCCATGGAACAGCGACAATGAACCGCACTTGTTTCGTCATAATGAGCAGTTCGTTTCGATGAAACCATGGAAGTGCAGATGAACCAGGAGAAGTTTGTAGTTAATAGCTCGAATAAAAGCAATTAATTTAAAAGCTTATGAAACAAATAATACCAACATTGGAGTTAAGCAAACCCGAGATGATGTTGATCTCCTCATTGTTGAGACAGCAATTGAACAACCAACTCAAGACATCCCCGCCTCGTTGGAGAAGATATTGACTTATTGGGCGCATAACTTCTAGCAGTAATATCATTTTCAAAAAACCAGGCAAAGGAAAAGTGGAAACAAAACATTATTCTACTACCAGCATGGACAAATATTCAAATTGCTTAAAGCATATTTTGTTTTTGCATGTCCTGGCAGGATGCGATACCATCTCCGCCTTGTTCCACAAAGGGAAAACTCAAATATTCAAAATTTTGAGAGACGGCCGGATTTACACCCTGCAGCACGTGTTCATGCAGGAAAATTGTAAATAAATGTAAATAAAATGTATAAGATATTCTGGTAGAGAATAGAGATCACCGAGCTCTATAACAATAATATTTAATTTTCATTCTGAGACGTTGAAAGCAAGATAATAATTGCGAAATATGTGGCGCGAAAGAGGTTTGGTTTCACTTAGTCCGCGTCGTATCTCCAAAACGTTTAGGCTTACGAAAAGAAATGATAGAATCTGTAAGGTAGAGAATTTACAGATGTACAACTTTTATAATAGGTGTTGTTCCCGTTTGGGCCATAAAAACTGAGTTAATCGCAAATCCGCGTCGTTTTCGATGACCTACCGACACGGTTTTTACGAAATCCTCCAGGTTTATTGAGGCGTAACTACCAAGTGTCATTCAAGACATCCAAATAAACACAATAAAAGAAACATTTATTCTGTCTGGTCGATAGCCGAGTTGATAAGGCGCGAGGTGGCAATCGCGATTGAATCACACGGACATCGCACCACCGGGTTCGAATCCCGGCTCCGGCACTAGCACTGTCGGAGGAAATGGTTGTATGTCCGCGTGTTTTCAATGTATTACCCCCTTCCGCACAAGCCCTGGCTTCTGGAATTGGGGGTTGTCTAATTTCTGTGGTGTTTATTTATTTTTCGTACGGCACGAATTTGACAGCAAAGGTCTAAAACGCCTGGATTATTATGAACTTTTATATTTGTTTGTTTTTAGTTATATACTTTTACATACTTTTATTGAAAAAGCCGATATTATTATACAGGGTGTCTCACCGGGAACTGAACACACAACTTGACGTAAAAAAATACAGGGTGTTCCGTTTGACCTAGACAAGTTTTCGCTGTTTGAAGTTGACAAAATGTAATGCGAAAAACGGAACACCTGGTATGACATTATTGAATTTATTTCAGTTGTAGAACGTAGTTCTCCTTGTGTTCTTTTTACGTGACAAGAAGTAAATGAGAATCTTTTACACGAAAAAAGTTATAACGATTCTTGCAAACCGTTGCACCTGTCAAATTTTCTATAAAATGTCAAATATCTCTGAAACGGCTAGGTTTAGGTATAGGATACGCTACTATTTTCGACTCAGAATTTTATGCTCTTTTCGAAAACCCTAAAATATATAGGGTGTTCCATTTAAAATAAGCAAGTTGGTATCGACTTCCGGTATAAGCGGAAGTGCTTGTAATTATTTTAGCTGGATTGGCCACACCGACATTAGTAATTATCTAAATTTTCAAAATTTTCTGATGAGTACTTTTTCCTATATCGATCGATTCAGTTCCCGGTGAGACACCCTGTATAGCAAAACTATGGTTAATAAAATTTATTCTATTCTTGTTCGATCTGCGACATTCTTTTTTTCTTCTACATACAACAATCCGTAGGAGTACAGATTTCAACAACTTTAATCTTGTCTCTTTTCGTCCTTATTATTGATATACAATCTGGGCATGATGTGGCAAATAGACTATTGTTATCATTATGATTTTCCACATTACAGATTGATTATGTCAATAAACTGTCTAGCAAACCTTTTGCCCCGCGCTTGTCTACAACTATGACCGCTAGATGACCCGAGTGACTGCCTTAACTCGTTCTTTGATTGATATGCATCTCTAAACTACACTAGGATCTATAAATCATCATAGATTTATAGATTTAGATTGATTAGTACCGTGTGCCAACATCAATCTATTGGAAAAAAGGCTTTCCCACATTAATAAAAAAATATATGAAAGATACGGCTTTATCTAATACATCTGTTGGTGTATAACCTTTTACGATATTAATTTTTAGTATTTAAAATTAAGTAATTGGCTCCTAATAAGTTAACGACAAGCTGAAGCGGCAGTGGCTTTGTGTTCATGGTAAGATAAGAAATTTTTAAGCAAGCATTTTAGCTACAATTGATATGTCTTCCTTGTCTCGGATTGAAAATTAATGGAAATATAATTGAAGAAATTCATGTGGAATAGAAACTTGTGGTAGTTTGCGGATTATGGTTTCATTATTTTCTGAAATTTGTTGTGAACTATATTTCAGTAAAAAGAAATTTGAAATCCATAGCCTACTTTATGAGACATATTACAAAAACCTGAAAAATAGTAAAACCACAAACGGTTATAGCTTCTTTTTTTGAGGAGATACGAACGAAATTAAAGGGATGAAAGTTGACGGCAAAGACGTCGTATCAAAAAATTCGAAAAACGCAGTTAGCTTTGACACACGCTTTTGTGCAATAGAAAAATGAAAAGAACAAAACTCAAAGTAGGTCTTGACCATTAATTCCGTTTATTTTTTCTCTTTCCAACGATATAAAACATGCCACAAAAATTTTAACTGATATTGTTAATATTTAATATTTTACGAAAACCACAATTGATATCATTGAATCGTAAAAGTCAGCTATGCAATGATTAGTGAAAAAATGTATACAGTTATTAACAAGTTTAACAGATTGTAACTATTGTATGTTGCGTTGTCGAGTTCTAAAGCCTAGTTTAGTGTCAGGCTTTTTAAAGCGTCTTGAGGAAGCGGCTTTGAAATCAACATTGAAAGCAAGCTTCACTTGCTCTCAATTATTTAAATATTTAATTTATGGAAATGTCAAAACATAACCTATAATAAGCAGAAAATTTGCTGGTGTTTGTGGCAATAGATAAAAAATAAAGATAAAAGTAGTTACAATGGATGTGAATCGACGATTCTTTTTACTTAAAAAAGAAAGGGACGTAGTTATCACGTACACCCCATTAATGTAAATAGAGAAAATCACGGTGACTGGAACAATTTAGCGACAGAGCTTCGATTAGATAGTAATAGATTTCATAACTATTTTTGTATGAGTGTAGAATTGTTTGATAAATTGGTCAGAATTATTGGACCATCTTTGCAAAAAAATTGAGTATCATAGGAAAAATGTCATACCAGTAGGTGCCCGTGTTGCACTTATATTAAGGTGAGTTGATATAAGTACAGTGGGGAACATTCTTTATTATTTTATCCGCCAGAGTGCACCAGCTGTACTCGGTTGTTTGTCCGTTAATGTCAATACGAAAAAATATATCTTTGAATAAACAAAGTTAATAATTAGGATGTAAAATGAAAACTTGTTGCTGTGTACCAAAGTGCTCTAACACAGTAGGACATTTATTTCCTAAAAATGATCGTTTCCGGCAACTATGATAAATCTGGTGTTTTAAAATTATAATCTATATCTTCATCTTCAAGTGTACTAACTAGAATATTGTCATAATTGATTAATCTAGAATAAAGGTAATTATATACCTTTCAACCAAATCAGCTTTTTTTCCATGAACTCTAGCACCTCTTTTTCTCAGCTCCGCTTTTAAACGATTTAGTGACCAACTACCGTAATCCTAATTTGGCTCATTTCTACGAATAAGAGACTGGTAAACTCTCGGAAATCGGGAAATTTAAACTATTTAAACGTTATATATGATACAAATTGAGAATGATATTAAACCGAGTACGCATGGTTATATTAGGAACTGGCTTGGATTGTTCCTCATTCTTTTTATCAATTTAGCTCATTTCTACGAATAAGAGATTGGAAAACTCTCAGAAATCGGGAAATTTAAACAATTTAAAAGTTATAATTTAACTTTTAAATTGTTGCTTAATGTCATTCTCAATTTGTATCATATATTATATGGTTTTTATAGGTTTTTAATGTAACATCACACCTAATGGTTCAACGGCGTTTATAATGACTTCGTAAAGTTTTTGTTGCCTTTTTATCTACAGATTAAAATTGCAGATGACTATACTAGAATTACTCTGTAGAGTGTACTATTAACATAGGCATGTCATCGAGTATAACCCAGTATAATAACTTTTATTCTTCCAGAACTATCCAAAAGGCGCTAGAATGAAGCCAATTATGATTCTACTTTAAAGTTAGTAAGATTTTATTTTATTTCTTAAACTACATTTTAACCTCTCCACAATAAAATTGTGAGAGGTTACTAAAATTGGTTCAAAAACGAAAATTGAGATAACATCAAATATTTACGTTTTGAGGTCCTAGGAACCAAAAAAAGTGGTTTTTGAAAAATGTCTGTGTGTGTATGTGTGTTAGCACGATAGCGCCGAAACTACTGAACGGATTTGAATGGAACTTTGCGCGTGCATTTCTTTAGTGCCCCAGAAGATCTGAAAAGGTTTTGGTTGAGATCGGATTACATTTAGTGCCATTTTGGCGCAACAAGTTGTTTATTTTATAATTACTTTCAATTTGCAATGGAACCATTGAAAAGCAGTTTAAATTCTGATTTCAATGATATATCACACTTCCACCCTTTCGATTTGGTTTCCGTGAAAAAAATTAAAAACAAAGCAAATATGGCATAGATCGCATTTCGCATGACATGATCGATGCGCGTAGCCGTTACGCCGTGAAACTCGTCACATCACGTGTCAATTCACGTGTGAGGGTTTCTTCACTGCTCTAGAAGTAGAGCGGATTACGTTTAGTCTGTGGTTTAGTGCCGTTTTTAAATATATATACAGACAAATCGAAGAATTAAACTACAAATATTCCTCTAAAATATAGTAAAATTACTGAAATGCTAATGTTTCATTTAACAAAGGCAGCCGCGAGCGATCGGATTGCAATGAGCAAATTTTGACGATTGTCATTGTCATCGTTTGTCATCCGATAACGTTGGTGTCATGTCATGTTAATAAGATTTCGGCATATTTGTAACTTTTAGTGGATTGTCACAAATTTTAAAGGTAGATGTAACAATATCAATATCACATGCATTCTGTCTGTACCTTCGTTGGTGAATTTATTATAGATTATCACTTTACCAATTTTCAATTTGTTGCTTTACAAATCTGTAGTATTTAAGATAACTAACTAGACTTTCTTAGTCGTTCAAGTGATGTTAAAGTTGTTAATATCCTAGTAGTATATTATTCAACGAGCGATAATGTAGGTAATAACTCGCATAGATGATTATAAATTCATTCAGTTGAGGGTTTTTTTTTGGTGCCCCAGAAAATCTGAAAAGGTTTTGGATGAGATCGGATTACGTTTAGTGCCGTTTTGTCATACAATTTAATGCTCTTTTCGGCTTCAAAGATCCATCGAGTGGGGAGGTTCCAGCCGCTTCCAGTAGCTGCCGATTTTTTACATGTTTACTTTTCAAATTGAAATTATTTCATGAAATATCAAGTTCGATATCATGTTTTAAGTGTAAGATTCAAGTAGGTATTAGGATATATTTATTTAGGCACTAAAATAACGTCTAAAAATAAATTAAATGTTTAAAACGAATAACTGAGACGGTGTGTTTAGGTTTATTTTCTATATTATCGCCGGAAAATCGAAAACCTTATATTATTACCGTACTCTACAGCCACATTAGTATGGTTTTCGATGTTCCGCTGAAACGCGGGGCCTTATGCTACCGAAAAATTGTTCAATATACACTTTTTTCAAGCAAAATATATTAACTGAAATGCCTATGCGCATAATAGTCCAGGCGGTATTTGTTTTGAGTCGGGTGAATAGGGTAGTACGGCAGATTTTTGGCCTAATCGATCCTAAAAATCGTAGGAAATGATAATTTCACTATGCGCTAGTTTGTAAACGTGAGTGTATTTTTTTATTAAACAAAATGTGAAAAAATTCCTAATAATTCTGTTTCTTCTTCCTATTTTTTCATATATCTCAGTAACTATTCTTTTTACAGAAAAGTTATAGAAATGAAAAACTTTTTTAATTAAATTTTAAATAAGATGCTCTTGGTTGCGAATCCAAAAATTCATTTTTACTATTGCAAAAATAGTAAAAATCGCAAAAAAGCAAGTTATTTGTGGATTTTTTTTAAAATACTGGGGCCCTCGTGCTGTCAAAACATGGGGCCCCCAGGCTGTCAAAAACGGGGCTCCGTCCCAGGGCCCCCTTAGCTCCGCGGTCCCCGTGCTCTCAAAGGACCCCGTGTGCTACCTTGTTCTACGTGCCCCCGCACTAGGGGCCCCGGCCTGCCCACGCAGTTTTGGCAACGCGGGAAATTCAAACTGTTCTATCCTCATCAGTGGGTCCCGTTTCGACATATAGCCTAGGCAGCGAGGAGTTTTGATTAAATTTTTCTTCCATAGGCCATAATATTATTGAAATCGCTTCGTATTGGGGTGTAGTTGAACACCCTAAGCTTGCTTACAAATTGAGGTTCCGCTTGATTTTATAATTAACAATTAGTGAAAAAATAGGCACTTTTTCTTTATTTTCTTTAATATCTCCGTTCCTGTTAACTTTCAGTATAACATATGCATTAGGAAAGTTGTTCGTTATGAAATTCTCTAAAAAATGAGCACCAATAAAGGTCGCTAGGTGCAATGAGGAAGTTGCATAATTTGTTTTTATATCACAGATACATAGACGACAGAAGAATATGCTTCCTCGTATTTTTTCTTTTTCTTTTTTGTTAAAATTGAGAGTGAAAAAAATATTTATTTCAGCTGAGAATTTAAAACCATTAAACCCTAACGAATGGTGTCACTCGAAACCCGTAGCGTCACGTCGTTATTGTTAAAACGTTGAAACATCTAAAAAGAATGCTATGGTTATAGATTAACACGTTAGGGATGTTAGGAAATGATTATCCGTCATATTAACCAATAATTAATAACAAGATTAAGAATAACAACGTAAATTAGAAAATTCAGGTCAAATTAGTGACGTCAAAAGGACGTCAAAGCAATATTGTAGCGTTTTCAGTCACGTGGTTTTGTTTACACAAAAGTTCAAATTTTAATGTGGCATATTTACAAAGCGAAATTTTTCTATGAGTTTCTTTTATTATCACCTTAAATAGCATATATTAAGGAAAAATAATAAAATTAAGCATTTTTAAAATCCATGCATCTTCCTCATTGTTAACTTGCAAATAACCTCGAAAGCTTGAAAAACAAGTTTTTTTCACTATTTTTTTACTAAAAGCTTACTGAACAAAGAGAGCTGAAAGATGGTGTCTATGTTATTCTGATAATGTACAAAAAATTTCAGCAAGATCGGTTCCTTACATTTTGAGTAATTAACGGTCAAATTTTTTTTTATGCTTAATTAACAATAGTGCGATTTTTGTGAAATTAGTTTATAATTGGAAAAATCATTTAGAAAATTCAAAAAACTATTATGCAACGATATTTCGTTGGAATTTTTATAAAATCGCATTTTTAGCCGATTTTATGCACACAACAAATAGCTTAATATTTCAACTTCGCAGAATCCGCTTTTGCATATCTGAAAAGCTGCTATTTTTTTACAAATTATAAATCATGAAGTAGGATTTCAGTACTCTGAACACATCATATATAAAAAAAATCGGCAGCTACTGGAAGCGGCTGGAACCTCCCCACTCGGTGGATTGTTGAGGCCGAAAAGAGCATTAAATTGTGTGACAAAACGGCACTAAACGTAATCCGATCTCATCCAAAACCTTTTCAGATCTTCTAGGGCACTAGAAATACCCTCAACTTAATGAATTTACAATCATCTATGCGAGTTATTACCTACATTATCGCTCGTTGAATAATATACTATTAGGATATTAACAACTTTAACATCACTTGAACGACTAAGAAAGTCTAGTTATCCTAAATACTACAGATTTGTAAAGCAACAAACTGAAAATTGGTAAAGTGATAATCTATATTAAATTCACCAACGAAGGTACAGAAAGCATATGATATTGATATTGTTACATCTACCTTTAAAGTTTGTAACAATCCACTAAAAGTTACAAATATGCATCTTATTAACATGACATGACACCAACGTTATCGGATGACAAACGATGACAATAACAATGGTCAAAATTTGCTTATTGCAATCCGATCGCTCGCGGCTGTCTTTGTTAAATGAAACATTAGCATTTCAATAATTTTACTAGATTTTAGAGGAATATTTGTAGTTTAATTCTTCGATTTGTCTATATATATATTTAAAAACGGCACTAAACGTAATCCGCTCAACTCCTAGAGCAGTGAAGAAACCCTCACACGTGAATTGACATGTGATGTGACGAGTTTCACGATGTAACGGCTACGCGCATCGATCATGTCATGCGAAATGCGATCTATGCCATATTTGCTTTGTTTTTAATTTTTTTCACGGAAACCAAATCGAAAGGGTGAAAGTGTGATATATCGTTGAAATCAGAATTTTAACTGCTTTTCAATGGTTCCATTGCAAATTGAAAGTAATTATAAAATAAAAACCTTGTTGCATCAAAATGGCACTAAACGTAATCCGATCTCAACCAAGATCAGATCTTCTGGGGCACTAAAGAAACGCACACGCAAAATTTCATTCAAATCCATTCAGTAGTTTCGACGCTATCGTGCTAACACACATACACACAGACATTTTTCAAGAACCACTTTTTTGGGTTCCTAGGACCTCAAAACGTAAAGATTTGATATTATCTCAATTTTCGTTTTTGAACCAATTTTAGTAACCTCACACAATTTTATTGTGGAGAGGTTAATATAAATGAAGTACAAATTTTTTTTCTCTTAAAGTAGTACAAAATGCATAGAAATTTACATATCTTTAGAAACTAATCAAATCTAGTTTTTTTAATGGCATAACGCACTCATCTGGTTCTCTTTCGTCTTCAACAGCGGAGTCGTCACTTTCATAATGTGATATATTATCAGAAATTACTGAGCCTTCTTCCTGCTCGATTTCGTTCTCATTATCATTGTCATGGATGCCAGAAACTGTCCGTTGTTCGCCTTTGGAACAGTTTTGCCCAGAACAATTTACACGAAATTCGGAACACCGGATGCCTTGCGCTTAAAACACTCTCATTTTTTTTTTGCAATCTACAGCGCAAGTACACCGAATTTGTTTTAATGTATTGTCTGGTACAATTTTAGAGTCACAAAATATTGGCTGCAGCTCATATTCAGAATTTTCCCAGTCCCATAATAAGGGATTTAATTGTTTACCTAGCCACTGTTGAAGTTGAAAATAGACTAGATAACAATGTTGAGCTCCAGATGATTCCATTGGAGGTAAGTGTTCTAATTTTAAAATTCTATTTTTTGTCGGTCACAATTTGAATCATAAAAAACTGATACTTCATCGTTTAATTTAGAATTTTATTCTAATGCTTTTCAATTTTTTTCTTTTCCTTGTCGGCATCTTCTTCGGCTGCTTCTGTTCTGAACCCGGAAATGTGTAATTGTTCTCATAATAAACAGATGAGGCGTGTTTTATTTTTGTCATTTGACAAATAAACTTTTTGTTTCACCGTTACGATTGTTGACGAAGTAAATACAACTTCCCGACCAATTTCCCGAGTATGCCTTCTCAATCTTTCAGAAGTCTTTGTAAATAAGTTTGGCGAATCCGGGTACCCGTTGAAAACGACAACACTATTTTTTTTAATTTGTACAAAAATAGCAGCTTTTCAGATATGCAAAAACGAATTCTGTAAAGTTGAAATATAGGAGGTTATTTGTTGATTTATGTCTCGTAGAAAAAGGTTCGCGCATATAAAACAGTGCAGTAAGTTTTTAGTACAAAAATAGTGAAAAAAACATGATCTTCAAGCTTTCGAGGCTATTTGCAAGTTAACAATTGTACCTAGCGACCTCTATCGGTGCTCATTTTTTAGAGAGTTTCATAACGAACAACTTTCCTAATGCATATGTTATACTAAAAGTTAACAGGAACGGAGATATTAAAGGAAATACATAAAAATTGACTACGCCACAATATGAAGCAATTCCAACAATAATATCAGAGTAGAATGCAGGTTTTCACGGCCGTTCTCTAATGAAGTAGATTCTTCCGGGTCTTGCCGTGGTCGTCGAACTTGGCTTGACGTTTCGCTGATCATCCTGTCAGCTTCTTCAGAAGGATCCTAAAGACTGAATCTGTTGCATTACACTCCTCATTATATACCTAGGCGCCGCTTCGTTTCGCTGGTCATTGGTCGCGCTTGGTTCGCGTCGCTGCTTATTCGTCGTGTTTGGTTGACCGTGACTTACTACGGTGCTGGTACTTGGCAATACCAGTCTCCACGTGTTACTAACACGATACCCATCCTCTCTGTTAAAGTTGTTCACGTTTTTCATAATTTCCAGTGATTCCCTAATGATTCGCGGATAATAGCGCGTATTCCTGTCTAATATATTGACGTCCTCGTAGTCGATTTTATGGTTCTCGTTATTATGGATCTGTTCTGCTATCGCCGATCTATCCGTATATCCAAATCTGGTATCTATCTGGTGTTCTTTGATTCTGCACTGGATACTCCGTCCTGTTTGTCCGATGTAGCTCTTACCACATGTGCATTTCAACTGTTAAACACCTTTTAATAACAGTTCGGGGACAGGGTCTTTGATTGAAGGAAGCATCTGCTGTATTTTCTTCACAGTCGAAATCGTACACCTACTTTCTTTTTGAATAAAATCTTCTTCAGCCTATCTGTGACACCCGCGACGTAGAGTAGGCATGCATACGTTGTTGGTTGTTGCTGTTCTTCTTCTGTAGTTCTCCTCTGGTTATTTACTACTCGTTGTATATTGCTTTGACTGTATCCGTTCTTCTCTAAAGCTTGTTGGACATTCTGTACTTCCTCGGGTTTGTTCTCGTCGTCGCATATTGTGTTAGCTCTGTGGACCAAGGTTCTAATTAACGCTCTCTTCTGTTGTGGATGGTGGTGAGATGTCGCGTGTAGGTAACGATCGGTGTGCGTTTTCTGTAGACACCATGGGCCAGCTTGCCATTGTGTGACCTTTTCACTAATACATCTAAGAAAGGTAAAGCTCCATCTTGCTCGGTCTCCATTGTAAATTTGATACTTGGAAGCTGTTTATTCAAATGGTCGAAGAAAACAGATAAAGATGATTCTCCATGTGGCCATATGATGAACGTATCGTCTACGTAGCCAGAACTTTGGTTTATTCTCACTGTAGCGTATGGCTTCCTCTTCAAAGGCTTCCATGAATAGGTTGGTTATCACAGGTGAAAGTGGTGATCCCATGGCTGCTCCTTGCTTCTGCTCATAGAAGTCTCCATTCCATAGAAAGTATGTTGTAGACAGGCACAGTCGGGCCAGAGCAGGTATGTCTTCTCTTAATCCTTTAGGTTGACGAATCAGGTTAACTGTTTCCTCAATTGGTACATTGGTGAACAAAGATTCGACGTCAAAACTAACCATGATATCATTACTCGTTATTTCCAAGTTTTCCAAAATTTCTACGAAGTGTCTGGAGTTCTTTACGTGAAAGTGAAGCTCTCAGATATATTCGGAATAATAAACACATCATCGTTTTAAGAGCAGATAAAGGCAATGCCACAGTGGTAATGAAGAAAGAAGAATATGAGGAAAAACTATAATCATTATTAGCTCCAGAGCAGTACGCAAAATTAAAAAAGGATCCGACATCAAGAGTTGAAAGACAAACGAGGACAGCTATCAAGAAATCATTAATCCCAGTAGAAGAACAACGCCGCCTGCTGCCAAGTGAAACCTTACCACCATGACTCTACGGCCTTCCTAAGATTCATAAACCAGGTAATCCTTTAAGACCAATTGTCAGCACATGTGGAACTTATGAGTTGGCCATATACGTCGCAGACACACTGCAACCCTATATAGGTAAGACTATAGCCACGTTTTCAAACTAGCGCATAGTGAAATTATCATTTCTTGTGATTTTTAGGAGCGATTAAGCCGAAAATCTGCCATACTACCCGATTTCCTCAAACATAGGTGATTTTAAGCAGATACCGCCTGGGCTATAATATATTTCAACAAAATGGCAGTTGATTTCCCATTGATTTCCCATAAATTCCCCTGATTTCCCCAACGGGTTACCTCTCGTTCCTAATCAAAGAATAGTGTAGAAAGAACATTTTTATTAATTATACAACATATTATAAATAATTACTTAAGCAAAATAAGCTAACTGAACTACCTCATGCTTTTGCGATCGGCCTCAATATTTGCTGCTGCAAAATACGTCCACCTTGCAACTCCGATAGCAAGCTGTCTCCACCTCTTCTCACCCTCTCCTCAATATTTTGAAATTTATTTAATCTGTCTCTAATTGTACGCATAAAACAGTTCATTGCTTCTGAATCAGTTTTAATTAACTCAAAAAATAATATCTTGTTTATGTAAAACACCTCTGTTGTTTCCACAGCAATGAGTTTATAAGCCAGTATGTTTTCGGTCACATGAGCAGTTGATCCGAGATCTTCTCCGTCTTCTAGGTGACACAATTCTATATTATCCTTGTTCAAAACTGCCACGGTACCAGAAGAGATGAAGTATATATCTTCAACAGTAGCTCCTACTTCAAGAATTACTTCTCTTGGTGAATAAATCGTCACATTCATCGACGCTATAATGTCACCAAGTACAACTTTGGGTACTGTATTAAAGATATTTGCTTTTTCTATCAGTTTCCGCGCTGTGAATAAGAATAATTCAGTCCTCAAGGGGTCTGACAATGTGTTATATATTTCGTTTTCTCTAAAGAAACGCTTTCCTAGTTTATATTCGTAAAACTTCACCAACCGGTTTCTTAATTCTTGAGGCAAATGTCTCGAAGTCATGTACGCGTCAAGTTGTCTTAATCGTTGTTCGTACAGGCTTTCGCATATACTAGCAATGCCAAACATTTTTAAGACATCTGCTAGAAGAAACAACGTATATAATCTCCCATACAGAGTTACTATACTGAAACAAACCTCTTCAACTGGTTGGGATATTGTATAATCACCGTAGCTGGCACCAAGGAAATAACAAGTAGTTATCAGCAAAGATTCTACGTAAATAAGTGAAAAACTGCTGATGCACGTTGGGTTTATATTAGCTTGAGACACCCACGAATCTTTGGGAAAATTTCTAGAATAAATTATGTGCGGAACCAAAAACACCAAATAAGCATGCAGGTGGATTGTTAAATACGTTCTTAAGAAGTGCCTTATTGTAAATCGAATTCCCGTGGGCAACTGTATATACTGGCCAATTTCATCGAAGTAATTCAAAATCGTTCCTAGTCTCACGTAGTGGCAAGCCAACTTCAAGATTATCATAGAAATACAGCATCTATAGTATAATATTTCAGATCTTGAGGCGAAATTACCGACGATATTAAGGTATATTTTGTAGGTAACATCACTAACTATTAAATCAAAGATAAAGAACGTTTTCAAGTAATGGCATACAATTAGTTTAGGTTCAATAGTAATTTTCTTGGTCCCTCGATCGATGTATCCCGAAACGAAGAAGGAGATGATTAATATTATCTTTAGAGGTATTATTAGATATATATGAATGATCACCAACATTTTGTTTGGTTTGCTACAAATATCAAATGCTATAGAGTAGTATGTGTTTAGAGCGGTAAGTATACAATAGAGCCAGACCACACAAAATGTTATTTCCAAATAATTAGCTAGCTTACTAAAAGGGTGGATAACGAAAAAATGGGGACTCCTGGCATGTCTTCTTTGTTCGGCCACCAACGCAGTTTTAGTGCGAAAAAAGGTCTTGCATCGTGGGTTACTTGGATCTAACGTAAAGAGTTTCCTGAAATTTCTCAATAATCTTCTGTACCATGATGCATTTGGTGGCAATTTTGGAAAACCAAATGTGTCTTTACGGTCCCTCAAACCACAAATGTGAACATTCTCTGCCATTTTCGACGAATATTTAAAACAACTTGTCAGTATAGGTGACGTTCATAGGTTGACGGCGGAAGCTAGTCAAATTTTTGTCAGAATGATCAAAATACGCTACTCCTACGATAGTACATGCGATTTAGATTAAAAAACAGTGAATGGAAGAAATAATTTATAAGAGATCTGTACTCTCGATAGGGTTAGAATAGGTATCCGAAAAGTTCCCACCCCATTCAGGAAAGGAAAATCCCTTTTTTGCAAAAAAACCACCCCTAACGGGAACTTAACGCTAGTTTTTCATCATGCTAGAAAGCGGAAATATCAATTTTGACATTGTTGTTATAAGCGAAACTTGGCAACCTGATTCTAAAGATAATTTTAATATACTAAGATATACAACACACTACAATGAAGCAACATTCAATCAGAATGATGGATGCTTTATATACACTAAGAATAGTTATCCAACATTTGTTGAAGGCATAAAAATTAACGAAGTTACCTTTTCAAAAATTCTATATAAGAAAAACTATGAACTACTTAATATTGGCCATATATAGACCAAACGCGTTTTTAGACGATTTTACAGAAATGCTAAATTCCTGTATTGCTACTCCTAATATCAATATTAAAATGATTATTGGAGATATCAATCTAAATATACTTGATGAAAATGATATTTTTGTGCAAGAATATTTAAATTCAGCGCAGATGCAAGTCACGTCAGGTGTACCACAAGGATCGCATCTAGGGCCACTTCTTTTCTCCATCTTTATTAATGACATAGTTGATTGCTTTAAATTTTGACAGTGTGCTTTACACGATGATGATCTCAAAATCAGAAAAAACATAAATACTGTAAATGATTGTATTCTTTTGAACGAAGACTTAAATTAAAAGCATTAAACGAGTTCTGCACAGCAAATAGAATTTATCTAAACGTTAATAAATGTTGCTCCATCACTTTCACGCGCAAGGTCAATAGAATAATATTTAATTATACACTGGATGGAGAAAATCTCAAACAGGTCAAGGTAGTTAAAGATCTAGGAGTTTTGTTAGACACTAAATTAAGTTTTGAGAATCACATTGAGGCTGTAGTACAAAAGTCGTTTAGGAATCTGGGCTTCGTATTAAGATCCACAAAAGATTTTAAAAAGGGGAAATCGATTTTAATATTATATAACTCAATGGTTCGTAGTCACTTGGAATATTCTAGCTTAGTTTGGGACCCACATTACAACAAATACATTAATAGAATTGAGAAAGTTCAGAAAAAATTAATTCACCAGTTAAATTATAAATTTCATCAGGATAGACAGTGTAATACCTATGAGCATAATTTAAAATTGTATAGAATGGACTCCTTAAAAAACAGAAGGCTGGTTTCCCGTGTTACATTTCTATATAAAATCATTCAGGATAATATAGACTCACCTTTCTGTCTGAATTACTTATCTTTTATTACTAGATCTCAAGATATTCGGGGGCAATCTTTATTTTACACCAGATTTAGTAACACTAATGCGTATTTTAACTCTCCTATGAATAATATACAACACTCATATAACGTAAATTTTTCCCACATTAGACAAGTAAAAAATAAAGCTTTTCAAGCATTGAGGTTGTAATAATGTAATAATTTAATTTTGAACAATTTCAGCCATGTATAAAACTTATATAAAGTTGATTTTATCAGCATGTGAAATTACAAATCGTATGAATATTTTTGTTTGTATTGAGTGCGGTTGGATATAGCTCGGGAGCTGTGCGGGATGGTCGTTCGCGTACGGTCTCGCTCGCGGCGTCTGTGGAGTTATCGGGGTGGTGCCGAGGAGCAGGTCGGACTGCGCGACCGGCTTCTTGGCGCTATCTCGGTGACTTTGTAGACGGCGCGTGTGAGACCGTGCGTGGATTGTCTGTTCGTGCAGGTCTCGGGTTGGGTCACATCGCGCTTAAATTTATATATTTTCTTTAATATTTCTTAATGTATTTTTTTGGTACTCGTCGTCCCTGTGTTCTTTTTGTATTTTTGTCTCTTCTTGTGTTTTCTCTGTATTAAATTGTTATTATTTACTGTATTTGATTAAATAGTAGGTCTGTCTGATAGTGCGATTGTCCATGTTTACATTTTAATATTTTATAGTTATACATAGTGTTGGCTCCCTCTTTTAAGGGCCAATTAAATATTTATCAGTCAATTTTTATTAGCTTTATGTTTTTCTTATTTTTTGCTACTTTAGTTTAAGTTGCTTATATTCTTTATATTTTTATTATTGCACAACTACTGTACACTAATTTATAATTTGTGTCATTCTAGTATTGGAATCTTTGTATTCTGTTGAATGACCTGTTCCTTAAATAAATAAATAAATAAATATAGTAAATGAATTTGGCTTCATTAATCAAATCAATGAACCTACACCAATACAACTAAAACATGCATTGATCATATTCTATTGAAATCTAATACGCAAATTAATATTCTTTGCAAGCCTATGATAGTTAAAATAGATATAACGGACCATTATGGTATACTTCTTTTTTTAAGACAGAAAATAAATCACAAAAAAGAGACAGTTGAAGCAAATCAGCCATATCAAAAAATAGATCACAAAAAACTTACCAATCTATTAGAAAGAGCAACTTGGAATGAAGTGACTGATAAGGCAGATGTAAACATTGCCACAGATATATTCTGTTAAAATATAATAATTATTTAAATACATGCACTAGAACAATCTATCAAAAAACTATAAAAAAAATCAAACCATGGATGACCAGAGGACTTATAATCTCCATGCAAAATAGAGATAAATTAAAACAACCAATGTTGAGGAACCTAAATAATAATGTAATTAAAGAACAATACAAAAATTACAGGAATTTGGTAAACAAATTAATTAAGAAAGAAAAAAATAATTACTATAAATACAAAACATCTGAGGCTAAGCAAGATAGTAAAAATATAATTAAAGAATCAACAAACGTAGGAATAAAAAATATTAATATAACTGAAATAATAGGAAGAAACAATACTATAGTAACAGATAAAAAACAAATTTGTAACACATTTAATGATTATTTTTCAGAAGTTGGATGGAAATTAGCCAATGATATAATTGAGAAAAATTATATACTTGATGACATCAACGTACAAAATAATATCGCAGAATCTATCTCTTTCCATCCTGTATCTGAGGATGAAGTACTAAACTGTATAAATTCATTAAAGAATGGCGCAAGTCCTGGTTACGACAAAATTATGGTTAAAACTATTAAAAATACCTCAAAAACCTTACTTAAACCCCTATCCCACATTGTTAATTTGATGCTTCTAAGTGGTAAATTCCCAACAGCTTTTAAAAAATCTATTATAAAACCACTACATAAAGGAAGAAATCCACTCAATCTATCTAATTATCGCCCTATTTCTCTTATAACTAACTTCGCAAAGATTGCAGAAAAATATATAAAGATAAGAATAATGTCTCACATGCAAAAACATAACATAGTATCTCCATTTCAGTTTGGCTTCCTGCCTAAAAAATCAGCGCATGATGCAATCTATGAATTAACTAATCATATCTATAAAGCAATGAACAACAATGAAAAAACGATTGCGTCTTTCTGGATCTTGCAAAAGCTTTCGATACGGTCTGCCATAAAAAACTCCGTCCATAAGACTATGGACCCAATACAACTCAACAAATTCCCACTGTTTGGATCTGCTCAATAACTGCTTGCAAACAAGACGAAGAAGCAAATAGCCGGTTTAAAGAATGACTGCGGTCTATTTAGCAAGTATATTTATACATTGCTACATGTGAGATCGATCGGGAGATCTTGGCGAAATCTTCCGCCATGAGAATAAGTCGTCACTCTCCGTCTTTTGTGAGAAGGGATCAACAAACAAGTCTGATCTTTTAAAATGCCTGAATGACACTTGTTCAGAGAGTTTTGGCCCTATGACGCAAGTTAAGATTGTTGACGGTTCTGCGCTAACTCACATACTGGAACCCGGACAGTCGGAAACCTTTAAAGACTACATTGACAATGTTGTATTTCCTTTTCTGAAAAAGAGTTCCTATCTGTCGAGCTCCTTGACATTGTTTGGGACAAATACGGCCCTAAAAGTCTCAAAAATTCGGCTAGAAAGAAGCGTGGTTTGGAAGTCAGAACACGTGTAACCCCGTTTATCAAAATATCCAAGAACTGGGCGAATTTTTTAAGAGAGTCAAGTAATAAGGCTGAATTGTTTCATTTAATCTCCTCTCAAATAGTAGATTTGAACACTTGAAGCTTTTGTGCAATTATTAATTGAAATAAAACTTATATATAATGGAAAGAGTTGAAAATTAAATTTGGAAATAGTAAAATTTTATTTATAAATACAAATGCCTGGGCGCCACCTATGTTAAGCCATAGGAACTTAACACATTACATTAAATTCAAAGCGAAGACACTTTATATTTATGACAATTTGGATTTACAAATATGATTGGTAAGTACAAAATTTATTCTACGGGCACTTTACCCTTTTGAAATAATTGTTACAAACGATTCTTGAAGAAACATAATATTTTTAGTCGCAAACTCCTCTATCAAATCCTTATTTTACTATAAGGAACGTAACCAGACTGCAACCAACAGCTACTCTCCGGGCTATGTGCCCCGCCGAGCGCTGAATTACAAGTTACAAGCCTGGCGCGTTAAGTGTAATAATTAAAATTATTAAAATGGTTGCAGTCTGGTTACGTTCCTTATAGTAAAATAAGGATTTGATAGAGGAGTTTGCGACTAAAAATATTATGTTTTAATATCCCGCCCTCTAAAAAGCACATTTGAACAATTCTTGAAGAAGTTTCAACATTCTCATTTGATCGCGTATTATATTTAAATTTATAACATTTTTCTTTACTTTCCGTCACTCTGACGTTTTACAAAATGGCATATATTAATTTTAAAATGTGAGGTTAACTCTGGAGAAAATTAACAACGTGTTTACTATTAAATTGAAAATTCTATTCTCCTTTGATGTTGTTGCCATGAAAATCCTCAAAATTTGCGATTTTGGCATCCTGGATTTCTGAAATTTCAAATGGAAAAATCTAAATATGGAATTTTTGTGCCTTTTCTAATGAATGATCGGAAGTGTTTTTTCATATTCTTTATATAGGTTTCACTCCGGTCATTTTGATACCCCTATCACGTCTTTAGGATGGATATTAAAAATTTTATAAATTTTGAAACTTTCTAAATTATGCTTAAAATTAAACCTTAGTACCAAAGAAAAACGTTCCTTACATTCTATTACAATTTCTTATCCTAATAAACTACCGTACAATGGCTTTTTTTTTTAATTAACATATTCTGAAATTTTCAGGGTATGCTCCTATCGAAATTCGCACTTAAAAGCGTCCACGCACACGAATGTTGCTTGAAAATTGCACATTAAGCTTGTCTAGCATTGTGGTTATTGACATTTAACACAAATACAGTTCAACAACCTCCTGTATTTTGACTATCGATGAATTTACCACATCTATGAGAAACTACCCCTAAAAGTGTCGCTGGAGCCCCACATGAAGCTGTAGTTTCAGAGCTACATTATGTAGAAGCATTATTAGGTAAGTACCCAAGTATTTGCTAAAAGTTTTGTTATGATATTTATTAATAAAGTTATGAACAAAAATTGAATTTGATGTCTGTACTGTCACTATTTTTACACATATTTTATTACATGAAAGTTTATTTAAGAGTTGAATATGGACAAAACTCACTTTATTGAGTTTATAAATTACTGTTCTTCACTAATATGTGCTGTTATGCATGCTAAAGATAGATAAATAGAATATAAAGTTTTTGTATTTTCAAGGTTTTCCACTACTCCGAAACCTCAAATTGGACTGACTTACGACCTCCTGCAGCCAAATGTGAGTATAGCATGGATCCCTGACTCATATAGGAGTTGAATTAAGCACCTTTTTATCACCATAAGTGTTCTAGAAAAATTGTGATATTCAATATGATATGTTTTATCAAGGTATTTTATGCATATTTCTATAGACTAATATAAAATTCCTTAAAATTATAAAGTTTTTCTTAAAGTTAACTTTTGTTGCAAAGTTATTTATTGTTACTGACTAGACACACATGCCTGAGCTTGAAATTCTCAGACATATGTCCCAGGTAACGCACAGAAATAAAATTAAAATTTTGTAACGTTAATTAAATGATATAATATTTCTATTTAAATTGTAATTGCGCATTGGTATTATTTAACTGTTGGGTGAAATCATGTCAATTGTACAAAATATAAATAAAGAAATAATTATGGTGAAGCCTATAAATGAGGAGCAAAACAGTAATGTAATTCAAGAGGAAATAAGAGACAAAATTGACCCAAGTAAATTGGGAGTGCGAATTGAAAATATTAGAAATGTTAAGAGCTGGGATTATAATTAATTGTTCAAATGCTGAGTCCAAAAACAAGTTGAAAAGTAAGGTACAAAAGGAGTCAGGCAACAAGTACAAAATTGAAGACCCTAAATTAAAGATCCCAAAAATTAAGATAAAAACACGGAGAACAGTAAGGAAGACAACGAAATTATTGAAGATATTATTGAACAGAATGAGTTTAATGAAGAAACAAAAAGAAAAGTAAAAATAATTAAGAAATATGAAAATAAAAGGAAACGAAACACATCATCATTATGGAAATGGAATCAGATATTTTTTTTAAAGACATCAATAGGCAGACATTAAATGTTGGCCGGAGGGTATGCGAAATTGAAGAATATCATAACATTGTACATTGTTATAAATGTGCTAGATTTAACCATTTTGCAAAGTATTGCGAAAACAGTGTTACGTGCTTTAAATGTTCCGGCAACCATAAGACTGATGCTTGTATGAATAATTTTTTGAAATCCATGAATTGTGTAAAAGTTACCGAAAAATTAAAAATTAAGCTTTATTGTAATCACGCTCCATTTGACAAGATTTGTGCATGTTTAGCAAGAAATACTGAACATAGTATGAATCGTACGAATTATGGTATATAGCAATCAAACAACGTAAGTAAAAATAGTAGTACAAGTAATAAAGAGATTGTATATTTTAATTGTCAAGGGTTTTTGAACAATAAAGATCAAATAACTTTACTAGTTGCCGACTGGAAACCAATAATATTATGCTTGGTTGAAACTCGCAATAATATTAGTTTAAGAGAACTAGATATAAGTGTAGTTCAAATGTGCTTTTAGAAGACGGAATATTAAAACATAATATTTTTAGACGTAAACTCCTCTATAAAATCCTTATTTTACTATAAGGAACGTAACCAGACTGCAACCAACAGCTACTCTCTGGGCTATGTGCCCCACCGAGCGCTGAAATACAAGTTACAAGCCTAGCGCGTTAAGTGTAATAATTGCATATTACCATCAAAACGCTAATGCTTCGATTGCAACAAACAGTATTTCGGTTGGTGTTGCAAGTAGAAAAATACTGCTGGTGTGGAGGATGGAATTGCAGTAAAACTTTAAAAAAATGCATTTTCATTTATAGGTAATCGTCTCCTTGATGTCATAAATGCACCTCTTGAAAGTGGTGTCTTTCCATCAACATGGAAAACTTCAGTAATTATTCCAGTACCAAAAGTTGAAAACGCTATACTTTGCGAGAAATTTCGACCTATAAATATTGTACCTCCCAATGAAAAAGTCCTAGAGATTGCTGTGAAGAATCAATTACTGCAATACTGTGATACAAATAAATTAATTGTTACTAGCCAATCTTTTTTTTACGTGGAGGAGGGGAAATCTTCATAGACTCCTGCAACCCATGTTGACAGGAAGTGTTGGATTCCCTCTGAGGAGGACCTGCCAACTGTTCTGTATCATGGGGCGCGTTCATTTAGATCTCAGAGTAAAAAGTAAACAACGATCTAAAACCCCTCCCCCTTCTTGCACATCTCACTAGAACCGCTTGCTCATTACTTCGGTGAAAAGGCTGTCCGAATTTTATCCTCTTATCTCTGACTTTTCTCATCATTTTCTTTGCTCTCTATTATTTTTCTCACTGCCTTGTAGGCGCACTTCCACTTCTCCTCATTACACACGAGGTCATCCATCATGAGATGAGATGAGATGAGATAAAATCAAATCGAATCGAATCGAATGGAATGGAATGGAATGGAATGGAATGGAATGGAATGGAATGGAATGGAATGAAATGAAATGAAATTTATTAAATAGGTCAGGCCTAATATACGTATTACATAATAATATCAAATTACATAATAAAATATAGTTACACACACATATATACACATCATGGAACAAGTGTAATACAAATTATAGTGTCTACATAGTATAATAAAGTAAGTACACAAGTTCTAATACACCCATATCATCTTAAGAAGTAAAAAGTATGAAGATTATAGAAGTTCAAAATATAATACAGTACGATACATTTTCTATACATTAAATGTTATACGCTTGAATTTTACCTTATTTAATAAAAAATGTGACAATTGTCTTTTAAAGATTGTTAGCGTTTGTTTTTATCTCCATCGGTAACTCATTAAATTGTATAAGACCTTTGTGAAACAGTAAATTCATTGATTTCTTGAAATTAGTTCTTTGTACGTGGAAATTGTTATTGTTTTTTGTTTGATAATTATGGATTTATCTATTTATTATTATAAATCGGTTGAGATAAGTTGGAAGTAAGTTGTAATTTATTTTATAAAAGTGTGTGTATGTGTGTGTGTGCCTCGGGTTAATGACTACGGTTACAATGACCATTCGCTAATTTTCCTTTTTTTTTTCATTCTTTGATTATTCCTTGAGTACTATTGTATTACATTTTATTTCAATGTTATTATGTATACCAATTATACAACAAGTGACAAACAGACAGACCTGTATATTCTCTTAACCTATAGACATACAGACTTTTTTATTTAATATCTTTTTTTCTACATTTTTTTCTTTTCTTTTTTTTGTCTTTCTTCCATTTTTATTTTTATTGTTTTCTTTGTTTTTTTTTACTTTTTTTAGTTTTTCTTTCATATTTTTTCGATATAAATGGGAATTGACAGTGATACAAGTACGTCTATGGATCCGTATAGATGATTTTTATTCACAAACTGACTGGACCTCCGATGGGATGGTATAACAAAAAGGAAAGACAGTAGGAAACTTATTTCAAATTACATATTTTCTATATATTTAATTGTATTCTTTCTAAATGATTAATCATATGGTTATATATAGTGACATTTTTTGATGATAATAGTTGTGCCAGATTAAAAGGCCATGGTACTAACTTTAATTTATAAATTTCATTTAAAAAATTTTATTATTATCTGAATTTAATTTACAGTCTAATATCAAGTGTACTATGTCTCCTACTTCTCCACAATCACATAATGGATTTTCTCTTTTATTAATTTTATGAAGATATGATGGTATCAGTGCATGATTGAATCGTAATCTACATATTTTACTTACTAATTTTTTTGAGCTGCAACTTTTATACCGTTGATCTTTTGAAGGCAATGGCTCAATACCCTTATAGTATATACCCTTTTCGCTAAGCTGATACAATTTGTTCCATTGTTATTTTATAAATAAATATCATCGAAAAATAAACTAGTCTAGTGGAAACTGTCATCCACTGAAGAACATCTAACATTAAACTAATTGGAGTGTATCTATTGCACTTCAGAATTATCCTCATGCCACGATTTTGTAATTTTTGTAAAGCGTTCATTGAATTGTTGTCTGAAAGGTATAAAATAATTGCACAATAATCGAAGTGCGGTTGAATAATAGTCTTATACATAGTAATATTTATAGAAAAAGAAAGTTGATTAGATATTCTTGAAAAGAAGTATAGTTTTTTGTTATTTTCTTTTGTATATATAAGAAATGATTTTTAAATGTTTCATTATCAATAATTAGTCCGAGATATTTAAATTCTTTAACCAGTTCCAATTTATTATTTTCTAGTACTTAGTATATTTATATCAGTTACGTTAATGTTATTATATTTAAATTTCGTAGTAAAAATCGCATTTGTTTTGTTGACATTTAGTTTGAGTTTGATTATCGCTAAATACTCTTCAATTTCGACTAGTTCATTATTCATCCTCATTACGGCATTATCTATATTATTATCAACGACAGCAATTAAGGTATCGTCTGCAAATATATTTAAAAAGTCACAAGACGTAAATTTAACCATATCATTTAAATAAATTGGAAATACTGGAAAGGTTAAGACCCCTCCTAGACTCAACCATCAGACCGGAACGAGCTGGATTCCGCCCCGGCAGATCTTGCACTGACCAAATCAACACCCTGAGGATAATCATCGAGCAATCCCATGAATGGCGCTCGCCACTCTTCCTGGTCTTCATAGATTTTGAAAAAGCGTTTGACACCGTGGCCCACAATAAAATCTGGGAATCCACGAGGCAGAAAGGGATCCCAAGAAAAATAATAAGTATAACAAAAGAACTCTATAACGGTGCAACATGCCAAGTATTACACAGAGGGTAAATGAGTGAAAAAATCACTGTTAGCAGAGGAGTGAAACAAGGATGTGTACTCTCACCACTGTTGTTTAATATTACACTAGACTGCGTAATGAGAGAAGTAAATCGTACGCAAGCAGGAATTGGATGGGGGCTCACGGGTAGGCTAGAAAAATGTGTAAAAGATTGTAAAACATGTATGTTTTTTGATGATACTATGTTGTATATTGTTTGTAAAAATGTAAACGAGTTAATTCAAACAGTTAATTTAGAATTAACCAACATTTATGAATTGTTAGGTGACAATAGTTTGTCTAAATGTCAATAAATCTAAATTTATGGCAATTGGTAGTAAATATGTACTAAACAATATTGATTGGAATAACGTTACTATAAAAATTAATCAAATTGTAATTGAACGAGTGCATGAAATGAAATATCTTGGAGTCGTAATAGACGAGAACTTAACATTTAAGAGTCACGCTACGTATATCACAAATAAAATGTCAAAGAAGGTATCATTTTTGTATAGAGTAGTGAATAGTTTAAGTATGTACACAAAAATTATTTTATACAGGGTTACTGGTAATTCGATATATTTCTTTGGAGATGTGATGGGGCATGAGCTAAGGAGTAAATCTAGCCCTAACATACATTATGCAAAACTCAATAGTTTTTGAGATATTTCAATTTTTTTGTTTTTCTCAAAAAAGTAGATCTTAATATCTTAAAAGTTAATTTCCGAAAAATCTACTTGACATGTTTAATTTTCTTTTTTACTGGATTACTTGTCCAATATTATAGATATCGGTTTGGAATGAAAAATATCCGGAAACATTTCGATCATGTGAACATTTAAAATAAAAACTTGTAAAAAATTTTTTTTTAAATCAGTTATGAAATTTACCTATTAGGTTTTTTCAAAAAAATATTAATGTAGCACGCGTACAAATTATTATAAAAACTTCCTTATTTCAATAGCTATCTAACTAGGTAGAAATGTTTAATGTACCCTTGATAGTTCTAATAAAAAATTAGTAAAGATAATGCTGGTGGCGGAATTTATTAAACGACATTTAAGTCAGTCAGTCCTTGACTTTGACGTTTGTGCATATATGTCATTAACTGACATTCTTATCTCCGTGTCCCTTAAGTTTGTTGGTCTTGTTAAATTAGTTATCGAAGATTTTGATTTTGCTCGTAGTTGTTGTTATTAGTTGTTGTTATTGTATTTTCTGTGCCATGGCCGCGTATGCCAACGCAGAATACGCTGATATCTTGTTTGTCTATGGATACTGTGGCGGCAACGCTGCTGAAGTTCGCCGAGAATATGGTCTTTGGTACCCTAACCGCCGCTTACCAAATGCACGTGTATTCAGTACGGCATATCGAAATATCGCTGAAACTGGCTCCGTGAAATGTAGAAGAAGTGACGCTGGTGCTCCTCCCATCACCAGATGATGAGGAAGAAATATTGAGGTATTTTGAGGAAGACCCAACTATTTCAACTAATAAAGTCGCAAGACTAACCGGAGCATCACAATGGAAAGTTTGGTCTACGATACGTAGAGTTGGATGTCATCCTTACCACTATACCCCTGTCCAAGGCTTGGAGGAAGGTGATCCTGGAAGGAGAGTGGAATTCTGCCGCTTTATGTTAAATTCAGATGCAGAAAGTGCAAATTTTTTAACAAGTATTTTATGGACGGACGAGTCGAAATTTAATCGCGAGAGTATAACAAATTTCCACAACCTACATTATCGGGCAGAGGAAAATGCCGAATTAACACGTGAAACTAGTTTCCAAATGAAGTTTTCTATTAATGTGTGGATGGGAGTCATTGGCCACTATTTAATAGGGCCACACTTTCTTCCTCAAAATTTAAACGGGGAAATCTATGAAAATTTTTTAAGAAATGATCTGGCGGTGATTTTAGAAGATGTTCCTCTCGCCATCAGACAGCGAATGATGTTTCAGAACTAGGGTTGTCCAGCACATTATCGGCTGACAGTACGACAGTTACTTGATCAACGTTTCCCTAACCGTTGGATTGGAAGAGCGGGCCCAATACCTTGGCCAGCGCGAAGCCCTGACTTAACACCCCTTGACGTATGGGGTCATATGAAGGAGATGGTCTATGCCACACCAGTCAATACTATAAAAAACCTTAGACAAAGGATAGTCGATGCTGCCCAACACATAAGGCATAATCTGACAACCAGAGTAACAAGGACGGAAATAAGAAGACGCTGCCGTGTCTGTATATGGAATAGGGGCTCCCATTTTGAGCAAGACATATAAAAAATAAAGTACGACTTTGAAATTTAGTTTGAGTTTTTTACTGTTTATCTAAAAATAAAATTCGTACTACTTGTGTTATTTTTACTAGTATTTTCTTAGAACTATTAAGGGTACATTGAACATTTGTACCTTGTTAGATAGCTATTGAAATAAGGCAGTTTTTATAATAATTTATACGCGTGTTACGTTAATATTTTTTTGAAAAACTTAATAGGTAAATTTCATAGCTGATTTAAAAAAAAAATTTACAAGTTTTTATTTTAAATGTTCACATGATCGAAATGTTTCCAGATATTTTTCATTCCAAACGAATATCTATAATATTGGACAAGTAATCCAGTAAAAAAAATTTAAAAATGTCAAGTAGATTTTTCGGAAATTAACTTTTAAGACATTAAGATCTACTTTTTTGAGAAAAATAAAAAAATTTAAATATCTCAAAAACTATTGAGTTTTGCATAATGTATGTTAGGGCTAGATTTACTCCTTAGCTCATGCCCCATCACATCTCCAAAGGAATGTATCGAATTACCAGTAACCCTGTATAAAGCAATCATTGCTCCACATCTTGAATTCTGCTCTTCAGTATTTTTCTCCTGAATAAAAATCAAATTGAACAACTGCAAAAAATTCAAAATAGAGCAATGTATATAAAAAAATTGTGTATAGAGCATTAATTCTATATTTAAAATGAACCACCGACTTTTGCCACCATACTTATATAATAATTTAAAAACTATATCTGAGGTTCATAATTACCAAGCGAGAAATAGGAATGATTTGTTCATTGACACAGTTAACAAAACTGGCACCGAGAGATCTGTATTTTTAAAAGGGTTAAAATTATACGATAACTTGCCAGATTCTCCAAAAAACTGCAACAGATTTAATTGACTATTTTGTAACATACTTGCTCGCATGGTGAAGTTGTCAATGCACGGACTTGCTAGTGGCGAATTTGGTGCTTATTTTCTCGAAAAGACCTTACATCTTAAAAATTTGGAGAGTAGCATTAGAAGCGCTATAGTCTTTTGAGTAAGTTCACAAAAATTCATATTCGTAGCTCAAATCATTTATTTAATAGCGCTATGTATGTTTTAAAAAACACATTTTTCAGATTAGTTCTCAGCCATGAAAAATTTGATTTTTCGAAATTCGACCCTACTAAAGAAAGTTGTAGAGACTCATTTCGGATAGCCAAAATTAAGCCCAACAAAATGGTTAAGGTCCCATTTCTTTATACCTTAAAAAAAACTACCAGAAATAAGCGAGATAGATGAGCGATTTTACCCCACTAAGATTGACTGTAGCAATCTATGCGTGGATATTTGCGAGTATACGTAAACAGTATCGTCTATTCCACGTGCAGCTAAAAATATATCTTCTCAAGTATAAACCTTTTATTTTAAAATAGTTGTACGGTATTAAGTTTTCAGGAATTCGATATGTTATACACGTAAACCTGAAAAGGTATAAAAAAAGGTACGATACAAGCTGTTGTTTCTGAATGAACATGACAGACGATTTGGCTCTAATAGAAGCAGCTTTTATAAAATCAGGCATCGTCTCCGTCTTGTGTTCTGTCACTTCGAAATTTGCGCCTCACCGGGCACAACAAACTACTACAGAATTTATTAAAATATAAACCGTCGTCAAATCTCCATAGAATATTTTATTTGAACTGAATAAATTGGTGCGGAACTTTACAATGGAGTGGAACTGCATTATTTCGAATGATTACACAATAAACTGGTTGGGTACGTATTAGAGTAAGTTCATAAATACTATTTAAGAGGAATAAAATCATTATGTTGTCATCATAATCAGAGAATCGAGGATGTTCTGATGTACGTCTGGGCGTTGAATAAAGAAAATGGATCAAAGATGTTTTTAAATTCTGATATTAAAACATGAAGTAGCAGTATATTAGAAAACAAAATAAGGATTTGGTTGAGGAGAATTCCGAATGTAAAATATTACGTATACAGGGTTTCTCACCGGGAACTGAATCGATCGATATAGAGAAAAGTAGAGAATTCAATTTTACACAACTTGACGTAAAAAAATACAGGGTGTTCCATTTGACCTAAACAAGTTTTCGCGGTTTGAAGTTGACAAAATGTAACGCGAAAAACGGAACACTTGGTATAATACTATAGAATTTATTTCAGTTGTAGAACGTAGTTCTCCTTGTGTTCTTTTTACGTCACAAAAAGCAAATGAGGGTCTTTTACACGAAGAAAGTTATAACGGTTCTTGCAAACCGTTGCACCTATCAAATTTTCTATTAAATGTCAAATATCTCTGAAACGGTTAGGTTTAGGTATAAGATATGCTACATATTTTCGACTCAGAATTTTATGCTCTTTTCGAAAACCCTAAAATATATAGGGTGTTCCATTTGAAATAAGCAAGTTGGTATCGACTTCCGGTATAAGCGGAAGTGTCAGCTGCTTGTAATTATTTTAGTTGGATTGGCCACACCGACATTAGTAACTATCTAAATTTTCAAAATTTTCTGATGCGTACTTTTCTCTATATGGATCGATTCATTTCCCGGTGAGACACCCTGTATATCCCACGAAGAAAAATAATAAAATTTATCAGACTATACTGCAAGTGGATTTTAGTACATATAAAAGCGTAATCTGTCATGGTCACATGTTCGCAGGGTTAGATATATGCACTGTCTACAATGCACTAGAGATATCTCTGTGTTATAAATGTAACAATTTTAATCACAGTAAACAATTTTGTACTAATCCCGTTTCATGCCCTTTGTGTTCCGTACAGCATGAGTTGACTGAGTGCTCTTCTAATGAATCACATTACAAGTGTGGCAATTGCATAGGTATCTATCAAGCAAAAGCAAAAAACTAACATTGATGAAAGTCATGCAGCATGGGACTATAATAATTGTTATGCGTACAAAAAAGCTTATGATAAGTTTAAAATAGATCTTTACGATTCACAATAGCAGTCAATGGATGTATCTCCATGTACTACTCTCTCCTCTTCAGTATATAAGGATTTTCCAGGTATATCAATCTACTATCAGAACGCTAGAGGTCTAAACATTAAAACTAATGCTCTATTTAACATGTCCTCCATCTGTAATTATGACATAACTTTTACTGAGACCTGGTTTGACAGCAGTATAAAAAATACAGAATTATTTAACAATGAATATTCGGTTTATTGAGACTTTGGTAGAACTGGTTCCTTCAGGGGTGGGTCTCTCCTAATCAGAAGAGAGAAATCTCAAAGTATATTTTTGTATAAATTATTAAACAACATCGTAGACTGTCTTACCACAATAGGCAAAATGCTATAGACATTTTTCACTGCAGTATAGCCTCCACTAAGAAAGCATAACGTTATTTACGATATTCACGATACTGTATCTCTTTTAATGTATTATATTCTAATTTTATTCGTTTAATTAGTGTTATTCCTGTTATATTGTTATATTAGCATTTATATTTTTGTACGCATTCTCTTAAGGTATTCTTTTTCCCATTCTTTAATTGAATTATTGTAATCTGTTGAATGGTTGTAGATTAAATAAATAAATAAATGAATGAATTAATGAAGGAACGAACGGACGAACGAACGAACAAACGAACGAACGTACGAACAAATAAATAAATAAATGATGGACTTACCATTTGCAGTTTCAGAACAAATGTAACTAGACAAAAAAAATTAGTATTAATAAATTACCTATGATAGTCAATTTACATATTAATAACATTCTTAAACGAAGTAAATAGCGTCTTTATGGAACAGTTAAAGATATAACAGCAGTCAGAGATAGTATTATAATTATAACGTACCGTGTTTAAGGAAAATTACTTACTAAATCGGGAGAGTCAACCCTGTTATGTAGCAATATGTGTAGAAACTTTTAATTGTATAAATATCTCCTAAAATATAACGAATCAAAATTTAGTCTATTTAATAAATATCGATAATCACAGCCTCTGTTGGGATACCTGCCGTAAATTCGAAAATTGAGAAATTTTAAGAATTTCCTTTGAGCAGACTCTATGGATTTGATATGGCAGGCGTAAATGGAATTCCAAACTAGAGAGCAATATTCAAGCTTAGAACGAACATAGGCTGAGAATAACGTTATGAGAACATCCTTATCCTGAAAATCTTGACTCAACCTACTTAATTTATTGTCAAAGTGAACATCTAAGACTTTAAGTGCATTAGCGCGAACCAGAGTCTACTTGATAATTATTGTATGTAATGACATTAGTTTTGCGAGAGTGCACCACATTATTTAGCACTGCTTGCAGGTTAATGCAGTCATCAATTGATTTAATTGATGAAAAGATTTTCAAATCATCTGCAAAAAACAATTTTTGGCAACAGATTACGTCATTCAAATCGAAAAGACAAAAACAACGGACCAAGGGTAGAACATTGTGGAACTCCCGAAGTAATTTCATTATACATTTATCAAATATATGCATTATTTTACCATTGTATAATCCCGTTATCATCTATATTTTCTATGTTGTATATATCATTCCAGTTCAAATAGTGTACATTGTGAAGCGTTTTTCTCCACCTCGTACAATGACGCGGAGAAAAAGCGGTCACTTTTTGACACTTGAGCTTCGAAAACAAGTTTTCAATTTACTCGGGCGCCAGTTTAAGTGATAGGACACACTACCCTCAAGCCCTCAAGGCTGAGTAGCTCAAATGGAGAAAGTCTATTCCTGTGGGTCAATATATGGGAAATTAGACGTTCACACACAAACAGTAAAACTCGGAGTTTTTCAATTAAATCAGTGTATTCTAGTATTACAACGCTACTTTTCTAACTACTTATTTTCTATAAAAAATCTACAAACTACTAATTACCGGAAGGAGCAAGCAAAAATTCTAGTAGTACCAGATGACTCAAGCGACAGAGTAGCAAACTGCAACACAGAACATATGGTAAAGCGTTAGCAAAAGCAAACAGTGTGCAGCCTAGATACGGATACCAGCCAGTGAAGTAAGACCACAATTATATCTATAAATATAAAAACTACAATGTAACCGTTTATCAAGTACTTGGCTAATGTGCGTTGATTAATTTCCCTGAAAAGTTAAGGCATAATTAATACACAGTAGTGCAACTTTTCAGTGCTCTGAAAACCCCAGCGGGTGATATGAGAGCACCTACAAGGTGCAATTCTCATGGCAACGGCCAAAAAGACAAGGTATGATTAATACATAGTGGTGCAACTTTTCAGTGCTCTGAAAACCCCAGCGGGTGATATTAGAGCACCTACAAGATACAGTTCTCGTAGCAACGGCTGAAGGGCAAGGTATGATTAATGCACAGTGGTGCAACTTCTCAGTGATATGAAAACCCCAGCGGGTGATATGAGAGCACCTACAAGATGCAATTCTCGTAGCAACGACTGAAAAGACAAGGTGTGATTAATACACAATAATTGCACTAGCCAAATTTCTTACTAAGTTCTTTTATGATCTTACTTACTTCTTGGTATAGCTTGGGCATGTCTGCTGTCTGGAACGGTTAAATCGGACTGACACTTTTTTCAGGCTCATAGAAACTTTTCTTAGGTTCAAATCTCGGAGTGAACACGTCTGCTTGCGTTGAGTCGCTCTGGCTGACTACTAACATGGTATGAATTTAATTCCTTCCTTCAAATAGGAATGAGTGGGAGAAACGGCGGAAAACAGATGCGCGATGGAATGTGACGTCAAGCGGACTTAGAAAATTATTTCGGAATATTTCGCGAAAAATTTAAATACCTTAAATTGTGGATATTTTCGTTGTAAAACTGGAGCAAGCAGCAGGAACGTGTATCACGTAAGACAGCAGCTAACGGACTGACTGTTGAATATTTGAATTATTCCCGTGTACCGAAAGAATGACGTCGCACGAGTGACGTCAGATCGACTTAAGAGGTATTGTATTACCTTGATTTTTACGGAAAACTTTGCGTTTGATTTATGCAGGATGGCAGGCACTCTTGTCTAGTCTGCAAAACAGCTGTCTACGACGGCTACGTACTAAAATGTGGCATGCGCTATGCCATTCCCTTCTGTCACGCTTTCCCCTCATCTGAGTGCACCTGTGCTTTACAACCGGTATCCCTATGCGGTGCTTCTATAAATGCTTTTATTAATTTTTAAACTAATTTGCTTACGGCGGTAGAATATATCTACAAAATAAATATAACAGAACAATTATTATAAAAGATTTTTACGAAAATAATGATATCTTGAGCATATTTCAGTAACGAAAATATCGGTATTATTAAATTTTTTGTAGATTCTAGAAACAGGTTTTGTGTCATTCTGAGTTTCTGTACTTTACTTCTTAAAATACCTTAAAACTAAATCATAAAATGAGCCTGTTAAATAGTTCACCGTGTATTTAATAAAAAATTGTAAAGTTAAAAATGTATGCATACTACATTGTAGGATATTTTAAAAACGATTCAAGTTTAGTGGCAGTTTTAATATACATAAGAATATTTAAGTTTATAATAGATACCTAGTGCTTATATTCTCAGGAGATTTACGATCTACTGAGGATATAGGATTCGTCCTAAAATCTGACTCATCCACCTCAGCACAACTCTAACAGCTAAATATTAATAAATAATCATTGTTTAAGTATTCAAATTGCCTTTTGTTCAGCAATTAATTCTAGTTCTGCGTTTTTTTGTCTTCAAAAGCAGTCGTAGTTTCATAAGATATCATACTCGTTCATTTTATAATGGAGAACAATAATTCTTATTACTTTAGTTCGTTCGTGACTTTGACGCTGCCATCTGCTTCGACACAGCTCTGGAGATATAAATAGTTCAATGCATATTTAAGTGTAATTAGAAATACCTAGTGAGAGAATGGGCAATGAAGGCGCGCCAACACTAAGACATGTGGAGGAGGATTGGAATAATTTAACAGCAAAAACCACTTTGACGACTTCTTCAACGTAAAAATATTAAACTTGTAAAGAGAATTTAACTACTGTTGTATTGCTGCTGTACTCTGTGTCATTTTTACAGTCTACGAAGCACGTTCCAAAAACTTGTATCAAAAGTATCCATATCTTATGACGAATTATTCCTAGCTCAATAAAAACATATCGGATACCTATTTGTCTGACATTTTGCTCCGCTATATTACAATTTATTTATTAGTTTTTTTTTTTATGGCATTCGGCCATTAGCCATACAGCCAACTGCTACTTCAAGTATACACTAATAAATATTGCGCTGAAAATCATTCGTTACAAACTAACCCACGGCAGAGAGAAGAAAAATATTTGAAGATCACATAAAGGGAAAAAGAAAACGGGGACACACACTTCCGCACTGGGGTCTGTCGGGAGCCTTTTATTAATAAACAATTTTAGGGGACCTCTATAAATTAGAGGATACTATAAAGGAAAAACAACAGAGGACAAGAAGCTAAACTATTCAGCCATTCACACAGAATTTACAATAAAATTTTCTTTTCTTCCAAAAATCAGATGTTGCAGTCAAAATTTAGTTTATTAAATTGACTGCCAAATAAAAAAGAAATATACAAAATTAGATGATTCAACTAAAATATCTACACATATGCATAACTTATAATAAACTTTTTATAATTGCACTGTTTAATCCTATCTTATAACTTATTGTGCAATTAATGTAGTTTATTAATACATAATAAGGTTTTGCTTTATAAAGTTCTATTCTATGTAGATCATATTGTAAATTGAGACCATGTCTTGTATTATATTCGTGATATATATTTTGGGAATTAAAACTACTTATGTTGTTCTTTATAAACTTAAGGATTGTAGAATATACAGGGTTACTGGTAATTCGATACATTCCTTTGGAGATGTGATGGGGTATGAGCTAAGGAGTAAATCCAGCCCTAACATACATTATGCAAAACTCAATAGTTTTTGAGATATTTCAATTTTTTTGTTTTTCTCAAAAAAGTAGATCTTAATGTCTTAAAAGTTAATTTCCGAAAAATCTACTTGACATTTTTAAATTTTTTTTTACTGGATTACTTGTCCAATATTATAGATATCTGTTTGAAATGAAAAATATCCGGAAACATTTCGATCATGTGAACATTTAAAATAAAAACTTGTAAAATTTTTTTTTAAAATCAGTTATGAAATTTATCTATTAGGTTTTTTCAAAAAAATATTAATGTAGCACGCGTACAAATTATTATAAAAACTTCCTTATCTCAATAGCTATCTAACTAGGTAGAAATGTTTAATGTACCCTTGATAGTTCTAATAAAAAATTAGTAAAGATAATGCTGGTGGCGGAATTTATTAAACGACTAATCGTTCATTTTCATTTAAGTCAGTCAGTCCTTGACTTTGACGTTTGTGCATATGTCATTAACTGACATTCTTATCTCCGTGGCCCTTAAGTTTGTTGGTCTTGTTAAATTAGTTATCGAAGATTTTGATTTTGCTCGTAGTTGTTGTTATTAGTTGTTGTTATTATATATTCTGTGCCATGGCCGCGTATGCCAACGCAGAATACGCTGATATCTTGTTTGTCTATGGATGCTGTGGCGGCAACGCTGCTGAAGCTCGCCGAGAATATGGTCTTTGGTACCCTAACCGCCGCTTACCAAATGCACGTGTATTCAGTACGGCATATCGAAATATCGCTGAAACTGGCTCCGTGAAATGTAGAAGAAGTGACGCTGGTGCTCCTCCCGTTTATGAACCAGATGATGAGGAAGAAATATTGAGGTATTTTGAGGAAGACCCAACTATTTCAACTAATAAAGTCGCAAGACTAACCGGAGCGTCACAATGGAAAGTTTGGTCTACGATACGTAGAGTTGGATGTCATCCTTACCACTATACCCCTGTCCAAGGCTTGGAAGAAGGTTTTTTTTTTTTTTTATTTTTTTATACATTTATTTAACGTCGGCCTATTTCCGCTACTGAGGCCTAACACCGACGCCTGTAGACGAGCTACCCCCAACCAGGAATTTTGCCGAACCTCTTCCCTTAAGAAGAGTAGGGATCTTTTACTTGCCTAACATTTAATAGACAAGGGACCGACGGCTTTACATCCCCTCCGAAGGATGGTATATCTCCTATACAACCCTCGCCTAAGGTTGTATAGCTTCCGCGCATACACTGATATACAAGCCGCTGGAAGATGTGTGAGGCGAGAACGCGGTTTCCGTTGGAATGGTGGAATGAAAGGAGAGTGGAATTCTGCCGCTTTATGTTAAATTCAGATGCAGAAAGTGCAAATTTTTTAACAAGTATTTTATGGACGGACGAGTCGAAATTTAATCGCGAGGGTATAACAAATTTCCACAACCTACATTATTGGGCAGAGGAAAATCCCAAGCTAACACGTGAAACTAGTTTCCAAATGAAGTTTTCTATTAATGTGTGGATGGGAGTCATTGGCCACTATTTAATAGGGCCACACTTTCTTCCTCAAAATTTAAACGGGGAAATCTATGAAAATTTTTTAAGAAATGATCTGGCGGTGATTTTAGAAGATGTTCCTCTCGCCGTCAGACAGCGAATGATGTTTCAGAACGGCGGTTGTCCAGCACATTATCGGCTGGCAGTACGACAGTTACTTGATCAACGTTTCCCTAACCGTTGGATTGGAAGAGCGGGTCCAATACCTTGGCCAGCGCGAAGCCCTGACTTAACACCCCTTGATTATTACGTATGGGGTCATATGAAGGAGATGGTCTATGCCACATCAGTCAATACTATAGAAAACCTTAGACAAAGGATAGTCGATGCTGGCCAACACATAAGGCATAATCTGACAACCAGAGTAACAAGGACGGAAATAAGAAGACGCCGCCATGTCTGTATACGGATTAGGGGCTCCCATTTTGAGCAAGACATAAAAAATAAAGTACAACTTTGAAATTAATGAAGAATTAAACTCTACTTTTAAAATGTTTTTTACTGTTTATCTAAAAATAAAATTCGTACTAGTGTTATTTTTACTAGTATTTTCTTAGAACTATTAAGGGCACATTGAACATTTGTACCTTGTTAGATAGCTATTGAAATAAGGCAGTTTTTATAATAATTTATACGCGTGTTACGTTAATATTTTTTTGAAAAAACCTAATAGGTAAATTTCATAGCTGATTTAAAAAAAATTTTTAAAGTTTTTATTTCAGATGTTCACATGATCGAAATGTTTCCAGATATTTTTCATTCCAAACGGATATCTATAATATTGGACAAGTAATCCAGTAAAAAAAAATTTTAAAATGTCAAATAGATTTTTCGAAAATTAACTTTTAGGACATTAAGATCTACTTTTTGAGAAAAACAAAAAAAATTAAATATCTCAAAAACTATTGAGTTTTGCATAATATATGTTAGGGCTAAATTTACTTCTTAGATCATGCCCCATCACATCTCCAAAGGAATGTATCGAATTACCAGTAACCCTGTATATGCATGGAAAAGTAAGATTTTTCTCATTTATGAAAACAGGCTTACAGGTTTCCCTATAAGAATTCTATTTGTTTCAGATGCATTTCCCCAACAAATTCTTCCATAACGTATCACCGATTCAAAACTTGAATAGTAAAAGGCTTTAGTTATATGTGAATTTGTGATCTGGTTTAGTCTTTTTAAGGCAAAACATTGTTTAGCAATTTTGCTACAGATATACGAAACGGGGTCTTTCCAGTTTAATGACAAATCTAAGTATAGGCCAAGGAGCTTGAAACTTTTAACTTGCTGTATAGATTTACCATTTACTTCGATTAATACACTACCTGTATAATTTGAAACTTGTGGGCGAAGTTGTTAAGAAAAGGTTTTGTTCTGATTAATATTTAAATTAGCTGAAGAAAAATATTCAAGTAATGAGTTCAGATTAACTGTGAGATGTTGAGTAACATTTTCTATATTTCTATCACTAGCGAACAATGTCATATCATCTGCAAATTCGCAATGAAAAATATTTAAGAAAGTACTTACGTCATTACAATATATTAAAAATAGGAGAGGCCCTAGAACGCTGCCTTGTGGAACTCCAACTTCTATTGGCAGTTCTATAGCATTTTCGCAGAGAAAATGGACAAATTACTTTCTATTGCATAAATAGCTTTTTAATAGTTTGTGACAAATACCTCGTAGACCATAAGCCTCTAATTTTTGCAATAGTATTTCATGATCAACACAGTCAAACACCTTCTTTAAATCAACAAACATTACCATAACTTTGTTATTTTTGTTTCTACTCCAGTCAATGAATACAATTGATCTTACAAAATATCGGGAAGTTTTGGAATTTGGCACACACCTAGACCTTGAAGTCCTTAATGACCACCTAATATTGCGAACACGGCGTCGCGCCGCTCGCGAAGCCATCTTTTAAAAATGGCGCATGAAATTAGAGAATTAGAAATACCTTCCTTACCGTACGTTTTATTGGAAAAATACCTCTATTCAAAATTCCTTGCGAGGTGAACTGCAAGCGTCAAAGTTCAACAGTTTTTTTTTTAATTCTTTCCTTTGATCTATTGCAGCGTAATTTTTTGTAAATAAATGCAGACGAGTCTCGTTCACTGAAGAGATGCCAGATAATCCATTGGCTTTCGTTTTATATAATTTGCAAACGAACTCCTCGATTTTGCAGAATGATAGATACTCGTCGCAGGTAGGATCTTGCAGTACTGCAAAAGCTCTATGCATTTCCGTATATTCTGCATAGATGACATATGTTTTGATTTTCCCGAATCCATAATATGCGATGTAAGCCACCTATAATTGCTCTGTGTCATAATTTTATAATAATTAAAAAATGCACCAACATATCTTTTTAACGAAAGGCATTTTAAAGTTGTGTTGAAAGCGAAAAACATATAAAATCAAATAATACCAAGACTTCCTTTTCAATGATTTATATTTAAATTTGACATAAATCCATCCTCCCTTGCCATACATGTCTTTACATGATCATTGCAGTCCACTGGAAGAATATATAAATTTTTCTATAAAATAGATATATTGTTTACTTACGCGCAAAATTTATATTAAAATTTACAACTCAAATATAGAAAAGATAGATAACATTTTCCTTAAATAATATTATATATTCAAGGTTATTAAAGTTATAATATTAGAGAAACTTAAAATATTATACGAATAATAACCGAATAATAATACGAATAATAAATAATAATAACCCTGTATAAATATTTCTACATTTTTTTATCAGCTCGTTCTTAGATAAGAAATATGCTCCATGTCCGATGGTCAAGCCTTTTGTTATATCGTTTCAGAATCACTTTTTTTAAGCATATGCTAAACGGCTTATGTGGGAAAATGATGGAAATTTATAGATTTTTTTGGCAGCTCTTTTTTACACAAATAATATGCTCCATGTCCGACAGTCAAGCCTGTTGCTACAATAGTCTCAGAATCATTTTTTCTAATCATATGCCAAACGGCTTGTGTGGGAAAATGGTGGAGATTTCTAGATTTTTTTTGTCAGCTCTTTGTTAAATAAATTATGTATATTCAATATGATAACCATGTCCGACACTCAAGCCTGCTGTTATACCGGGTGTTAGAAAAATGGGAACGGTGGAAAATCTCGAACAGTTTGCATCAAATCGAAAAATAAAAAAATACGTGTCAAAAATTTTTCAAAAAACTATCTACTGATACCATAATGACCTAACCACCCACCACCCTGTGGGTGGGGCGAGGGGCAACTTTAAAATTTCAAATGGAAACCCTTATTATTTATTGCGGAATCGGATTCTACGCCAAAAAATACGTAAATTTTATTCCGGACATTTTTTTCGATTCTTGCATGGTGTCACTGTAATCGCAAAAAATGAAAAGAAAACGTTACTGTTTCAAGAGTAGCATCTTGTGCCCATAAAAAAACGTCCAATTCAAAAACTGAAAAACACGTATTTGTTATTTTTACGAAATCTATCCAATGACAATGGATTCGACTCTCCCACCCCTAACCCAGTGGGTGGGGCGGGGGGCAACTTTGAAATTTGTAATGAAAATCCCTATTTTTTATAGCGGATTCGGATTCTACGGCCAAAAATACGTGAATTTTATATCGGGCATTTTTTTCGATTCTCGCAAGGTGTCGCTGCAATCGCACAAAATTGAAATAAACCTTAAGCGTCCATAAGTTTGTAAATATTTACAAACTCTAGCTACTCGTGTTGACAAAAACATTCAGTTTAAAAAACAATATCTGTGATATCTTGGTTTTTATGAATGTTTTTTTTAAGTGTTCGTAATAACAGTATTTGTTTTGTAAAATTTCTACGAGAACGTTCAGTTCCTTCCAACTTTTGTAGAGGCAGGAGCGCACTTTTGTACGGAAAAAGTTATTTCATTTTTCATTAGTTCTCGCGTTTTCTTCTGCATAATGGCTACTTGTTAGTTTCTCTTTTAATGATGCGAGGGTGGGGCGATAAAGAAAGGTCCTATGATGAAGTTGTGATTTTATTGAACGAAACTTTCCGTGTAGATCAAGTGGGAATTTCGAAATCTACTGTGTCGCGTACCATCAAACGATTCCTAGCCACAGGGATAAATAAAAATCGCCCAAAATCTGGAAGACCAAAATCTGAAACATCGGAAGCTCGACAAATGGAAGTGGCCCAGACATTTGTTAAAAATCGAAGGTTATCAATCAGAAAAGCCAGTCAACAGCTTAATATGAGTGCATTTCAGTTCATAAGAATTTGAAACTTTTGAAATTTCATCCTTACAAAATTCACCTTCACCAAGAGTTAAATGAAGATGATTTTGATCGGCGACTTGAATTTACTGAATTAATGATGGAAAGGAGTAACCAAAACCCAAATTTTTTGTCATCTCTACTTGTCTTCTCAGATGAAGCAACTTTCGAACTCAGTGGAAAAGTTAATCGCCATAATTTCAGATATTGGAGTGACGAAAACCCTCACTGGATGCTTGAAACACACACGCAGTATCCACAAAAATTAAATGTTTGGGCAGCAGTTTTCAGGGATCGAATCATAGGACCGTTTTTCATAGATGGAAATTTAAATGGAGAAAAATATCTGGAAATGTTGACAAATCAAATAGTTCCCGCAATACAAGAGATTGCTGATGATGAGTTCGATAATGTTTGGTTCCAGCAAGATGAGGCTCCTCGGGATATTGCTAGGGACTATTTGAATGGTACTTTCGAAAACCGATGGATAGGTCGAAGAGGAACTATTGAATGGCCAGCAAGATCTCCCGACCTCGCGCCACTTGATTATTCTGTTTGGGGCTACGTGAAGGGTAAGGTTTACTTCACTAAACCTCGTGATTTGGAAGAGCTGAGGCAACGCATAATAAACATTTTTGCAGATATACCACCTCAAATGATAAGAAGTGCTATTGAAAATTTTTACGTTCATCTCGGACAATGCCAAGAAGTCAATAGGCACCATTTTGAACACCTGCTATAATCTTGAAATTAAAACCTGCTAGTGTAGCAGTTAAGCTGTAAACTATTGCCTCAACTGGCCGAAATCATCACCTTGCCTTAAATGGCTGAGTTACCTCCTTGCCTTCACTGGCTGAGATCAAGAACTTGTCTGATGTGGCTGAATTAAGAGGTAAAACCACTGTTAGTTTTTTTAAATCGAGTTTTTTATTGCCCTGTAAAAAATGTAAATTGAAAATTACTAGCTGCTAATAAATTTACAGAATGCTAATAGTTGTTGTAATTTCCGCACGACCGTGTAAAATCACTGTTCTCAAAACATTCACTCTGAGATCAGTAGTTTTACTTTTCGTATTTTTTGAAGTATGCGTTCAAAACTTTCATGTTTCCACTCAATTTTTTGCGATTGCAGCGACACCTTGCGAGAATCTAAAAAAATGCCCGATATAAAATTCACGTATTTTTGGCAGTAAAATCCGAATCCGCTATAAAAAAATAGGAATTTTTATTGCAAATTTTAAAGTTGCCCCTCGCCCCACCCACAGGGTGGCGGGTGGGGAGGTCATTTTGGTATCAGTAGATAGTTTTTTTTTTATTTTTCGATTTAATGCAAACTGTTCGATATTTTCCACCGTTCCAATACTTTTCTAACACCCCGTATAGTCTTAGAATCACTTTTTCTAAGCATATGCCAAACGGCTTGAGTGAGAAAATGGTGTCGATATGGGGAACCTAAATCCGACACTATCTGATGGTCTATGAGACACATTGCACATTTTTAATATCCTTTCAAAAATCGCATTAATTTAAAGATAGATCTTATTTATTCATGTTTCAAGGAATGTTAAATTTTAGTAAACATATTTAGGAGATAATATCTGAAAAAGAAAACACCAAGGCAAGTTCCGATGTCTGTCTTTTAAGTAGGTATGCAAAACAGTTATAAACCTGCGACCTAGCTGTCTGTTATATTTAACAATTCAGGTTTATAAATAATAAAGATTTATTAAACAAATTATAATACTTTTCTAGATGGCCAATTCATATGTTTTATTGTTTGGCTGGATCGCATTCTTAGTATATTAGAGACTAAAAAACAAAACTACGCTTGTTATAATATAAACCTACTGCTACAGTCATAAATGTTTTAAAAATATTGGTTTCAAAATCAAATAATAACCCAACCACCCGCAGCGAACATATAAACAAATAGCGAAAAATAAAATCATTGGCATAAATAACAAATATGCAAACTTTGCTGAACGCCGCATGCATTTTTCATTTGAAGTTTCAAGGTGAACCTTTATTATTGCAATAAGGAGTAGAAACTCATGCAGCAAGAGCCATAAACGATAATTGTTAATTTTTGCACAAATATAAATAATAATTATATGTCATAGAAACATACCGAAGAGTGTATTTTAATTATTTTTATATAAAACTGAGAATAAAAACTAATTCAGTGGCGGGCATGAAGTACAAACTTATACATACATACATAAGTATGTATGTATAGTGTTTTTTAAATGGGACATCCTGTGTATTTTTTTCATTTTTAGAATTTCTATGGTAAGTGCTCAAAGACTTACCGGGTGACACAGGCTAGTGGCTCGACTCTATGTTTCCTTTATTTCTTAACTTATCTATTTGAAATTTGGGGTGCATAAACTACCTGTAAAAATGGATGGACATAAAAACGGCATGAGACCATTTCAGTTTTTAAAACATTTTAAGGCCTTCATCTAGACTGCTTTGGAATACCAAAATTTGTTCTACGCCAGGTAAAGTCCATGGGAAAAATATAAATTTTCGTTTAATTTCATTAACCAAGAAACCTGGTCAGGTTTCGCAGATAATTTTGTCTTTGTCATGCGAAAGCGAAGTGATCCATATACATCAAGATATTGCTTTCTGCGCCATCTGGATATTTCTTTTCATTTATAAAAAGAACATATTCATATAACATTGGTAATTACATGCGAAATGAGTTGTTTATCGTTTCATCCTTCAAATAAATACCTGTCTTTAACTTGTCATCAACTTGGCTATTGATGTTTGAATTTTGAGATCCGTCATTCCGGTTATATTTGTGTACTAGACGGAAGTAAGTCTTCAAAAACGGAAATACGACGTCGACAGATACGGGAGTCGCTTAATTTAATTCTGCGACAGTGACATTTATAAATGACGTAAAACTAGTATACAAATTTTTAAAAACATAGTGAAGTTAGGCGCGAGTGGATTCTCTAACTTAAAAATCGAACATTTAAGTAGGATTTTTCGCAAGCATCCCCCCCCCCCCCCCGGTCGAAACCGTTCAGAGGTACAGTTTCTAGAGAAAGACGGTCGGCGTCCTCCGAGTACAGACCGGGACATTAGCTAGGATTTTAAGCAAAAATCCGAACTTCGCACGAACATTTGCAAAGTTCCCCAAAGACACACGAAGGCGCGAGAAGTATCGTTATCGATCGAAATCTATTCCGACCATTGCCGAATCAATCCGACCAACGGTTCCGGGAAAAGTGTGCTGTGGCCAAACTAAAGGTCAGAAATAAGTAAAACGTTACTGAAGGACAACTAGGACCTCGATGCACCTTTTGAAGCACTTTTAACCGGCTACCCAAATTTTGACCGGTATACTTAGTGACTTTGGAAAAAAAAGTTAAAGGCTCATAGAATCGATTGCCACCAGTTACACTTCGATCCGATCAATCGGTCCGGGAAAAAGTGTGCTGTGCCCAAACTAAAAAATATGAAAATTTTGGTCGCAATAAGGTTTAACAAATTAATTCGCTGTGTGTGTATTACTATTAATTAAGAAGATTTATTTTGCAATTATGTAGACAAGGGATGTACTACGACACAACCACCAAACGTTGGTTATAATTATACAGGGTGTATTCTATACTAGAGCTAATTCAGGACACTTCAAAGTAAATTTTCTCAATTTCTCTCTCTCTCTCTCTGTATAGTATCGTATTTTTGAATTGGCACGTTAATTCTCTCCAATTTTTGCGAATAATATCCTATACCTAAAATCGACATTTCCAGAAATGTTTTTACTTTTTCATTAAAAACCGTTAAATTGTAATACTTTTATTCATATTGTCTGAAAGTTATTTGTGGCATTCTACGAATATTCTTTTCTTTTTATTTGGGTTTTCTACCACATGCATTGTTCTCTTCAAAAACAAATCACCGAGTCTACAAAATAATAGAATTATTGGAAAAAAGCCTCTGCGCCTGTGACGTTTACGTCAAAGGAACAGACAGAGGTTATTTTTTAACAAATAATAACAATCGGAATAAACATACAGAAATAATGTATTTTGCTGACATTTCGGAAAGCAGTATATTTCCGTTTTCGAAGAACTCTTATTTGTTGTGTATGTTAAATACACAGCTTTAAGACTCTGTTTATGTTATTTCCATAGATACTTCCTACTTACACAGAACTGATGATATTTATTTTCTTTTAGATAATGTTGAGATTGTTAAGTTCTTCTTTTAACATTGGTAGCCAGGTTGTACAAATATCTACAGAGCAATTCTATACGCATGTATCTTCAATTAATAAAATTATTGCTGATTCTTTTTTTTTTTTTGTTATCTGCCTCTTTTGTTAAAATTTTTGCCGAGTCCCAGTTTATTCTAAGTCCGTTTTCCCAAGCATGTTCACAAGTCTCTGATTTCTGAATTTCATTCTTTCTAATGTAATTCTTGTGCTCATACAACCTCACACTGAAAGGATGACTCACCCACATAACATTTATCAGATTCGCATGAGATATTATAAATACGGTTTTTTGAATTCTGCTCCCTGTTTATCAGTTTTGTTTTTGTTAAAATAGATCTCAAAGTATTCCCCGTTTGAAATACCGTCCTAACATCAAATTTGTCAGCTATACGGCGTAGCTTTTCCGATAGTCCGTATACATAAGGAATTGTTGCTGTATAATGACGTTCAGGTTTTTGTCGTACCTGATTGTCCCTATTTTCAACATTTATGAAAACTCTATCAACAAATGCTTCAGGGTATTGATTGTGTACTAGAGCCTCTTTGATAAATTTTTCTCGTTATTTAGTATTTTATTATTAGATGAAATTATTTTGGCCCTATCGTATAAACATTTTACAACACCCCTTTTAACATTTATTGATTAATTTGAGTTAAAATTTAGATATCTATTAGTATGTGTTGGTTTTCTATAAACGCTTGTTTCAATTGTATTAAAACATCTAAAAACGGTAGTTCATTCCTACTTTCTACTTCTAATGTGAATTTAATAGACAGTTCCTTACTATTTATATTTCCTAAAAAAACTATGTAGTAAATCAAAACCATGAGGCCAAATTGTAAAGATGTCGTCAACATATCTCCACCAGACAACCGGTTTATTTATACAATTTTGAACATGTGTGTTCTCAAAGTTCTCCATAATATGTTGCTTAAAATTGGTGATAATGGAGACCCCATTGCCATACCAAAATCCTGCTGAAGAACTCATTTTCCAATTGAAAATCGGTTGTTTTTATACACATTCTTAATAATTCCATTATGCTATTTACACTTAATTTAGTTCTAGTTTCCAAATTATTATCGTTCAGCAATCTTACATTTATACGAGTTGTTAGCAAACAATTTTTATCACTCGCACCCAGAACATAAACCATTCGACCATTTCTTCTCTCGAAAAATTCATTATTGGAAAGAGCGAATTTTTAACTAATTTATAACTTAAATTTGTCACAATAGTCAATAATTAAACGTCAATAAGATAACTTTGAATTATTCTCACTTTATTTCAAAATCATGGCTACTATACCGGGTGTAACAGGATCATGGGTATACCCCCCTTGTCTCCTTTAGTTTTGAAGATAATTGATTGAAATTTAGGATATACTACATACATAATAAGCGGCACTTTTTGACATACAATTCACTTTTTCACTTCCGTTTTCGCCGGAAGTGACACTAACTTTCGATTTTTAAATAGAACACTCTGTATATTATTGCATTTTTGAATTCTGCATAATTTTCTGAATCCAACGATGCCAAATAAGGGACATTTCAAACATCCATTTTTTTTATAATATAATTTTTAGTTTTCCATTTCCTTCTAATATCATTGGACCAAAGATTCTACTACAGATTATTCCAAGCAAAACATTGAAACCGAACCGCACTTGAAAGTTACCCTCCCGTAATAAATTTTGATTTTCTTGTGACCAATATTTTGTATTTTGTTGCTTAAATAATCCCAAATTTGTAAACCTAGACTCGTCCGAAAATAAAATCAGTCCCAAAAAATCATTGTGTGGCTGCACGTTATTATACAAAATCCAGTTGCAATAATAGATCCTACGTTCGTAATCACTTTCGTATAAATGCTGGTGCAATTGGTATTTAAAAGATTTATAGTGGTATTTGTGCAAAATTCGGCTTACTGTTTGGTGACTGATGTCCAATTCAAAGCCAACTTGCATTAAAGAAACAGTCTCATCAACTTTTTTTCGAGCCAAAACAATAATTTCCGTTCCTTCGTCAATAATGCAGTTTTCTTCGGGATCATTGTTGGGCTCTCTTCGGAATTGGTTTTCAACACGTTTAAAATAATTTTTCGCTGGACATTGTCTATCAGGATATCGTTGGGCATAAAGGTCGGTAGCCGCAACTGCATTTCTTTTACATTCCCCATAAATAATTAACATGTCCACTTTTTCATCTCTTGTATAAATTTGCGGCATCTTGAACACAATTAACAAGAATATTAAACAATTTTTAAAGACACAAAAAAAAACACCGTTAAACCAACAAATGTTTGACAAGCTAAATATTTCATTGTTTTCAAAGCTACCTTAGTTACTTCTTAACATTTAATTAGAACAAAATTGTATTTTCTTTTAGCTGTAATCTTGTTTGTATTTATCGCACATTTTAATACGGCATATGAATAAATCCCTTATTAATAGTACTAATAAATGGTACCATTTAAAAAAATTGAGTTTTGCCCCAAAAATAATTTTGGTGAATTTTATTTGCTCATAAATCACGTAATTAAGTGTTTTTAACGGGATTTAAATTTTTGTAGCATTACACAGGTCATTTAGAATAAATCGGAACCATCATGGCACACTTAAATAGAAAACTAAAAATTATATAAAAAAAAATTATATTTGAAATGTCACTTATTTGTCACTGTTGGATTCAGAAAATTATGCAGAATTCAAAAATGTAATAATATACAGTGTGTTCTATTTAAAAATCGAAAGTTAGTGTCACTTCCAGCGAAACCGGAAGTGACAAAAAAATCAATTGTATATAAAAAAATTCCGCTTATTATTTATGTAGCATATCCTAAATTTCAATCATCTTCAAAATTAAAGGAGAAAAGGGAGATATACCACGATCCTGTTACACCCGGTATAGATCAGTTCGAAATGAAAAATATTATGATTTAACGGTTTTTACCGAAAAAGTAAAAATATCTCTAGAAATATCGAATTTAGGTATAGGTATACAAAAGTAGCAGAGAATTAGTGTGCCAATTCAAAAATATAATAATATACAGTGTTCCATTTGAAAAAAAATTGAGAAAATTCACTTTGAATGTCCCGAATTAGCTCTAGCATAAAATACACCCTGTATAATTATAATCGATATTTGGTGCCCTTGTCTACATAATTGCAAAATAAACCTTTTTAATTAATAGTAATACACAGACAGCGAATTAATTTGTTAAACCTTGTTCCGACCAAAATTCTCATATTTTTTCGAATAACTCGGCAACCCCACGTAAAAAACAAAAAATCTGGAGGTCGTTGGGAAGATTATTTTACGCCAAATTCATAAATGTAAAAATATATAGGGCGTTCCATTAAAAAAATGACCTCGAAGATGCTCCGCTGTAGTGAGTCACCCTGTATATTTCAAATATTTTAAAATGTGCGCCTTTTGACACTATACCACTTCCATAAAAAAATAATTTCCCAAAGTCTTCTAATAAGGTCGATATTGAAGAACCCTGTATATACCCCATATATAAATTTAATTTTTTCTTATTTACTTTCCAAATTCAAGTAATTATTGCAGTTAATTCATTTCATTTTTACATTTATTTAGTCATTTAATATTGGACACAATAAAGTTACCAGAATGCATTTTAAAATTATATTTTTAAAGCAAAGTTAAACGCTACAATTTTGAGACAGAATTTACATAAAATCTAGTCGAGTCGAAGGGTCTGTTTATCGTATATTCAGATAAACGTCAAGTACTTCGTGTATTCCCATAGTGTGAAATCGCCTACCCTGTTCTATCTTAACCGTAGGAGGAGATAGAGAGTGGAGTTTTCAATCTGAAACGCTGCACAAAACTACGCCGTATCAAATATTGAAGTTGTTAACGTAAACAATTCCCACGTCCGACTTGGGGGACGTTTAAACTGTGACGTCATTTACAATATAAAAGAAACTGCAGGGCCCAAGAAAAGGGGTAATCAGACTCGAGCTACATCGCAGGACATTGGGTTCGCTGTTGCTCCCTGGAGATTACAATTGCACCACCCCTTGGGTACATCGCTGGACATTGAGTTCGCTGTACTGACGCCGCAGACAACCATTCTTTGGCGTACTCTTTATGAAGTACTATTTTGACCTCTCTGTTATGCTCGACGAGTACGTTAAACATGAAGGATCTGGGGGAGACCATTCACGGGCGGTATAACGCTATGCAGAGCGCATGAATATTCTGCAGGCCTAAATTTCTAAAAGGTGATTACTTTCTTATTTCGAGACTCTACTTTATTATTTGCAATTGCATTTATATTCTGGTTATGGGGTGTTCAAAAAAGTTTTAAATGACGCGTTTGTGGTACGAAAAGAATATTAGATTAATATTTTAAATGGAATATTAGCTTTGATTTTTAACTATCATAATATTATATTACCAGTTCAAAATTTCATTTTCTGAATATTTTACTAGGGAAGTTTGCGTTTGCAAAATAACACGTTTATATTCAAGAACTATAGCTTTTGACCATACACTACAAGTTTACAAATACTTTTTCTTAGGCGATTTACGCTGATATATAAGAGCTGTTATAAGAGTCTTTGTCGACTTCAACCAATTTTATTTATTTAACTACTAAATGTTCAACGATGTAAAATTCTCGTGACTACGAGAACGTAATTGGTTGTGAACTGTGTTTGCACAACATAACAGTAAAATGGGTGCATTACGGACTATCGGGGTTCGATCTAAATTTAAAATTAACAGTCCGCTGTTTTTAAGGACACTTGTCTATACAAATCTGTAAGGTCGTCGATCTTTTCGGCCACCCCATGTTAACATCTGTTCGGTGCTAAACACTTACTACTGCTGTTTAGTTTATCAGTCAATTGACACAAAATTAAATTTCCTGCGTTGTTTAGATTGTTCTTTCTAACGCTATTTTAGCCGATTGGTTAGGTGCAGCCGGTGATTACCATATACTGTATCCTACTAACTCTCTTGTCAGTGGGCGAGAGCACAACTACAACAAAGCTGGAAATTTCCACATCCATTGTTTATTTGCAAAAGGAAGTTTTTCCCACAGCTAGTGAGTATTTTCACTGAAACCTGGCGCCGTAGCCAACTACTACAGAAAATATTTTAGGTTGAAACACTTATTCTCTGTTAGGTTCGTAAACTTTGACACTGCAGTTGCGTTCTCTTTGTTTCGAAGTAACATCTTTGACGTTTGTTCACTCATGTTATTATCATTCCCAGACTATTGTCACAACTGTTTAAAATAAGTATTGTCTGGCCGATAGCCGTGTTGTTTGAGATGCGAGGTGGCAATCGCTATTAATAACACGAGTATCGGGCCACTGGGTTCGAATCCCGGCTCCGGCCTTGGCACCGTCGGAGGAAATGGTTGTCTAATTTCTGTGTAGTTTAATTATTAATTATTATGTACATAGACTATTGTCACTGCTCTTATTCTTGTCTATATTAATTTCTCAATGTAGACATGTGATATGTTTATTCAGGCATTTGCCACAACTCTAATTACTATTAAAATAACACAGCATATTTTTGTATAAGTTCTTGTTATTGCATCAAAAACTCAGTATATCTATAGTATGGTCATTACTATAGCAGCGCAGATTTTCCTATTATAGTATTTAGACAATTGTCTCAAATATTTGGATTATTTTGATTTCATGTTCGACTATTGTTGCATCAATTTATATAAAATAAAATGTGTTTTTTTTACTATTTTTTCCCATCAATTATTGTCTTATTCTTTCACCTTTACCTTTTCGTCATATAAGTAATAAACTAAATAAATGTTTTAATTTCAAAAGCAAAATAGAAAACAAACTTCAACTATAAATGTACAGTGCAATCTTGAGTAATAAGATACTACATAAATAACATATATAATTAACTAGGTCTTTCAATTAATAGATCGTGTGTGCAAGTTTACCAGGTATTTAAATTAACAGAGTGATTAATTTTCTAAGGTATACAGTATCAGACAGAAATAAGTAATATTAAACTTTATATAAAAGAACCTGGGGTAATTATAAATAGGCTTACTACACACACACAACGAAATTTGGGTCCTATACTAACAAAACTAGACGATCACGCAAATGGCCAATATTATTTGTTTATTCTTCAGATAAATAAATAGTAATTAATATACTGGTGACACAATTACCAGGATTTCATTTGTAATTAAACAGGGTACCCCATAACCATTACACTGGTGCCGTGGCCAGGATTTTATTAATAATTAATGCACTGGGGCTATAACCACTTCAATATTGTACTTTGACGCACTATGGGACACCCTGTATGTATATTCTGATACCACTATTATATTTCAATAAGAGCACATGCTCTGCTTACTTTTCTTATTTTCAAATATTACGAGAAATTCTTCATTAGTAATGGCAAAAATAGTGAGTCATTGAGTCCTTGAATCGGTCAAGAGAAACACATGCAAACTTGTCTGGAGTCCGCTGTAAAGGATTCCGCTGTTTGCTGGCACACTTTGGAGACATCTCATTTGAATAACATAGCAAATTAAGATATACGACCAGTTGCCCGTAACAGGTTTACAGTGCACTCCTTATCTTTGCCGTCTCTCTTACCATCTACTAACTTTTCTCGATCGGATACGACGTTTTCTACAAATTGGGGGCTATTAAAACAGCGAAAAAAACGACTATAACATCGGTAATATAATTCTGTCAGAAGATGCCTTATATACTTGTTCAGGAATTAATTTAAATATTGGCAAATTGTATCTATACATAAAATAAATGGGTGAAGCTAAAGGAAGTAACATTTAACTAAAAGACAATCAAAATATATTGTAAATGGCGTCTATTAAGTAGACAGACATAGATCCAACTATTGATTTTAAAAATATATTAATGGAAAATAGTTTTTTTGAAATTTACAACCCAGTAGAAATAAAATATCAGAAAAAAGTACTTTAATTTCAGAGAGATGGCGTGTCAGATCTGAACCACTTAATAAACAGAACCTCCAATCAGAGTCATTCTAAAGCACTGAGTAAGAGAAATCAATGTAGTCAAAAGACATTCTCTTGGAAGCATTAAACAAAAATTGAAATTCGCAAAAAACGAGGCAAAAATCAAACTGAAAATCTAACTTTTTTTATTCGGATTTTTCCTCAGTCCCAGAGTTATCCCTTTTCAGAAATGATCATCTCATACGTAATAGTAGAGCTATGTTTTGGGGTTTACCGTTGCAACATGCATAAAAGCAACTTTAACATGCTTAAGTTCGGTTTATCAATACCAGGGTTAACTCTTAACTAAAGGACGTGAAATGAAACAATAGGTACTGTCGTGAGCAGAAAAAAATAGGACAACTTTTTTTTCTAATGTAAATCTGTCTCTATTTGAATGTGTAATGAGTAGCCGAAATAAAACAGATATTACTTTAAATTTATTTTTTATTTTAATGCTGTAGTTATTGCTATAGTAAATGATTGATGGTTAATGAGACAAATTGCACTGCGTTATAACATTAACAAAAATTTGGTGTGTAACATTTTAAGAAAGTGGAGAATAAACGGTACGATTAATAGAAATCTTGGATCAAAGGACAAAGGATATCCTACTTAACAAGAAACTAACTATTAATATTTCGTTATTGCACCATTTCTCTTTATAACTTCTATAAGTCTGTTTGGCATAGAATTAAATAACCTTATACAATAATCATTAGTAATAATATTTTCCCATGCATTATTTACTATTTCCAGTAATTCGTCGGCATTCCGTGGTCTCACATTTCATTTTTGGACACTTCTTACGGGTAGTCCCCATACTTCTTACACAGGGATAGATCTGGACTATGACTGGGCCAGTTAAGAACATTGATGTTGTTATCTTGAAACCAGTTAGTTACGGTATGAGCAGTATGAAAGGAACAATGGTTTTGTTGAAATATGAACTCATTATTAGGAAATAATTGTGACACAGAAGGGAGCATAATATTGTCCAAAATCCTAATATACGTTTCACTATTAAATTTTTCCTCAATATGCCACAAAACACCAACACCACGTGCCGATATCCAAGCCCACATATTGACGGAAAATCTACCACTTTTATCATTGTTAGATATATATTTCTCATCGAATCGAGTATTCGGAGGGCGGTAAACACGAATACGCCCGTTGTGTGTTGACTGGAAAGTTTTTCGTCTGTAAAGATTACATTGTTCCAAAAATTTACATCATGCGCTAAAAATTCAAGCACAAATTCTACTGGAGCTTTTTTATGTTCAGCTTTAAGTAAGTATTTCTGTGCTGCTGCATGACAGCGTAGCTCCGATTCTCTTACTCGCCGGCGACCAGTACTACTCGATCCAGAAAAATTCGTTTCTTCAACAGCCTGAATAACTGAGTAAAATGGATTTTCTACTAAAGCATTTACCAATTGCAAATCTTGTTGTTGAGCTGATATCCTTCGCCGCCCTGATCCAGGATTTCTACTAATCGTACCGTTTATTCTCCACTTTCTTAAAATGTTACACACCGAATTTTTGTCAATATATAATATTGACAAGTGCAGTGCAATTTGTCTCATTGACCATCCATCTTCTGCTTTAGCAATAATTCCAGATTTAACTAAATCGATGAGGCATATTAGTTTTTTGTACACTTGCAATAAATTATGACAACTAACTGATAATGTCACAAAAATTAAAGTTAGATGTACACAACTAGATTTTAGCAAAATACCGTTATAAGACGTGTCCTATTTTTTTTTTTTGCTTACGACCGTACCCATTGTTTTGTTTGATGTTTATCCTCTAGTTACGAGTTAACCCTGCATCGATAAACCGTACCTTAGTGGGGAGTCTACCCTTACCCAAGAGTTATGGTATGGGGTGCGATAATGTATAGAAGCATGTTCATTGTTCACTCTAGTCATCCTAGAAATAAACTTGAATAATGAAGAGTACATTCACACAGGGTGTTGATTCTGGTTGAGTTCTCAATTTTCCATAAGATTATTCCTCTTCATACCCTGTAAGCAAAATAAGATTGGATAAATTTATGCATATTTCCACCAAATTATTTAGAGTTTCCTTGTTGCTAAGGAAAGAATAACTTGGGTTAGGTAACTGTCATGGTTTTCATCTAACATATTCCTTCCCTATAAGCCTCTTTAACTTTAGGAGGACAAAATTCTCCTCCTAACAGTTAAATAAACACTTTATTTGCCTAATATGTGCAACCCAATTACAGGGTAAAAATTCACAATACTATAATCATAGCTTATTTGTTAGAAGAATTATATGAAATACTTATAGTAAAATTCTATAACATAAGACTTATAATATAAGCATGCAGAAAGCAAAAAAAATATATCTGCACTTATACATTAATCATGTGTTTATACACAAATATATAAATGCTTTTTTTCAGTTTTGGCTTTGGATATATTCCTTTAGCCAAGAGATCACACCTTTTGATGTACTAGCCTCATCACTGAAAATAATTTTTTCAAAAAATTTGTATCATTTAAAAACAAACCCTGTGCCCAGAAGCAATGTTTCCATCTGCTCTCTGCGCCTCCTTCTTTCATAGTGTAAAAACTTGGGCTTATATTGTTTTAAATTATGACGTTTAAAGCACCTCCAAATTTTATTTATGTCTACATTCAAGTTTAGAGATAAATCTCTTGATACTAATACGTGGTTCAGCATTAACAGCATATAATATTATTTGATCCAATGGACGATCGCCAACGTTGTATTTTTTGGCTCTAAGTTTGGATACATCTCCAGTTCTATTGAATATTCCATTAACTGAACCAAGCGTAGTGTAGTGAATCTGTGGACGTTCTGGATGTCTAAAATTGAAGATACTGGCTGCATGTCGATAAAAGTAGACACTGTCACCAACCAGTCCCGGACTAAGGGGGGCCTGGAGGTGCTATAGCCCCAGGCCCCATTATGGTTAGGGCCCCCGGCAACTTTATATATTTTAAAACCTCGAATGCAATGCGAATCAGGAATAAAGCAAGAATTACTTAATATGTGAAAGAAAATGAAAATGTCAGTAGTTGTAAAACAGTGTAATAAAACAATCCGGAGTATCAAAAGTCGACGTTTGGCATACCCTGTACCGATATACCGTGCAGTGAAATAAAAACTGAATTGAATATTGAAGACGATCAAATGCTTTAAAAATGTTTTCCAGTTTATGCTCTTTCTAATGGTATATCACATTCCATACAAACCTTTAAATAACTTGAAGAAATCAGTGATAGTTATTTATAAGGAAACTACATTGAGAAAAATTTAGTAGGGCTTTTTTTTCTCATTTATCAGCGTTAATTATCGATTTCATTAGAACAGTCATACATTAAAAATATAGAAAAAATTATTTTTAGTGGTTAGAACCATAAAAAAATTGTTATAAAAGCTGGAAGGTTGAATTTTGGGAAATTTTCGAAAATAACAAAGAAAGATGATATCTTGATAGCCGTGCGACTTTGTATAAAGGTCATTGAGGTTAAATATGTTCCAAATTACCCCACCTTTCAACCCTTACCGTTTGGAAAACCATCTGCCAAACACCCTGTATAGTATAATTTGTTTTTAAAATTAAGTAAGATTATTTATAAGGCACAGGTTCAGTGAGTTCTAAGAAAAAAAAACACTGCTTTTGCACTCAACCCAATTCATTGATCATTCTTCAGTTACCTTCCGAAAGTAAGATGGCCGAAGCTTTTTTCTCTTTACAGATTCGAGAATTACAGACAATATGTATCAAAATTACCTAAAGTTACTGATTTTTTTCGAAGTTAAGCAACCTCTGTTAGCGTCAGTTTCTAATTCCGATTTATTTGAAAATAAAGAAGAGCCAACATGTTCAACATCAAGCCAATCAAGCGGCATCAGTCTGTCAAATATTCCCATAATTCGTGGTGCCCACATTGAAAATGATATCTACAATGAAGCTGAAAATGTCCAAACTCGAATAACGCCATTGCCTAATATAAAAATACAAAATGTATCTCATTCTCAAGCGCAAATTGAACAAGATCCTGCTCTATGATCTGTAGAAATTACCAATAATATAAAACAAGAGTATTTAAATAAAGGTCCAAATTACTTGCAAAATAATGATTAGTACTAAAAATGCTGTGGGTGTGTGGCCTTTGTGTTTTTATTAGCCCCAGGCCACCTTATGTATTAATCCGGCACTGTCACCAACAATTTTTATTATTTCAATTTTATCAGCAATACTTAATTGTTGTGCAGCAATGTTTAAGTTTAATTTGACATTCGATACAATTGTCAAATCCATTCCAAAGAACTCCATGTTAACAAAGATATTGGTATGCCGAGTTCTAAGCATTTTAAAAAATAGATACCAATTTTCAAATATTCATTTCATATTCTAATATCTATCTATATCTATCATATCTAATGGCTGTGGCGTGTATTTATATTATTATTTATAGTAGTGATTTAGATTTAAAAAATGTGCCCTAATGCTTCGTTAGCGTCATTATTACACGACTACCAAGTTCTGTAAAAACTCAACTCAACTCAACTCAAATAGTCTTTATTAATATTAACATTACAAAAAGTTGCCTCACCAGGACCTGTTCCGGAACCGATCGTGCAACCACCGTGCTGACGTGGTGGTGGATTGCAGGATCGGGCAGAACAGGCCTGGATCGGCGGAAACAACAATACAATCAACTTAACGTAAACTCCTTTTTACAAAAATAAAATAAAATAAAAATAGGTATTAACTTTTAACAAAAATGCTTGAAAAACAAACTTAACGAAACATAACTACACTAATTTTTATAAAACTCGCGCACAAAAACACTGTTAAATGTTTGTATCTGAACGCAGGCATCACAAATTAAACAAGGTGCCTTCCGCGAGAAACTCCAATGCAGGGCTGCGCAGGGTTGGCCTAAACTTTGATTTCAAAAATTTTGATTTTGAAAGGTTTTGATTTTTTTTAAAAAAGGTTAATGATGTGAAATGGATTTAGAAACAAACATGTACAAAAAGAAACGAAGAAAAAACAAACGCTACAAAAATACACAAATAGAAAGGAAGAGGGGGACAGGAAAGGTTTAAAGATGAGCGAAAGGTATGAAATACTAGTAAAAGATGGATAGGGTTAGTGAAAGGTATAGTTGGTGAAACTTGGCTATAGTGGTTGCCGGAAAATCGGTAACGTCTGGTACGGTAAGAGGTGTTTGATCCGAAATGGGGCATTATGCTATCTAATTTGCGTTATGTGTCTTGTTAGCAGACTATCGCCCAGTTTGAATGAGTAGAAGTTTTGAGAGATGTGCTGGACGTAGCGCGCTATCGGGGTTATGTCGTTGCATATGAGGCGCATAAATTTGTGTTCAAACACTTGGAGTTTTTTCATTGTCGTGGCCGGTATGCTGCACCACACCGGCGCCGCGTATGTGATGGACGGCCGGACCACCATCGTATACAACAGTTTCTTATTCTGTCTGTTGAGTCTGCTACCCCTGACCATGAGCGGATACAGACTCCTGGACAAGGAGTAGACCGTCCGTATTGTCTCATTTATATGAGTATTGAACGTCAGTCTTTGGTCAAGTCTCACCCCCCAGGTACTTCACGCATCTCTTGGTTGGAATTTTGTTTCCCCTGATCGAAATGGGTGTTATGATTTTGTTCTCAGTAAACCGACGCGTGAATACTATCGCCTCAGACTTCTCAGCGTTCACTCGAATCTTCCACTTGTCGTAATAAGCCGTGGCACGAGCCATGTGCGCCTTCAACAGCATCTTCGCTGCTTGGGCGTTATGAGAATGCGCGTACGTGGCTGTGTCATCGGCGTACTTGGCCAGTTTCGTATTCGGGAACTCTGGGAAGTAGGAGACGTACAAGTTGTATAACTTTGGCGACAGGCACGAACCTTGCGGGACTCCCGCGCGAATGTCCCGCTAATAGCGATTTCCACCTCGCGCCTTAACCAACGCGGCTATCGGCCAGACAATTACGATATATCGTTGAAATCGAAATTTTAACTGCTTTTCAATGGTTCGATTTCAAATTGTAAAAATAAAATAAACAACTTGTTGCGCTAAAACGACACTAAACGTAATTCGATCTTAACCAAAGTCTTTTCAGATCTTCTGGAGCACTAAGGAAACCCTTATGCAGTTTCGTCCAAATCCGTTCAGTAGTTTCGGCGCTATCGTGCTAACACACATACATACATACGCACAGACATTATTCAAAAACCACTTTTTTGGGTTCCTGGGACCTCAAAACATACAAATTTGATGTTATCTCAACTTTCGATTTTGGACAAATTTTAGTAACCTCTCACAAAAATTTAGACATCCTTATAGTCGATTAAGATTCGGCATATATTTTTTTGGTTATGTTTTAATTTTAGTTAGACTTATAATATTATCCACTTTCGTCAATTACAACGAAAGTTAAATAGATACAAATTAATTGTTTTCATTTGTAATTCTGGGTGTCCACGGATAATGGAAGATCCCCCTTTTTTCCCTTATTTTTTAGAATATTGGAATAAAACTTGATATTATATGACTAAGAAAACACTTTGTGACATAACTGTTATTTTTTCCTAGTTCCGGTTTCATCGGAAGTGAACCCCAACAATCTAAGTACGGCGATTTTTGACTACATGAAAAGAATTTCAGTTCAAAATTTGTTGGTGCACCTAGAGTGGTATGACCAGAAAAAAAGGCTTTTGGGCACATCCACGGATCCCTTTTAGAACATCCGCTATTTTATGGTATTCTGTGAATCGGATAGAACCTCGAAAAATATGAATATTTTCTAACCTAACAAGACTATGTCTACCCCCCGTTTTTGAGGGGGGTAGACATAAATCTCTCTCCAAGCTCACCCCACCCCCCAAACGGTCAAAAAACCACCTCCGAAAGGGGTAAACCGCGTATTCGTCGTCTCCTACCAGCCAAACCTGTTTTGCCCCCGTTTTCGAGGATGCTGCGCACGATTGTGATGTCGAGATCCTTCCTCGGCCCCCGCCAACCCCCCAAACGATCAAAAACCACTCTCGAAAGGGCAAACCGCCGATAGGCCGTCTTCTCTCGGCTAAACCCGTGTTACTCCCCGTTCTCGAGGATGCTGAGCATGATGGTGATGTCGACACCCCTCCTCGACCCCCACTGACCGAGGGCAGGTCGCGATATTTTTTTCCTGCTCAGCATTCGAAAACGGGGGTAAAACGGGTTTAGCCGAGAGAAGACGGCCTCTTCGCGGTTTACCCCTGTCGGGGGTGGTTTTTGGTCGTATGGGGAGTTGGCGGGGCACGAGGAGGGGTCTCAACATCACCATCGTGCTCAGTATCCTCTAAAACGGGGGTAACACGGGTTTAGCCGAGAGAAGACGGTCTATCCGCGATTTACCACTTTTGGGTGCGGGGTTTTTGGCTGTTTGGAGAGTTAGTGGGGATCGAGGAGGGGTCTCTACATTACCATAGTGCTCAGCATCCTCGAACGAAAACGGGGGTAACATAGGTTTGGCTGGTAGGAGACGGCGGATACGCGATTTATCCCTTTCGGGGGTGCATGGTCTTTGTCCGTTTGGGGGGAGGTGGGGTGACCTCGGAGAGAGATTTAACCACCGCCATCGTGTTTAGCCTCCTCAAAAACTGGAGGGAGACATAGTCTTGTTAGGTTAGAAAATATTTATATTCCTGTCCAACTTACATAATACACTAATAGTACTCTCCATTATGGTTCCATTTGAAAAAAATAAGTTTTGTTAAAAAAACTGTTGAGACCAAATTTGAACGCCTATATACGAAATACACATTCTCTAATTTTTATGCCCGATTTGATTTTTCTAACAACACTCTGGTCCATTACATCGCTGTATCCCTGGCAGCTCTAAAATAAGTAAGGCCGGAAGAGGGCTGGATACAATCAGAGACAAAAGGAACGCATACTCAGCATCCAAGTATATTGGAATTAATTTCTTCTAGTGAAAAAATCTTAGTGCCATGGCTGGGAATCGAACTCGGGATTTCTGGGTAGAAGTAGATTCAATATTCAATATAACTTTACTGAATATTATTGAATATTAAGTAGAACAGCCACTTCGATACCCAACTAGACATGCATCCACAGTATTGAAATAAAAAACAACAAAAATAGATTAATATAAGGAATATAAGTATAACATACCTATATTATTTATTATAAATTATAAGAATAGGAAATTAATTCACCCTAAACCAACATTTGCGCCATCTCTAATTATCCTTTCAAGTTCCCTAACATTATCCTGAAAAGTCATACTGCTATGCGCCCGATGTAGTTTCCTAATTATGTTTTACACTGCCTGGTGCTAGAAAACAGTAAATAATATCAAGTTCAAAGTTTGCTGTGGAATATTACTTATGATTGCCATTCTGGTTAAACTATTTGTTACTAGAGGTCAGCACATATATTCAACTTTAAAAATAGTTTACTTTGGAATACTATTTTCGAATTGCATTCTGTTTACGCTACGTGCTACTAGAGGGCAGGAGATATCCTAAATCTTAAAGCAGTTTTCTGTGAAATATTTGTTTTACCATGTGCATTGTTTACACTATCTGCTACTAGAGGGTAGGAGATTATTTCAAATATAAAAAATACTGCCTGTAAGATATTGGTACAGACTATTATTACTGCCATCATAAACCAAGAGCGAGACTAGCTGCTGATGTTTTGAAAAGTTGTCCTAGGATCCCCTTCAACTTATGGACTGTAAAGCACGCTACCCTAACAGGGTCGTGGTAATAGTGATCGGAGCCAGTTTATTTGCTAAATAATTTTGTACTGGATCCATACTAAGACAGTGAAAGGATGCAAGCTAAGGTGTACACTGCCATACATATTCTAAAACTTATAGGTCTCCACTTTTAGTGGAGTGGAGTAGTTTTAGTTCAAATATAATTTATGCACTCCTAAACAGTTCAGATTCTGAAAGAGTTTATCTACTATACAACTGCTGTTTCTCATATTCTAATAAACGAATCTCGATCAACGCCGTAAAACGTATTTTGTTGATCTGTGGCCGTAACTGTGTGGGAATATTATGGCATCACAGTTGGAGACCTTGGAGATGTTCTTCAAAAGTTACTTAAATAATAGGCAGTATACAGGCTGTCCATTTTATCAGGGCCCTCGAGAATATCTCACTTAATATCGGTCGTACAAAAAAAATTATTTTTACGAAAATTGTGCCGATTTATATAACCTACAAAATGGTTTAAAGACATTTGAAATCTATGGCTTACTTTAAGACTTATGGCAGAAAATATCGAAAATGCGGAAAACGTCTAGGCCAAAATATCTCCGTTATTTGAAAAGATACGAGAAAAATTCTAGGGCGAAAATTGTTTGCAAAACAGAGTATTTCAACGAGATTTTATCTAATTTTTTTCAAAACCGCTGTATTTTGAGATTTACTCTTCAGGCTGTTAAAAAAATTATTTTGAAACGGGCGGGAAATGGTGCCATTAAATACAGTATTTTCCTCCCTTTTCAATGATATATCACATGCCATATTTATTCATTGGTACTACGCTAGTAATTATAAAAATATTTTCTTAAAACCAATAATTTTTTTTAACAAGCATTATACTTGCCGTGGAGAAGTATGATTAAATGAAACAATAAAATAATTCAATAAGGTGTTCAAATCTTTGCTATAATAAAACATAGATTTTCTTACATTGAAAAATACATTTTCCTGTCCTCTAATAAAATTCGCTGCGTTTTGTTTTTTGTCCCACAGTTCTTCTCTTGAGACCTTGAGTTGATAGTATTTGCACTTCATATATCCCCACACATAATAATCTAAAGGATCATAATCAGGACTCCTTGATGGCCAAGTAAACTCACTTCCTCAACCGATCCATTTGCGTGGGAAAGTCTCAAGATAATGAATTCCTGACTTCAATGAAGAAACGAGGGGGAGCTCCATCTTGCATGTACATTCTGATCCGTATGTCTAGCATGAAAGCATGAAATATATCAGCAAGTATTTTGAAGAAAAAACAGATAAGACTGTCCATTTAAATTTGGAGGAAGGACAAATAGTCCCAATAATTGATCGCCGATGATACCACACCAAACATTAATCTTTGTGTCATATCTTACAAGTAAAAACTTTAAAAACGCAAAACGTGATGTAAAGCTGAATTTTTGGTATGTTATTTGGACCTGTTAGGAAAATGGAAAACTACGCTTTGCAAGCAAAAAAAGTTGTGCAATGTGCGAAATACGTGAAAGCTGCAAAATTTTCGAACTTTTATCAGTTTTTGCAGTTTAATACACAAACTATGCGTTTTTTGACATTAGTTGTCAAAGTATCATTTTTAAAGTATATTAAATTTGTGATAATTTAAGCCCACCCACAGCTCCGTATGTCTAATAATTTCAAAAAAATTAAAATTTTGCTTTTGTTTTCAGCCAAATAAAAAAGTTTTAGCACATTTAATTACCTTTCATATAAGCGCAAAATGGGGTCAGTAAACCTTATAGTTCTTTTGTAATTGCTAAAAAACAAAAATTGGGAAAATAGAATTTTTAAGATATGAGCCTAACTATACACTTATAACATGAAATTGTGGGCAGTGAAAGAAAATGCCAGGTAAAAAGTTGCTGTCAAACGATAACGAGTGGCGCATGATTGACTTGCTCTGCTCAGGATTGGAAAACGAGGGGATCCAAACAAAACAAGCTACAGAGGATGCATACTGCACTATAGTGAGAACAGCGCTAGACAAGACCAGTTCCTATGAAAAAGTAATAATAGTTGGAGAGGATGTGGACCTCTTGGTACTCCTAAATGGATTGGGATCTAGTGTGGACAATGTGTTCTTCCAGAAAAGTGACAGGGGTGAATCAGGCTCTCTGCAGTTTTCCTCTACATCTTTCAATCACGGAGAGCTATCTCTTCCCCCTGGATTTGTATTATTTGCGCACGTCTTCTCCGGTTGCGACACTATTTCTGGCATGGAAAGATGAAGATGTTGGGCGTCCTCCAAAAACATCCACGGCTGGTTGATGTGGCTCATTTTCCTGCAGCCTAACGCCACGCACGAAGAAATAAACTTCTTGCGACTCTATATGGAGGAGGAGTCACCAGCACTCTTCACACTCTCCATATAAAATCTTCGTGCGATCAGCTACCAACGCCATGGTCCACCTAGCTCGTCTGGCCCCAACTGAAGAGGCTGCAGCTCAACATGCATATCAAACATACCAATAGGTTCAGGAGTGGTTGGGTGTAGAAAAAGAACAAACCAGCTAGGGCTGGATCAGTAACCATCGCAGCAGGAGCTGTTACTCGTAACTTCCACAAAGGACCCTGCTCCTCAAACCCTTTTAAAATTCATATCATGCAAGTGCCGCAAAGGGTGCACTGGACAAAGTTGCACATGCCAGAAAGCAGGGGTAAAGTGCTCTGTTCTCTGTCATTTCTGTCGGGGCAAGTCATGCCAAAATGTTCCCACAATTGAAATAGACGACTCCGACAATGGAGAATACAGCGACAAATCTTTACCCTTGGAGGAGATGTTGTCTCAAGAAGATGATCAACCGGAATCCTCAAAAAAAATGTAAAATTAAATTTTTTGTAGCATTATATTCTGTAACATAATAAATATCAATAGACATAATAACTTTTTACCTGGCTTTTCTTTCGCTTAATGCCCACAATTTCATGTTATATAAGTGTTTAGTGAGGGCTATATCTTAAAAAGTATATTTTCGCAATTTTTGTTTTTTTGTGATTGCAAGAGAACTGTAAGGTTCACTGACCCCGTTTATGCTTATATGAAAAGTAATTAAATGTGCTAAAATTTGGTTTCTTACAATTTTTCTCCTAGGATGAGCAGTTGTGCAGATATTTGGCTGAAAACAAAAGGAAAACTTAAAATTTTCATTTATTGGAAAAAATGCCAATTTTTGAAGTGCCATATCTTAAAAATTATTACATGCGAAGCTGTGGGTGGGCTTCAATTGTCACAAATTTAATATACTTTAAAAACGATATGACAACTAACGTCAAAAAACGCATAGTTTGTGTATTAAACTGCAAAAACTGAATACAGTCCGAAAATTTTGCAGTCTTTCACGTATTACGCAGCTGGCACAACTTTTTTTACTTGCAAAACGCAGTTTTCCACTTTCCTAACGGGTCCAAATAACACACCAAAAATGAAGCTTCACATCGCGTTTTGCATTTTTAATGTAAAATATGACCCTAAAATAAATCTGGGTATTCCTAAAGAGATAAATAAAACAAAGAAAAAGTTTTAAACAAAATATCTAAGTGTAAATATATATTTTACTGAAACAAATATAAAAATTATAAGTTATGGATATCTTCTACTTTGGAGGACCTAAAGAAAAACAATTATTAAAATCACAAAGCCTAATACTAAATTATCAGTTTCTACTTCTTAAGCTAAATCCAGCACCGCTGAAAGCCTTAAATTCACTATTATCATCTCCTTCATTATTTTTCTGCTTTACGGGCCTCCTAATAAATTTAAGAGTGCCAATTTCATAATCGTAATCTGGTATGCCTTTAACATAGACTGGCTTAGGAGGTGAGGTATCAGTCGATGTGGAATCTTTACGTTTTTTACCATCCAAACGATTTCCGGCGCCACGGAATGCCACAAAGCCAGACGGCTCCGGCATTAACTCTGCAGGATCCACTGCCATTTCTTCTTCTTCTCTCCTTTGTTTTTCCGGCTCCTTGTATCCCACTGGAGCGGCAAATTCTACCTATAATATTTTGTAAGAACAGATTAATAATTGGAATGCATGGGAGAGTAAATTAAAGCGGACCTTTTTATTAAGCTGATGCCAATGATAAACAATTAATCCATGAGGTAGATAAAATGAGATACAGTGGGATTATTCCTGAAGATCATTTGAAATGATATTTTCATATTGAATATTTAACAAGTAATATTCGCAACTTGATAAATAAATTCAATATAATAAGAGGATATTTGAATAAAAAAAATTTAAAGATAAGGCACTTATTGGATATCATTAATTCACTAGGGGATTAGTACATGAGATGGTTATTTATACAAGAACACATTAATCAATTATTTATTATTCAAAATTAAGTTTTAAAAATAATAGGCAAGAAAAATAAACTCTCCCCTATACAAATTTCGGTAGTGTCAGAACACTATATACAACATGGTGTCCCATAATAACGTGCAAAAAATTTAACTGTAGATTAATTGTCGAAAATTAAGATGGGTTCTTCGTATAAAATTTTTCAAAATAACCCTTTCCTGTCCAGCTACACCCCCTTAATGTGTTGTGCCAAAGAACGGTTTTTAATTTCTCTCAAAATAACGTAATCGGAAAAATACGAAATTTGGCACATCTTGGTTACTTATCAAAAAGCATATAACGAAATTATTTCATCCACCTATTAGCTGTTACTCGAGTCCGAGTATAAAAATGTTACAGTCGATAAATTGTGTACAATAAAAAACAAGTAAAAGGTGTAGTCTATTGTAATTCCCATTCATCTACGGTGCACACGACTATGGCTATAGAGGCCAATTCGGGAGAGCACATGTCGACCGCAGTCAGGACAAACATAGACCTGGTTAGGTCTTGGATTCGGCCTTCTTGCAGCAACATTTCCTTGATAGCTGGCCACAACCCCTCGCCATTCGATTCTGTCCGCTGCAAGTTGTTCCCATTGCTCGTCTGCAATACCGCAGGATTTTAGATTTTCATGGAGAGCGTCTTTGAACATCTCTCGTTGACCGCCACGCCTTCTTCTGCCGCCTAGCAATTCACCATAAAGTGTACATTTAGGAAGGCGGTTATCATGCATACGATGAACGTGACCTGCCCATCTTAGGCGTGCTCTTGAAATAAGCACCTCAATTGGAAGGCTGTTTGCTCTCCTGAGTACTTCCACGTTTGATATGTGATGGAACCAACGGATTTTCATCATACTTCTGAGGTGTCTTTGCTGAAAACGTTCTAATTCTTTCACATGACGACGGTAAGTGACCCAGCTTTCACATCCATATAGCAGTGTTGGAATGACAACTGCTCTGTAGACAGCCATTTTCGTTGACAAAGCAAGGTCGTGGTTGTCAAATACTCTCTCTCTAAGTCCCCAGAGTGCTCTAGATGCAGCGTTAATTCTATTGCGAATCTCGCTGTCCATGTTTGCTTTGTCATTAACAACATTGCCTAAGTAATTGAACTGATCCACCACTTCAAGAGAATTTCCGTTAAGTGTAATGTCTATTTGGTTCACTTGATGAGGAGTTGACATAATCTTAGTCTTTCCAATGTTGATTTTAAGTCCCAAGGAATCATAGCTCTGGGCATACACATCTAAAAGTTCTTGAAGCTCTTCCGGCGTAGAGGCTAAAAGTGCACAGTCATCCGCATACTGGAGATCACAAATGAATCGTGTGCGTGTCTTCGTGAAAGCTCTAAAGCGCCCTATGTTAAAGAGACCGCCATCAAAACGGTATCTGAGACCTATTCCTCTGACTGTCAGTTTGTTGTCAACAATAATTGTTAGAGCAGTGGTAAACAAATTAAAGCCTAACTCCAGTGAGAGTTTGGAAAGGTTCGGTTGCCTCATTATTATACATAATCTGGGCGTTGTTGTTTGTATGTAGACTGCGGCATACTTCCACAAATTTTCTAGGGATCAAACAGTTTTTTGAGGTAGGGTATGAGTTCTGACGACACAGCTTTAAAGATCTCAGCTGGGAGTGAGTCGGCGCCAGGAGATTTGTTATTTTTTAGCTGCCCAATGGCGGTTAGGATCTCTTCCGTTGTTAGTGGTTTATCTAAGTCTTCCAAGGTGTCATATTGAGGGATAAGATTTATAATATCGTGATCGGCTTGACTTTGCTGGTTAAGAATGTTAGAGTAGTGTTCTTTCCATCGGGCTCTTATTTCCTGGTCTTCTTTGAGGAGATTTCCATTTAAATCTTTAATAGGGCACATATTTTTCCGACTGGGGCCGTACATTGCTTTTACTCCTTGAAAGAAATTCCTGTAGTCGTGTGAATCGGCGTACCTTTGAATTTCCCTGGCCTTGCTTGCCCACCACTCGTTCTTTATTCTTCTGATTTCGCGTTGCGTTTCATACTTAGATTGGGTAAAAGCTTCTGCTTTTGATGAGTCGTTGGGGTGGTTGATAGCGTTTTGGAAGGCAGTATGTTTGCGGTCAAGAAGTTCTTGTATAAGAGCTTCATTATCATTGAACCAGTCCTCCTGTTTTTTACTTGCTGCAGTGCCAAGAATTTCCTCACTCGCACTTTTTAAACTGTCTTTAATTTGTGTCCAGGTAGCAGCGACATCTACAGAATTGATTTCTTCTAGTGCACTCAAATTCTCTTGAACTTTTTGCTTTAGCTGTTCGACGGTTTCTTGGTCACGCAATTTACTAATACAGAGACGGAGTCTACGTTTTACTTGAGTTCTTCGGTGTTTGGGTCTCATAACAATTTTCATTTTAGAGACAACAGGACGATGATCGGTCCAACATTCGCTATCAATGCGCGCCTTTGTAATTTGGACGTCCTTGAGATGCTTCCTACGTACGATAACATAGTCCAGTAGATGCCAGTGACCTGATCTGGGGTGACGCCAGATGCCTTTAAATTTATCCTTTTGTCAGAAAATGGTGTTTGTTATAACTAGATCATGTTCGGCGCATTTAGTTAGGAGTAGTTGACCGTTGGCGTTCATGTTGCCCAAACCGTTCTTGCCTATGATGCCTGGCCAGGTGTCTGCATCTCTCCCTACTCTAGCGTTAAAATCGCCAAGAATAACGAGCCGTTCCCTTTTAGGTATTCTATGGAGGGTTTCTTCCAGCTGTTGATAGAAGCTTTCCTTGGTTTCGTGACTTGCATCCAGAGTGGGAGCGTAGGCGCTTATTAGATTTACCGCGTTGCCATCTGATAGCTCATAGCGTAGCAGCATTAGACGCTCGGATAGGCCTTGTGGTACTTGTGTTAAGTTGGATACAAGTTGATTCCGAACGGCAAATCCTACTCCATGTTGTCTTCTTGAATTGGTGGGAAGACCTTTCCAATAGAAGGTGTAGTACTTTTCTGTGAGAGAGCCTTCCTCCAAAAATCGAGTTTCGCTGAGAGCTGCAACGTCAACATTCAGTCTTCAGGTGAAGTTCTCTATATCTATTAGAGCAGTTCTTCTTTCAGGCCGATCGGTGCGAGTGCTGTCGTTCAAAGTACGAACATTCCAAGCGCCGTAGATGAAAGAATTAGTTTTGTTGGATTTAACTTGTCGGTGTTTTTTCGACATTCGATGAGGTGTCCCTGTGGGCACCCTCCCCCGGAGATCCGATCGGGAGGGTATTTTACCTCCGGATGATTTTGTCCCACTTGAATGCTCCATCATTTTTTTAAAGTCTTAATCGACTGAAAACGAAGCTGCATTTGAAGTTTTAGCTGGAGCAGGTATGCAACTGACCAGCTCGGTTGCGGAAGGCGAGTGGTGTGGTCCCATGGCACAGAAGGAGACTGCGACGATGGGGTAACCAAACGATTCCAAAAGCAACCTTTGTGTGCGGTGGGTTATTTTTACCGCACTCTTAGTGAGAAGGTGGATGTGCTCACGGCAAAAGGTAAGGGTTATTCCGCCCTTACTCGGTCGTTAGAGCCTCGTTAGTGAAAACAGAGTGCACCAAGTTCAGACTGAACGCATCGCGAAGGTGAGGTTAACAATTGAGTAGGAGAGGCTATAACTTGCGCTTCACTACCCCATTACACCCATTACCTAGCGTGTACACAAAGCGGAGAAATTAAATACCCTTCTTGAAATTTTGTAAATATATTTTTTTCAATTAAAAAAAAAACTAAACATGATTCAACTTTTTTATCTCTTGAAAAAATTTCGTAAAATCGACCATTTTTGAGAAAACAATTAAGTTACATCTGCGTAAGTGATCAATCAAAGGTGATTAGTACAATTGAATCGGATTATTTCAGAAACAACCTTAGTTACAATTGGCAAATTTCAGGAAAAAAAAACGTCTGACATTTAACCACAGCCAACCAAATTATGAAATTAAGATTGCCTGTTGAACAGATAGTGTAGTATGGGTTGCTCAGGTGAAAATTTAGTTAAATCAGTGCATTAAAACTATCCAAAGATATGGTTTGAAATTTGGTACTTGGGTTGTTTCTGAAATATATATTGTATCTTATGTTGTTTCTGCAGTAAACGACAGGAATTTTGAAATATCATTGTATTCACAAGAAAACATACATTAAAAACATAGTACGTATACTGGCTATTTCTTATTTTCTTTTATTCCTTTTGGTTTCCTTTGTTTTTTACACTGTTCTCAATAATATCCTCATAAAATGGTTTGTAAGTATTCTCAACCCACCGAAGAAGCGTTCAGTTGGCATGTGGATATTACCGCCAGATTTCAATATTTTTAGAGGTTATAAAATTGATCTGATGACTGCTGACAACTTGATGCAGAAACAACCTAAGTGCTGGCACTTCGGTTGTTTATGTACCAAACGTCATGCACATGGTTGATTTAAACGTGTAAGCCGTCTTGGTACTTTGGTGGTTCCTGCACCAAATGATGAAACTTTATTCTTAGTTACGGAAAACCCATTAATCTGAAAATTCCTAAAATATTACTTAGGTTGTTTCTGAAATAACCGATTCAATTATATTAGTGTAAAATATTAAAAGTAGGCTGGTGTCAAATTGTAATTTGACAATATTACGTTGTTTCTTGCCTTTGAAATAATAAGATAATTATTCTTTACTACTTAATACTAGTAGTTTTCTAACCAGATTTTAAAATGCATAGTTTTAGTAATGAGGAATATGCGATATCGTCGTAAGTTCCCTACTCGTGCTGTGCCAAATGTTCATACTTTTTCTAATATTCACTTGAAGTTAAGAGAAAGGGAGGGGGTGTTTTAAAAAAAAAGTCATGATTGTGGTCGTCGGAGACAAATAAGAGATGCAATGGAGGCACAAATATTACATTATTAGACAGGCTGCTCTTCAATTTCACATAACAAGAACTTCAGTATGGATGGTTTTGAAAAGGCAAGGACTTTACCCCTATCATTTACGAGTTGTTCCCTTGTGACTTTCTAGTATGACGTGATTTTTATAGAATTATACTTAGGAAGCCGTTAGATTTTACAAGAAAAATACTATTCACAGATGAATGCTGCTTTACTCGACATGGAGTTTTAAATTTTCATAACCACCAGCATTTATGGAGCCACGATAATCCTCACGCTGTTGTAAATGGAAGATATCAATACTACTTCAATAAATATTTGGACCGGAATTATAGGCAATAAATTAATAAGGCCTTTTGAGTTGCCAAACAGATTAAACAGTCCAGCTTGTTTAAACTTTTTACAAAATGACCTGTATCGACTTATAGACGATTTACCTCTTGCATTACGTCAAACACTGTGGTTTATGCAGGATGGTGCACCACCTCATTATTCTTTAGAGGTCCGAGAATCGCTACACTCAACATTTAGAAATCGATGGATTGAAAGAGGATGATAAGCCACAGTTAAATGGCCCCCTCGATGTTCAGATATGAATCCATTGGACTTTTACTTTTGGAGCCACTTGAAAAATGTTGTTTACTCGACACCTGAATTTTTTATGTTGCCAATGAAGTTCGAAACACTTCGTTTTAAATAGCTTATATGGCAATTTTAGGAAATGGTTGCAAACGTGTCTTCAAGTTGGAGGTCGTCATTTTGAACAAATGCTTTAAGATCTAAAAACAACAATCGTTGTCTTCATGTTTAAATTTTTTTACTGTTTAAATTCATCTTTTGTGTATTTTGTGTTAGTTTACTAATAAAGGACCCCGCCATATTTTTTATGTGAAATGGCCCGTGGTGAAACTCACTGGAATTGAAATATGTTGTTTCTCTTGAGCTTCTGATCAAAAGTTCTCATGGTCACAAGGTCAGAAAATATACAGTTTTCCCGATATGGGGGGGAAGTCGATTTTACGGGGGTTCTTTGGGTCGCTGATTTCAAATCCGATGTCAAAAGTAGTGTTTGACAGTTGACAGCTGTCAGTAGCACTGTCAACTCGCCTTATTTTCCGGAAAAGATTTATCAGAATGTATACAAGGAATTTTTTGTGTCGCTGATTTCAAATCAGTTATCAAAAGTAGCATTTGACAGTTGACAGCTGTCAGTGGCACTGTCAACTCGCCTTATTTTCCGGAAAAGATTTATCAGAATATATACAAGGGTTTTTTTGGGTCGAAAGAGAAGTGGTATTTCCTTTTTTATTTTTTCTTTATATAATTTTTTTGTTTTTAAAACATAAACTTGGAAATAATGACGAATGCTTTATTTAATTATTTCGGCGAATTATATACTCATATGAAATGATATGAAATGGAATAATAATACATTTTTGACTGTTCCTTCTATTCCTTCCTGATATATAAATCTTCTATATCTCTAACAATTGAAATTGTGATGGATAATATTTTATATTTATATGTTATACTTTTATATAATCTAAAACTTTTAACAACAAAAACAACATATTGGATTGATTTTATGTTTGCTGAGTACTTCAGTATGTATCAGAATAAGAGTAATAATCGATATTGACCAGTCCAATATCAACCGGATTATTCATGTCTGTGTGTCACATCTAACGTCGAGTTAAGTAGGATATCGCTTGGATACTGGATACAGTGCCATACTGACAGCTGTCAACTGTCAAACGCTACTTTTGACATCGGATTTGAAATCAGCAGCCCAAAAAACCCTTATATATAGTCTGATAATTTTTTTCGGAATATAAGGCGAGTTGACAGTACCTCTGACAGCTTCAATAATTGTCAAATGATACTTTTAACATCGAATTTGAAATCAGCGACCTGAAAAACCCCCATAGAGCACTAGTGAAGCTGCATTGAAAGGACCATGGCTCCATACTAAAAATAATAGATATATTTACAAAATTTCAAGAAGGGTATTTAATTTCTCCCCTTTGTGTACACGCTAGGTGGATGAAATAATTTCGTTGCTTTTTGATGAGTAACCAAGATGTGCCAAATTTCGTATTTTTCCGATTACGTTATTTTGAGACAGAAATTAAAAACCGTTCTTTGGCACAACCCTTTAAGGGGGTGTAGCTGGACAGGAAAGGGTTATTTTGTAAAATTTTATATGAAGAGCCCATCTTAATTTTTGACAGGGAATCTATAGTTAAATTTTTTGCACGTTATTATGGAACACCCTGTACTGGTTCATAAACATATTATTTTAAGAATTGCGAATTACCTCGCTCTTAAAATATATAACTTTTTACCTTCATATAAAAATCTTGAATAACGGCAAGCTTTTAATATCAACAATAAGAACCCTATATACTTACATTCATATCACATTCAATAATGCTTATAGCATCTCCAGGCTTAGTTTCCAATACACACAATTCGTAGGCCTTTTGATTGTACCTAACGGCAATGACATCTCCCGTAGTGAGACATGCGAAAGAACGCAAACAATTTTCCAAAACCGCCTTGGGATTGGTTATGTCGAGGAAGTCCGGATTCAGTGGCTGGAACTTGGAAAATGTTCCCACAGGCAGGGAGACGCTTTCCATTTGTACCAAATCACCCTCCTCCAGAACCATGTTGTGCATCATCTAAAAACAATTTTATTAATATCGATATAAAACTGTAATTTACACATGCTTTCTAGTAATTGATTTATACCTTAGACTAGATGTATGAGTGTACAGGAACATAAAATTGCAACGGTTAGTCATTCATTTTTCTTTTATAACATTGCTGAACACATGTTCTCACGACGTGCGCAAACAATAAGCAACACGCTTGCAGATTTCACTAGATTATAAACACATTGCGACATAAGGTCAGACACTCACTGTCTTTATTTACACAGAGTATCACAAATAAATGTAATTTTGACATATTTACAAAACCACTGCTGGAATACTAAATTAAATGGACAGATATTAAAACAGAACAGTTCACATTCAATTCAGAAAGTAGTTTCTTTCGGGTTCTTGACTTGATGTTTTGCTAATCATACCAGTTCATCAGAAGTATTTCAAAAATTGAAAAACCCAGAAGAAACTAGTTCACATAACGTCTTAGGATTCAGTTATTGTTAATAAGGCAACATCTCAAGTAATATTTTCATGAACATATTCGCAAACATTTCAAGCAAGTATGCTCCTTTGAGGCGCCATATTAAAAAAAAAAATCATACATCCGAATCATCAGATTGACTGTTCTTACCAAAATATTATCGAAAAGTTGGCGGTTTAAAAAAAAAATGAGGGTAATGAATTTTTAAAAAATTCATCTGATACTTGTTAAGCATTACCTTTCTCTAAAAAAAATATTGAGAAATACATAAAAACGTCTGTGCTAGAACGTCTCGCGTTTGCTACATATTTAGTAGGTATATAAGTAATAAGTATATAAGTAATTTTATATATCCTGAAGTAAATGAGTGCGAGAAAGAAAACCAAAATTAACAACAGAAAATCAGACAAACTACTCCCAACACGCTCATCTGTCGGATTAATGAAACGAACTCAAATGCAAAAACGCACATATTAAGCACATATTTTAAACAATCACAATCAAACAAGCCCACCTCGGTTTACTTTCAAAACAAAATATTTTCATATTAGTACACGCAAATTAGATTAAAAAACAGTGAATAGAAGAAATAATTTATGAAGAAATAATTTTTGAGATGCGTACTCTCGATAGGGTTAGGAATAGATACCCAAAAAGTTCCCACCCCGTTCAGGAACGGTAAGTCCTGTTTTTTTGCAAAAAACCACCCCTAACGGAGACTTAATGCTAGTTTTTCACTTTTATCTTGTAAACTGTTGTTAAGAAAAGAACAAATTATAGGAAATAAAAAATTTGTTGTTAAATTCTGTATAAGAAATGTCCTATTGACTTTGTGCTTATCCCCACCTATTTCTGAGGGGTAATTTGGAGCGCACAGGTAAAAATCGATCTCACACGAAGTTTCACAGAGAATATCTCAAAACCCGTTACTTTAATAAGAAAAATGCCCAAAAATAAATTTATAGAGCGAAATTTTCTCTACAAGATGCTTGTCTAACCAGTTCTGACGCAAGTAAGTGATTTTTACTTCTTTTTTCCACTTTTTCACTTAAATTACAATAGTAAATCCTTAAAAATCACACAACTAATAATAACTTTAATTTAATATAAATTCACCACTTTTAAATCACAACTGTACTTTACTTTTCTCATCACTTGGCACTCTTATCTAAACAAAAAACTGTCCTGCCTGCTCAACCTCACTTATTTATATACACCCTTAGAATGTACCAGAATCCCAGTCCATAACATTCCAGAAGAGGTTGTAATTCTCCACAGTTTTCTACTATGTGCTAGATGGCGGTTGTTCAATCGGCCCAGAGATGGTGCCACCCCATCTACTGGCCATCAACAGAATAACAGGTTTCCCCTCACTTTGGCCAGGGACTTAATCACATCTCTCCCAGTTAGAGGGCAGCACATAACAATACGTAAAATATGTACCTCACTAATTTATGTAGTCCATTCATTCTAGACGACCTTCAGAACAGATGTTTGAAGCATTGTGATATAAAAGAAGATTTATGTATAAACGAATGTAAAGCTTCTTTGGTGATATGTATAGGAGAAGGAAAAGCCGCAGGTCAGAATAGACTTTTTGTTAAGCCTGAGAGCACCTTGTCCTTTGAACCTTCAGTTGTGGAACAAATGTATGTGTAATAGTACAATAGAAAACGTTTAGGAAATACGGTGAAGATAGACTAAAAAGAATATAAAAATATATGTAGATGTGTTATTATTACTATTACATAGACTTAAATACGAGTGAAAGTGTTTCTGTAGATATGGAGGCAATAGGTGATTGTTTCATTTTCAAAAAGACGCTTCGGGAAGGTTAAACTGTGCATATTGAAAGAGACTTGGTGAATTTAATAGCCGCTAGCTAAGCTCGACAGGACGATAAATATAAACAGCTGCAAAATATTAGGGCTATATATATCAAATTCAATCTTGGCAAGGAGAAAACTTGGAACCAATGGAATGGGGTTGGAAGAAAGTGGGCAATATCTTAGCATCCATTTGTACAACCGAGTTACCAGCACCAATTTCTACCCTTCAGCTAGTATCCTGCAGCTGCAAAAAGGGTTGCGGAAAATGATGCAGCTGTGTTAAGGTTTAATTGCACTGCTTAATAATGTGATCTAATTGCCATGGGCAAGGATGTTTAAATTCCGAATTTGAAGAACAGTTCATCGATGAAGAACCCTCTATTGAGTAAAATTGGACAGAATTTTAGCGGAATAAGCCTACACGAAAACCACTTAAAAAAACCGCACTGAGAGCTCTACCCCAATGGTGACGTGGAAATGAGCCCAAATTAAAAAATGCATCTTTGTGGAAAAAAGGGGAAAATAAATAAAAATCACTTGCTTCAAAACTCACTAGACAAGCATTTTATAGAGAAAACTTCGCTCTATAAATTCATTCTTGGGTTTTCTCGTTAAAGTAACCGGTTTTGAGATATTCAATGTGAAACTTCAAAGCTACAAACTACCCCCTTGGACGCTGTTACTGAGAAATAGGTGGGGATAAGCTACAAAGTCAATAGGACATTTTTTATACAGAATTTAATGGCAAATTTTTTATTTCCTATACTTTATTATCTTTCAAAGAACAATTTACAAAAACTGAAAAACCAGTGTTGAGTCACCATTAGGGATGGGAACTTTTCGGAAAACTATTTCTAACCCTTTCAAGAGAACACATCTCAAATATCATTTAATTATAAACTATTTCTTCGAAAATATCCAATCTCCGTGGACTATATTTGTTAATCAGCATATACAAAATTTCAGAAACATTTACCACTTTGTGACAAATATTACAGACTACTCTATTTCCCTCCCTTTCTGCAAGGAGCAAAACCACATTCTATTACTTCTTTACTTATTAGCTTTAACACTACCAACTATACTATTGTTCTATTTACACTACATAACGAAGCAAAATAAACTTACCCAAAGAGGTAAATACACCTTGCCTTCATCAGCGACAAATTCTAAAACTCCACAATGTGTCACACGATTAGTTTTCTTATTAACCAGTTTGAATAACATAGGATAATTAATATTTAACCTCGTTAGCTGCTCAAGTGCTGACGGTGGCATTATAACTAAAATAAAAGATCTTACATCTCACAAACCATTCTAGATCTATTTCTTACTTTTTCCTCCACGTTCCACATCTTGTCTTTCATTGCCAGGTAGCATCGCAACTGAGTAACACTGGTACGTCATATTAAACGGGCGAGGGATTTCAGGAAACATGTTAAACCCAAACTGAAACTGACAATTTTAAGAGAATTATTTAAAATTTTTCTTTAACCGTTCTGAGGAATTTTGCTTATAAATTATGAAACCTTAAATAACTAAAACTATTTAATTGTACAATGGGATACAACAAATATATTTATAAAACCTACCATTTTCTTTATTTTAATTTTTTATTTAAAATATTTAAAATTAATAAAACAACAATATTTGTTAAGTAAAACAAACAGTTGATTCTTTATTTTTAATTAAAAAATAATGACTAGACACTTCTCTACTGTCACTAGTGTCACTTCCCCTGTTAAATGTCAAATTAATGTCATTTACCACAGACTAAAGACTATTTACTTGCTGGAAGAGTGCAAGACTGGTAGAGCAAAGGTTGCCTCGCCAGCTACACAATCAAAACAGATAGGAATGCACCAGACGTATGGCTCAAGTTTAATTGTGATTGGTTCAAGGAGGATCACGATGACGTTTTCGCCGCATTTTGATTGGTAGAGAAGTTACGATACAACCTGTTGCTTTACCAATCTTGATGATGTAAAATAATGATAACCATAAAATGAAAATGCGATTTATTTGAGGAAAAATTTTAAATATTATTTAACTCAGAAAGCATACTTCTAACAAACAACTTGAATGATAATTGATAAATCATTTTAATTTGTCATTGAACTAGTTCAAAACCCTTCTAATAGAGAGCGATATTCTAGAAGCTAAAAGCTAAGCTAGAATATGTCAAAAATATAAATAGACTTGGCTCAATGTTGTGCTAAATGCTAAATATAGTTTTTCTTTAATTAGATTTTCTGTGCAGTCCGGAATATACTAGAGACTTCTATTGCAAAAGTTATATATACATGTAGTTGGATTCTCACTTTTAGAAGTAAATTTTAAGCGCGACATAACCTAATTTTTTTTTATAAAGTGTGTATCAAAATTCGAAATGGGTACAAACGAAATAGAAGAAGCTCAAAAATTAAAAGAGGAAGGCAATGAGGCATTTAAAACCAACGACTGGGATCAAGCAATAAGACTGTACACTAAGGCAATAAATTTAATACATAATGAAACCCGAGATGCCTCAGTATATTATAAAAATCGAGCTGCTGCTTACCTAAAACTGGAAAATTACGAAGCTGCATTGGAAGACTGTAATAAAAGCCTTCAGATTACTCCAACAGACCCGAAAGCCCTATTCAGAAGATGTCAATCACTGGAAGCGTTGAAAAGGTATGAGGAAGCATATCGGGATGCAACACAAATATTTAAAGACGACCCTACCAATAAAGCGATACAGCCCATACTGGAGAGGCTTCATAAAATTGTGCAGGAACGTGCAAGACAGAATGCTCAAACCAGTAGTAAACTAGAAAGCATGACGAAAATAGCATTCGATTTATCAGAAACTACAGAGAAACGAGAGACAGCAATGAACAATCTACTTGTGCTAGCACGGGAGAGTGCAGCGTCTGAAATGATGGTGAAATCAACAGTAGTGCAACAGATTAAAAAACTGCTTAAAGTAGAGAAAAATAAAGACATTTTTATAACCGGTATAAGAATTATTGGTGAACTTTGTAAACATAGTGCAGAGAAGACTAAGATTGTGCTGAAAGATGTTGGTATACCTTGGTTTTTGGAGGTACTGGATTCGAATGACGTGAAACAAGTTAACGCCGCAGAGCACTGTATGCAAACTGTATTGAATTCATTTTCTGGTATGGAAAACAAACCTGATACAAAACCAAAGCAAGAGCTAATTGACAAAAACAAAGAATATATAGATACTCTGCTTTCCTGTCTAGTTTACTCTGTGAACAATCGAGCGATAAGTGGCTTGGCAAGAGATGCAATCATCGAACTCTTAATTAGAAATATCCATTACAACCAGCTGAATTGGGCTACAGAATTAGTTGAAATGGGTGGAGTAGCCAGATTAATGGAATGTGCAAGTGAGCTTGAAGAATACAAATACGAAAGCGCTATGAATATCACAAAGTCCACTAGAACCATAGCGGCGGTTTGTTTAGCCAGGATATATGAAAACATGTACTATGACACACTTAAAGAGAAATTCATGGAGAAAATCCAAGACTTTATAAAAGACAAGCTACTTACACCCGATATTGAATCTAAAGTTCGTGTGACTGTAGCTATAACATCACTTTTACGAGGTCCATTGGAAGTTGGCAACTCAATGATCGGGAAGGAAGGTATAATGGAAATGATCTTGGTCATGGCTAACACAGATGATGAATTACAACAGAAAGTCGCTTGCGAATGCATTATTGCTGCGGCCAGTAAAGCAGACAAAGCAAAGGCTATTATAAATCAGGGCGTTGATATCCTCAAACAACTTTACAAGTCGAAAAATGAACACATTCGGATAAGAGCTCTCGTTGGTTTGTGCAAGCTAGGAAGTTCCGGCGGTAGTGATGCTTCTGTTAAACCATTCGCTGAAGGATCTACCGTAAAATTAGCTGAAGCATGCCGAAGGTTCCTTTTACATCCAGGAAAAGACCAGGATCTTAGAAAATGGGCTGCTGAAGGTCTTTCCTATCTAACGCTTGATGCGGAAGTTAAAGAAAAGCTAATAGAAGACAAGGCAGCTCTGAATGCATTGGTCGAGCTAGCAAAATCTGGAGATCAATCGGTGTTGTTTGGTGTCGTGACAACTCTAGTGAATTTATGCAATGCTTACGAAAAGCAAGAAGTGATTCCAGAGATGATAGAGCTGGCGAAATTCGCAAAACAACATATTCCCGAGGAACATGAGTTAGATGACCCTGACTTTGTCACTAAAAGACTATTAGCTCTAGGCAACGCTAATGTAACAACAGCCTTGGTAGCATTAGCAAAAACAGAAAGCAACAACTCAAAGGAACTTATAGCAAGGGTTTTTAATGCTCTGTGCAGCGAACATGAACTGAGAGGCGTTGTTGTGGCTCAGGGCGGAGTAAAGGTTCTGATATCTCTAGCACTGAATGGGACAGAAAAAGGCAAAAGGCATGCTGCGCAAGCTCTAGCAAGAATAGGCATTACAATGAATCCTGCAGTTGCGTTTCCAGGTCAAAGGGCCCTGGAAGTTATTCGTCCGTTTATTTCTTTACTACATCCAGATTGTAGCGGCTTGGAAAATTTTGAAGCCCTTATGGCTTTATGTAACATTGCCCAAATGAACGAGGTTGCGCGGCAAAGGATACTTAAAGAAGAAGGGTTCTCGAAAATTGAACAGTATATGTTTGAGGACCACGAACAAATTTGTAGGGCTGCCACACAATGCATGTGCAACCTGACTCAATCTGAAGATGTTATTAAGATGTTTGAAGGTGAAAATGATAGAGTTAAATTTGCTGTTTCGCTATGCCTGGACGAAGATAAAGATACAGCAATGGCAGCTGCTGGGATGCTGGCTATTGTAACAGGTAACAGTACAAAATGTTGTGAAAAGGTCTTCGACTCAAAGAATTGGCTAGACTCATTGCATTGTCTTCTTGCAAACCCTCTTCCAAGCATGCAGTATCGAGGTGTTTGTGTTGTGTACAATATAATCACTGCTTCGAAAGAACTGTCTGAAAAATTAATGGAAACAGATATCATGGAGATACTTATGGCGCTGACTAAATTACCTCCCGATGAAACTACAAAACAAATTGTTGACGTAGCCTCAAAGGCTTTAGAAGAAGCAGAGAAATGGGGTGTGATTAAAAAACCTGAAGACGAGGATGATGATTAGTTTTTAAGTCAATTTTTAAGTACTTAAATGAATATGTATTATTCTATTTATTTATTTATAGTTTTATAAGTGCCTTCAAAATATTATTTTGTATTATACACGTGTTTAATAAACAAATATACACAGATATACAAGGCCATGTGCTATCATAACTGAAATTAAATGAATAAACTTTATACAACAAAATTTAACCAAACTTGTTTGGTTTCATTACCTCTGCTGCTAAAATGGCGGAGTTTATTCTCCTGTTACGACCTCTTCTAGACATTTTTAATTTTTAACACTAAATTTGAACAGAAAAAGTTTATAAAAAAGTTCTTGCAGTTTGACACCGATTTAAACTCAACCGATAACAGACAGTGTAACATTTCTACATTACCGGCAGTCGGCGTTACCACTGTTGCCAGATGTGCTCAAAAATCAGTAGACTATTATTCAGAATAGTATTAGTCTGAGGTCGGACGCCCCTTTTTTAAAGTGATTACTAACAGACTGAATTTTTGTGAGTGGCTTCATTTTGACGAGTCTTCCAACTTTCTCCTTTGCGAAAATTCTGCGTAGAAATAAATAAAGTTCTTTACGCAGCCGCTATAAGCATGTGTTTTTGATCCTTGGAACTTGACACTTTCTGTCGTAGGACTAGAAATCCTGCCAGAAAAATTGTAGAGCAATTTGACCATTCCATTACAAAAATATTAATTAAACAATAGTGTAAAAATAAGTCCGTTAGTAACAAAATTTCAGACCTCGTTATTATCACATATATATATTTACATATTTCTTACATATTTATATACATATCATGCATTTTTATGCTTTTCTATACTAACGGGCTGATTTTTACACTACTGTTTAATTAATGTTTTTGAAATCGAATGGTCAAATAATTGTCCTACAAATTTTCTGGTAGATTTTCCAGTCTACGCCATCATGAAAGTGTCAGTTCCACGATCAACATCACGTTTAGCGGCCCTGCGTACTCATCAAAACGAAGCCAATCACGAAAATTCAGCCTGTTGGCAATCACTTTTAAAATCAGACCACGGACTACATCCCCTTTGTTATTACAAAGATGTACAACCAATAAAATACTAAATAATTTCACATATTTGACATGAAAACAAAAACTTTGTACTTATATAAACATTCAGAATTCAGAATTTGACCATTCCATTACAAAAATATTAATTAAACAATAGTGTAAAAATAAGTCCGTTAATAACAAAATTTCAGACCTCGTTATTATCACATATATATATTTACATATTTCTTACATATTTATATACATATCATGCATTTTTATGCTTTTCTATACTAACGGGCTGATTTTTACACTACTGTTTAATTAATGTTTTTGAAATCGAATGGTCAAATAATTGTCCTACAAATTTTCTGGTAGATTTTCCAGTCTACGCCATCATGAAAGTGTCAGTTCCACGATCAACATCACGTTTAGCGGCCCTGCGTACTCATCAAAACGAAGCCAATCACGAAAATTCAGCCTGTTGGCAATCACTTTTAAAATCAGACCACGGACTACATCCCCTTTGTTATTACAAAGATGTACAACCAATAAAATACTAAATAATTTCACATATTTGACATGAAAACAAAAACTTTGTACTTATATAAACATTCAGAACATAATTTAATTATCAGCCAATTAACCAATTATTTGATATATCATCTGCCAATTACGTGCGAGTTTAATGGCGCGTAATTTGAAATACCAGTTTAATTATGTTGATAGCAAACAGTACTTTTCTAATGCCGCTTCTATTGACATGCTCGGAGCGAGCGTAGAGATGCGCCTTTACTATGTACATACTTCGATATGCGATGTAAAGCAACGTTAGGCGCGGTTAGTATGTGGATGAGCGACCGTTCCAAGGAAGACCGTGACCTGACCTCACATATCTTCTAGCGGCTTGTATGTCAGTATGCGCGGAAGCTCCTGCAACCTGCGAGGGTTGTGTAGGTGAAATACCATCCCACGGAGGGGATGTAAAGCCGTCGGTCCCTTGTCTATTAAATGTTAGGCAAGTAAAAGATCCCTACTTTACTTAAGGGAAGAGGTTCGGCAAAATTCTTTGTTGGGGGTAGCTCGTCTACAGGTGTCGGTAATAAGCCTCAATAAATGTTAAAAAATATATGTATTTTCAAGCAATGCTCGTGTTTTATGACTTGCAACGTCACACCAATAAGAAACCCGTTTCAGTCACGTTTTATTTTTTCGTAACATATACAAGACTGTGTACCGAGGTCGGTCCCAGTTGGCACTGCAGCCAGAATTGGCTTATTGCGCCTTTTCAGTCACGTGATTTTGTTTACATAAAAATTCGAATTTTATAGTCGAATATTTATTCGGTAATTTTTTTTTACGAGTTGTTTTTTATTATCTTCTCAACTTATATAATACATATTATGCAAGAATAATAAATTTAAGCATTTTTTAAATTCGTGCATCTTCCTCTCTTTCGAATTAAATAAGAAATATGGCCTCTCCGATCAAACTTTCATCCCTACTTCCCCACCTCACCTGCACCTATTAGCTGTTTTCTTTCGTCCTGAACAAACTGAATACAATCACCAAACAGCCAATTGAACCGAAATATTTTTCAAATTCTTGACTTCTATTGGTTGCTCACTGATTGCATTCACTTTCTTCAGAGCGAAAGAAAACAGCTATTGGCAAGTAGCCAGCAAAAGAAGCTAGCAGTTAACTCGATACAGTGGCGGTCCCAGAATTTCGACATGGGGGGGGGCATCAAAGATGGGCAGCGCAGCTGTGTACACGTGCCGTTAGCGGCAAGGGGATTTAATGATTAACGCTTAAATAGTCGGAGACAGGACAATAAAGAAGAATTTTGTCGGCGTTTTGTGTATTTGGCACACACTTCTTCAAGGTTTAATAGTTATAATGCAATAACATTTTTAAGCACAACAATTTCATCACTATTAATATTGAATATTGGTGTTCATGAAATTTTTATGCCTACAGATGATGCATTATAATTAGATTGACCATATTTTTTCCAGAAAAAGGAAGTACAATGATAAAATTAGCTTTTTCATCAAAGTTGAGGCGGCAGGGTCTAAAAATGCGCCGCAGTCGAAACTTTTAGACTTTTCAAGGTCAAACGGTCTTAAATTAAAAGTTAGAAGTTTTATTTAAAATAATATTGTCTTCAAAATGTAGGTCTCGTGGGCGCAAGGCTTAAAAATATAAAATACCAAATATATTTGTATCAGGTAAAAAGACCAAGTATTCTATATTCTAATAAAAAATATAACAAAATAACAAACATGCTCTTCAATTTGTTCTCGACATGCCTGCAACTACCGCACTTGAATCATCATGTTGGTACCAGTCGCACTTTTGGGAACTTAGGATTGCTTTCAAAATTTGCGGTCTGGCTTGCATTAAACCAACTTCGTCGAACAGTTCGTATTCATTCAATACCAGACCTATGTAGTCCTTATAAAAGCTTCATATGAACAAAAAAAATTTGTTTTCATGAAACTTATCTTCTCAAATTCACACATTCAAAAACATTCTGTTCATTTAAGTTCGAACTCCAATTTTGCATAAAGTAAATGTAAATTTAAATTTCGAATTTTTTGTATCTCAAGAAAAAGAAGTACATTTAGGTGTATATACTTAATGAACTTTTTAAGGACAGTAGGACACTACCCGAAAAGAAAGTACTGTTTAACTAAAATAAGTACATATGGTCACCCTAATTATAACTATTAAGCCTTGAAGAAGTATGTGCTAAATAATCGAAATGTCGGCAAAATAGTGTTTTTCTGTTTTATTGTCCTATCTCCGACAGGACTAATACAGCACTACTGGGCATATTTTATTGTGATCTGTTGAAAGTAAATGTAGGGTAGAGAGATCTTAATAATTGGTAATCGGTAGATTTACAAAGTTCTGGTGTCCATGGGGGGGGACGGGGCGGGCCCCTATGCCCCCCCCTTAGGACCGCCACTGACTCTACACTATAAGTTCACTCTGGAAGCTATATAGTGACATATATTTTTGCCGACATTGTATTCTGGAATCTGGATTGGGACTTTTGTTGTGGAAGATTCGAAGATGCTTGTTCTGTGACTCGGGATGAAAATGGAACTATTCCATTATTAGGTACGCGGACACTACTCCTACTACTGTAGTACATTACGCCTACTTACCTTTGCAATCGAACTAAATTCTTTTAAGATAACAACAGATTTAAAAAATACTGATTATTTTTTTTGTTAAATCAAACTAAAATATATTATTTATAGAATTTTTTTTATTTTTCAGAAAATTGAAATATTTAACATACAAATCAGTAGGTCAGTAGATTAAAAGTGAAATTAGTAGATCTGGCAACAGTGGCGGCAATACACATGTCAAAAATGAAATGTAGAATTGAGAATTATGAAGTTAAATTAGTGCTGGTGCAGAGTAAGTGTCGACTGTGGATGTGAATTGTTGTAATTTGCTACATTAATTAGTATTATGGCGATATGTAATATTGATAACTTACGTAAAAAGTAGATAAATATTTCTAAATATAAACTACTAAGTGTGTGAACGTAACCAGAGACACCAGCTGGATATTTCAAATTCCCTCCATTTTAGAAACTGTGAGTGCGGAACTGTAATAAAAAGTTTACATCTGGAAAAATAGGTAAATAAAGATAATTAAGCCCAAATAGAGTTAAAAACTAACAATGTGTAATCTGAAAATTGTAAGTAAAACTACTGAATAATAGTTTTTTTGGTAGTCCGTTGATAAGGTTAATATTATGGTTTGACATTTCTCAAGTAATGTAGGTTAGTACTGTGCATGTTTTTGATTTTTTTACTACTTTTTAAAAGTTTCGATTTAATTGCAGTATACGATTGTCGTGTACAGCATTGTATATGATAGAACTACTTTCAAATTGCCTCGGATCTGTTTGTATCATTGGAAAATTTTATGTTTTTTTTTTAAGCACTTTTGCCAAAATATTTGCATCCTTTGTCCACCTATTAAAATAACACCAAGCTGTCTCAAGAATTTATATGCAATTTCTTCTGGTTCATGGTCAACGTGCTGATTAAATTTTGCTAATTATTTTAGTTTTGTGCATTTTTTATTAGTCCCCTTTTAGAGCTTCACAGTTACAGTTAATCATCTTCTTTGCAAGGGAACCCCATAGATGGTGTGAAATTACTGGAATTATAAATTAATAGTTATTTATTTTTTCTTTCAAATGTTTATATACAACAGTCATTGAAATAATTTGTGCTGTTGGGGCACTTATTTATTTGTTTATATTGAGAAATTTATATTAGATAGTAAATATTATGATTTGTTGTATAGTTGAAAGACAGAAAAAGAAAAGAGAAAGAATGCTCACAAACTTTTCAAGCATGATATTGGACAGTGAGAGTACTTTCCTATTTTACTTGGTTGAATGCATATCTACTTAATAATTGTAGCAGTGGGTGCAGTGGATTTCAATGGCTAATTATATTTAATTTGTATTCAAGGCAAAGTGCGAAAAGTAGAGGTATTTTCTGCATCCTATTAACATAAATTAAATTGCATCTTCATATGGCCTGTTTTACAATTTGTAAGTATTTGTGTGAAATGTATTTACCTAATGGTGAAAGTATGAAAAATTGGTTACATATAAGTTAATTATAGGTTTTAAATAATGTTTAATGATTCCAGTTTATCTCAGCATTTATGCAGCTAGAAATTGACCTAGTTTTAAAAAAAAAAAAAAAAAAAAAATTTTTAAAGTGAAGTGCAGCTCTACTGCTTCTAATAAATTATGCTAATTTAAGGATGATTCAAATCTTGAATGGCCCTTGAATATTTATTGCTTTGATTAGTAAATGTTATTTGTTTATTTTTTAAAAATATATCATGTATTAACGCAAGGTACCTGCCAACTGTGGCGGCTTGTGCCTTATGTACTTGGGAGGGCGCAGGGGAGGCTCGCGGGTATCAAAGTAGTAGGGTCAATAAACAAATGCATCGCAGGCGAAACATTTTTGAGGTTCTAATTAAATCAATAAAAAGTTCGCAAATATAAATTAAAGCGATTAATTAAGTACTCACCATTATTTTTTGAAGTGAAATTCCATTCTTCTATTTTTGTCGGAGATAAAATTTTCAATAACTTTTTCATTAAAATTTGGTATTTCTCGTACCATTGACTTTTCAATTGAAAGCATTGCAAGTGATGTTAGTCTGTCTTTACTCATAGTATTTCTTACATATGTCTTAATTAATTTTAATGTCGAAAAATATCTTTCCGTTTCAGATGTCGTCATTGAAATAGTAACCAAAATTTTAACAACTTCTCCGAAAACAACGTCTAAACCGAAAGATATGAGAAAGTTTAATGTTTGCAAGCACCCAGAAAACTTTGAATTTCACTGGAATTTTCTGAATCTTGTCCTGTTATTTCTTTCCTGGAGTAAAATATACTTGGTTGCATTTTCAAAATTTCCTTATCTATCATAGGGTATGCTGCACAAAATTGGTTGATATCTTCCAAAGGTGGTGTTTTTTCATATTCCTTATACTTCTCCTTTAAAAATTATTTTGCACCACATAAATGATTTTTAAAAGAAAACCGAATTCTCACTTCTGAAGTGATTATATCACATACCTCTCTTACAGTTACAGCCCAGCTAATATGCTGACGTATCTTTCACGTCGCTTTTCAGTGATTTTTAGTCACACACGTCATATGACGAAAAACTTACGTAATTAAGACGTCACTCTAATCATGACATTATCATGTTTAATAATAGCCGTAAAAGAGTCGTCACCTTTTGGTTACGTCAATCACCAAACTAGGCACTTACAATAATTTACATCATTAATGCGTTATATAGTAGTAGTGGGAATGACATGACCCGCCAGTAACATAAAAAAAGGATAAAAATTTCGAAAGGCATACAATTTAATATTCTTTTATTAAATATAATAATGAACAATTATAAATATACACAATATGTAAAAGTATATAGTATATAGGATATAATCATATTATTTATAACGTAAATAGGTTATTGAAATATAACAACTGAAAATATATAAATATTTGAAAATGATAAAAGCTATACATGTGATGACAACCATACAATATCAGAATATATCAGAAATTTAAAAAAAAAAACTAATTTTTAAAATTAGCGCCGTACACACTCTAATTAACGCATATAGTCAACACCCCCTAGAAAGGTGGCGTTGATTATAGTATATAAATTTTTGCCGCAAAGATTAAATCCTTGTCGTATTGTTCGCTGTTGTCAGATTTACGGATGGATAAGTGTAACTCCCACTTTTGAGAAGCTTTATGGACGTTGAGGCAATGAGTCATTAAATTTTCACAATTATTCTTAGTATATTACGTCACTCATACCATTCTTCTTCAAAATTTACACTACAAATGAAAATGAAATCATATTGTTGTCCTCTTGTTTTACAAAATATATCAGTGTTACTTCTTCTGCCTGACAATCTGACAATACCGGGGGAATTCTGAAGGGAAATATAATTCTCTGATCTGTGGGAAGGAATAAGAAAATGGAGGTTTTATGTGTGACGTGTGTGTTGAACTGTGTTGTGTTGTTTTCGTTTGTGTGTAATTTACGCAGCACACGATTTTGAGAACAAAGAATATGGTGAATGGTTCTCTGGTAAGTTAATTTTAATATACTATTTGACAATGTCAAATGTGTGCCCCCCCCTATAAAATTAACCACGAGCCGCCACTGTCAGTACAAATTGCATGATGCAGCTGTGTTAAGGTTGGATTGAGCTGCTCAACAATATGCTCTAATTGCCATGGGCAAGAATGTTCAAATTCCGAATTTAAAGAAGAGTTCGTCGATGAAGCGCCCTCTAATGAGTAGTTAGTGGAATAGGCTTACAGGGTGACACATGTCACACATTTGGTGACATGTGCCGCATATTCGAGACTACTCAAATAGTCTGTAACATTCTTTTTCATCTTTTCTACGATTGAAACTTTGGGTATTTCATATTGACAGACATTTATCAATAGAAATTTTTTAGCAATTTTTGGAACATTTCCATATATATGCTACCAAGCGAACGGACAGTAGAAAAGTCTGTCAATGTGCTATAGTCTGTTTTTAAACCAGGAGGACTAAATGTAGAATCCCAATTTACACTATAAAAGTTACCAGAATATTACACTAGAATATTTTGGGGGTTCTAAGCAACCAACCTTACACGACTACAGTATAGGTGTATGCAGTCTAATATACTTACTAAAAAAGGGGTCTAGAGATTCCTCACATTTAATAATATATTTCCAAAAAAGAATATTGTTTGAGATATTTGAAATTTGACTTGGTATATGAAACTTATTAAACAATATTTAAAAAGTATATATAATTATTTTCAATTTATGTGTCAATGATATATATATATTTTAAGAAGCAATAAACATTACATTTATGAACTTACAGAATACATAGTTGAAGTAACAACAATAATTAATTATATATCAGTCATCTTAAACACCTCTAGAATAAGTCCTTAAATACTTTTGCGATTATCACTTAATCAATGAAGAGCATTCTGTGTGTGTATCAGAACTATCAGATGAAGTGTCGCTTTCAGCACCAATAGAAATAATGGCTCAATTATAGTGTCCATGATCCATCCAATTTGTACATTTTTCCTTCCTCTTTGATGATATGCTCAACACAAATTTTCCAAATGTAAATGTAACTTACTTGAAATTAATTTCCTTCATGAATTTATATGAGGATCGAGAAAACTTCTGCAAATCTGGGCGACTATTTATTTCATGTAGAATTTTGTTTAGGGTAGGCATTTCATTTTTGTAGAAGAAACTGTGTATTATTTGTCGAATAGAGTTTTTCATTGTTTCATCAAATCTGGTAATAATTCCTGGTCTTCCTCCAAGTTTTTATGGCCTGCGTATATTTCCAGTCTTTCTATATTCCCTTATCATATGGAATACAGTTGATTTTACATTCCTAACAGTCAAATCTTACAAATCTTATTGTTCAATATCTTACCCACTGCATTCATAATTGTAGATACGATTTCACACATTTTGACCTTTGTTTTTCCACTCAATATCTGTTTATACATATTTATTACACATTGCTTCTCAGATAATGCTAAAGCACCCAAATCTAATCATTTGCGTTTGTTTACTGGTGAAACTTCCACTAAACTTGAATTTGCCACAACATCCATATTGGAAAACTTCCAGAATATGTATATATAATAAATATAAATAACATATAATTAGTTCTGTAAAGAACTGTTTCCTTTTGCTTTCAAATTTCCACAAACGAGAATGAGCGATGATAAATAATTAATGAAGACACTTCGAAATTTGGTTGAAATATTTATTCAACTGACATGTCAAAATTTACGATTTGGCCTAGTGTAAAACTGGCGAACGTGCAGCCAATCACATGTGTATGATATAGCGCGGCAAATTCAAAAGAGTCCTCCTGGTTTAAAAACAGACCATAGCGCCGGATTATTTTTTTTCGAATATCACTTTAAAATCAATGACAGACATTTATGAATAATTTTCCTTAGTTGTATTGTCAACAATTTGAAAAATTATTTTAAAATAGATCAGACTGCTCAACAGATGTGTGATATACAGTTACACGGTACTTATAACAGATGTAAAAAATACTGCAGTGACAGACGTTTCCTAATCATTGCACAAAATCTGTCATTATCTCTTGGTATATTTATGAAAAATAAATGCACTGTACCCAAGTTTCCAATTTTTATCTTGAAATATGATCCAGTATACCTATACCATCCGATTTTTTAAAATTACAAATAGATTCATAATCTGGAGGGCACAAGCAACAACTCTAGTTGGGTCATTTGTACTTTAAAAGTGCCCATGTGCTGAAAGACAGAAATCTTATGGCACTTAAGTAGACACCATTTTATTCATTGCTCTCTTTGTAACTTGAGGAGTGTGAAAGTAGTTTTTCACAGAATAAGTTGTTATTTACCTGCTTTGCCTCTTACTGTTGACACATTTATATTGAGGGTTATTAAATTTAATGCTGTTGGCATTCACAATTTAGATTACTATCTCCCTCAAATCTGTGGTACCTTGTTATAGCCCTATTCCTTATTCTTATTTAGTAGAAAATTTAAAATTTATATTTATAACAAACATACTTACCATAACTGAAGGTATTGTACCTTCAATTTTATTGATGTTATCCAACTCCATAAAGTAATTTAAAGGATCACTATAATATATAATTCTACAGTGTGACCCATTTCAAATGGAAACCTCTCTGTAAAAAATGTATTTATAATCCTATGTTAACGCTTTTTTTTTAAATGATAATCTATCGAAAACTTCACGTTATGACAAAAATTTAGAGATAAATTTCAATTTTCAAAGCCTATGATTTATTTTCAATGTCAAAAGTGGACAAATTTGATTAGCGATTTTTGTTATTGAAATTTTAACTACACCACTGGATTCAGTAACCTCTCAAATGGGTAAATCCCAAGTTTCATGAAAAAGTATTGAAAAATGACAGATTTATGACAAAATTAATGTAGGCTCATAGTAACTTTTACTTGATTTTTTCTAAAAATCGAAGTAGCCCATGAAAAATAAACAAAAGAAAGATAAATTAAGTGAATAATTTTAATAAATATTGTCATTTAAACAAACTTAATCATATTGGACTTAAAAACATAAGTATGAACAATTAAAAGTAATAATAATTAGATACCTATTAAATAAAAAAAATAACACATTGTACAACATTACACTAAAACTCCTTAAATTTTTGTAGCCTCTACAAGGCCGCCGTTTATTTCGATGCACTTGTTGAATCGTTTTTAATATTTTTTACGACATTCTGTATTTGTTGCCGGGTAACTTCTGCAGAAGCTTGTCTTATTCTTGCACACAAATCTTCTCTATTACTCGGGCGTGACCTGTAAACTTTAGATTTTATTAAACCCCATAAAAAGAAGTCCATCCGTGTTAAGTCCAGGGATCGGGGTGGCCATTCAATTAACGGGCTACCACGACCTAGCCATCGATTAGGAAAGTTAGCATTCAGTCATCTGGTAACCACTCTGGCATTATGGGCAGGGCTTCCATCTAATTGAAAATGTAGATTTACTCTTTCTTGTATTGGAAGTTCATGTAGAATATTCCAAAATTCATTTCTTAGGAACTGTAAAAACTGCATGCTATTCATATTACCTTCAAAAAAGAAAGGGCTAATGATTGTTTCATTGAGCAACCCACACCAAACATTAACTTTTTGGGAATATTGTCTTTTACAATTAATGATAAACTGGGTTTTCTATAGCCCAAAACCTAGAATTTTGTGACGATACTACACGTTTGTTGTAAAAGTTGCTTCATCGCTGAATAAAATATTTTTATTAAAATTTCTGTTATTAAGATACTCTCCTTGAGCCCACAAGGAAAACTCCATTCTAACGTGTGTAGAAATTTGGGTTTGAATGGTTTTACCAAAATCTTCTTAAGGCATCGGCGAATATTTTCTCTAGGTAAATTCAAATCTAAGCCAGCTACTCTTACACTGGCGTTTGGATTGTTGTTAAAATAATTTAAAACTGTCTGCTCGTACCTGGTTTTTCTTTGTATATTATCTGTTCTTATAATACGCCGTGTCACAGCGCCACACTCATTAAACATTTTGTTTATTTTATAAATAGTACTTTTAGTAATGTTGGGCCTATTTGGATGCCTGTTGTTGAATATCTCTCATACCTCTTTCAAAGTTCTGTCATTATCTCCTCTAAGGCGCACAAGTTCAATTTTTTCCAGTACATTTAGATTATCCATACTTAATTAACTACAAACTAATAAACTAATACTTGATAATAACTATCGATTAATTTTATAATTCAATAACAGTGAATATGAGAATATGCGAATTTTAAAGATTTGACGTTTGACTATAAAATTTGTTTTCCATGGCACCCTATTATTATCTGCCATTACTCAATAAAAATGTAATATTTATTAAAACTATTCACTTAATTTATCTTTATTTTGTTTATTTTTCATGGGCTACTTCGATTTTTAGAAAAAAATCAAGTAAAAGTTACTATGAGCCTACATTGATTTTGTCATAAATCTGTCATTTTTCAATATTTTTTCATGGAACTTGGGATTTACCCATTTGAGAGGTTACTGAACCCAGTGGTGTAGTTAAAATTTCAATAAAAAAATGGCTAATCAAATTTGTCCATTTTCGACATTGAAAATAAATCATAGAAGGCTTTGAAAATTGAAATTTATCTCTAAATTTTTGTCATAAAGTGGAGTTTTCGATGGTTTATCATTAAAAAAAAAAGTGTTAACATAGGATTGATTATAAATACATTTTTTACAGAGAGGTTTCCATTTGAAATGGGCCACACTGTATATAATAGTTTTCTTGAAAATTTCAGAAATCTGCCTTTATCTAAATACAGAACTTTCAGTAATGATTACAAGACATGTGATCGCCAAAATATAGACAACCAGCTATACACGATGGTATTGCACTAAACAGAAATACCCTAAATCCATTGGCGTTCTAGTTAAAGGTAAAAATTTATGATAATTCATTTATTCATCAAATTTAAGAACAAGTTTTTAATATTAAAAGCAAATTTAAATGGGATGCCTTTTATCTGAATATAAATTTTTTCGCAAGAAATAAATTATTACACCTAATTCAAAATAATCTTTATTTCCACAAACATGAATATGAACATTTGAATCGAACAATTCACAGTAAATAAAAGAAATTACATAATAAAAACTTTTGTTACATGAGATTTAAATTATAAGATGAATTAATACATTTTAATACGAAATGCCAACAAATTATAACAAATGCTCAAAATGACTGCCTTGAGTTTCTAAACGTACATGGACTTTTCGTTTCATATTTTCGAATACGTTCTGTAACTGATCAATAGTAATATTGCGAATTTCCCTTTCTATTGCCTCTTGTAATTCGTCAATGGTATGTAATCTATTTTTAAAAACATTGTTCTTCATGTGTCCAAATAAGAAATAATCACAGGGCGTTAGATCTGGACACCATGCAGGCCGTAGTCCCTGGCTGACTAATCGGTCATTCTAAAACTCCCGTAAAAAATCAAGTGAAGCTCTTGCTGTGTGGGCAGTAGCGCCGTCTTGCTGGAAATAACCATCTTGCAGTTCATCGTCATGCAACTGTGCCAGAAATGGCTCTAAAATAAGAGGTTGATACCTTTGGGCATTAATTGTTTCACGAAAAAATGTAGGGTCTATAATTCGCCTTCTGGATATTGCCACTCATACACCAACTTTTAAGGGGTGTAAACTTGTTTCTACGTAAGTGTGAGGGTTTTCTGTAGCCCATGTCCTGTAGTTCTGACTATTGATATAACCTGTTAAGTGGAACCACGCTTCATCAGGAAAATAGATTAAATCAAATACATTGTTGTAATTTAAATTTCCGTTGATCCAATGACAATGTCTTACTAGATTTTCAATATCAGGGGCTAATAGTTCTTGAACAACGGTTACCTTGTATGGATGCAAATGGAGCTTTTTGAGTGCTCCAACTGAAAGACCTAAAAAAAAAATAATTTCGTTGATTTGTCGTTTAGGTATATTAAGACATCTGAAGAGAACCGATTTCGAGAAAGACAATTATTATGGTCTTCACAATTACTTAGCCAGTATTGATTGGGATAATTTGTTAAGGGATGGGGTTGCTGATGTGGATACTGCAGTAGATAGATTTTACGAAGTATTATCTATTGGCATGCATAACTTTATACCTGTATCAATATTAAAAATTCCTAAATTTCCTCGTTGGTATAGTAATGAATTAAAAAATTGTTAATAAAAAGAAATATCATAAAAAATACAAAATCTCTAATCGATGGGACGATCACTTGAATTTTTCATCACTTAGAACACAATGTAAAGATTGTATTAAGGAATGTTATAAAAATCATGTACTGAACGCTGAATTGGCAATACCTGATAATATTAAAACTTTTTGGAATTTTATTAATGACAAGAAAGAAGACTGTAGTATGCCTCAGCATATGTTCCTTGGTAACGAAAGTAGCGATAATGGATTAACAACAGTTAATTTATTTTCTAAGCATTTCAAGTCTGTTTACAAACCTTCTGAAGTGGCAAATAACAACACAGAATTTACCTTTGAAAAAACTGTAGATATTAATAGCTGTGATGTGAGTCTAAGAAACTGTGTGTGGTAAATTAATGTCTCTGGATCCTAATAAAAGTCCAGGGGTCTGATGACATTTCACCCTTTCTTTTGAAAAATTGTAGATGTTCCCTCGCAAAGCCTCTGCTTTCCTATTTACACTTTCACTTAATTCCTGTTCCTGTTCTTGGAAAACTCTTAGAAAAAATTATCAAAGGTAAATTCTGGAGTACGTAAGTGAAAAAATTCCAGCTTTTCAATTTGGATTTAAAGAAAAATATTCGACCCTACACCCTCTTTCCATCCTGGTGTCCAATGTCCAGTCGGCCAAACTAGATAACTTAAAATCAGCTGCTGTTTTCTTAGACATTAAAAAAGCATTTGATAGTGTATGGCATTTGGATTTGCTTTACAAGTTGAGCAAACTAGAGGTCCCAGCCTACCTTGTTTATATTCTGAGAAGCTTTCTAGAAATGAGGAAATTTTATGTCAAAGTTAACAACTCCTTTTCAGATGGTTTTGTTGCTAAGCAAGGATTACCACAAGGATCTGCATTATCACCAGTGCTATATAATATTTACTGCCATGATATTTTTTTCTTCCAAAATTGATCCAAAATCTTATCTTCCGCAATACTCAGATGATACCACATTAATTTCTCACGACAAAACTCTGATCAAGACCATTGATAATATACAAACGATGATTAATGACACTGAAAAATGGTTTAAAACATGGAGACTATAATTAAATCCCACTAAAGCTCGTTTTATAATAATTTTCAATCATAGACTATCATAAATTCACCCTCCATTAGTATTTTAAATTCAAGACTACAACTCTCTTTATCAACAAAGTACCTAGGAATCGAACTGGATTATAAATGCAACCTAAAACAACATACTAAACTGCTCAAACGAAGAATTTCAACACAAGCAAAATTTTTTTGTTCTCTAACATATAAAAATGGGGAAATTTCAACACAATCTGCTGCCAAAATCTACAAGTTCATATGCCGTCCACTGTTAGAGTTTGGACGGACCCTGTACCTAAATTGCCGAAAATCTATTATAAAAAATATTCAAGTTGCTGAAACTTCAGCTTTTAGAATAATTACGAAGATGCGCCATCCGAGGAATCCACTCCACAAGCCTTCTAACAATTATCTTTATGATATTACCAAAGTCAGTCCAATTCAGGAGAGACTGAATATGCTTTCTAAAAAGTTTGCACAACGACCTCATAATTTCCTCATCATAAATCCCCTACTGAGAACGAGAACAATCCAGAAGCCCAGATGTCGATTTCCCGAAAGAACCATTCAAGAAATACTAAATTCCCTGCAGGATGTTAATTAATTCTTTACTCTAATTTGTAAAATGCTAATATGTAATATGTATTAATCAAGTTTTTTTTACATATACTTAAATCTGATTTATCACTTTTTCAAGAAAACTTAATTTTTATAAAATAATTATAAAATGATGTGATAGACAGGCTGAAGGACCTCGGTCGATGGCCTTTTGGTTATATGTTATATGTGTATGACCAATAAAGATCTTTTATTATTGTTATTATTATTGAGAACATCATAACCGATCAGATTAAGGAGAGATTAACGATGGCTGTAATAGATGAGCACATGATGCCTTAAATAGATGCCGATAAACGATCTTTTTCGCACGCTCTCACTGGCATAAGCTTCTCTCACTCGCACTCAGGCTCAAATTTCAGTGCCGGTTGGCAGCCAGTTACAGCCATCCAATTGATCTGTGCTTTTACACACGTAATGAGGGGTATAAAAAGAAAATGCCTTACAAATTTCAGCCTTTATAAAACACCCCATCCAAGATTTTTTAGTTTACACATTCAAATGAGTTCGCTGTGATAATTAACCTGCCAACTGGTCTAGCGACCCAACTTCCTTATAGAATGGGCTATTAAATATAACATTAAAATTTCAGCTTTTATAAAACACCCCATTTAAAGTAAAATTGTGATGACTTCCCAACATTTACCGGGCGGCAACTAACCACCGCCCGCCAACCAGCCGCCAGTTTTATACTCATCTAAGGTAGAAATACTCGTAACACAAAAATTAGCTTTTATAAAACACCCCGTGTAAATCGTCCACCAGCTCATAGACTATGTGTGTTAGTTGGTTTGTGTTTAAATTAAAATCTAAAAACATTGAAAACAATTTTTCTTATTTGAGTCATTTGTAATAGGGCCTCTGAATAGACGCACCATCAGGAGATCGGGCACCTGACGAAAAAAAACTGAAAAGAAGTTGTTTTTGAGGGAATTTTTTTGTAGGGTCGCAACCCTATTTGAAAAATAAAATGCGACGGTAACACCTTGGCACCAACGGATCATGTGTGTTAAATTTGGTTGAAATCCATTCAGCCATTTAGAAGATTACTCGGGTGCATGGATTCGGTGACAACGACAAACAGACCGACAGCATTTTTTTAAATTTATGGAATGTACATGTTATGAAACGTTGAAAAATGTAAAAAAAACAGGTGGTCAAAAAAATTTTTGCCCAGCACAAATACAATACCTCGCGGTTGCAAGAGAAGTAAAAACAAAGTAAATGGCTGTGTTTTTTCGAAACTAAAAAATTCCATTTTATTATTAATTTGGTAACGTAATAAACACATATTTTTTTAGTTATTTACCTATCTACATTTGAAAAAAAAACAGCTGCTTTTAACGATTTTAACGAAAATGTACAAAAAATTTGGAAAACATAAACATAAGGAAAAAATATAATGAATTGCGAAGTTCTATTAAACATGACAAAAGTAGCTTATGACCAATTTCTAGCAAATACTGAAAATAATATTTTACAAGATCCTAAACATTTCTGGGATTTTCTTAGGTCAAAAAAGGGCAATTCTAGTATACCATCTGTGATGCACTTAGATGATAGAATATTTAAGATAGAATATTTAATAAGGGACAAGATATATCAAATGCATTTGCTGAGTACTTTCAGTCGGTTTATAGTAAAGATCATATACCTGTGCAGGAGTTTTATGACTACTTACAAAGCACACAGTTCAATGATTCAACAATAGCCCTTATGGAGCTTTCAGATTCTGATGTTGTTGATATTATTAAGTCTATAAAAACTAATTCTGCTGGCCCTGATGGTATACCGGCCTATATTTGGAGAGGCTGTATTGAGTTTTTAGCACAGCCATATGTCTGAGTTCAGGTAATATTCCTATGAAATGGAAGGAAGCAAAAGTCTGTCCCATTCTCAAATCTGGTCAGAAATCAAACATTAGGAATTATAGAGCAATCTCCATATTATGCACTCCTATAAAAGCATTGGAACAATTTCTTTATAATCTTATTTTTACAAATGTAAAAAAGTGCCTTCTAGGTCGACTGTAACAAATCTCTCTGTCATAACTCAATATTTAACGGATAATATTGACAGTAAAAACCAAATAGATGTAATTTACACTGATATAGCAAAGGCATTTGACAAGATTTGTCATACACGTTTATTGGCTAAGCTTGAGTGTTATGGTTTATCATCAAACTTTATTACCTTAATAAAAAACTACTTAAGTGATAGAAGTCAATATGTCATTGCTAATAACTATAGGTCTCATAGTTTCCGCAGTAGTTCAGGTGTACCACAAGGTAGCAATCTGTGCCCATTGTTGTTTTTAATCTTTTTTAACGATATCACAACAGTTATAACAGAATCTGAATGCTTGCTCTATGCTGATGATCTGAAACTGTTTTGCTCAATAAAATCTCAAACTGATAGCTTAAAACTGCAGCATGATCTTCATAGGGTTGATTATTGGTGCCAAATAAATGGACTAGAGCTTAATATCAATAAATGCCTCGTATCTTTTACAAAAAATGTTAACGTTCTAACTTTTGATTATATAATAAATAATAATGTTATAAGTCATAAGAGTATAGCAAAAGATTTAGGTGTCACATTTGATTCGAAGTTGATGTTTAGTAACCATATTTATAATATCTCTAATTCCGCTATGAAACTTTTGGGCATCGTAATACGTAACACTAGATCTTTTAATTCATGTAAATCTCTCGATATGCTTTACCAATCAATTGTGCGCCCTAAAATTGAATACGCCTCCCTTAGATGGTCCCCATTATATGAGAAATACATTTATTGTCTGGAAACTGTTCAGAGTAGATACTTAAAGTGTAAATTTTTTAGAGAGACTGGGTCTTATTTAATAAATGCTCGTGATTTTTTAGTATCATACTACGATATTAGCACCTTGGAGATTCGTAGGGACATTGATTACTTACAACATTTATATGATTTGATAAACGGTTATATTGACAATGACATCATGTTAAGCAGAATAGCTTTGAGAGTTCCTAAATCTGTTAATAGCAGAATGGGTGATATCTTCTACTGCCCTACTCCTAGATCAAATGTGCAACTTAATTCTCCTTTATTTAAAATGTTAATTCTTTATAATAGCATTTGTAACAAAGAAATTGATATCTTCTATTGTAAAAGGGATAAATTTAAAAATGACCTAAACACTATTTTAATCTGATTATTAAATTGTAATACCTATTGAGGTAACTTTGTTCTTAATTTGTGATGATGTTTCTTGTATGTATTTTATGGGTACAGTGCCTGTGGTTGTCATGGGCATTGTTTTGTTCATTAATTGGTGTATACTGTTGAACAATAAAGTCTATTTATTTATTTATTTCGCTTTAGAACTTACCGTTGCATTTTTACACCTCTCATTTCAGCACTTACAAATTGGTGATTTGTATTAAAATACTCCTCACCATAATTAAATCTACCATTGGTAGATTAGATGAATCTACTTTTAAATAGCAACGTTCGCATATTGTGAATTTTAAAAGTAATATGAGCTAACAAACCCTTGCACGAGTTCGAAGCGGACAAGTTATGGGACATAATGACGTCATTGCCTCACGATCTGGGCGAACGTTTAATTCGATTTTGACCTCGTATATTTCAAAAATTATTAATTATTCGTTTGAATGGAGAGTATTCAAAATTAAAATTTTAAATATTGTCAGGTTCTAAGTAAATTTAATATTATACTATTCTCAAAGATGAATTAAAGAGACACATAATGAGGAAGATGCATGCATTTTTAAAATGCTTAATTTTATTATTTTTCCATAATATGTACCATATAAGTTTATAATATAATGAAAGAAACTCAGAAAAATTTCGCTTCGTAAATATTCCACATTAAAATTTGAACTTTTGTGTAAACGAAACCATGTGACTGAAAACGCTATGATATTGCTTTGACGTCGTATTGGCGTCACTAATGTCACTTGAATTTGCTAATTTGCGTTGTTATTCTTAATATTGTTATTAATTATTGGTTAATGTGACGGATAATGATTTCATAACATCCCTAACGTATTGATCTATAACCACAGCATTCTTTTTAGATGTTTCAACGTTTTAACAATAATGACGTGACGCTACCGGTTACGAGTGACGTCATTTGTTAGAGATAGAGCGTTTTAATGGTTTTAAATTCTCAGCCGAAATAAATATTTTTTTTCACCCTCAATTTGAACAAAAAAGAAAAAATACGAGGAAGCATATTTTTCTGTCGTCTATTTGTAATCATGCAACTTCCTGATTAATTTAAACCACAGTTTCTGAGCACAATCGCCGCATCACTGCAGATAAGCTTATCACCTACTAACAATAGGTGATTCACATAAATAAAAGGTCAACACCTTTAAAGCTTCAATCTGTTGTTATTTATATGTATGTTGTAACTAACTATATTCTCTGTATGGCAGGCAAGTCGTTACTACGATTATTCTATATTGATTCTAATGACACATTGATTTAATATTTCTAAAGATATATTTAATTGATATTTTGTTTTTATTACAGGTGATGGATTAATTTATTTTATTGGTAACTTGGACTAGCAGCAGTCAATCCGTTTTAAGTTTTTCCAAAATGGAAAAGCTAAGAAGCGATGCCATATCTGGTATAAGAGCATGTCTCATTTCAACAAAAGGAAAACTGCAACTCAGGCAGTTAGATAGTAAGTATCTTATAATGTTTTCATTTGGCATTGCTGACCGATATCTGTCTATACATTTAACTAGATAAGTATCCGTTTCATTGTCTTTCCAGAGGCGTACTCCATCCCAATTATCAATTTTTTGATGAATTGCATATGGATTTTCATAAACTCACCACTAGAAATTGCCAAAGTTTGATTTAATTTACTTGTATACTTCTGATCAATAATAAGACAAACGAAAATTAAAATTAGATTCTTTTTATTTTTGTGGAGGGGAAATCTTTTATCTATCACACCGATTAGTGTCAGACTCCTACCAACTATAGTCTGTTTTTAAACCAGGAGGACTAAATGTAGAATCCCAATTTACACTATAAAAGTTACCAGAAAATTACCCTAGAATATTTTAGGGGTTCTAAGCAACCAACCTTACACGACTACAGTATAGGTGTATGCAGTCGCAGTCTAATATACTTATTAAAAATGGGTCTAGAGATTCCTCACATTCTTAATAATAAATTTTCAAAAAAGAATATTGTTTGAGGTAATTGAAATTTGATTTGGTATATGAAACTTATTAAACAATATTTAAAAAAACAAATTTAAGTATTTTCAATTGATGTGTCAATGATATATATAATTTTCCCTCCACGTCCAATTTTGCCATGTACTGAGGAAGCTTTGAGATATAAAGTGCGTTTAATTTTTAGATTATATGCCTGTAAAAAATTAAGTGTGTAAATGAAAGTAAAACAAATTTTTCCTATTAAATACACAACTATTTATTATCACAGGGTTTGATTACTGCTTGCAACTTCTGCAAATCTGGGCGACTATTTATTTCATGTAGAATTTTGTTTAGGGTAGGCATTTCATTTTTGTATAAGAAACTATGTATTATTTGTCGAATAGAGTTTTTCATTGTTTCATCAAATATGGTAATAATTCCTAGTCTTCCTCCAAGTTTTTTTGGCCTGCGTATATTTCCAGTCTTTCTATATTCCCTTATCGTATGGAATACAGTTGATCTTGCAATTCCTAACAATCGTTCGTTGAATACACGTTATAGAGAGAAGGTTGTTTGTTACTCTCTTCTATAAAATCACCGCTTTATACTAGTAAAATATGTACTTTTTAAGATCAAATAAGTCAAATGACAACAGTGTGAGTGAAGGCTGTGAAATAGACCTTAATGATCTGTTAAACAACGTCATAATAAAAAAAGTGTTTAGTGATGTTTTAAAAGACTCGATGAAAGAACTCAACGAGAAAATCTCAAAACTCGAAAATGAGGTTGTTATACTACGCGAATCTAATATAGAACTTATCAGCTTACTGACAAATGGAGAGACAATAAATAACGTACAAAAATGCAGCAATAGCAAAAATTTACCAAGTACAAACACAGAAACATATCCATGGAAGACTATTGAGGCAAAAAGTAGAAACAACAAAAACTCACAGGATATCAATAAAACCTCACAGGTTAGAGATAAGATATCATCGTCTCAGACAAAAACTAATGTCTATAAAAATAATAAAGAGAAACTAACTAAACATCCAGCTAGGTCTATGGACGATTGCACTACAAAAAGCAAACCAATGATTCACAGCAGTATGACACAAAATACAACAAATAAACAACAGCAAAAAAGAACCCCCCTGGTAGTATATGGTACTGGAACGGGAAATAAATCCAAACTCACTGCAGTGAATAGAAAGACGTGGATATATGTAGGCAGAGTGTCCCCGGGTACGGGCGTGGATGGATTAAAGGAGCACATAGAAATAATATTTCCAGAACAGGAAATTTTAATAGAAATGCTACCAAAATGGAAGAATGGAGAAACTGAAGCCTTTAAAGTAGGACTAGACTATGACTTACTAGAGGAAGCATTCAATACTAAAAACTGGCCTAAAGGTTCCCTCATTAAAAAATATAAGTTTTTTCAAGGGTAATGTATCATCTCCTATATATATTAACCATATTATAAACAAAACAGTGCTTACTGTATTTCATATAAATGTTCAAGGTTTAGTTAGTAAATTGAATGAAATTGACTTGCTGCTTATGAATGAAGAGCCTGATATACTATGCGTCTCGGAGCATTGGATATGTCAAAATAATGTCAAAAACCTATGTTTTCAGAACCATAAGATAATCTCATATTTTTCCAGGCAAAATTGTATACATGGCGGTTCGCTTATAATGATTAGTAATAAAATGAAATCTACTGACGTGGACTCAATAAAAAGGTTATCAGTTGAGTGTCACATTGAAATGTGTGCAGCGATCATTACCATAAACGGAAAAAAATATATTGTAATTGTTGCCTATAGACCACCAAATGGTAACATAAATATATTTTTTACAAATCTAACACTCTCTCTAAATATTGCTTACAACATGTCGAGCAACGTAATATTGTGTGGTGACTTAACATCGATTCAATGAAAACATGCTTTGATACCAAGGCATTATTAGATATATTTGACTCTTTCGAATTAAAGTTAACATCCGCTGATCCTACACGCATATTCACCAATATTCATGGACACACCAGCTCCACGTCCATAGATTACATGGTTACTAACCTACCCTCTTATACCTATAGTGTAGAAATTACCAACCTAAATATAGCTGACCATTTTGCACACATACTAAATATAAATGAATATGAACCAAAACATGAAAATAATAATAATAAGACATATCAAACAAGGTGCATAAACACCAATAATATTAGGAATTTTGCTTTTTACGTAAGTCGAGTGGACTGGTCGGAAATGTATCAACTAAATGTGAATGATGCATTTGACTTCTTCATAGACAGCATTGTCTGGTGTTATGATATTAGTTGTCCTATTAAAAAAATATCAATAAACAACAATCATAATACGAACCGCAAAAAAGGTTGGCTAACTAACGAACTTATTCAGCAGAGCAACAACTTAAAAAACCTTTACTGGTTAATGACAAATCTACAAACCACAGAGGCAATATCGCTATATAAATCTGAAAAAATGAATTACAAAAAAAATATCGAAACCAATATACAAAATTTTAATAGAAACAAAATAAATGACGCACCTAATAAAACAAAAGCAGTATGGAACATTGTTAATGACAAATTGGGCAGAAAAAAAATCCCTGATAAAAATATAAAACTATATGATAATAATGAGTTAATTTCTGACAATAATATTTTAGCCAACAAATTCGCAAATCATTTTTCCACAAATGTCCAGCAAAAATTATATCACTACTTTGGTTCTAATTTGTCATTACCATGCACTACTTCTATATATAGAGAAAACGAAATTTTCCTACCACCTATTACCACCGAGGAGGTAAATGAAGCTATTATTCACTTAAAAAATAAGAAATCAGTTGGGTTTGATAACTTAACAGCAGATTTATTAAAATCCATAAGAGAAGATGTTGTTGATCAGTTGACGTATTTATTTAATATTTCGATTGAACAGGGCCATTTTCCCAACACACTAAAACTAGCTATTGTTATACCAATTCACAAAAAAGATGCTGTCGAAGACATTGAGAACTATAGACAGATATCACTATTAAGTATCGTATCAAAGCTGTTCGAAAGAATTATATATAATAGAATAGTTTCATTCTGTGAAATAAACAAAATATTAACAATATCTCAACATGGTTTTCGAGCTGGTAAATCCACTGAAACTGCATGCTGTCATCTACTTGAACATGTATACAAATCTTTAGACACGGGCAAGTATGTTATTTCTCTCTTATTTGATTTAACTAAAGCATTCGACACGATTGATAAGAATTTGCTAGAAATAAAACTTAGCAATATGGGTATAAGAGGGACTATACTGGCGTGGATAGTCTCGTATATGGAAAATAGGACTATAAAAGTTAAACTGAATGGGACTAATTCCAATGAACATGATGTAAAGTTTGGGGTGCCTCAAGGTTCGGTACTTGGGCCGCTCCTATTTTTACTATACATTAACAACTTACCCAATTGTTTAACAGCTGGTCATGTAACCATATTTGCAGATGATTTAACGGTTACTCTAAGTGCGAAGAGCCTTGAGGAACTTCAAGCACAAATAAATCTAACCATGCAAGAAATCAGTTCATGGTCCCAAAGGGATAGATTGATGCTAAACGACAGCAAAACAGTTTTTATCCATTTTCATATCCAAAAACCTTTACCTCAAAATGCGATAATATACGATGGTATTGCCATCTCAAATACCACAAAACTGCTAGGCACTTATCTTGACTCTAAATTATCATGGGAGGAGCATATTCATTTTGTGTGTGGACAGCTAAATAAAGCTTACTTTGCAATATTGCAAATGAGAAATAGCCTGGATCAAACTGGATTGCTAAATATCTATTATGCCCTGGCATACTCCCACATATCATACAATATAATTTGTTGGGGGAGTGCTAAAGACAAAGATAGAGTCTTCATATGTCAAAAGCGATTGCTAAGATTAATATACAAACTTAATTATAATGAGAGCTGCAGAGAAATATTTAAAAAAGAAAAAATTTTAACCACGCCCTCTATATTTATATACAAGTGTCTGACGTATGCTTGGAAAAATATGAGTTTATTTACTAAAAGGGAAGAATGCCATACATATAACACGCGATATGCTGAATTGCTTGACATCCCTAGGCACAATACAACTAAATTTAAGCATTCCCCTCACTATAACTGCATTACCCTATATAACAGTCTACCTGAAAATATAAGAAAAATAAAAATATACAATAACTATAAAACTGTGACAAAAAACCTGCTACTCAAAGGCGGTTTTTATAGTATGCAAGATTTTTTAAGTAGGGAACCGGAAGGAATATAATTCTGTTTAACAAAATTTGTTTGTCTTACAAAATACTTTTCGTTTCTCGTTTGTTTTATATCATATAAATGTTCACCTCTCTGTGGTTGTATATAATATTGTATATAATATATGTATACCTAAGAATACTTACGTATAATAGTATCATATAAAATTATACTATTTTTATATTTGACTTGCCATATATACTTATGTATCTGGAATGGTTAATAAAGATTATTATTATTATTATTATAAAAGTGTTTAAAATAGGTATGTTACAAATCTTACATTGTTTAATATCTCACCCACTGCATTCATAATTGTAGATGCGATTTCACACATTTTGACTTTTGTTTTTCCACTCAACATCTGTTTATACATATTTATTACACATTGCTTCTTAAATAATGCTAAAGCATCCAAAATTAATCGTTTGCGTTTCTTTACTGGTGAAACTTCCACTAAACTTGAATTTGCCACACCGTCCATTTTGAAAAACTTCCAGAATATATATAATAAATATAAATAACGTATAATTAGTTCTGTACATAACTGTTACCTTTTGATTTCAAATTTCTACAAACGAGAATGAGTGATGATAAATATTTAATGAAGACACTTTGAAATTTGGTTGAAATATTCAACTGACATGTATGTCAAAATTTACGATTTGGCCTAGTGTAAAACTGGCGAGCGCGCAGCCAATCACATGTGTATGATTTAGCGCGGCAAATTCGAAAGAGTCCTTCTGGTTTAAAAACAGACTATAATAATAATGTACCCCATTTAACCAACACTCTATTCCCCTAATGGGGATTCATTTACTCCTGCCTCCACTTCGATTCTAAGCACGCATGAAGCTATTTCCAGTCTCATCAGATTACTGACAATCTCAGCCCATCCCATGTTGAATGCATTGTAACATCCAGGGTCACTAGTACACAAACCCTTTTAGTATTCATGGCCTTTCTCATGATCTTCGTAATCCCCCTTACAGCATCCATCATTTATTTGCCTTTCGTAAATCCGTATTGATTATCTGCCAATCCTTCTTTCTTTTCTACTTTACCTTCTAGTCTTCCCAATACAAGGTATTCCAACAACTTGCTCCATGCGTCCAATAGACACACTAGCCTGTAATAGGGTTCCTCTGGCAGTTTATTCCCCTTTGCTAATAATGAGGAGAGCAAGGCTGGCTCTCCTCCATCAGTACCTGATGTTTAATTCTCAGAGTAACCCGGTGATACTCCTCTGCTACTAACTTCATTATCTCAGGCGGGATATCATCCGGTCCAGAGCTTTACCACTTTTAAAAGGGGGACACTTCCATGGCTCCCCACCTGAGCTCTTCCCTCTCAGGAAGTAAGGTGGCCACTATTTCCTCTATCCTCTCCCTTGGAATTGCTGGAGGGGTACGGCTCTCATACTTTGGGTCGCATTGTTGTACCCTTCAGCTCACATCTTTCTCTCAATGTCCTCACACATTTCCCCCCATTTATCCCTTTTTGCATATCTGAGTCTTCCTTCCTTCTCAGTAATCTTGGAGAGCTAAGTTTTCATCCTCCCTCCTTTGCCTCCTGTTTTCCTAACACACCGTCTCCTGGCTGCCACACATTGCCTCCTGAAGTCTGCACCAAGTTTTTTTGTGGAGACCTTTATTTTGATGTTGTAATAAAATCAAAAGCACACTTATTTTGACCTGTGAGTTTTTTTTAAAGGTGAAAGGGAGTAAATTTCAGTTTGTTGCCATTCTCGAAACATGTAGTTATGAAAATTGTAGCTTGTTAAATTCGCTACAAAGAAGGTCATTACACTTTTTTTCGTATAACTATTTGTTTTTGCAAAAAACGTGGGGTAAAGTGCAATGTCTGTTGATGTAGAGCACTAAGTCGTTTTTTTTAAGTGTTGTCCCCAGTAGGCTCATATTAAGTTAACTGGTCTCTTCCTCTACATCTATTTGCTTTGCAGCTTTCTCATCTTCCTCAGTGATTCCATCAATATGTTCTTCATCTATTGATTTTTCCATGTCTTATTTTAAGAAAGTCATTGGATCTACATTGTCGTAAACATCCATATTGCTTTCTGTTACTTCAGTCTCCGAGTTTAAATAAGATTGCCCATGACAGTGCCTGCTGCCCGCATACCGCAGAACAGTGAAGATCTATTTTTCTACAGGTACAGCTTGCAGTACAGCCTTTATTGCAAAATATATATAGGAGCTGATGTCAAAAGGTGAATCGGTTCCAAAATTATTGTTGACAATCGTTCACTTCCTTCTTCTAGATTTAGATTGTTAACAAGTCATTTTTGGACTTAAATGGTGAATATCAACGACATTATTCTATTGATTTTATATTTTTTACACCTCATAATGACATAATACTATTTATAGCGGTGTGAACATTTTCCCTTCAGAGTTAATTCACTCTATATTCTGAAACGATTCATTCTATGAAAAAAGGTGTAGGGACAGAATTTTATGAGCTACAATTTCTATTTTTCTCGAAAAATTGTTAGTTTTCAAGTTAATCACATAGAACCCAAATTTACCCTGCTTTCACCTCATAAAATAATAAACCTATGGGTTAGATTAGGTGTATTTTTTAGGATTTCATTACATCTTAATAAAAGTCTCCACAAAAATCCAGCCTAGTGGAAATTTTTATGAAGGCAAACTCTACTTTTACTGAGATAAAAACAGAGAGTAGGAATAGAATAGAGAAATCTGTATATGCCGCTGCTTGAATTGTTTGGATATATGGAGCTGTGGGGCGACAGCGGAACTATTTGTTCGGTTGTTCAGTGGAGGGTGAAATTAGGGATATCAATGTTTATCTCTCTTTATTTATAGTGACATTGTTCGAAAAGGCTCTACGAGTATTTATTTTCCGGAAAATCCCTCTCCATAAGAAATTGAACCCAGAACATTATTAACCTCTTCACAATAAAATTGTGAGAGGTTACTAAAATTGGTTCAAAAACGAAAATTGAGATAACATCAAATCTTTACGTTTTGAGGTCCTAGGAACCCAAAAAAGTGGTTTTTGAAAAATGTCTCTGTGTGTGTATGTGTGTTAGCACGATAGTGCCGAAACTACTGAACGGATTTGAATGAAACTTTGCATGTGCGTTTCTTTAGTGCCCCAGAAGATCTGAAAAGGTTTTGGTTGAGATCGGATTACGTTTAGTGCCATTTTGACGCAACAAGTTGTTTATTTTATAATTACTTTCAATTTGTAATAGTACCATTGAAAAGCAGTTAAAATTCTGATTTCAACGATATATCACACTTCCACCCTTTCGATTTGGTTTCCGTGAAAAAAATTAAAAACAACGCAAATATGAAGCATAGATTGCATTTCGCATGACATGATTGATGCGATGCGCGTAGCCGTTACGTCGTGAAACTCGTCACATCACGTGTCAATTCACGTGTGAGGGTTTCTTCACTGCTCTAGAAATAGAGTGGATTACGTTTAGTGCCATTTTTAAAAATATATACAGACAAATCGAAGAATTAAACTACAAATATTCCTCTAAAATCTAGTAAAATTACTGAAATGCTAATGTTTCATTTAACAAAGACAGCCGCGAGCGATCGGATTGCAATGAACAAATTTTGACTATTGTCATTGTCATCGTTTGTCATCCGATAACGTTGGTGTCATGTCATGTTAATAGGATTCGGCATATTTGTAACTTTTAGTGGATTGTCACAAACTTTAAAGGTAGATGTAACAATATCAATATCATATGCTTTCTGTAACTTCGTTGGTGAATTTATTATAGATTATCACTTTACCAATTTTCAGTTTGTTGCTTTACAAATCTGTAGTATTTAGGATAACTAGACTATCTTAGTCGTTCAAGTGATGTTAAAGTTGTTAATATCCTAATAGTATACTATTCAACGAGCGATAATGTAGGTAATAACTCACATGGATGATTGTAAATTCATTAAGTTGAAGGTTTTTTTAGTGCCCCAGAAGATCTGAAAAGGTTTTGGATGAGATCGGATTACGTTTAGTGCCGTTTTGTCATACAGTTTAATGCTCTTTTCGGCTTCAAAGATCCACCGAGTGGGGAGGTTTCAGCCGCTTCCAGTAGCTGCCGATTTTTTTTGAGTATAATGATGCACAAACGCAAAACTAACCACGACAAAGTCAATTATCATTAAAAAGACATGTTCATACTACTTGAGATACAAATCCAACCAACTACGAAAAATAGTGTATTTTGTGCATGTCCCTGTCGCGTTGGTGTTATCTTGCAGCAAAGAGCAAAATAACGGAGGTTTCCGAATTTCTTTTCAGAAGCTATCGATGAGGTTGTTTCATGTTTTTGCCAATTTCGTTACTGGGCATTACTCTCTCGATAAAAATATATAATTTATGTATTGTCAATAATATATATTTTAGTATGTATTGTAATATTTATTATTCAATTTGAATTCGATTTAATAAATAAAATTAACAGGTAATACGATAAATTAAATTATTGGCTATTCAATTAAAGATTACTTATCTGTCTTATTTCCTTTGCATGATAATATAATATTTCTCATGATACCTTTATCACCGTCCTTCCACTTAGATAAAAGAATAATACTGCAATTAGTGATAAATATATTGCAATTAGAGATAAAAATATCATTCAAATTGTTTCATAAACAGTTTATTTTTAGAAGGTGATTTCCCTATCTGTATCTGAAAGGAGTAGGGTTTTCCCACAGATTTTACCTTAAAGTTTGATATTAATTGTTTCTGTATCCTTATATTAGTTGCCTTGATATGGAAAATTTATCACTTCGTATTGAAATTGGGCATAGCCGTTTTTGATTTAATTACTTGAATTTTTTTTTTTTTTCATTTATTTAACGTCGGCCTATTTCCGCTACTGAGGCCTAACACCGACGCCTGTAGACGAGCTACCCCCAACCAGGAATTTTGCCGAACCTCTTCCCTTAAGAAGAGAGTAGGGGTCTTTTACTTGCCTAACATTTAATAGACAAGGGAGCGACGGCTTTACATCCCCTCCGAAGGATGGTATATCTCCTATACAACCCTCGCCTAAGGTTGTATAGCTTCCGCGCATACACTGATATACAAGCCGCTGGAAGATGTGTGAGGCGAGGACGCGGTATTCGTTGGAATGGTCACCCATCCAACTGCTAACCGGGCCTTACGTTGCTTTACGTCACATATCGAAGTATGTGCATAGTTAAGACGCACCCACACTCGCCCCCAGTTACTTGAATTGTTTATTTTCGTTTACTGACACTGTACTAGCAATTTACTTTTTGTTTATCCGGATCCATTGATTCATTTTACATTATTTATTTCTTGAAAATGTAGAACATTGAAAAAAAGACAGAAAACGTTTTAAGACATTTATTTTCAACAATAAATAGATAGTCACAGTATACTTCAGGGCAACAGCCACACTTTAAGTTAATTCTCTACATACTTTGTTTACATATCTTGTATCGATAACAGAAAAATTCGCCTGGTTTTATAACTATCCCAGTTCTCTACAATTTTATTATTTTTATATTTACTAAAAGTTCTGTCTTTTTCTTTGAGGATTAGTTTTAAGGTATCTGTAAGCCATGTCGAGGGTGGTTTACTTACACGAACAATTCTAAGAGGAGCGTGCTTGTTAAATAAATTAACAAAGTTGCTTGTCAGAAATTGTTCTTTATCATCTAAATCCCCTATATAGTAAATATCATTCCAGTTAATATTACTTAAATCTGCTCTAAACTCAATATTATTGAAAATTTTAAAATTGTGATATGTAACAAATTTTTAATATGTGACTTGATATACACTCCAACACCTCCCCCGCGGCCTGCCCTACCCTTCCGGTATAAGTTATAGCCTGGTAGTGCAGTAGTGCAATATCATTCGAATTTATATTTTCAGTAAGCCAAGTTTCACTGAGAGATAAAATACAAAAATTTTGATGTGTAGCTAACTCGGAAAATTCTGTAAAATCTGTACAAATGGATGTGACATTTAATCGTGCAATACTAAAATCGATAGATTTTGATTGATGTGTATTATTCATAAATAGTTTTCACTATTAGCGGCCAATTCAAATTTTAAATAACAAATTCAATTGCGCACACTGGGTTTAATATTTTTGCACCAAATTTTCAGGGTGTTTTTGTTAGACAAAAAGACAGATTTTCTAAAAATTTGAAGCCGATTGGTTCACCCAGAGATTCTGGGCAGCAAAATGAAGAAAAAACGATTTTTTGCCGGTTTTGTCACTTTTGAAGGTTATGTTTACGCTCCTAAGACCTACACTAAACGTAGATTTGTAGAAAATTTAATTACAAAGATTTTGTTTCTCTTATATTGTCCCAAACTCCTTTATTTTGTTTTTGAAATTTGTTGGGTAAAGTAATTTTACATAGTTCGGAATTTCATTGTAAAGCTTAACACCATGATAGGAGGTACCCGTTTGGCCTCGAGATAATCGAGTGTAATCCGTGTATAGATTGTTTCTATTTCGTGTGTTGTAATCATGGATATCAGCATGTGTATGGAAATTTTTTGGGTGGTTATGAACATATAGTAAACATTGTAGTGCATAGATACTAGGGAAAGTTAAAATTTTTAGGCATGTATACAAAACTTTAGTGTCATCGCGGTACCCAGCTCCACTTACAATACGGACAGCCTTCCTCTGCAGACCAAAAAGTCTTCATTTTCCTGTAGCATGCCCCCATGCAAGAATGGCATATGATAATCTAGAGTGGCATAGAGCAAAGTAGGCTGATCTAAGCACTTCTTTCGATACGGAATTTGAAAGTTACCGCAGGGCATAGATATTTTTTGTCAGAATATCTGATATATAGTTAACATGAGCATCCCATTTTAAAGTCGGGTCTAGAAATACACCCAAAAATTTGGTGCTAGCAGGGTTGTTCACAACATCACTGATATCACGCATGGATGAAATCATCTTTACTGTTTTAGTTTCATTTAATGAGAGCTCATTTGAGGCAAACCAAATTTTAGCAATTGACTGTGCCTCTTTACATTAATTTTCTAAATGCTCCAGGTTTTGATGAGACATCGAAAGAGTTTTGTCATCAGCGTAAAACAAGCAAGCAATGTTTCCAAGAGCGGTTGGTAAATCATTAATATACATCAGGAAGAGCACTGGGCCCAGAATCGAGCCCTGAGGGACGCCTGCCATGATATACAACTCACTCGAGTTCTCACCCTCTAACCGAACTGATTGTTTGCGATTTTCAAGATATGAATTGATCAGTTTTATACTAATTGCGTTAAAGTTAAATGTGTTTAGTTTTCTTAGTAATATGGCATGTGAGACACAGTCAAAAGCTTGTAGATTGTTTTAAGGGGTCGTTTGGCTTCGAACAGCCTTACTTCACTTCGACCTAAAAGATCTTTTGTAATTTACCCTACATCTAGTGGTTATTCCAGGATTCTCAAACTTTTTACAAAGCTTGTGATTTTCCTGGGGGCTAATTTCCCTATGTCTTCCGGCGTTAATTCCGCCTGTTCTAGGAATTTTAGCCTAGTGCGGACTAACACCTTGCATTCACAAAGTATGTGTTCCGCAGTTTCAATTGCAGTATCGCAATATCTGCATTTATTATCTACCGCCTTGCCCATATTCTTGAGATGGTATCTCAAGGGGCAGTGGCCAGTTAGAAGGCCTGTGATTAGCCTTAATTCGGACTTTTCCAGTTCGAGAAGCCTTGTGGCATTCTTTGTCGAATAAGTTATAAACTTTTTCGCTTGTCTTTGGCCTGGAGTATTCCTCCAGTAGGACTTTTTCTTATCCTTTTCCCATTCTTGGATCTCCTCTGCTATATGTCCCTTGGCTAGGCCACAAAACGGTTCGGGTCCAATGAACGGTGCTTCAGCTCCTTTTTTTGCAAGGCTATCAGCAAGTTCATTTCCTTGTACTCCCTCATGCCCTGGCACCCACATCAAGGTAACCTTGTTGTTATTAGCCAGTTGCTTCAGGGATTGTCTGCATTCCCAGGCAATTTTAGATTCAAAGGTGTAGGACCTTAGAGCCTTTAGTGCTGCCTGGCTATCTGATAGTATGTAGATCTTTGCCCTTCGGATGCTTTTATTTAGGCATACCTGGGCACACAGATCTATGGCATAAATTTCTGCCTGAAAGATGGTTGGGGTGTTTCCGAGGGCTTTGGATAGCCTACAATTCGGCCTTGCTACTCCCACTCCTACCCCTTCAGCCATCTTGGATCCATCTGTATACCAGATAAGCGACCCCTGTTCCAATCGCAGTGACTCCATCTTGCTCGTCTGACGACTTTCAATTAGCACGTCAAACGGGCAGTCAAAGTCTTGTTTGACTGGCATTGAGTCAGTGGGTTTGGTCATGGACTTCAGATGGATTTCCTCCAGAATCCTTAAGTGACCAACCAGATCACCTGGTTTGAATTTATGTGCCTGGTGCAGTCGTAAGGCACTGAGTGCCGCCTCCTTCCTTACATGTAAGTGCAAGGGAAGTAGGTCAAGCATAGCCTCCATAGCTGCTGTGGGACACGAGTGCATTGCTCCTGTAGTCCCTAAACAGGCAAGGCGTTGCAGTTTCTGCAACTTTCCCTGTGCTGTTTTTTCTTCTGTTTTTGGCCACCATACGCATGATGCATAGGTTACCATAGGTCTGACAACCGAAAGATAAGACCAATGTGTCATTTTCGGTCTTAGACCTCAAGTCTTACTAAACAACCTACGGCACGTCCATATTGCCGCTGTTGCTTTAGTAAGAGTCCGTTCCAGATGTGAGTTCCAGGTAAGGTTTTGATCCAGGATTACTCCTAGATACTTGACTTCACTGGAAAAATTTATTATCGTCCCATTCAGTACAGGAGTTCTAAGATTGAGTCTTCTCCTTTTAGTGAACGGGACAATAGTTGTTTTGCTCGGATTGACATTGAGTCCCTCCGACGAGCACCATTTGGATATTATATTTAAGGCAATTTGCATGAGGTTGGAAATCATGGCCTCATTTTTGCCTCTCACGGTAACGACCAGGTCATCTGCATATCCTTGGACGTTAAAGCCTGAATTACTCATTTTATGTAGGAGATCATCGACCACCATTGACCACAGCAAGGGTGATACGACTCCACCTTGTGGACAACCCCTGACTGCAGTCACCGTAGCCGACTCATCCCCCACACTTGTAGTAATAATTCTGCTTTTGAGCATGGATTGTATCCATTTAATTGTAGGTGACTGTATTACCATTTTTTCCGCGGCTTTTTGTATGGATTCATAGGAGGTGTTGTCAAAAGCACCCTCTATATCTATGAAAGCACACATAGCCACTTGTTTTGCTGTAAATGTCTTTTCAATGCCTTGAACCAGGCAATGTAGAGCATTTACTGTCGATTTGCCAGGTTGATAGGCAAATTGTTTTGTGTGAAGCGGTGTTCCTGTAAGGATTTCGCTTCTAATGTGTTGGTCTAAAAGTTTCTCCATTGTTTTTAGGAGAAATGAGGTTAAGCTAATGGGGCGGTACGACTTAGGCTCGTCTGGTGAACGTCTGCCTATTTCCGGATTAAACGCCACCTTAACTTCCCCCCAAGCTTGGGGAATATACCCCAGTGTATAGCTTGCTATAAATATACTTCTCAGGCATGGGACAAGCTCCTCAATTCCGTATTGAAGTAGGGCAGGGAAGATACCATCTCTGCCCGGTGATTTAAAGGGTTTAAAGGTTGATACCGCCCATTTAATTTTATTGTGGGTGAATATTTTTCTAGCCAGGCGTCTTCCTTCTCTAGTAGGACGATGAACATCCTCATCCAAGTAGTCCTGTAGAAATTCACCCTGAATTATGCGAGAGCCTGAGAAATGAGTGTCTAAAAGCACCCTTATGTTTTCCTGCTGACTCTCGGTATGCTTACCATCGGGCTTTTTGAGTAGCCCTATTCCATTTGAGTGGTCTTTTGCAAGGACTTTTTGTAGGCGTACTGCTGGGGCTAGTTCATCTATCCCTTCGCAGAACCGTCTCCATGATCTTCTTTTAGACCTTCTCAATTCTGTACTGTACTCCGTAAGGGCTTTCCTGTAGTCCTCCCAGTTTCCGGTGTTTTTAGCTCTGTTAAAAGCTTTCCTAGTCTCAGCTCTGAGACGGCTGAGATCCCTATTCCACCAGAGCACATCTCTTTGGACTGCCCGCTGTTTAATGGGACAGCTTTTTTCATAACATGATGTCATGATGTTTTGTAGTTGATATGAGGCTATATCTAATTCCTCTATTGTATCGATGGAATGTGTTACGCCTTCGACCTTCGCCCTTAAGTGTTCTTTATAAACACTCCAGTCCGTCAGTCTGGGTATTCTACATTCCCCGAGGCTTGTTACAGCCGCCTCCAAGTCAAATCTTATGTGTCTGTGATCCGACATGGAGGGCTCGTCTGCAACATGCCAGTTTTTTATAAAATCAGTTATGAGTGGATCCGCGAGAGTTATATCTAGAACCTCTTTCCTGACCGCATTCATACAGGTGGGTTCAATACCTTTGTTGATGATGTCGATGTTGTTAGCAAACAAATATTCAAATAGGCACTCACCTATTATGTAGGGTTTGTTCTTTCTCCTGCATCAGCTGATAAGGCTTCTTACTTCCTCTGGGGGTGGATTTCCTTCCTCGCCGGGAAAGTAGGCCGATGCCACTACGACTTGCCTTTTTCCCCTTTCCGTAGGCACTTCCACTGCTGCTGCTACCAGGTCTCTTGTTAGGAATTCTGAAAGGAGAACAAAATTAATATTTTTATCGAACAACAAAGCTGTTCTAGGATAGTCATGCAAGGTAGAATAAATTAACTTACATAATTGTGTTGGGAGTCCTTTAATCCGTCCTCTGTGAACCCAGGGCTCTTGGATTAGCCCTATGTTTAATTTCTCCCTAATAAATCTCCTGCTAAGCACACTTGAGGCTGCCTTTGCATGATGGAGATTTATTTGGAGACACTTTATGTTGCTTAGGGCAACTATGACAGCGAGGGGCCTTTTTCATGGCCCCTTTTCGCTGTCTTTTTGCCCATAGGTTGTGTACTCGGCCTACCTTTAGCCTTCGGCAGGGCACTATCATCGCCTGTAGCCTCAGGCTTTTCAGTCTGTCGACTGGATTCCCCCGCTGGGTTGGTCCTGTTTATCAGGCCGTTTTCCCAGTGGGGTTTCCTTTGGGGCTTTAGGTTTTTTGCTTCTCGTCCTCAGTTGTAACTGGCCGAACTTGTAGCTAATCCTGTAGCCCATTGTTTTGAGTATCTCGGTAGACTGTGAGTCTGCCGAGAGGGTTAATTCAATGGAGTTGCCTTTATTTTCTCTTCTAAGCACTCTCCATTCAGTTGAGTTAAGGCCTTCATTTTGTGCCTCAATGAGTTTCAGTATTTTTTCATTTGAGAAGTCCTGATTATCGGGTAGTAAAGTTGTCACCAGAATCTCCGTGTGAGGCATTTCATCCTCTTCAGCGACTCTTAGTGACGCGTTTTCCCAAGGCTTTAGCTCTGTTATTATGCCTTTTAGCCACTGTATTGTGGCATTATTAGCACAAGTTAGAGCCAGCCAACCCAGTTTAAATTTGGAGCTATGAAATTTGGGCTTTATACCAGCCTCTTTCTTCAGCTCCAGAATTTTATCCAGCATTGAATCCTGGATCTTTTTTTGTTGCTCCGTAGTCAACAGGTCCGTAGGGTAATTGGTGGAGAGAACCCCCACCTTAATACCTCCAGCGACCTGGCTGTAGGAGGGCCTTGCGGCCGATGTTGAGGGCCCTGGTGTGGCCCTTTCTTGTTGTTTTACCCGCTTTCGCGGATTATTTTCTGGGGTATTTTCCTCTGAACGGACCCTTTTTGGCCCTTTTTCAGAGTTTCCACTCCCTGTTTTGTAAGGCTTCAATGCCTGTTATCGGGCTTCAGCTATTGGCATGCCCTTTGCCAACAGGAATTTAAACTTTTTTCTAGCAGCTCCGCTCAACTTCACCTTCTGCCCCTTGGGTTTTGGAGCACGGAAGGTTTGGTTGAGCTCGTCACCGCTACTTTGGAGGAGAGCTTCCTCCGTTAGGTCAGGACAAGTGTCCTGTTCCATAAGCTCTTCAGCCTCTGTTGGTACAATTGGGGGTGTACCGGCCCCTATATTTTTCATTGAAGAGGTCATTTTTTGTCCCACGAGTAGCGGAGGAACTAAGGATTACCTGAGGCAGTGCCCCGCATACCCCAGGCAGACTTTATTTAAACCAGGGTGCGTCAGGTGCCCTGGAGTCCGCATAATAGCGACTAAGCTTCCCCTTAGCCACGCAGTCACAGGCTTATGCTGTTCCACCTTTGACTTGGGGGGAGTTTTTATTGTGGCTCCCATCCACTTGATCGGCTGGTGAGGCTGAGTATTTACCATTTTCGAAGCATTCTAAAGTGTGTTCCGTAAATCTTAAAATGGTGGCAGATGTTGACAATTTTTCCCTAAACCCATACTGATACTTATTTAATATCTTATGTTTTTCCAAATATTTGACAATTTGGCTTTTTATTGCCTTTTCGAATATTTTTGAAATTATTGGGAGAAGTGAGATGGGCCTGTAATTATCAAGATCATCTCTAGCGCCTTTCTTAAAAATAGGTATAACGCATGCTACCTTTAGGATATCAGGAAATACATCTGTTCTAAAGCTTTCATTTATAAGTTTAAAAGGAGTAATTAATAGATTTTTAACAGTTTTTAGAAGGGTAATGTTTAAACCATATGTATCCCTGCTATTGTTGTTTTTTAAACTGTTAATAATATCTCGAACCTCTATGTAACTGACCTCATGAAAACTAAACGGCTCATTGGTGTTAACGAATTCCATGTATTGTAATGGATCAATGTTAGTAGCTTGCAGACTGCTAGTAATATCTTCCGCGATATGCACAAAAAAATTATTAAATTCGGTGGAAGTGATGTTAGGTTTTTCGGTGAGCTTATTGCTTTTATATGCATTTATTATACCCCACATTGTTTTCACGGGGTTACCTGATTTTTTTATGATGTCGTCATTTGCTTTGATTTTTTCACATTTAATAGTTTGTCTATATTTAAGCCTGAATTGGTTTCTTATTTTTTTATTTTCTTCCGTGTTAGCCCGCTTACACACATCATTTAAAAAATTTAAATGCTCCCTTCCCTCATGGTTCTAATCTCATTTGTGAACCATGTTGGTTGTGACAAATTATTGTTTTTAAATGTTAATAATTTTTCTGGAAATGATTCATAATATGCCAATAGAATAGTACAGTAGACAGTTGCGCAGGTCAGTTGTGCGTAACATCGCTCTAGTAAAAATCCCAAAATATAAAGTAAAATCTGGATTAAAAGGGATATAATTCAAACACAATGTACCAAAATCTGAAGAATCTGTAGTGGCGTTCACAAAAAAATAAAGTGAATATACAATTAATAAACAGTTAAAAATTGTGTTTCAGTGCGTGCAATCTAGATCGTGTAATCAAACTTTGTGTTAGATCTGAAGCAAATTTCCCAGAAAGGCTCGGAGTAAAAACCCAAGCGGGCCACCGTAATAAAGTACCAGGCACTAAACATCTGGTACTTAAATTTACAAGAATGTCTAATATATGTCATAAATGTGAATCGGCAATTGAACGTCGAAAGACAACAGCCATAAACTGTGCGGGCTTTTGTGGTAAGGCGTTTCACTTTACCTGTGTGGGAATCCCACCAGAAATAATAAAGTATATCAAGACACCTGGATTACACTGGTACTGCGATGAATGTGAGAAAGTAAAAAATGAGTATGAAAAAGTTATGAAAAATAGTATTGAAAGTAAGCTGAACAATGTTTTAAAAGATATGGAGACACTATTTAACAATGCTAAAATTGAAATAGTTCAAATAGCAAACGATAAGCTCTCAAAAATTGCAGCGTCAACAAATATACCAGAAACAAAACCACTTTACTCACAAATTGTAAATAAACAATCTATGGTAGTTATAAAACCAAAAAATATAGAGCAAACAAACACCCAAACAAAGTCCGACATCATGGAAAAATTAAATCCTGCCGATTTAAATATACCAATGTCTAAAATAAAACACACAAGAAATGGTGGTATAATAATTGGCTGTAATAGTGAGGAAGGTGCAAATAAATTTAGAGAGATAGCAAATGATAAATTGTGTGGAAATTATGAGGTGAAAGAAGTAAAAAATACAAATCCTAAGATAAAAATTGTAGGTATGATAGAGCAATATAAAAATGAGCAACTGATAAAATTTGTAAAATCTCAAAATGATGTCTGGACGGAGAAAAGTGTCTGCAATGTGATAAAAATATGGGCAACAAAAAACAAAAGAAATATTTTTCAAGCTATATTAGAAGTGGATGCAGAAACATTCTGTAAAATTATGAAGCAAGGTAATTTATTTGTGAACTATGACGTCTGTGCTATTTATGATGCCACCGATATCAAAATGTGCTACAAATGCAGTGGACTAAATCATGTCGCGAAGTCGTGCAGTAATAGCAAAATTGTGTGCCCAAAATGTTCCTTGGAACACCCAGTGAAAGAATGCCCTAGCACATCTTTGCCTAAATGTGTAAATTGTGTAAATGCAGGGTTAAAGGAGAGCAATCATTTCGCATGGGATAAAACAAAATGTACAGTTTATATAAAAAAATTAGAACATCACAAGTTGTCTATCTTTTCGAAGGAATAGCAATCACATATACAAAATACCAGTAACCTAAGTGAAAGTCAAAATTCTCTTGGGGCACTTGAAGAGGCGTCTAGGAGCAACCTATCAATAATTTACCAAAATGTAAGGGGCCTTAATACAAAGACTTCCACATTATTAAACAATATTAGTGCTACCATAGATGAATATGACATCATAGGAATAACAGAAAGTTGGCTGACCGAAGGTGTATATGAAAATGAAGTATTTCCCAGTGATTTTTTGGTGTTCAGAAAGGATAGATGCCGTGAAACTAGTGGAAAAACCAAGGGTGGGGGAGTAATTCTTGCTGTCAAAAACATATATAGTACAAAGCAAATACATATGGATTTTAGCGATCGATTTATTGATACGGTTTGTGTAAAAGTAAATACATCTGAGTCTAATGCACTATATGTTATCTTAGTATATATCGATCCGGCCTGTAACATCAACACTGTAAGTAATTTTTATAATTTCTTGGAAAACTTACCATTTCTCTATAACAATAATGTCCTAATCATGGGAGATTTTAATGTCTCCAAACTGAATCAGTATTATAAGAGCAATACATTAAATGATCAGTATGTTAGAGAACTTATAAATTTTCAAAACTTTTTTGACTGTAAGCAGTATAACAAAATAGCAAATTATTTAGACCGTATATTAGATCTGGTAATATCGAATCAAAATTGCACAGTGCAACGTAGCCCATTTTGTTTAGTAGATGAGGATGCACATCATCCAACTTTGTATATAGAGGTCTCTTTAGTAATCAATAAATTAACGCAATTGTCGTCTCCATTAAAATCTACCTATAATTATAAAAAGGCGAATTTCAATCTATTATATGAACTAATTAGAAACACGGATTGGACTGATATTGGAAGGTTTTCTGATGTAAATGATGCTGTAGAATATTTCTATTCCATTATATACAATATATTTGATAAATGTATCCCAAAAACAAAAACTTCCAAGAAATATCCAGTTTGGTTTAACAACCAAATCATAAAAGATCTAAGAAAAAAGGACAGAATTCGTAAAAAATATAACTTCTCTCAATCAAATGATTTAAAAAATGAATATAGTAATCTAAGAGCAAAACTAAAAAAGGATATTGATCAAGCATACAAACAGTACATAAATAAAATACAAAAGGATATTAGCGATGATTCAAGGACATTCTGGCAATTTATGAAGGACAAAAAAGGGGCAGTCTCCTTCCCAAATACTATGCACCTAGATAACCTAGAATGTAAAAGCGGGGAGGCAATTGCAGATGCATTCGCAAGTCACTTTAAAAGTGTATACAATGTAGATTTTCATGGAGATGACTCACACATAAAGCTAAATCCGCACATGGATGAAGTAGTTGTAAACTCTATTACACAAAATGAGATACGTGATGCTGTAAAGAGACTAAAGTCAAACAAAGCAGTTGGACCCGACAGGTTACCCTCTTACATCGTTAAAGGTTGTATCGACTTTCTTGTATACCCGCTTCACTACTTGTTTAACCTAAGTTTAAAAACCAAAGTATTTCCTGAAATCTGGAAAGAAGTCCGTCTTTGCCCAGTACACAAGAAAGATGATAAAACCAACATTAAGAATTATAGGCCTATTGCTATACTATCAGTCCCAGCAAAACTTTATGAATCGATTATCTATGACGATATCTATAGATCAGTCTCCAATAGCATATCCATTCACCAGCATGGTTTTATGAGACAAAGGTCAACTGCTAGTAACCTGATTAATATCACTCAGTTCATATCCCAAGAAATACACGAAGGAAATCAGGTGGATGTTGTTTATACCGACTTTCAAAAGGCGTTTGACTCGGTGTCGCATAATTTCCTACTTTGTAAACTTAAAAATGAATTTGGATTCCATGAGAATCTTATAGAACTCCTCACATCATATTTACATAATAGAAAACAGTATGTGTCTGTAAGTGGTTATACATCGAAACAGTTTCTTGCCATGTCCGGAGTCCCTCAGGGTTCCAATCTTGGACCACTGTTATTTCTCATGTTCATAAATAGTCTTACTGAAATAATTAGAACCTCCAAATATCTGTTATTTGCAGATGATTTAAAGATTTACATTAAAGTTGAAAGTAATATGGACTGCTTCCTGCTCCAAAATGACATTAATAATTTATATCAATGGACACTTCAAAATAAATTGTATCTTAACATTAATAAATGCTTCATTATGACCTATACTAGAAGAAAAACTCCAATTATATTCAATTACAAAATGAATAATACAGATTTGGCTAGGGTTGAAACCATGAGGGACCTAGGCGTAACATTTGACACCCAGCTCACATTTAGTAACCATATTTACACCATGATAAATAAGGCTAATAAAATGTATGGATTCATAGTACGCAATACGAAGATGTTTAACAATACAGGAGCTATTAGGCGGTTATATATTTCGTATGTAAGATCTCAGTTGGAATATTGCTCAATTGTCTGGAATCCATTTTATCAAATACACAAAAATAGCATAGAAACAATACAAAATAAAGTTTTAAGGTTTTTAAATTATAAAGAGACTGGTTTATATGATTTCGATATAGATAAAGATATATTAAGGGAAAGATATAATCTCAAAACACTGGAGAATCGACGAAAATACGGGCATATTGTATACTTACATAAATTGTTACATAGCAATGTAGACGATAGTAGTTTCCTGTCCATGATAAGTTTAAGCGTCCCCCACTATCCTACTAGAACTTATAGAACTTTCCACTTAGACCTGGCAGGTACAAATTATCAAATCAATTCCCCTCTCCACAGAATATGTAGTAACTATAATACGATCCAAGCCAACTGTGATATATTTGATATCAGTATAAAAAAACTAAAAACCATGTTAAATTCATTGTTTTAAACCATTGCTTTCTAATATTATGTTAAAATTAAGCTAGTATTAAGTTACTTTTAGGTTAATGTAAATATCAAATGTACCATATCACTCTGTAATAGGGCTTGCCTGTTGAGTGCATTACCAAATAAATAAATAAATAAATCTAATAACATGTTCCATTTCGTATTTACATCTAAGCTGCCGTCATCAATGAAATCCCATGTGACACCAGCTAGCTGTTCATATAAAATGTATTTGCCAGTTTCAGTAATTGGACGACACATCTTTTAATATTTAATATTATGATTAAAAGTAGTTACCTCGAGAATTACACTTTTATGATCAGATAAAGAGTTCTCCGAACTGTAGGAATTGTAGGCATCTGTTGAGAAATTAATAAAAATATTATCAATACAATTCGCCTCCCTAGTACTTTCCTTAATGGTTTGCTCCAAGCCGAAAGTTTTAAAAAGATCGGTTAGTGTTACATCTTGGTGGTTCCCTGTATTAAACTTTACATTGAAATCACCACAAATAATTGCTTGATTGCTATAGACAGTGATTAGTAGTTTTTCTAGGGTATCTATAAAAACATTGAAATCTCCAATTGGAGAGCAGTAGATAGTTAAAATTGTGACATTAAGGTTTTTTATTTTTGCTGCTGCTATTTCACAGTGTTTTTCGATAGACAATTTATTTACATTTATGAGTGGGTAAAATTCTAGCGATTTATTCATAAGTATTAGTGTACCCCCATGAGTAAATTCAGTTCTTGCAAAATGGCTTGCTACTGTATACTCGCTAACTTTGATATGTTGTATTTCGAATTCATGTAGCTAGTGTTCGCTAACACTGTGATAAAGTGCATCAATTACGGGTAAGTTTGTATGTCGATAGTTCATGGACAGGTTTTTCAAAAAGTTTACAATTATTGAACTTCCCATTATCACATTTTTAGCACTAGCAAACATAATGACATAGTCAGATTTTACAAAGTTCGAAGTTAAATTAACAGACAGAGTGGCAATTTCTTCAAATGAAGCTCTAGGGATTTTTTATTTTATTTTATTTATTTATTAACATAAAACAATGTTTACAATTAACATTCTTCTTCATACAGAACAACTTTTATAAAATTTAATACAATTGTTTACTGGGCACCTAGATGAATGTACCATCTGTATGTGCCCACGGAAAAAGTAGATAAATTGAGAGGATTGTTTCTATCCAAACAGCTGCAAATAGGAAAGCCGATGATACCTACGCTCCATCCCCCCCATGCGATGTGAAAGACTGATAAGCGAAGACGCTCATCAGTCTCTCACACCACACTAGGAATCCACGCAGACACCATCCGTCTCACCCGTCCACAGATGTTCAAAGCGAACCAATACTCTCTTTACAAGTATTACAATATACAACATAAAAAAAGAAAAAGTTTTGTTTACTATACAAAATAAGAATTACTAAAACAATAATTACTAAAAGAACTTTCATCATCTACTTCACTTTTAAAACTACAACATAAGCCTACAAAATTTTTCGTAATTTTTGATAATAAAAAGTTTACTTTTTTTGTTGAAATATTTCTTACTTCTTATTTGTTTTATATCATTAGGTAGTAGATTGTAAAACTTCGGGGCCAAGTAATCCACAAACTTTAAATTAATTGTTCTTCGATTTATTGGTATTATTATGTGCCTATTGACTTTGCCTCTAGTTAGATGTTGATGACTAATAAAGTTTTTCAATTTTTCTGTCTTATGTGTATAAGAACATACTGTTTGTATATACAAGGTATTTATATTACAGATGTCTTCATTGTAAAGCAAACTAGTAGGATATAATCTTTCTTTTTTTAACATGATTTTTAAAATTGAATTTTGTATAACCGCCAGTGGCTGCAGTTTCGTTTTATATGTCCCTCCCCATACAATCAATCCGTATCTTATTAGCGATTCAACTAGGGCTTTGTATACTAATGTTATTAATTTTCTACTTAAAAATTCTTTTAACATAAAAAATTTGTGAATTAATTTCCGGATTTTTTTTACTAAATAATTAATATGTTCTGACCATTTTAAATGTTGATCTATGATGATACCTAGATATTTCATATTCCTCACTGCTTTAATTTCGCTATTTGTGTTATTATTAATTGTTATGCTATTAAAGTGTGGTCTATTTGAATTTGTTAAAGAAAATGCTATATAGTTAGTTTTTTTTAAATTTAGAGTTAACTTAAATGTGCCAAGCCAATTAGCTACCTTCTTACATCCTTGTATAACATTTTCTTTGGTCTCTTCCCAAGTGTCACCCGTGAAAATGAGAGCAGTATCGTCAGCGTATGATATAATTTTACCTTTAATATTTATATTCAGCAATGAGTTAATGTAAGTTATAAAAAGAATTGGTCCTAGTATTGTACCTTGGGGTACGCCTACTTTTATTTTTTGCGGTATACTAAGTGTGTTATTTAATTTCAAATATTGATCACGATCCGTTAAGTAGCTTTTGAAGACATTCAAGACCATACCACGAACCCCATAATGTGATAACACATCAAGAAGTCTATGGTGGGGTACGGTATCGAACGCCTTCGCAAGGTCCATGAATACTGCTATGCTTTTTTTACTATTATTTAAACTATCTGTGATTTCTGATGTGAGGTAGTACATGGCATCAGCTGTGCTAATATTTTCAGTAAAACCGAATTGATTTTTAGATAAAATGTTATTAGCTTTAAAAAAGTTTATTAATCTGTCTTTAAGACATTTTTCGAAAATTTTTGCAATATTATTTATCAAACTAATTGGACGATAGTTTTGAATTTTAGTTTTCGAGCCCTCCTTAAAAATAGGTGTCACAACAGACTGCTTAAAATAGTTAGGTACTTGACCTGTGTTAAAAATTAAATTAATAATATGTGTAATGGGCTTCGTGATTTCCATATGCGCTAATTTTAAAAGTTTTGTAGATATCCCATCTTTACCAGGCGCACTACTGTTCTTTAAGGAGGAAATATGGTTTATAATTTCGTTTTCAGTGGCTGGATTTAAATACATAGAAGTTGCACAGTGGCTATTTAAAATAAAAGGATTTTGTGGTACATCAATCTTTTTTTCCATTTCAACACCAATATTTATAAAATAATCATTACAAAAGTTAGCCATATCAGTATTATTGTGGAATTCAATGTTATTTTCATCTGTGAATTTGAGATTTGTGTTTTTATTTTTACTTTTTTCATTTGTCGCATCGGTAATTATTTGGTAAATTTTTTTAACGTCATTTTTATTTTCTTCAATCTGATTTTTGTAATAGTTATATTTTTGTTTATTTATTAACGTGTTTAATCTGTTCCTATATAATTTATACTGCTGCTCTAGTTCTGGGCTATGATATTTCCGCAAATTCTTTTTTAGTTTGTCCCTATGTTTGATGGAAGTTATTAGGCCTGTAGTTATCCATTCTTTTATTTTTTTGTTTTGTCTGTTTTTTATTTGAATTTTTAATTTAGAACTAGTTAGAATATGTTGAAAAATTTCAACAAACACATTTGTTGCCTGTACGGGATCATTGGAGTTCAAAACTTTAGACCAATCTTGCAAAGAAATATTATTTTTAAAAACATTATAGTCTATGCGTTCGTAAAAGTGATTGGTTACATCATGCACTGATAATTTATATCATATGTACTGTAGGTAACAAATTTCACTATCTTCCCACAGGATCTTACGTTATCGTCTCTTATTATTAGTATTTGCGGTTTTCTTTTATTTAATTTTTCTAAACTCTGACTTACATTGGCCGGCAAGTTTTCTTTAGTGGATCCTGTATTGAATACTGTTTTGTGTGTCGTTGATAAATTATCAATATTGGCCGATTCCCTTTCATTTTTCTCAGTACTTGTGGGATCAGTAACTTCAGACTCTTCAATCTGAGTCATCGTTTGCATATCAGAGTTCTTCTTGGCAATAGCTGCTCTGTTTTCTCTTTTAATTTTATTTGTATTGTTACATGCTTACAATTTTCAGTAAACACTCCATGGATTCGAATAACTTGCAACAAGAATTTTCACAAACCACTGATTTATTTAATCACTAAAATTACACTAGTAAATACTTAAAAATCACACAACTAATAATAACTTAATCCAATATGATTTCACTACTTTTAAAACACTACGTACTTTTCTTCCTAAACTTGACAACTTTATCTAACCTAAAAACTCTGTATTGCCTACTTCACTCAACTGAACTCATCTTCTACAAACTGTCTCTGCGTAACCAGAACCACAGACTACCCAGAACTGTACTGGATACTAAACTGAACTGTTCCTTATACTTCACTAAACTGTACTGTTCCCCCCATCTGCTGGCTTCACCTCTTTATATACCCACTTGGAATGTCCAGAATATCATTGTAGAACTTTCCAGAAGATACTGGAATTCTCTATAATTTTCTTAGGCACTACTAAATGGTGGTTCGCCAGTTGGCCCACAGATGGCGCCACCCTTCTGGCCAGGGAGTAATTACAACTCTCCTCTCTGTTAGAGGGCAGCACATAACAGTATGCTACATAGCTCATCATTTTCCGAGTTTGTCTTGCTAGATTATCTCACAAGTTTCTAATGATGCATTTACTTGTATTTTTATTGTCATCATCGTTCTTTTCATAAACAATACTTACATAACTTGTATTAGAATTATTTCCCTTTTCTTTTGAACTTTTTATTGATGCTTCCTTCGTATCATTTACTTTGTTTTAGTGATCTTCTAACCATTTTATTTTTTCCCTTAACCTTGCTTATTTCAGCCATATTTATTTGATAAATTATTTTGAGTGTAACTGAACAACTGGATTATATTATTATTATAGTCTCTCGATATGTGCAGCTGGTCTAGCTCAGTAGAATAGCACTAACTTCTGATCGTTACAACAAAAAATTAGTCTGTCATTTCACCATTGAATGATCATTTACTAAAAATGTAGTGAGGGCGAAAATGCAAACACTTACAGACGTTTCCGAGATGGTTGCATCACCACTAGGTCACTTTTACTATATTTAAACAGGCAGCAAACTATATTTTTTTAACTATTATTGCACAGTTAGTGAAGTAACGTGTGTATGTCTCATCTGCACCAAAATAGTTATCTATTATAATAAGGAAAAATTAAGTATACAGGATCAGTCAAAAAGTCATGAAGAAACAAAGTTGCTTTTTGTTCAATGGAATACTGTAGTGTACTTAACTACTACTACTCCGACTTTTTGTTTAATCTATTATTGTATAAAACGAGATATCCAGAAAATAAAAATTAGTAACTGAGAAAAACCAACAACAAAAGAAGAGGACAATAATAATATTTAATAACGAATATATAGATATAAAATACTAACCATTTTGACAATATATTGAATAAATAAATATATTATATATTCCAAAAGATTTATTCATTTTATAGTGTAACCACTATAAATACCCTTTATATTATTCCATATTTCAGTTCTTCTTCTCGAAATTCTAAACAAAATTCATATAGCACATCATATACCTAAACTGTTTTCGAGATATCGAACTTTGAAAATTATTTTCTTATAAATTATACAAGAAAGGCTGAAGGACCTTGGTCGATGGCCTTTTGAGTATAATATGTATTATACTTAATAAAGAACACTTACTATTAATATTATTATTATTATTATACAAAAATATTTTAGTCCATTATGTTTGGAGTCCATCAAGTTACCTTTGAAAGTTTCTAGCTCCATAACAAAGTCACATCATTCTTTTGTGTAACAGTGATGATCTTGGCAGCATTCAAAAAACATTTAGTGTGAATAATTTTCATGCAAGAACGGTACATTTAAGTGAAACTGAACATATTGGAATTATATTGACCATAGAAGGTGATAAAAGACGAAGTAGTGACCAAGTAGTGAATATTTTTAATGAATTGCATTCCAATTGGGAACTTCTTTCTAAATCAACCGTTTCAAACACATTGCAGTGTTCTCGTCGTGGAAAATACAATAAATTCGACACAACAGTGGGCTTTAAATCATAACACGAGTTGATATTCCATTCAAAAAATTTGCAAATGGGATTTAATTAAGGAAAAGTAATTTTTACGAAGGCGCAATTTTCTATTTTAACTGGTGTCCATCATTTCTATTCTCAAAAGTGATCAGCTTCATCACTAGCACGAATTATAGCATAGAATAGTTTGACCATCTAGTTGAGCACTTCCTCTTTTTTTTTTGTATCATTCACGGGAGTAGACTTTAATGCACCGAGGCAAGCAGAAACTGCTGTTTTTCCCTGTCCCGTTTCATATAACGGTTAAATTGCAATTAAACCAATCCAATTTAGATGTTCACATTTGCGTAGTTGCTAAAGGTACTATAAATATTTTTGTTTTAGACGATTACCGCACATTCTTTGGAGAGAAAATTCCCTTTACAAAGCTAGGTTATAAAAGGTTGGAGGATTTTATTCAATCTGAATCTTCCTTAGTGTTAAGCAAAACTAGCAATGGGGAATTTTTTGTGGATGCGAAGATGTGCGAAAAATCAGCTCACATTACGGAAATGGTCCAGAAACAAAAAACTGATAAAAGGAAATTGTAAGTAAAACACTTTTAATTTCTCTCTGAATATTACCAATATCTATCTGTATTAGTCTTAAAATTCATAAGGCACACTTTTCTGTAGTAATATTGTATTCATGGGCATCTTCCTTAAGGCAATTTTTTTTAAAATTCTGTATTTAAGATACTACAAACTATAACCAATATCACGAATGTTGTCGTTCATGTCATCAATTTATGTACTTATCAACATGTGATTTTTCTACCTTTGCAAATACAAAGCGAGTAGGATGTGAATAACAGAAAGTCACATCTACTGAGGCTATGACAGAAGTTCCGAGTGTTTGATTTGTTTTGCAAATGAATATTACAACCATTAGTCATAGCCGCAGCCAACATTGAGCATTTTGTAAATTCTCTGTCAACTCGGTAGAGTGCAGTGGATAGAAGACTGAATGCAGTAGCCAGAGACATGATGGTGAAATTAAACGAGTGCTTTAATCAGGAAAAATGTAACGGATGTTCCCTTTTACCTTCACAAGAAATCCGTGCGATGAACAAAATACTTGTCTTTTGCATCCCAAGCAGAATTCATTCTTGGACATTTTTCTCCTTAAAGTAACCGGTTTTGAGATATTTGCTGCGAAACTTCGTGTAAGATCGATTTTTACCTGTGCACTCCAAACTACCCCTTAGTTTGGACACTGTCACTGCTAAATAGGTGGGGATAAGCTACAAGGTCAATAAGACATTTTTTTTTTACAGAATTTAACGACAATTTTTTAATTTCCTATACTTCTTTTTCTTCCAACACACGGTTTACAAGATAAAAGTGAAAAATCAGCATCAAGTCCCCGAATGGTGTGGGAACTTTTTGGATATCTATTTCTAACCCTATCGAGAGTACAAATCTCATATATCATTGCTTTATAAATTATTTCTTCTAAAATGTCTAAATTTGCGTGGACTAAATACTACAAGGCATTTGGAAGGAATCTGTTTGCAACCCTTTTACTTACCGACATATTTACTCCAATATTTTGAATTGCTACAGAATTATTTAAAATAAAAGAAAATAGTTGTAAAAAACATTAGAATATTTAAAACAAGTGGCTGACACAATAAAATTTTATAGGAGCATGTTTTTTTTATTGCATTTTAATTAACTGTTAATTAAAAACTCAGTAACGCCATATTGACTGACATGGTTTTTCTGGCTTTTTATTATGACATCTTTACACTTTTCAACTTCACTCACACAATAAAATCACATAAAAATTTCTGCCACCCGCTCCCTAGCAATTATATTTCATTGGTGTGTATTTGTTTAATTTCAAAATTATTCCCATATGTCTTTGTTTTGTATAATTTGAAGTTTATGTATTTTGGTTCGAGTTAAATATTTTTGTTGATCTGTAATCAATGTGCGTGGACTAATCAAATTTTTACAATAATTATATTAATGTAGACATGTTTAAGCAGTTGCTTATTATACCTATGAAATATACACATTCTTTGATATTTAATTCATTACATAATTGACATTATTTTTGAAATAAGTTGTTGATCAATAAAATTAAATGACTCCTAAATGCTTTATTTCATTTATTATATCTAGTTTGTTCCCATAATTTTTATAGTTAAATTAGGTTAATAAGAAAATATTGTCTGAAAGTTATTTGTGGTATTTCTACAAATATTCTTTCCTGTTATTTGGGTTTTCTACCACATGTATTATTCTCTTCAAAAACAAATCACCGAATCTACAAAATAATAGAATTATTGGAAAAAAAGAAAGCCTTTGCGCCCGTGACGTTTACGTCAAAGGAACAGTCAGAGGTTATGTTTTACAAATAATATAAATCGGAATAAACACAGAAATAATGTATTTTGCTGATGTTTCGGAAAGTAGTCTCTTTCCGTTTTCAAAGCTTTTTTTGGAAGAACACTTATTTGCTGTGTATGTCAAATAAACAGCTTTAAGATTCTGTTTATGTTATTTCCATAGATACTTACTACTTACACAGAACTGATGATATTTTCTTTTAGATAATGTTGAGTTTGTTATCTAAAAGAATATATCATCAGTTCTGTGTAAGTAGTAAGTATCTATGGAAATAACATAAACAGAATCTTAAAGCTGTTTATTTGACATACACAGCAAAATAAGAGTTCTTCCAAAAAAAGCTTTGAAAACGGAAAGAGACTAATATCCGAAACATCAGTAAAATACATTATTTCTGTGTTTATTCCGATTTATATTATTTGCAAAACATAACCTCTGACTATTCCTTCACGTCACGGGCGCAGAGGCTTTTTTCCAATAATTCTATTATTTTGTAGATTCGGTGATTTGTTTTTGAAGAGGATAATAGTACATGTGGTAGAAAACCCAAATAATAGTGTTATGTGCTGCCCTCTAACAAGGAAAGATGTGATTAAGTTCATGTTCAAAGTTTTCCTCAGAAGCTTAGTTCTTTCCCTGACTAGTAGGGTGGCGCCGTCTATGAGCCAATTGACGAACAATCATCTATTACATGGTAGAAAACTCTGTAGAATTCCAGAAAATTGTGGTACATTTCTATGGGTGTATATAAGGAGATGAATCCAGCAGATGGTGGAACAGTTCAGTTGAGTGAAGTATGCAGTTTAGTGAAGTAAACAGACAAGAGAGTTTTTAGGTTAGACAAGAGTTGACAAGTTTAAGAAGAAAAGTAAAGTACATAGTGTTTTAAAAGTAGTGAATTTATATTAGATTAGATTTTTAAATATTTCCTAGTGTAATTTTAGTGATTAAATAAATCAGTGGTTTGTGAAAATTCTTGTTGCAAGTTATTCGAATCCACAAAGTGTTTACTGAAAATTGTAAGCACGTAACAATAGGAAAGAATATCACTACAAAATATTGTATCCGATTGGAAAAAAAGTATAGACTCAGACTTGTCAATGAGTGCCATGTTCATAGGCTTCAAACCATAAATTGAGAAGGGCTGATATTAAAACTAAAATGCTGTGGAGTAGATGGTGTAGTGTTGGAATCGTTCCGATCGTATTTAAGGGAGAGATATCAGAAAACAAAATATGGTACAATAATTTCACCAAAAGAAGAAACAATACATGGGGTACTACAGGGTTCGGTTTTGGGGCCACTCTTTTTTATACTGTATAGTAATGATATAAAAAGTTCTATTAATAATTATTGTCTTATAAATCTCTTTGCTGATGATGCTGTTATATGTATACGATAAAAATGTAAATACAATAGAAAACTATTTAAATGCAGATATTGCATCTATGGAAAATTGGATATCATTAAATAAGTTAAAAGTAAACTCAAATAAGTGTAAGTGTATGTTAATTAATAGTAAACGTAATTTGAAAGCCCTAAATATTAATATGTACATAGATAATAGTAAATTAGAACAAGTATCTGAAATAAAATATCTGGATGTAATCATTGACAATAAATTAAATTTCAAAGCGCATGTTCAATATATAATAAAAAAAAAGTAGCTAAAAAAATGAACTTGTTATCAAGGATCAGCAATATAATATCTACATTGTCAAAAATAACTGTTTACAAGAGTATATCGCCTCACTTTGAGTACTGTGGCACTATTTTATATTTTATTACTGAGTCTGACATTGCTACATTACAAAAATTGCAAAATAGAGCAATGAGAATAATTTTACATTGTAATAGGTATATACCAATTGAATTAATGTTAGATACTCATTTTAGATAATTTATGTCTGTCAAACAGAGAACTTGTTATAATAGTTTATTATTTATTTTTAAAATTAAAGAAGGAATATTTCCTAAATATTCAGTAGATCGAATTTAGTATGAGGGAACAACATAACCATGAAACTAGACAAAGAGATAACTTTTATATACCATTTAGGAAAAAAAACTTTCACTCAAAATTATATTTATCATAATGGTGTTAAAATTTTTAATGCTCTTCCTAATAATATCAAGATAATACATAATTTAAATCAGTTCAGAAGGCATAGTATCAATTATTATATTAAATGTAATTTTTAAGTTTCTTTATAGGTTACCTATGTATAAATTCATTTTAATATAAATATAATATGTTTGTTAGTTTAGAGATGTATTGTAAATAGCTTATTTGCTAATAAATTCAAATTAATTCATCATCAGACACAAGAATGAATGATGTGAAGCAAAATTTGTTCACGAAACTGGTCACATAATGCAAAATTTTGTGAGATTTGATTCTTTTTCCCTTTCTAAATTAGTTATTACTCACGTGGGATTAATCTACCCATGACACAATTATCCTGAATCTGCCAACGTTAGATAGATGATTATCTTATTTTGGTCTCAGGAATATTCAGTAGCTTTTTGTACAGACTTTTAAGGACATCTTATATATTAATTCACAATATATAATTTGAATTATTAAACTAAATATCTTGTGAGTTTATAAATATTTTCTTTGCAATTTAGGTTAAGGAGAGCTCCTAGATTTGCACCTGCCAAAACAGCTCATTGGCGACCGAAAGATACCTATCATAGGGGTAGGTTTCACACGTCGTCGAGGCCAGCTGCTGTTTCCCACAATCAATTTGTACATAGGCCTAGTTACGATAAACCTTCGGTACCATCCAAAATTGTCATACCAGAGGGCTCAAATTTCCTTAAGAATCACCTTCAGAGGCAAACCTCCCAACCGAAGAAAGCGGATATTAGCGCAAGGTTGCAAATAAATGGAGCACCAGTATTACAAGAGAGAAATGTTATGAACAATGGTCGCACGGTGATGATAAACAACAATGCTCTCAAAGAAAATAAGGCTGTGGAAGAATCTTGTTCGTCGCTGGCGAGTACCAAGAGACGTATAACGCAAAAAATGTCAGAAATAAGTCTTGATAGAGACAGTGGGAATAGCAGTCCCATCAGTGAAATGGCTGTGAATGTGATTAAACCTAAGGTAAGACGCCAGATATTTTTTAAGCCGGCAAGATGTACTCACGTCGCTTTTCTAGTAACCGTATTACGAAGCCTTTCCTTATTGGTTATTTATCGTATTTGTCTATTTTGTAAATGTTAATTGGCAGCTTACGAATTTCTTTTCTCCCTCTTTCCTAATTTGAATTATTGTTTATAACTTAATATTATGAAATATTTACTTATTTAAATTTAAAAATATATATTTAAATATTGTCGTTTTGTGTTTGCTAGGTCTTAATTGTAGGTAACGTATTGACATCTCAGGAATAATTTTCTTTTAAACATTTAGTAGATACCTTCGTATGTACTCATTCTTTTAAGTCACACCCTGATTTTACTGCCAAAGAACTCTCAAATATTATTTAAAAAAAGTCTTTCTGAAGCTAATTGTAGACCTATGAATAGGGTTTTCCCAGAAAAAAAAATTATTGCTGAAATACTTAACTCAGGTAAAAAAATGATTTATGGCATATTTATTATCTTATTAATTTTACTAATAGTAACAAAAAAAAACTTGTTTGAAAAATATTGGGTTCATTTTAAACAGCTATAAATTGGCGCGTTCTATTTATTGACAGCACTCAGCACTTTTCTACTTTAGGTAAATTATCAGCGGCACCTTTAACATATCCCTTTTCCATTTGATTCCATTTTGATTGTAGAATTAATAAAACATAAACCAGAAACTGATAAAATAATATTTTCACTCCAAACAATACAAACATAAAAATATAAATTTAACGTTTTAGGTTAGTCATCTGATGTGTAATGTCGGTGAAGGTTAAACCTAAACTACAGTACAAAATATTAATGTCCGACGCTTTCACGAATAACTTGTGCGGCATTTATCTGGATTCTGATTGGCCAATATTTATACGTCCGCTGCTTTAGACCAATCACAGTACAAGCATTACAAATTGAAATTCTGAGAAGTTTTAGAGGAAAGCTTTATTTAACACACAGTTAAAATCTATTACAAACTAATTATATCCATAATCTCATTGGTTTTCCGGGTAGATACGCAATTCTGGCGCGTAAAAATGTCCGTTTTAAAAAGCAGTGAAATTATCAGCAAGTTGTTTTAACGATATTTTCTTAGAAATAATTCTTATTAGAAAAGTAAATTGTTGTAAATTAATAAAATGTTTTATTATATCCTTTTCACGACACAAATTGTTAAAATAAAATTAGTGGGAAACCCCTATTCAATGTATCCACATTTTTATTCCTCGTTTAAAGCCACAATCCATGAATCTAGTGTTTCTACTATTGATCCCAATTTTTATTAATAGTGCTCTGACATTTAGACCGTGCAAATTAATGAACTTTGTAGTAAATTTTAAACATTTTAGATCTTTTTAAACAACTGCTAATGCATTGCTTAACCAAATATTGTAAAGTTATACTGCTTGGAGATGTTAAAATTAGTATTAAGGGTGCTTCCCCCTCCTTATCAGAAATAGTCTGCCTTATTTCATCTTTTGGCCTTTAAGTCACAATGTACTAGAGTTACATTACAAACTATATATGACCTGTATTGAAGAACATCCCTTACAAATCTGGAAGATGACAGATGATCTAGTCATATTGGTCAGTTTATCAAAATAAAATCCCAGAAGAATGCCTGCAGTCATGACTGGAAACTTTCTAGAATTTTTAGTGAACACTTATTCATCTTTCATTGAAAATTATTTTCTTTTTAGAAAATTGAAAATTAATCACATCCCATCTATTCAGTGGTTTGATTCACTCAGATGTGTGAGGGATACACACTTTCTTGTATACAGTTGTATATAATTTTGTTTAAAAGGAAATCTTGATCAATTTCGAGAGTAAAAAGTCAATATTACAATCCCCAGAACACAATATTTCTCCAGAATCCTTCAATACCTATTTTTCTACTATATCCCAACATCTCATTAGTCTGCTATCTTAACTTCAAATATTTCTGCAACCGATTATTTTAAAAAACCGTTTTCTACATATGAAGTTACCGAAGCAATAAAAAATTTAAAAGACTCTAATTGCACTGACATTTATGGTATAAACAGTCGTATTATTAAAGAAATCATGGATATTATTTTACTGCCACTTACAATGTCCATCAATGCTTGCATTAGTGAAAGCCATTTCCCGGATGTCCTTAAGGTTGCTAAAGTCTTACCTCTCTTTAAAAAAGGAGATATTAATAATATCGATAAATTTCCACCTATTGCATTAATTCCAAAATTTTTGAAAGTATTGAAGCACCTTGTATATACCCCATATATAAATTTAGTTTTTCTTATTTATTTCCAAATTCCAGTGATTCTTGCAGTTAATTCATTTCATTTTTACATTTATTTACTCATTTAATATTGGCCACAATAAAGTTACCAGAATGCATTTTAAAATTACATTCTTTTAAAGCAACGTTAAACGCTAGTACGAAAGAATTTACTTAAAAATCGAGTCTACTCACAGCATTTGTTTACAATGGACACGATAAGCATCAAGTACTTCTGTTACTTCTCACAGGGTGAAATCGCCTTTCGTTTTCTATCTTAAGTCATGCAAAGGACGGATCTGCAAACTACGACGCATGTAGACATTGAAATTTATAATGTAAACATTTTCCAATTGTGAGACCACAAATCCAAAGCTTTCATGTAATTGTGATATCATTTTTACCATATAAAAGGAAGATGGCGTTGTATTTAAAATTAGAGAAGATAGACGGCATCTGAAGACAGCACCTTTTAAGCTATGTCGCGATATTTTCGCCGAACTTTTATATCTGCCTTTGAAATCCATTCTAAGCTGCGTCGCGAGTTTCGCTGAGCTTAATAAATTATTTTGTGGATATTTTCACTAAATCATCCATCTCAACTACTAGTTAAACAATATTATAACTTACATCTTATTTTAACGAATTCTTCTCAACCATCGACATGCTCGACGAGGACGTTCAACATGTAGAACCTGGGGGAGAGCATTCACGGGCGATATAACGCTATACAGAGCGCACAGAAATTCAGTAGACATACATTTTTAAAGGTGATCGCTTGCTTATTTCGAAACTCTATTTTATTATTTGCAATTGCATTCATATTCTGGTTTCGACGGGGTGTAATAGGGGAAATTAACGCATTTGTGGTAGGTATTAAAAGAATACTAGATTTTTGTAAATATTAGCTTTGATTTTCAACAAGAAAATATAATATTATATTACCAGTTATTCAGTTATGATTTCATTCACGATTTTAATTCACAAAATTTCACTTTCTGAATATCTTACTAGGGAAATTTGCGTTTGCAAAGTAACAAGTTTATATTCAAGAACTATATATTTAGAGCTATGCAATAACAAGGTACTTTATCACAGACTAGTCAAACTTCATGTCTGTCATTATTCTACAGTTTTTATAAAACTAATAGTGGACTTTCGTTTCCACCACATCTCATGCAAGGTTTTTCAAGAATGCTTTATATTTAAAGTACACTAGGAATATTTTCCTACTGTAACCACAAGGTTTTCTGATTGTTGGACATTTACCTAAAATATTATAGTTACATGAACTCGGCGTACTTTGCGTTAACAAAGGTTAGAAACATTGACTACGGCCAATCGGCTGGTTCTGTTCTCAATTGGGTTCAGTTACAACGAAGGATGTCAATATTTCAGGCAGTTGTCTGGTCACTTATTTCGATTGAAGGGTGATGCAAAACCACTTTCTTACATTCGCGGATTCGCGGCTTCATATCTTTGACAATCATAGGCAATCTTCTGGTTGCTTTTCTATTTAATTACTATAGGGAGATTTCCCCAGCATTCTAAAAGATTTTACGTGAGTGTAAATTCTCACCTCAGCAAAATTAATATGATTATCTGAACGATTGTTCCTACTCTAATCTCAATCAGTAAACAATGTATAACTAAAGGATATTTCCTCAACACTCTATGATATTTTACATGAGTATTTAATGCTCATTTCTCAACTTAATTTTGATAATGTACAAACATGACATGATTCTTGTCCTTTGTTTTGCATTCGATTCATTATTGGGCTATTGCTAACAACTTTTATTATAACTCATTATTATCTAGCGATTGCTAACAACTTTATTTAATTATAAACCATTATTACTTAGTGATTGCTAACAGCAGCTCTATTATAGATTATCATTATCAGGCCATTGCCACAACTCTAATTACTATTAAAATAACACAGCATACTTTTGTATCTCAGTTCTTGTTATTGCATCAAAACACTCAGCATATCTATAGTATGGTCATTACTATAGCGACGCATATTTTCCTATTATAATATTTAGACAATTGTCTCAAATATTTGGATTACTTTTGATTTCATGTATAGCTATTTGCTACATCAATTTATATAAAATAAAATGGGTTTTTTTACTATTTTTTCCCATCAATTATTGTCTTATTCTTTCACCTTTACCTTTTCATCATATAAGTAATAAACTAAATAAATGTTTTAATTTCAAAAGCAAAATAGAAAACAGACTTCAACTATAAATGTACAGTGCAATCTTGAGTAATAAGATACTACATAAATAACATACATAATTAACTAGGTCTCTCAATTAATAGACAGTGTGTTCAAGTTTACCAGGTATTTCAATTAACAGAGTGATTAATTTTCTAAGGTATATAGTATCAGACAGAAACAAGTAATATTAAACTTTATATAAAAGAACCTGGGTAATTAGAAAAGGGTTACTACACACACACACACAATGAAAATTTGGGTCCTACACTAACAAAACTAGACGATCACGCAAATGGCCAATCTTATTTGTTTATCCTTCAGATAAATAAATAGCAATGAATTTACTGGTGACATAATTACCAGGATTTCTGTTTATAAATATACAGTGGGGCCCACAACCTCTACAGTATCCTCAAAAAACTCCTCTTAAACTACAGTCAATTTGGCTTCAGAAAGAAATGTTCTTCCACTAAGGCGGTTCTTAAATTAGCAAATGATATACTTGAGGGTCTTGAGGTTGGTAATCATGTGGCTCTTAGCCTGTGTGATCTCCCAAAAGCCTTGGGCTATGTTTCGCATAAGCTACTTGTTGAAAAACTAAACTTTTATGGCATAAAATATATACCTCTGGATCTCTTCAATTCCTCTAAAAAACAGACAACAATGTGTTGCTGTTGACAACTTAACTTCTGAACTCCTAACAATAGGGCACGGGGTACCTCATGGCTCCGTTGTGGGGCCCTTGTTGTTTATTGTATATCTTAATGATTTTCGTTATTTTACGGCTCTAATAAAATGCGTTGCTTGTGTCGACGATACATCGATTTTAAACTTTAACTCTGATGTTAGTAATTTGCATAGCGACGGCATCAGCTCTGTACAACTAAGTAGCAATTGGTTTGCTTCTAATAATCTTAAGCTTAATGAAGATAAAACTCAGAAGCCCATTTTTTCAACAAGTAAAATTCTTGGCATCATCTTAGATATTCATTGTCATCAATTTAAAAAAATTCAATTTTCTGACCTAAACGTTGGGACTAATGCAAATTTGTGTAGCCACTTTTTCATTTAAGCTGATGCACTAGCTTTTATCAAAAATAAAATGTTTCAGAAAGTCGATAACAACAGAGTTTACCATATGGTGCAGACTTATCCCAATGATCCCCCGCCTTGTCACAAGTACGAATTGAGAATGCGTGGCACGGCAAGTTTTATTTAAATACTTTTCATTGGTAGTCCATAAAATGTCTTGGCCTAGAACCGAATTTGATGGCAGTTTACATGTTGAGCAGACTTTGTTGAGGTTAAAATACACTTTTCTATATTATACACATTTTTCTAATAGTTTTTGCAATAATAAATATTGAGTTTTAAAAGCTGTAAATCCAGGAGAGCCACGTCAGTTGTGTCAAATTGGGTATCTAGGGGCATTTAACACTTTGCCAACTGTTTCGCTACAGCCCCCCCCCCCTCCCCTGAGTAATTGTCTGCTTCCCCTCGAGGGAGGTGAACACACTCACATTTTTAACAAATCTTGATCACAATGTGATCGGTCTATTGGAGAGCACTATAATTTTTAGACCAAACTTTTTATTCAAATAAATAAAAATCAGAAGGAAATTATGTGTGTTAATTTTAATTATCCGTTTTTCTTTCTTCAGGTTACTGAGTTTGTTCGTACTGATGATGTTATTAGTGATTTAAAGAAATTTATAGATATGCATAAGATTGGTCAGTTGGAAATTGACTCGAGACTGGTAAAGACGAAACAAAATCGACTCTTTACATGTAAAATAAAGGTAAGACTTTATTTATGAAGTTATACAGAAAATTTTTTAGTTCTCTTTTTTTTTAAGGTTGATAAACATATTTATACGAGCTATCCAGAGGAATTTAATGAACCTCTGTCGGCTGAGAAGTACTGTGCAGAATTGGCATTGCAAGATCTTTTGTTAAAATATGATCGTAGGAAATCGTTGCTTTTAGCAAGCACTAAAGATATTTTGGAGAGGATACCGCCAATGCTAGAAAAACACCATCACGGTTTGTTTGCACTCATACTATTCATTGCATGTTATCTTTCACCTTGGGTTTCCTTTTTATGTTTTCAATCAGTCATGCAACAGAATATTACTAATGACTAGGTTTATTCATATTGAGTTTTATCGATTTGAGGGTTTCTTGAAGCATGTGACAGTTTCGTTTCATGAAAATGTTTTAAAACTTTATTGAAATTATGAAATATTCAATATTCGAAGTAGTACACAGAGTTGCATTTTGGTATTTTTCTTCGGCGTTTTTAAAGACTTCTAATTTAAAATGACATTTTCATGCAAACATTTTGTGAAATTTATCGTTTCAAAATTTAACTCATTCACTACCCTTAGTTCATATTGAATTTTGTGTTATAAATATTGAAGTTATAAGGACAAAGGAAGACATGATTAATTTCTTACTTTGGGTAAGTGACACGAAATTGTCGACCTTTTTCTTCAATTTAAGAATATGTATACCAAAAAATCTACAATATACCTTGTTTTTTGTTATTATCCACCCCCGGTGCTGTACGATAGACGAGTTTCCTGCGAGAACCATTGTCTAAGCGAAAAAAATGGTGAAGATCTGTTACGTGTATAATTTCATGGTGTGTTCTTGTTTTGCAACTATTTACCATCATAAATATTTAGTACAGCCCTCTGAAGATGGCGCCTAAATGTAGATTTTTCATGATTACAAAATTTTTAACCAGAAATGAGACTATACTAGAAGGTTTTTGACACACTAAATCCAAATCCGACCTCAGAATTGTTCAATCACGTCAGGTTTTCGAGAGATTCTAGCCTAAAAGTGGAAAATAACCCGTTTTTTCCCTGTATTTGAGGTTATGTTACATCACATTATGCACTGAGAAAAAAAATTAGTAGTGGCAAGTGAAAATTTAATTATAGCAGCTAAAAAGTTGCATACTATATGGGACAGGTAAACGGGTTAATTGTGGTAGGTAAATGAAGATTTCTAAAACTGATGACTTGACACAGGTGAACAACTTTAATGGGAAATAATTCGAGTAGTTTAGTAGTGATATAAGTGAAGTTTATTGCTGGAGTCACTAAACTATGTTTTAGTGGTATTAAATTTTTCAGCTAGGGTAATTAAATTATTTTCCGAAGTAAGTAGTAATGAGTAAGCAAAGCAGCTGCTATGATTAAACTGTTGACTTTTCCTTATTAATCTGTTTGCATATCATTATAAAATATTACACCTGTCTTAATTTAAGTACTCTAATTAAAAATAAGAGGCAAATACAGTTTACTTAGCTCAGTGTGCTAAAGCGTCTGGCTAGTAAACTGAGTTGCCTAGCAAAGTCGGTTCGATTCCTGCACAGCGAAACAATTTTTCATTAAAAAAATTGCCCCAAGAGTGGTTCGGAGTCCACATTAAACTGTAGGGCCTTGTCTCTCTTTACCTAGCACAAGATCCTTATGAGATCTTCCAGGGGGTTACTTCGGTAACTTGAGAGGCGGTTAAGTAGACTTACCTTTATTGAACTAGTTCACTTCTAACTACTTACAATACGTAATTCAGTCACTTGGTGATGATACCATCACGCGAGTTATCTTTGAAGCCCTGGCAATGGGCAAATTGTTTTAAATGCAGGCTCGCTTACCAAAGCAACAGTTATCTTGGTGAGTGAGCCTCTATTTAAAACAATTTGGCGAGACTTCAATGATACACATTATGGTATCGTTACTGCAGCATAGTATGTGCAATTGGCTGTTGATGCAAAATTTTAGGGTATCCCATATTTTAACTTTTGGAAAATTAACCAATGTAGATTTTATCTGTAAAATATTTATCTTATCACGCCATTTAACTTTGAAAGATATATGTATATTTCTTATATAGGGTTAAGTGGAAGAGCAGAGAGTGTCTCACTCTACTGAACTTCGCTCTTTTATTATTGTATTCAATAATAAATAAAGACATATTATTATTATTATTATTATTATTATATTATTATTATTTTATATAAAAATTGAAGAAGACCACGCAGTAACAGGGACTTTTTAATAAAAGTTGCAGATAATTTTACTTGGGGTTTAGGAAAAATTACTTTACATGTTTAAAATAGAGGTTAGTAAAAAATATTTTGTCTCAAATTTGATTTGGGTCTTATTTTCCAAAGTGAAGATATGGCACACCTTAAAAGCTTCTATAAGGGGTACAGAAAAAATGATTCAACATGTATGTATAATAGATTTGTTAAGTCTTAAATAAAATAATCGACATAAGTATCATGGCAGACAAAGACAGCATAGCAAATAAGCAAATGCAACAGAAAATATAAATACAATAATAATTGTCTACCTTCAAATCTGTTTATATAGTTTGATAAATCCCACTCATTTAATAATTTGTGAAAATGCATTTTATAGGTATACTTAAATAATCAAACTAGGGCACAAAGCACATACACCATACACCCAGCGTATTACACAAACAGCTAATGGCGTAGCGGTATTTTGGAGTACCTCGGATGTATTCGGAACGTCGAGACTGGATTTAATTGGCAAATTCTGAATTCATTTGCAGGTAACCATTTGTTTGTCATAAAAGAAGAGTGCAATTGAGGTAGATATATCTTCACTTACCGGAGTAAAATTTTTTCAGAAATGTTAGTTTAATAATGTTATGTGGTGCCCTCTAACGGGGAGAGATGTGATTAAGTTTCTGGTCAAAGTGAAGGGAAACCTGTTATTCTGTTGATGGCCGGTAGGTGGGGTGGCACCATCTCTGGGTCGATTGACGAACCGCCATCTAGCACGTAGTAGAAAACTTTGGAGGATTCTAGCCTGTTCTGGAAGGGTACGGAATGGGATTCTGGTACAATTCTAAGGGTGTATATAAAGAAGTGAAATTGAGCAGGCAGGACGGTTTTTTGGTTAGATAAGAGTTGACAAGTGATCAGAAAAGTAATGTACAGTTGTGATTTAAAAGTAGTGAACTTAGATTAAAGTTCGGGTCGGATTCGGATTCAGCGCGTCAAAAACCTTCCAAGAAGGATAGTGTTGTTTCTGGTTTAGAAGGTCAGTTAAATTTTGTCGGCCCGTGTTACCTCGGAAATATTTTCAGACAACTTTATGTAACTTTGTTCACGATTTTGCATTATTAAGGCTTATTTTGGTACAGTGCTAATCAAAATTTATTTTATTCATAGGCGGCAAAACGAGGGATCGTTACCCTTATTTAAATTTTTTTTTATAATTTTTTGTATTTTAAAACTTAATTATGATTCCCCGGCTAATATTACATAACATGGTCTTGGTAATTTAACCGTACGAGAAACCATTTTCAAGGTAAAGCAGTTTAAACACAATATTGAGGATTCGTTTGATAATGGGAGTTATCATTTGTCGAAGTAGGCTTTTGAAAAAATAGTTCAGTAAATTCCAGTAGATCACCGGATTTAAATCCAATGGACTATTCTGTATGAGGTCATAAAAGATTTGGTTCATTTTAATGATACTTTTAGTGAGGACGACATGCGAGCCGACACAGTAGTGGTATTTGAAACAATCTCTTGGGAAATGGCACAAGGGTCACAAATAATATTGTTCTCACTGCTGAGACATGCATCAAGTAATAGGGAGGGAATACATTTTGAGGAATATTTATCATTCTTATAATTTGAAGTTGTTTCTATAATGATAATTTATTAAACATGTTTACACAAACAATAACTTTTTGATCATTATTCAGCTAGGTACTTCATTGAAAGTAGCTCCTCTAGAAGGCATTTCCAGACATATATTTTGTTTTACTATTTTTGCTTACAAACAACTGATCATTGGTAATTAGTCTTTCAACCAAAGTTGTTTCAAAGTACTTTCAAGATAATCATTACCTGCCTAACCTATATTTAAGCACCATCTTCAGAAGGCCGTAGCACTCTTAGAGATCATTTTGGCAAGAAAGTTTACAGGAAGTTTTCTTCCTATTTTTGCAGGTAAAATCAGTACCTAAAGGGGAATATGGGTATTTTATGACACGCTCTATATATATTTATTTCTTTTAAAAAAAAAAATCGTGTGATTTTTTGTTGTTTTTCTTTTTCTGTAAACGTCACTGATGAAAGATGTAAGTCTTTATCATATCATATACTGTTTGACTCCCAATAAAATTTGTTGTCAACTTTGCTGTGTTTTCGAGACTTTCGCTTTTTGAGATATTAGCCATCAAAATTAAAGAAAAAAAAACAGACTTTTTTCAATTTTGAAGGCAATGTCTTGAGAACACAATGAGCCTCGAAGATCCATCTCATATAGATGATGGAAAACTATATTGGGAGTCGAGTATATTGAATGATATAGAAGATGTGCGACACCTTGGAAATAATAATAATAATAATAAACGTCTGTATTTTGAGGGCGAAGTTTGTCTATACGACATATGATGTTGATCAGAGAGTTCTACTGTAATTTGTATAACATAGCCAAATTAAAAAAATGAGGCCTCACAAATATTTAAATGTAATGAAGAAATAGATAATAAATAAACACTACAGAAATTAGACAACCCCCAATTCTAAAAGCCAGGGCTTGTGCGAAAAAACGCGGACATGCAACCATTTCCTCCGACAGTGCCGGAGCCAGGATTCGAACCTGGTGGTGCGATGTCCGTGTGATTAATTACGATTGCCACCTTGCGCCGTAACCCACTAGGCTATCGACCAGGCAGAAGATAGATAATTTATTGTGTATATGAGGAAACGGTTATGATTTTGTCGATGATGGTGACAATGTCTGATTTTTAAATAACACCCTACATTTTTTTCTCTCTTGCACAATCTCAGTTTATCTCTCTTCACCCTGCTTTACCTTTATTGTTGTAATTTTTGTAATGTTCAAATACGCTTAAAGTTTGTTAATATCCCGCCAAAACACTTAGTTGTTTTAATTTCCTTTGTAGGAATCTGGGTTTGGCAGCTTCAACTTGACTATGCTGACAAATATAATGAACAATTGCCCGTCGACTGGCTTAAAATAATCGATAGCAGTCCTTGTATCCAGGTAGAGAAATGCATGGAAAACTACGTTTTACGCCATTGCAAACCGGGTGATGTAAGTATTGTTTAAATTATTCTATTGTATTATTTGGAACATATTGGTCGCGTTCATCATGCGGTAGCGCTAACTGTGCGATCACGTATCATTACGTCATTTGATCACAAGAAGCCAATGAGGATAGTGCGAGAAGCGTGGTTTAAGCATGTGATTAGTGAGCGCTACCTGATCACTCACCGTGATGATGAAATTCTTGCAGTTTGTAATATTCATATTGCGTAATACGTTCTGGTAGTTTAGACATAATTTTTTATACGTATTTTATTGTTTCATTGCATTTTGTAGATATATATGACATGCTAATATTAGTAAAACTGCATCTTCTAACTACTTTTAATCCCTGGAGATGGACTTACTGCCATTTTTCTTCTTTTTAAGAAATGTTTAACCATTTTTTATTAACAAAAAACAATACTAACTAAAAGCAAATGTAACAAGTTCATTAAAATTTCTATATTAAGGTATGCTTAATCAAGACCATTCAAATTTATCTCTCTCTAATAACATGTATTCATACAATTGCATATACAAGGTGATACAAGCCCCGAAACGAAACACTTAACCATTTTCCATTTTTCCATGACCATTTTTGAAATATCTCGCCTTCTATTCGATGGATTTACTTAATGTAACAAAATTGTTTAACACCCTGAATAGGTTTCAAGACATATTCGTACGACATAACCTTAAAATCACCTGAAAACGCATATAACCTAAGTTTTTCATTTTAATCTATAACTCTTTAGGGAATGGACCAATTTTATTGAACGTAGTGTATAGCATTATGGTACCAGACCTTATATCCCGTTACGCTAATTGATTGTTATTGATCGGCTATTATGACGGCATTCTTACCATGACACATGCGCGATTGACGTTAAAAGGTATTGATGTAGTAAGAAGTATGTGGGCTCCTCAACAGTAGTCCATGGTGTAGTGGGTAGGTTCCTGGTTTTCATGCGTGAGGTCAGCAGTTTTAGTCGAATTTTTACAGTTTTTTTTTTACTACATTTTGTTAGCAACTAAAATATTTAATACGAATATTTCTTTAGGTTAGTTCGTTAGGTTAAATATGTTAATGTTATTTGATGTAGTATAGTTGCTTATGATAGATAATTTTCCTTGCCCTAATAGCCTACCAATAACAATCAATTACCATAACAAGATATAAATTCCGGTACTGGAACGCTATACACAGCCTTTATTAAAACGTGTCAAATTTCAAGATGATGCATAACCTAGAATTACTAATAAATAAATTTTATTTCAAAAATTGGAAATGCTGTACTGTTCTGCCAAATCATTGTAGGATTTTTTTTCAAATTACTTTACTTTCATCCTTATTGGAAAGATATTCAATTCAATTTTTCACATATTTTTTTTCAATTTTTTCTCAAGATGGCGGATTGAAAAATATGGAATAGGTCTAGATTTCTTAAGAATTTCATTGCGAACAAGTTAGTATTTTTGTTGTTTTTGACCTGGACAAGCAGAAAAGCCATGAAAGCTAATCAGAAAAATTCATATAATTTTTTAAGCTCCCGTGATTTCTTGGAGGAAACATTTTTTTCGTAACTAAGAGGTACAAATACATAAAAGTCAGCAAAGATCATGGCCAAAAGAAATTAGTTCATGTCAATTAGACTATATTAGATCGAACACATGAATAATACAAAATCGTAGGTATACTCAGAAATGATGTGATATTAACAAGAATACCTTTCTTCAGTCTATTAGACCAAAGAATATTTTCTTTGTCAGTGTTTATTTAAAAAGTTGAAAATAAAAAAGTTGAATTGAAAATCAGGGTTCCCACCAACCTGAGAATCCATGAAATTTCAGTAAAGTCCTGGAATTTCATTCATCAAAATACGTTGAACTGATTTTCTACTGTACAAAAATTACCTATAAGATTTGAATTATCTATTTGAGTACATTTTGGTAAAAAAAATTTAAACCAACTTTATCTTAATATTACAAAATTTAAATGAGTAATGATCTTTCCTGAAACTAAATTGAATGTAGCTGAAAGTAGAATGAATACAGTTTAGAAATTTTTTATAGCAAAAATATTGTCAATTCACGAGTAGCTGAAAAACCAATTTAAACAGTTTGTCAGATTGAGAATTTTTAAAGATTATAAAAATGATGAAAGACTTGTCACGTTTTATAGTGCTAAACTCAAAAGCGAAACAAAATTCAAAAATCTACAGTGTGATATGATTAATATTAATATTTTCTCATGGAAATGCTTTCGTTGAGAGTGGTTTTTCAATTAATAAACACTTGCTACAGTGGAGAACCTACAAGAAAAAGCAATCACACAACGATTAGTGTCTGACAACATACAATATCCTACACTGTGGAGGAGCTTCGGAAGTTGTAATTGGTAATAAAATGAAACAGAAAATTTGTGTAATTTTAATCAGTGAAGTTAAATAAATTGAAGCGAGTATTGAAACATTAAAGAGTAATATCTGATTTGCTTTGTTGCATTTAAAATTACTATTTGGATAGAAAATGGAGATTTATATGCAGTTCTTGAAAATATTATTTTGGGTATTTAGCTGACAGCTATCATAGAAATATCTAGTATTAAATATAATACCGTTGATCAACCTAATATAGTAACAAAGTGAATAAGTTCGGTCAATTTCAAAAAAATATATAGCAGAACACCCTTACCTAGAGAGCGTTTTATTATGTGATAACTGATACAACACATTATTAGCTGCGTACAGACTGAGCGAGCAGCCTCGCGAGCCGTGCTTCGCGAAGCAATTGCTCTGGCTATGTGGATGTGCCTCGCTTGCTCAAGTTCGCGCGATGCCACGGTCGAGCTGCCTCAACGTGAGCCAAGCATTGTCGGTTTTTTGTCCATGCTCGTGGTCGTCATCAGGACGTGCGTTCAGTGACTTGTTTATGCCCGTTCCCGAGCATTAAATGTTTTTTTAAATGGAAAAAGATTAATGTTTAAAATAATACAACTTTATAGGAGTTATAAACGACTTTGGGATTCTCCGAATGCAAATCTTGCAAATAAAGGTGTAAGGCAAGATGCATGAAAAAATATAAGCCATGAAATGGGATTACTAGTTGCAGAATTTAAAAAAAAATGGATTAATTACTAAGTTCATACAGAAGGGAGAAATATAGAGAGAAATTTTGGAAGCTAAAAGTATGCATAGTTTGTTAAACTCATCCAAAGACGTCTGTAAAATTCTGCAGGGTTTCATCAAAAGCCAACACTTTTGTAAAATTTCTTTACCCAGTGTCATTTTTGACGTTTGTTTTTCTTTTTCTTAATACGATGTAACTTAAGAAAAAACTGAGGCAGCTACAGCAGCCCGTAAGCTTGGAGCCATAATGATATTTCAAACGAAACTGATTACATGTCTCGGAAAAATATTGGCTCACCATGCTTCGCAAGGTTGCCTCACTGTAAATTTTTAAAGCTGCGGTCAGCCTCGGGGCGAGACATGCCTCGAGAGGCTGCTCACTCAGTCTATACCGCGGCTGCTCGCTCAGTTTATACACGGCTATTCCCTAATACAACTATTTGCATCATTAGCCTTAGAGAGAACCTAATTGTGTGATAGAACACGCTATTTCCTAATGAAAATGAATTATTAAATAATGGAAATATAAATAAATAATTAATTCTTCACCTATTGATGATGTCTTTGTATGAAAGTTATCAGCTAAATAGCCAAACTAATATTTCCAATAATCGTCAAAGCAGAAATAAGAGTGCACTATAGTAAAATATATTATTGTTCATGTTTCATATTTTCTATGTTGAATATCTAATAATATTGTGTTCAGGCAAGGCAATGTTTGAGTTTTAATTTTACATTTTGTGTCATATCTGGCTGATAAAGCTAGATGAATTCCTGTGCATTTAAAAAAAATTTAGATGGAATTTTAACAATTCAACATTTCAAATAAATTAATTCTATAAATAACATAACGACAAAAATTATTTTAATAGCATATTTTCCATGTTGATCTGATGAATATTAATACATTAATATCGACTTATAAACAGAGGTTTTAATATAATGTGATAAATATTCATATTATGGTCCTGGAAAATTAACTTTTGTTCCTGGAAAGTCAAGGAATTCAAAATTCCAATGTTCGTGGGAACACTGAAAATGTAAAAAAGAAATGGCAATAAATTCTTATTCTGTAGTATGAAATTAACGCATGTGTTGTTTTATATACCAGTCATTCACTACATCTTGCACCCGATGCTAGTTCCTTTACCTATGTAATAATTATTCCCATTCTGCTTGTTTCGACTCACATTTATATTATAGACTGAGCGATAAATAAATCCATTGATTTAAAAAAGCTACAGTTGTTAATTCAATGTGCGTAAATATAAAGAATGACGAATTTCGTTCGAAATACTCCCAGTATCATTCACATCTAATTTACCAAGTAGTTTGGTGTTGCATCGTATTATATAATCGTGCTGCATTGTTAATGTACATAGTCGCCTGAATTTAACGTGTGGCCTTGTGGTATGGTTTGCTTGGGACTAACTTGGACTAACAAAGAACACTTTCTAATATCTTAGGCATTACAGAAAGGCCAAAAGTGGAGCACATTCATGACATTAATGGACGTGTCGGTGCCTTCGAACACTGTGCAGTTTGGAGAAGATGGCAGGCTTTATGCCGAAGTGACCTGCGTCATGTCAGCTAATGAGATATGGTGCCGACAGTGCTCAACAGAGGAGAGTGTAAGTATATTTTAATTTTGGCAGTTGTAATTTTTATTTACAGCTTTGAAGATATGTGAGGCAATACGGTGGTGATGATTTATAATCTGAAGTAATATTTTTAGATATAATTTTAAATTGAATTTGGTAGCAGGCAACAGTTTCGTAACTGTTTCGATTCATAAAGAGAATGTAACTGTTTCCATCTTTAAGTAGTTTTTTTTTGTTTCGGAAAGGGTATTTGAAGACGATTACCTGATATAGTTGATATGATGTAATTGCAATCATTATCTAAATAGGTTCCATTTACATTTAATATCAATAATATATGTTTTAATAACTTCAACTGAAGGAAGGATATTAGTGAGGACAAAATTAAGCTTATACTTACGTTTAAGATCAGTAAAATTTCTCTGTTTTTATTCAGACAAAAGGTGGCGACTACAAAGTTAATAATTCAGTCTAGAATTGCGTAATATACGCTTTAACTTAAGATTGTGTTTGCACGCAATAGTCAATCGCGAGTAAATTTGTAAGTAATCAAATTACATCGTCCTGTTGATAACACAGAAGCCACACTAATCTAGGCAGCGTACAGGACCGTACGAATTGTAATCGCGACTCGATTTTATGTTTATATGTACCAGTTACAGACAAAACCTCGTTGACAGAGAACATCTTGAAATATTGTGGGTTGCGCGTATTTAGTTGGCATAGAGGACTATTAGTAAATCAACGAATTTAGCTATCAGGAACACATAAATGCTGTGGTATAATTTGATATGAGTATAGTTTGAATAATAAATACGTAGGTATTTAGAACACCGGGAAATGTACAGACTTTATTCATGATTGTGTTTAATCCATAAATGTTTATAGTTATTTAATAAAGAGCAAATTAGTGAGCCATGTAGAAATTTTTCTATACACCCGTAATAAGAATCTGTACCACAATGGAAATTAAAATAATTACCTTTGAGCATTTCTCATCTCAAAAACAATGTTTTAGTATTCTGTGATCTAAGAGTGCTATTTTAATTGTCATTTTTGAGGACTAAAGTGTAGAAAGTGGCTTCTGTCCCTCGAGGAATAAAAGAAATCTCCTTGAAAATGATTATTACAATAGCAATAGCGCACTGTCAGACTGTGGAATACAAAAAAATTAAATAGTTTGTACCAATATACCATAAAACGAAAGTGCTTTTCAATTGCTCCTGTAATTGACCCGTCACATTTGGTGATAAAAAATGCACTTAGTCCCTTGGTATAATTATAGTACATTATGTATAGCAATGGTATTTTCAAATAAACGGTAGTGTAATGTTTTCCCCCCGGTGTATTAATTAATATAAAAATTCTATATAAAATCCTTGATCGTGAAGCAATCAAGAATATACTAAATCCCATCCAGTAATTATTTATTTCAATTTTATATCAAAATAAATAAACAAATTGGCCATTTACGTGATCGTCTAGTTTTATTAGTTTAGGACCCAAATTTCATTATGTATGTAGTAACCCCTTTTTAATTACCCCAGGTTCTTTTATATAAAGTTTAATATTACTTGTTTCTATCTGATACTATATACCTTAGAAAATTGATCACTCTGTTAATTTAAATACCTGGTAAACATGAATACACTGTCTATTAATTGAGAGACCTAGTTAATTATATATGTTAGTTATGTGGTATTTTATTACTCAAGATTGTACTGTACATTATTTATAGTTGAAGTTGTTTTCTATTTTATTTGATTTGAAATGAAACCATTTAGGTAATTTATTATTTGTATGGCTAGGAAGGTAAAGTTGAAAGAAAACACAGTAATTGATGGGTAAAAATAGTAAAAAAAAAAAACATTTTATTTTATAATAATAGATGCGGTAAATAGCCCTACATGGAGTCAAAAACAATCCAAATATTTGAAACAATTGTCTAAATATTATAATAGGAAAATTTACGTCACTATAGTAATGACCATACTATACATGTTTCAAGGTTACTATGCAATGACAAGAACCAGGTAATACAATCGTATGCCGTGTTATTTTGTAGTAGTAATTAAAGACGCGGCAAATAGGCCGATTAAAATGTTATTGAAATTGTGGTGTTAGCAACAGCTATGATGAAATTAAACTTAATGCAAAACAGAGGACAAGAATCATGTCATGTTCGTGTATCATACAATTTAAGTGATAAATGAGAATTAAATACTCATGTATAATATCAGAGGATGTTGAAGAAATATCATTTATTGGATCTTTCAAACGGTAACTACCAAATTTTGTATGACTTCAACAACGTAAAACGAGGAGGGTAGATGTAATTCAAACAGACTAGACATCCTGGTTCAGTACTCGACGTTAAAAAGTAAACATCTCAGAATTAGAGAAAGTTTACGGGACAATTGACCCAGTACTGACCGGTGGCCTGTACAGTTTGTAGTGCGCAAGGTAATTAAGTGGATGGATTGTTATTAAACAATCATAGAAAACCAAATAGCCATTGGTGAGAAATCTCACAATAATTTGAAAGGATTCCTGTGACATTTTACATGTCAAATTAGGCACACGGTAGCCCTTGATAGTACACCACTGAAGAATAATGGAAGTGAAAGTTTCTTGTCGTTGCATAAACACCGAAAATATATAGTTCTTGAATATAAACTTGTTATTTTGCAAACGCAAATTTCCCTAGTAAAATATTCAGCATGTGAACGTTTTAACTAAACTCATGAATGAAATAATAACTGAGTAAATTGTAATATAATCTTATCATGTTTTCTTGTTAATAATCAAAACTTAATATTTCATTAAAAAAATCTAATGTTCTTTTAATACCACAAATGCGCCAATTTCCACTATTCCACCCTCTCGAAACCAGAATATGAATGCAATTGTAAATAATAAAGCAGAGTCTCGAAATAATCAAGCTATTAACTTTAGATATTTATGACAGCGGAATTACCTGACGCTCGGTATAGCGTTAGGTCGTCGTTGTCTCTCCCTCAGCTTCCGCATGGTTAGCTTCCTCATTGGGCAGAAGTAGAGCCATTAAAATTGCCTTTCATCAAGAATTCATTAAAACAGGTGATGTCTGCAGCTGTGATGAATTTGTTAAAAATAAGATGTAGTTCGTAACATCATTTGGCTCATAGTTTAGACGGCTGACTTAGTGAAAATAACCACAAAATAATTTATTAAGCTCGGTGAACTATAAAAAGTCGCGACAAAGCTTAGAAGAAATTTCAAAGGCAAGTATAGGAGTTCGGCGAACTACAAGAGGTCGCGATGTAACTCCGGACTCTACACCGTTTCCTTGGTCGTACGCTCGGAAATGTTTACATTCAAAAATAGCAGTGTCACCCACACATAGTTACTGAAAATGTGTGAACAAAAATAAATTAGAACCATTTTGCAGACATCAGTTTTATTAAAAATCGACAATCGCACATAATTTATAACCTTAATTCCTTCCAAGATTTAATATATTATTCACATAATAATTCGGGAATTGTGCAGTAAATTTGAATGAAATTGTTGCGTTCTAATATAATGAATGCAACTGGTGCATCTTTTGTAATTTTTTATAAAATGTTTTAATCATAAAAAACAGTAACTACCTACTTCTCTTCAGAGAAACGGAAAAAATAAAAAGGATATATAAATAGCCATTACTTCATTTGGACAGATTTTTTCGTATTATGGTAGAGATCAAAGTACTGTCAATCTTAATAAATAAAAAGTAATTAATCCCAAAAATATATAATCAACAATACTTTTAATGACAATGTCATTTTTTAACATTAATATGAGTAAATAATTAAACCAAGTTTTAAGTGCTATTTCAAACATTAAAAATGAAAAATTATGAACCCGACCCTGCTTTGACACACGTCTAGCAATGTCATCGCTATGATTTTACACAGAATTTAACAGATCCATGTTCGACATTACACTTTAATAGGAGCAAATATTATGCAGACTATATTACATCGTATTATATTTTATTTGAATATTTAAGTCCCTTTGTAGAATATAAAACAATTTATGGTGATTTGAGATGAATGACAGGTACGTTCGCATTGAATATTCAAGGAGGAGAAAATTTTGGAAACTTAATTTTACCTAGGATTACAATATAAAATATAATAGATCCTTGTCTTAAGTCTGCTAGTTTACCTAGTGAAATCAATTCTGAATTCTGTTGGCTCGTTTTTAAGAAGAGTGTAAAATAAGATTGAAAATATTTTATGCACTAATTGACCTTGGTAACGCATATTTAATAGTTGAATTTTCAGGAATAATAACTTAAATATTTCTTAAAATATAACCTAAGTATAACTTAATAAATTACTGATAAGTCCATATGCATTCAAATTTGTGAATAATGGTTGCTATTGCATTATATTGACTATCTCGGGTTATTTGTGACTAAATTGGTAAATACAACTAACTGTGCTGCTTGGGTATATTATATTGTTACGTGCTTACACTCTTCAGTAAACACTCTGTGGGTTTAAATAACTTGCAACAAGAATTTTCACTAACCACTGATTTTATTAATCACTAAAATTACACTAGCAAATACTTAAAAATCACACAACTAATAATAACTTAATCTAATATAATTTCACTACTTTTAAAACACTAAGCACTTTACTTTTCTTCTTAAACTTGTCAACTCTTGTCTAACCTAAAAACTCTCTTGTCTGTTACTTCACTAAACTGCATACTTCACTCAACTGAACTGTTCCCCCATCTGCTGGATTCACCTCTTTATATACACACTTGGAATTTCTAGAACTCTATTCTAGAATTCTCCATAGTTTTCTACTATGTACTAGATGACTGTTCGTCAATTGGCTCATAGATGGCGCCACCATACAGGTTTCCTTTCATCTTGAACAGGGACTTAATCACATATTTCCTCGTTAGAGGGCAGCACATAACACTGCCCCCTCCTTAAGCCTGAACGTCCCGGTCAGGCAATTCAGATTCCCCAACATACTTCATACTTCGCCAACCTGTCCAAGTGCACGATCTTCATCTTGGACTTCTTACTATGTTGAATTCGGTAAACAACGTCATTGATCCGAGTGATGACTGAATACGGTCCTTCCCAGGGTGGGTGAAGCTTCGGAGATCTTCCCTTCTTTTGCTGTGGGTTATATAGCCAAACCAGATCGCCCTCCTTGAATCCTGCTGACGTTCCCTTCCGGTCATAGCGAGCCTTCATTCTGTCACTAGCTATGCTAACTTGGTTTCGAACCAATTCGTGGACATTCCTCAGCTGTTGACTAACTTCGTCTGCATAGTCATCCACGGACAGCGGCTTCTTATCTGGTGTACCAAACATCAAATCACATGGCAGTCTGATCTCGTGCCCAAATATTACACGAGCCGGTGTCTGTTTAGTAGTCTCATGAATGGCAGCCCTGTATGCCATTAAGAAAAATGGTATATGTCGATCCCAATCTCGCTGGTTCTTGTGAACTACCTTAGAAAGATGTTCCTTCATGGTTTTATTATGTCGTTCCACCATTCCATCTGACTGGGGATGAAGAGGGGTTGTCCGAGTCTTGTGAATGCCCAGCAACTCACAAACTTTCTGAAATACCTCCGACTCAAAGTTTCTCCCTTGATCGGAATGTAGCTCCAGGGGTACACCAAATCGGCATACAAGGTTATCCACCAGAACTCGAGCAACAGTAACTGCTTCCTGATTCGGAATGGCATAGGCTTCCGGCCATTTACTAAAATAGTCCATAGCGACCAGGATGTATTTATTCCTATCATCTGTCACTGGGAATGGGCCCGCTACATCTATAGCAATCCTCTCAAAAGGAGCTCCGACGTTATATTGCTTCATTTGGCCCCTGCTCTTCGTCTGTGGCCCTTTGATGGCTGCACAAGCCTTGCATTTGCGGCACCAAGCCTCCACATCTTGACGGCTATTGATCCAATAAAATCGTTCCTGTACTTTAGCCAGTGTCTTATTCATACCAAAATGTCCCCCAGACACTCCATCATGTATTTCCTGAAGTACTTTTGGGATCCGACAGCTGGGTATCACTAGACGCATGGTAACTTCCTTCCCGTCTGGACTTTCCCATGCTCTCTTTAATAGTCCATCTACAACCTTAAGGGAGTCCTATTATGCCCACAATGCCTTCAGCTCCACACTTTTGTCCGAAACATCCTTCCATTCCGGTCGCGTTCCTTTTTCTTTTGCCCTTAATATAGGACCAATTACGCTGTCATCCATTTGTTCTCGTCTTAGAACTTCCTTTGTCCAATCATCTGGAACATCTACCTGAACTGTGTTTACTATTACCGTGCCCTGTGCTTTTTCAACCCGATAGCAGTGCTTGCAGTCATCTTTGCACGGTCTTCTTGACAGAGCATCTGTATTTTTATGAGACTTTCCAGGTCGGTGTTCGATTGTGAGGTCATATTGCTGCAGTCTTTCTAACCAGCGAGCCAGTTGACCTTCTGGAGTTTTCAGCTGCAGTAGCCATTTTAATGCAGCATGGTCGGTCCTGATTTTGAAATGTTGGCCATAGAGGTACTTGTGAAAATGATCCACGGACTTAACAATGGCCAATAGTTCCTTCCTTGTTACACAATAATTCCTCTCTGGTTTGGACAGTACCTTACTGAAATACTCGATTACTTTTTCCTCTCCATTTTGGACTTGAGATAGTACACATCCAATTGCGGAGTTGCTAGCATCCGTGTCAAGAATATAGAGGCCCTTTTGTTGGGGATATGCTAGCACAGGACTACTGCATAACGCTGCTTTCAGCTTCTTCCATGATGTTTCACACTCCGGTGTCCACTGATATTTAACTTTCTCCTCCGTTAGCTGGTGTAGTGGCTTTGCTATATCCGCAAATCCTTCCACAAAACATCTATAGTAAGTGCAGAGGCCAAGAAAGCTTCGTAATTCGTGTACATTTGAAGGTCTTGGCCAATCACGCACGGCAGAGATCTTGTCCGAGTCTGTCTGTATTCCCTCCGAAGATACGACATGTCCAAGGAATTTCACTTCTTTTTGGAAAAGTAGACACTTCTTTGGATTCAACTTTAGATGTGCATTTATGATTCTCCCAAATACTTGAAGATTTTCCAAATGTTCCCTGAAGTTTCGTCCCATAACCATTACGTCATCAAGATAAACTAAGCACGTCTTCCAAGTTAGTCCTCGGAGTACAAATTCCATCAATCTTTCAAAAGTAGCTGGCGCATTGCAAAGTCCAAAAGGCATCACGGTGAATTGATATAAACCACTACCTGTTGAGAAGGCAGTCTTTTCCTTGTCGTCAGGGTGAAGTCCCACCTGCCAATACCCACTTCGAAGGTCTAGAGTTGAAAACCATCGTGACCCTGCCAGCGTACTTAATGTATCGTCAATTCGTGGTAGTGGATAGCTGTCTTTCTTCGTAACATCATTCAGCTTCCGGTAGTCGACACAAAATCTCAAAGTTCCGTCCTTCTTGGCAACTAAAACTACCGGTGATGACCAGGGATTGGTTTATTCCTCAATTACTCCATCTTGTAGCATCTTTTGAACCATCGCAGCAGCTTCTTCCTGTTTAGCTAGTGGCAACCTCCTAGGTTGTTGGCGGATTGCGGCTGAATCATCAGTGTCTATCCGATGCTGTACTATATCAGTTTTCGTGAGGATGTCTGTGTTTTTGGCAAATACCGCACTTTCTTTCTCCAAAAACTTGATTGCCTCTCTACGTTCATCCTCAGATAGGTGTTCAAACTGGGAACTCAACAAAGTCACAACTTCCCTGTCTACGCTGGTTGACGAACATTTCTCCCCTTGTTCCTCGCACCTTGCTATCCACTGGACTGGTTCGTAGGATCCTATTGCCTCGCCTTCCTTGAAAGTCACTGAGTGGGAATTTAAATTAGCCACTCTAATTGGAATTTTGTCTTTTGTCTGGGTTAGAGTTCTTGCTAAGATTACATTTTCTGTCTTAATTGAATCATCTTTTTCAACAAGGCCAACACGGTATCCACCAGAGTTTCCTTCCAGAATGGCCTCGATTATTTGTTCAGAACGAGCAGGAATCTTGATTGTCTGAGCCGTCAGTAGCCTCACTTTTTGAAATCGGTCATTTGCTGTTGACAAAATAAATTCTTCATTTCCAATCTTTAGGACTCGTTCTACCACGTCAAGTACAAATTGATCTTGTACTCCCATAACATCCAGCCCCAAAATGAAATCATCAGTGATGTCAGCCACAATAACCCTATGACTAAAGCACAGGCGTCCAAACTGCAGATCTAGGTCAACTTCTCCATGAACCCTTACCCTGTCTCCTGTGGTTGTTCGAACGACCAATCCATTTTGGCTTTTATCAACTTTTATTCCTGATAAAAATCCGGGTTGCACTATTGATGACGTGGCACCTGTGTCGATAGTGAAGATACATCTCCGTTTGTTTACATAACCAACCAACAGCAGACTACTCGGGACTCTTCTAATTTGGGAAACCTGTATCTCTCTGGGGGCACCGTGTTCACCAGCCAGCACAGCCCCCAAGGTGCTGGCTATCTTTAGTTTTCCTGCGGCCCTTCAGTCGTTGCGGCATTTACTCTCTCAGGGCTCCGCTGCCGACAGTTTCGCTTAATATGCCCTGGTTTGCCGCAATTGTAACAACGAATCACCTTCCTTGGCTGTTCGTCGTTCTGCTCTCTCTCCTGCTTCCTTGGAGCATCTGGTTTGGTCATCAACTGGCTTACCATTTTGTGTATGTCAGCCATCAAAGATTCCATATTTGATATTACTAAATGGTTCCCTTCTTCTATTTTCATGGCTCGTACTCTCGGATGTAGAGTCTCTTCATAAGCGGCTTCAACTTCGAGGGCATGGACCAAGGCTTCGCTACCAGTCTTAGCTCGAGATAATCTAAGGACTCGCCTGATCTCCTCGTCTCTTATGCCATCAATGAAAGTATCAACTGTTAACTGTTCCTGGAATTCTTTGGGTGCATCCGGGTAAGCCAGGTATGTCAGTCGCTCAACAGCTGCTTCAAAATCTTGTAAACTTTCCCCAGCCTTTTGTGTGCGTGACTTGAGCTGAGTCCGGTATACTTGGGCGAGGTGTTGGTCGCCATATCTTAGATCTAGCACAGCCTCCAAAACTTTAAAATTCCGTTGCTGCGTTACTGGGATAGTCTGAAGCAACTCTGAGGCTTGGCCCCTTAATGCTAGCACCAATGCCTTAGCTTTGTCTTCATTACTCCAATTGTTTGCGTATGCCGCTGCCTCAAATTGTCTTTTATAGGTTGACCAAGAAGTGGAAGGCGGTTGTAATCGAGGACCTGATGATGATAATACCAGCTGGCCTCCTTGTTCTCTTAACAGTCGCTTAAGTCGCTCTACCTCTCCTTCAACTGCACGAAATTTTCCTTCTATATCGGTAACTTTCCCTTCGACGCCAGTAACTTTCCCCTCGACACCAGTAACTTTTTCTTCAACGCCACTAACTTTTCCTTTGACTTCAGTTACTTCCTCTTCAACCTTATTTACTTTTCCTTTGACATCGCTTACTCCTTCTTCAAGTGTAGTCACTTTTCCTTCGACGCCAGTCACTTTTTGTTCAACTTTATCTACTTTTTCCTTGACTTCATTGGTGGCTGACAGGATAGCATCTTGTTGCACCTGTATAATTTTTCTCAATTCTTCTTGCCGTCTTCTTTCTTTTTCTTCTTCACGTTTCTCTTGTTCTTCTTTTTCTTCCAGACGTCGTCTTTCTTGTTCTTCTTTTTCCTCCTGACGGCGTCTTTCTTGTTCTTTTTTTTCTTCTAGTTTTTCTTTCTGACGTCGTCTTTCTTATTGTTCTTGACGTCTTTCTTGTTCTTCTTTATCTTCATGACGTCGTTTTTCTTGTTCTTCTTTATCTTCTTGACGTCGTTTCTCTTGCTCTTCTTTTTCTTCTTGACGTCGTTTCTCTTGTTCTTCTAGCATCATTTTGCTAAATGCAGCTAACATGTCTTGCATTTGTTTTTCAGCAGCCATGCTTCTTGTTTCCATTCAAAAACTAACTAGCAAATCTTATTTAAAGTCTGTATCACTTCTCAGTTGAAAGCACATAAAAACTACACTAATTTCTAAACAATGTCCCAGAAATTTCCTCACACTAGCACAAATAAATCTTGTCTAATGTCTATATCACTTTCCAGTTCGACTCACTTCACTATCTCCAGTGGTTTCCAATTAGAACACTATGGAACTTTGTCGAATTCTTCAGAAATTCTGTTGCAATTCCGCTTCTGACACCAATTGTTACGTGCTTACACTCTTCAGTAAACACTCTGTGGGTTTAAATAACTTGCAACAAGAATTTTCACTAACCACTGATTTTATTAATCACTAAAATTACACTAGCAAATACTTAAAAATCACACAACTAATAATAACTTAATCTAATATAATTTCACTACTTTTAAAACACTAAGCACTTTACTTTTCTTCTTAAACTTGTCAACTCTTGTCTAACCTAAAAACTCTCTTGTCTGTTACTTCACTAAACTGCATACTTCACTCAACTGAACTGTTCCCCCATCTGCTGGATTCACCTCTTTATATACACACTTGGAATTTCTAGAACTCTATTCTAGAATTCTCCATAGTTTTCTACTATGTACTAGATGGCTGTTCGTCAATTGGCTCATAGATGGCGCCACCATACAGGTTTCCTTTCATCTTGAACAGGGACTTAATCACATCTTTGCTCGTTAGAGGGCAGCACATAACAATATAAAATAAAGTTGTTTAAGCTTAGTGATGACAAATTTTCAATCACTGTTATATAACAAAGTATTTATTGAGTTGTAAAAATTGCCAGATTTAAACAGAAGATGGTAAAAGTTTTTTATATGGGGCGATTATAATTAAGAATTACAATTGAATGAGCATTTGTTTAATTATTTCTTTATTATCTTCATAGGATACATACACCGAAATGATGGGCAGAATGGAAATTTATTACAATATGAACGAAAACGATTTAAAAGCCCAAAAAATCACAGAAGCTGGATACTACGTTACAAAATATGATGGTACCTGGTACAGAATAAGAGCTGTAGTAGTATTCGATGCCGAGGTGCACTGCTTCTTCATTGATTACGGAGATGAAATGGCTGTTCCCAAAAGCAATATTTACCATCTAAAAAGAGAATTTGCCTTGTCCCAGGCGCAGGTAATTGCCACAAAAGCCATAAATAAGTTTTACATTTAAATTTTGTTTGCGATGTCTAGTAAAATAATTCTTATATGATCTCTCTGAGTTGATGAACTCGAGGACCGATAAATATTTCTGCTGTTAATTTCAGGCTTTTGTGTGTCGTCTAGTTGGGCTAGAAGAACTGTACGAAGCCTCTGTCAACTCCGAAATACTCCAGACTATTTCATATAAGCCAGTGATATTAGAAATGGCAAGCGAAGGTATAAGTATCTGCAAATGCCAGTTGCGATTCCGAAAAAGCTACATTCTTTCTAATTTTCAGTTGAGGAAAATGCAAACGACCTAAGCATTCCCGTTTTCATGTACGATTTTGAAACGGGCAATTCCATTAACCAGGAAATGATACCGTTGTTGACGATCGAGTCAGCGTCTCCTGCTATCCAAAAAGTATATTTTTTTGCCATTTTTTTTTCTTATTGAAAACATTATGTTTCTTTTTAGGAGACTATCACTGAGGTTTACCCTACAAATATCGAAAGCAACGGCGACGTCTATGTTCAGCTTCATTCTCACGGTTACGACAGCCTAATGAACTTGTTGAACAATCTTGAATCTCAAATCCTCGCTAACCCTCCGACGAACCTCATCTCACCAGTGATGAGGGAAAACAGTGAGGGTAAGATTTACTTTGCGAAATACAAAGTCGATGGCCACTGGTACAGGATACAAATCATCGACTGGTCACCGAGTGGGGATTTGGCCCAGATTTATTTTGTTGACTATGGTAATGCCGATGTTATCAATGTCAAGGAAGATATTCTGTATCCGTTAGACAAGCTCAGCGACGTTCTGAGCCAGTACCCTTTCCAAGCCGTAAAGGTAAGCAATCCAAGGGTTGAGCTGATTTAAATCATTTGATTAAAACAACCATGGTTTTAATCAAGTAATTTTTATTTTAATAAACATTTATCGACCATGTAATTAATTTATTACGGTTTCAATTGTGATTGGCCGATCTATAACTACTCTTGATCTTACAGGTCAGAATGTGCATTGACAAGGTCCCAGGTAACTTTGTGGAATTAGCTTCTAAAGCGATGCCCGACGACCAACCTGTACTTCTTAAAATTGTGGATTACGATAGTGAGACGGTTCCTTCGGTTGAGTTTTTTAAGAGGAATGCTGACGGCGGCTTGTTTTGCATCAATAAATCTATTATGTTGGAGGCTGAAATGAAGTAGGTGCTCTCAGATTCTTTCCAAGCTGAATGCCTTTTGTTTTTTAATTAATCGTATAATTGTTTTAGGAAAGGAGATGGAATTAGTAACCCCAAAAGTGCAATTAGGAAGTTGGCCCAGTTTGATGGAGCAGCGAGTAAGTAATAATCATCTTTATTTCACCATTTAATGCAGTATCTCATGGTCGACTTTTCAATCCCTCTCATTGTGGACCAAGTTTTGACAATGTTGTCAGTATTGTTTGAAGGTTATTGATGTTTCAGTGCATCATATACGTTTAATATGATTATCTTCTCATTTTTTCACACGCTTAGCAGTGATATAGTCTGACAAGCTTACCATTTTCACTTACACAGTTGCTCTGTCAACTGATACACTGTTCACTACACAGTGAGATTGAAACTTAGAAATTGAAAAGAACAAAACCAAAAAAGAAATTTTGGATGAAATAAATCATTATTTTATAAATGTATGTGACGACATCAACATAAATGCTCAAAAAACTTTTGATCAGGGTCATGAAAACAACCATACAATGTTCCTATATGAAACAACACCGATAGAGATTTTTTAATATAGTACACACATTGAAAGATATGGCTACTGTTCGAGCTGATGAAATATCTACCGAAGTTATTAAATACTGTGCTGAAGAACTTTCACAACCACTTTCTTTTATAATTAACCATGCACCCAGAAAGGAATATTCCCTGACGAATTAAAGAAGACCATTATCAAGCCAATACACAAAAAAAGGCAGTAAGAAAGAAATCTCTAATTATAGGCCCATAGCTCTTATAACAATTGTGGCAAAAATCTTTGAAAAAGGATTATTAAATAGAATATTGGATTTTACAGAAGCAAATAAAATAACAAATATGCCGAGTGCCTACATTAAAGGACGGTCAACCATAAGAGCAGTACGCATCGCAATATGTGAGATATTGAATGCACTTGGTACAAAAGATAAAGTCGTTTCTCTATTTATGGATAGTATTGACCACACAATATTATTGGAAAAGCTCGAAAAAATGGATTTCAGAAGAAATGTTCACGATATTCTCAAATCCTATCTATACACAATAGAAAACAGTGTGTAATGAGAATAGATGAAGGAAATAAGATTATTTCAAATTGGAAAACAACAGAGAAAGGTGTACCACAAGACTCCATCTTGGGACCAATTTTATTCTTATTATTCACAAATTATCCGATATCGTAAGTCATATGTTAAATCTATCTGCAGATGATACTTCACTCATAATACGTGCAAAATCTGAAGAAGAATTAAAAAGCGAAATATCAGCACAATTGAAAAAACAGAAAATTGGTATATGTGGAACAACCTAAAAAATAATATTGAAAAAACTCACCTCATAAAATTTAGTTTGAGAAAAGAAGATCCACTCACAATAACTTATAATGATCATATTCTTACAACTATTGATCACACAAAATTTCTACGCATTGAAATAGAATCTCAACTAAATTGGAAAGAACATATGTTGAATGTCTTACCAAAAAAATAAATTCATTCACGCATGCACTACGTATTGTGTTCAATTCTGTCAACAAAGAAGCAGCACTGACCGCAATACTACTATATGAATTCTAGGATCTCCTATGGAATCAGTTTCTGGGGCAACTCTACTGAGAATTTTCAGACTGCGAAAATCCTGCATTAGAAATACGCTCCGTCTAAAAAAATGAGAAACCTGTAGGGAAATATCTAAGGAGAAACATACTTACCTTACTGTGTATATATATATGAAGTGTTATTGTACTTCCGTGTGCTCTCCCGCGTCGATGGTCGACTCCTCCAGGAGTCACGGTTGTCTGAACGACGTTTCAACCAACAAAACACTAATGCTTCGATTGCAATCGAAACATTAGCATTATTTCTGCCCTCTAGAAGCACATTTGATCTATGCTAAGCCCAGTCAGGCTATTTATTTTTCGATTGCAACAGATGGCGCCTGCTTACTATTTTACATCTCGCTATCATAAAAATACCAAGATGTACCAAATAGTCAAGGGATCCTTGTGTCGTACGTCACATGCCTGCCTTGCACTGACGAGAGCCAAAAGCTCGAAACTGCAGTCTGCAAGTGGTATGGGGCGACTGGCACGAGAGCTCCTTTAAGTAGGATCAGTCTTTCGGCTGGCGTTTGTTGCAATCGAAGCATTAGCGTTTTGTTGGTAATATGCGATTATTACACTTAACGCGCCAGGCTTGTAACTTTTAATTCGGCGCTCGGCAGGGCACATTTTAACCACCATTTTGATTTTTCTGTGTTAAACGAATCGTAAAATTTTATACATTTATTTTCATTTAATTGTTCATCTTTTTTATATTTTTTATATCTTATATTTATCTGTATGTAAACCACGGTTGTTTGTTTTATACTTACCTATTGGTAATTATGATGTGCTCTGTACATTGACCTGTTTTACACTATCTTATATAATATAAATGAACAAAAAAAAAAATCACAATATAAAAGCACACCACATCGACAACTCCAAAATATAAAGCCAACAGGCTGTCGGGAAGGGGGCTAAACACGTTAGACACAGTACGATTAATTTTTCCAACGTTTTAAATTATAAAATATATTATAAGGTTTGTAAAGATATAATGAGCCCTAAGAAGCTCTTGTAACATCTGATTATTTTTTTGTTGCAGAAAATGTACCATCAGGAGGCAAATTACAAAGACCTACTCTCCCTAACAAAGGGGAATACTTCGAGGTTCATGTACCTTTCGCCGTAAATCCTTATAATTTTTTCGTACAACCGTTGGTATCCCGAACCAAGCTGCACAAGATGATGGAACAGCTACAAGAGCGCTACAAAGATGTGTTATACAGTCCTCTACATGTCGATCAGATCCTTCCGGGAGATATTTATGCATCTAAACATGAAGACGGATATTGGTATAGGTATGTATGAAATATTTTTCCTCCATTTACTCTAAAAAGTCTAATGAGACCCTTATGACTCTACTCTCAATTAACCTTGAACATTTCAAATTGCTTTATTAATATATCTGACATTTATCAGAAATTGAGTAACCTGGATATCAATAAAGGCTCTGGACCTGACAACATACTGTCGATCATCCTTAAGTACTTGTAGTTTTATCCTAGCTAGACTTTTATTTATCATGTTTAACTTGGTGAATTTCCAGAATTCTGGAAAGTCAGCTTTATTACGCCTATTCACAAATCTGGAGATAAAGAAGACGTAACTAATTAAAGACTCATCTACATTTTGAGTGCTATTCCAAAACTATTTGAAAGTCTTGTTACTGATTTTTTGACGCCACAAATTGACATTACCATCATTTATAATCAATTTAGCTTTTGTTCAGGAAGATCCACAGAATTAAATTTACTCAATTACACTTCCTGTCACTTGCTCTTGAGAATGGATATTAGGTTCATACCATCTGCAAAGGCCTTCGATAGAGCTAACCACCAATTTTTATTGAACAAGTTGAATTTGGCAGACATAAATGGTTCTTTTTTGAAATGGTCCAAAAGAAATTCAAGTCACGTCAGGCATACCACAAGGTTCTCACTGGGGACCCTTGCTCTTTAATTTATTTATTAATGACATTCACGAGTGTTTTACTAATGGTAGTTTCCTCTTATTTGCCGAGGATCTTAAATTGTTTTCTAAAATAACCAACACTGAAGATTGCAATAAATTACAGGCTCAAATAACCTTATCGCATGGAATCTTCTTTAATGGTATAGAAAGAACTTAATGCAAGTAAGTGCCATACTATGTCGTTCTAGTGCAACAGGGATTCTCTTCAATATATCTACTACATTAATAACACATCCCTTGATAATGTTTCTGTTATTAAAGACCTGGGTGTAATACTCAACCCATCATTAACCTTCACATCTCACACTTCTCAAACTGTTACCAAATCATTAAAAATGTTAGGTTTCATTAAACGAACTTCATGTGGGAAAAAGACGGGAATAACTAAATATAAATTGTCAATATTGACTTTTCTATTGGATACAACTTTTTGAAATTCAAATTTTTCATAGATTTTTCAGAAAAATTGTGAAAGTGTATGACGTGCATTTGTAAATATCATGCACAGATGAAAAGTTATAGTTTTAGTTTTTTGGTGTCATATACAGGGTGTTCCAGATTTAAACGGACATAGTGGAAGGTAGAGCACACAGGTGATTTCAAAACACCCCTATACTTACCGTTGAATGTGATCTATTTTTGAGATACTGGGTGTTTTATGGTTTTTGACGAGAACTTTAGCCGCCATATTTTTTAACTGACCGTACATATTTAGATAAAATTTGGTATAATATGTACTCTTTTAGGTTAATAAATAGCTTAAGTGATTTTGGAAATATTCAAGGACCGATCTCCATTTTTTTAATATGGCTCTTTGGATCGTTAACATCACACTGTATATTATTTTTTGGTAAATGTTAGTAAAGTTTAAAAGCCTAAGTCATAATATTTGATGGCATGTTTACGGTTATTCTTCAATAAATTTTGTGCGTGATATTAACGACCCAAAGAGCCATATTAAAAAAATGGAGGTTGGTCCTTGAATTTTTCCAAAATCACTTAAGCTATTTATTATTTTAAAAGAGAATAATATGTATACCAAATTTTATTTAAATATGTGCAATCATTTCAAAAATATGACGGACTAAATTTCACATTCAACGGTATAGTATAGGGGTGTTTTGTACTCAGTTGAGTGTGGCTCTACCTTCCATTAGAGTATGTCCATTTAAATCTGGGACATCCTGTATAACTCGATACATCACCGGGGAAAATGACTGGAAAAGCGCCGGGAATGTCAACATCAAAATTTAGTAAACACCCTTGTAAGATCCATTTTTGCAATAATCTCTTAAAAATTTTATTTTATCTGTTTAAACCACCACTGAGTTTATGGCCAGTGCTAATGTCAGACAGTTAGCCGTTTTACTGTGTCAGATTAAAGTATAAATATAAGTGTTCGTTTGGAATTTCACATGATCTTTTATTTTCAGGACAAGTGTAATTAAAGTGATACATTCAGGATCGATATCAGTATTCTACTGTGATTTTGGCTATTACGCCAATTTAAAGGTCAACCAGCTGGTTCCGATTGATATTGAATTCATGGAACTGCCATACCAGGCCCTAAAAGCTAAACTTTCAGGTAAGATAAAATCGCCCAAAGACACAGTCTTGTATTGCATCACAACAAATACCATAATCTCAATAGATTTTGCCCATTTTGATTGAGACACATCTATATGCACCTTTGAAATGAAGTTTCTATTGTTTGACCATCCGAAATATGAAAGAAAGAATAACAAATGCTTTTCGATCCAGCAATTTTAAAAACAGTATATTCTTAATTCCAAAGAGATGTGTCAATCAAAATGAGCAACTTATTATAATTTTTTTCTGTTCGATTTGAAAAAAACCTGATTTTTTTAAGTTTATTCTTGAATTTTCTACTTATTGCTAAATATATTGAAAATGGTTACAAATACTCATAGAGATGTACACATAAAAAATGTTGGATTTTCATCTCTACATCAAATGGTCGAGAAATATACAGGATGTTCCATTTGAAAAAATTGAGAAAACTCAGTTTTGGTCACCCTCTATTTTGTTAGGAAATGAAAATAATTCAAAATCATCACACATGTCTCATTATTATTATGGTGTTAAGTTCGGAGTCTGGTCGATAGCCGAGTGGGTTAAGGCGCGAGGTGGCAATCGCGATTAATAACACGGACATCACACCACCAGGTTCGAATCCTGGCACTGACACTGTCGGAGGAAATGGTTATATGTCCGCGTTTTTTCAATGTGTAACCCCCCTTCCGCACAAGCCTCTGGCTTCTGGAATTGGGGGTTGTCTGATTTCTGTGGTGTTTATTTATTTATTTATTTAAAAACCGTTTAAACTTTTGGTTTACACATGATATTAATAGTAAGAATCACAAACGTTTTTTAAATGCGTTCGTTGACACTGCACAAACACAGTCATTCGATAGATAGTTCCAGTCCCTATTTACTCGATTGAAAAGAAAGTGCTGATGGCATAGTTTATGGAATTTACTACTAACTAATTTATAATGATGACCTCTTAGCCTTCTGTCCATATTTAGAGAGAAAATGTTCCACTCAACTGAATAATAATCATGCAATATTTTTAGGTTTCTATTAAATCACTACAAAGCCTCCTGTCTGTTAGGGTTGTCAAGTGCAGTTTTGTGAGGTGTTGTTCGTAATTTAGTGACAAGTTGCAGGAGAATGTTTAGTAATCCGTCTTTGGGTTTATTCAAGCGCATGAATGTCTTTGACAAAATATGGATTCCGCTGAAATATTCTTAAAAGCTCGAAAGACCATGTACGTAACTGTGTTTGTCTTTTTTATGATTTGTCCTATGTGAGGTGCCCATTCTAGGTCTTTACTGATAGTGACGCCAAGGTTTTCGCGTAGCTCCACGTTTTTTATTGGTGTTGTTTAGTAAGAACTGATGACATCAAGAATTATTAGTGCCAACGTGAATAATGCAGCACTTGTTTCCGTTGAGCGCAAGTGACCAAAGGGTGCACCATTCTTCTATTGTCCGTAGGTCTGTAACTATCTCCTGGTAGTGGGCTAATGGATTGTTGTATATCTTGGTATTATCAGCAAGCATTGAAATCTCTGAGTTTTTAACCGTACTATAAGGTTGCTAATGAAAACATTAAATAAGATGGGCCCCTGTACGGAACCTTGTCATTCCGTAGATGTCCGACGTTTCTCCCTCTATTCTCACTCCACCGTTCCTGTCATTGTATTTTCTTATTTTCTTTTAGGTGTAATTTTATTTGTATTTATCGCACATTTTAATACGACAAATGAATAAATTCCTTATTAATAGCACTAATAAATGGTAACACGGTACCAATATGGTTCCATTTGAAAAATTGAGTTTTGCCCCAAAAACAATTTTGGTGAATTTTATTTGCTCATAAATCACGTAATTTAATGTTTTTAACGGGATTTCGATTTTTGTAGCATTACACGGGTTATTTAGAATGAATCAGAACCACCGTCGTGGCATACTTAAATGGAAAACTAAAAATTTTATTATAAAAAAATTGAAAAAATTGGCGAAACCGGAAATGAAAAAAAAAATCAATTGTATGTCAAAAAGTGCCGCTTATTACGTATGTAGTATATCCTAAATTTCCTGAAAAACTTCCATTATTCTTTCTTTCATATTTTCTTTTGTAGTTATAGGAACTGTGTTGCTCCTTAACATAGCCCCACAAAAAGAAGTCTATATTGGTCAAATCAGGGCTTCTAGCAGGCCAGCTACTCTTCCTATCCAACCATTTGGAAAAATGTTTAAATGTTCGTAAATATAGCTGCAGTGCGGTGCGCAGGTGGTCAGTCATGGAGGTACCACATTCTCTCACTAATATTCCTGGGGGCATCCTCCAGTAATTCTTCCAAGCTGTCTTGTAAAAATTCCAAATAAATTTGATCATTCACAAGTCTATCAAAAAAATACGGTTCTATCACATAATCCCCAACAATTCCGCCCCAAACATTCAATGACCATCTTATTTGGCTATTTGTTCCTGAGATGTAACAATTGGTTTTGTTGTAATAATGAAAATTATGACGATGACATGTCCATTTTTATGAAACGTTGCTTCATCGGCAAACAAAACAAAGTCAAAAAAAATTCTTTGTCCTATTTTTTTGTTTTGCCCATTGACAAAATTGTATTTGGTTTTCATATCAATCAGTTTTTGCATTAGTTAATAATAATAATAAATTAGATCAGTTCGAAATGAAAAGTATTGTAATTTAATGGTTTTTAAAGAAAAAGTAAAAATATCTGGAAATATCGATTTTAGGTACAGGATATTATTCACAAAAATTGTAGAGAATTAACGCGCCAATTCAAAAATACAATAATATATAGAGTGTTTAATTTGAAATGTCCTGAATTAGCTAAGATACTCTGCTATAGCGAGTCACCCTGTATATTTCACAATATTTTTAAATGTGCATCTTTTGACACTTCCATAAAAAAAAAAATTCAAAAGTCTTCTATTAAGACTGATATTGGACTTTGACGCACTATTGGGACCCCCGTATGTGCAGACTCCTCCACCTCTATCAGTTTGTCGGTCACATCTGAGTATATTATAATTCGATATGTTTACCATGCCGTCTGGGATATTTGTTCTTAAAATACATAATGGTAACTGTAGTGATATTTTAAAAATTTCAACAAAAAAAATCACTACATCCAATTGGTTGGGAGACGGTCAATAATAATATAGAAGTGAAAGAGGAACCTAGAAAGAAGCTTCTAAAAATGTACTGATATTTATAGCATACCAATTTAAAAAATGGCACTTGATCCTGTATATTCGAAAATAATTTCTAGTTATAGGATTTTTTATGTAGTTTACCTGTTTTTTTTTTAAATCTCTAGCCATCATAGATGTTGAGTTATCGAAGTGAGATGCTCTATTGCCCCACTCTGTATTAATGTAATATAATAGTTATCCCATCTTATATAAATATTTTTTCAGATATTAAGCCGAAACAGTCAAAGTGGACTATGGAAGACTGCGAAAATTTCAAAGCGTTAATTGAGAAGAAACATTTTTATTCAATTCTAATAGACATAGAAAAGGATGAACTCTATGAATCCGATATAGTATTAAAATTAATGTTGATCGACACATCATCGGATCAAGATATTTACATCGGAAAGGAGTTAATTAAGAAAGGCATTGCCATAAAAGTGTAGTGCGTTTATAGAAGTAGGGCTTATAGGCCTTGGACTATTTTTTTAATTACGTAATCACAATGATTATTTAACCAGTGGTGTAAAATTATAGACTATATTCTAGACCAGTTTTACATCACAATTAGGCTATTTACCAATTTTACTATCTGATTATTTAAAATTATTTTGTTTTGTTACTACCTAGTTCTTAAAAAATAACGTTTTTATATAAGCTGTTGTTATTATAATTGTTTGTACAGTTTATTTGTTTATTGCGAAATTTGTTATGGAAGTGGCTCTTCTCTGTTAAACAGATAATAAAAACAGCTGTTTTGGAACTAAAGATGAAAAGAATAAAATAAAATACAAATTCAGTCTATATGTTTGGAAAAGCACTTTTAATTTCGATGGCAGGTTTGACGATGATCTTAAAAGATTTTCATTTTTATTTCCATTTTTCTTTCAACATAATTACATAATTGTTCGATAAAAGGCAATCACAATTGAGTAAATATTCTAGTTTTAAATCGTTTTGATACACACGTTTATTTGTAAAAGAAAAAAGTTATAAGTTGTTTTAAACTCAGTTAAGGTTGTTAGACTGATGATATTTTGATTGTTTTCACTTTGTGTATTTTATTTTATTGAAATAAAATATGCAAATTACCGTTTTCCTTTTTTGTTAAGTATGTTAATTGATAAAATATTTATTATTTGCATTTGAAATGTTTTTTCCTTTTTCCTGTTTAACCACATGTATATATAATAGTCAGTTAATTTAAAGTTTCGTATGGACCAGATCTTTTATGCGAACCAAACTATAACGTAGTTCGTGATTGAAATAGTGCAGGGTAAAGCACGAGGATATATTTGAACTAGAAATGTTAAAGTTGTCCTATTCGCAAAGTCGCAATGGACTGGGGTTACACCTGACATTTGAGTTGAGTACTGTAAGAAATGCAGCTCCTGAAGTTCTACTTCTATACCAAAATTCAAATCTCTACCTCTGAAAGTAAATTAAACACAGAGGCGTATTAGGGTGGTCCTTATTTTTGAAATCCAGAATTTCAATTGTCTCGCCTCCTAATTTTTTTTCTTTTATAAACATATAAAACCCATCTAAATTTTAGACAATGATGCTGAAAATTCCATACATTTCGTATTGCCTTGTGGTTAGGAGTAAAAAGATTTTTTGGGCTTCTATGTATGTAAAAACTAACAAATAACCTTTATAGGTTAACATGACAACAACCTAACCTGAACTGACCGTGTGCCGTGCTTATCAGCAGGCATGGTCTCAAATTGATTTACAACGTTATGAGCGTAGAATCCAAGATGAGTATGTGAGCAGCACGATTGACGGTGACCGTGATCACATTTTGCAATTTTGTCTCGACCAGCTGCAACTATATCATTCCAGGTAATACTACAAGTAAAGTGTATACAAACCTAATTGAAACCGTATAAAAACTAAAAGCCGGCAAAAACAGTTGGCATCTCTTTGTTGTACATGGGCGGAGATAAATAGAAATGCTTGTCATAAGAAAATGATAAGATTTTCGGGCGTTATTATTGTTATGTGCGCCCTCTAACAGAGAGGAGAGTTGTAATTACTCCCTGGCCAGAAGGGTGGCGCCGTCTATGAGCCAATTGACGAACAATCATCTATTACATGGTAGAAAACTATGGAGAATTCTAGAAAAGAGTTCTAGAAGGATTCCAAGTGTGTATATAAAGAGGTGACTCCAGCAGATGGGGGAACAGTTCAGTTGAGTGAAGTATGCAGTTTAGTGAAGTAAACAGACAAGAGAGTTTTTAGGTTAGACAAGAGTTGACAAGTTTAAGAAAGAAAAGTAAAGTGCTTAGTGTTTTAAAAGTAGTGAAATTATATTAGATTAAGTTATTATTAGTTGTGTGATTTTTAAGTATTTGCTAGTGTAATTTTAGTGATTAAATAAATCAGTGGTTTGTGAAAATTCTTGTTGCAAGTTATTTAAACCCACAGAGTGTTTACTGAAAATTGTAAACACGTAACAATTGGTGTCAGAAGCGGAATTGCAACAGAATTTCTGAAGAATTCGACGAAGTTCCATAGTGTTCTATTTGGAAACCACTGGAGATATTGAAGTGAGTTGAACTGGAAAGTGATATAGACATTAGACAAGATTTATTTGTGCTAGTGTGAGGAAATTTCTGGGACATTCTGTTTAGAAATTAGTGTAATTTTTAAGTGGTTTCAACTGAGAAGCGATATAGACTTTAAATAAGACTTGTTCGTGCTGTTTCGAGTTAATTGTTTGGATGGAAACAAGAAGCATGGCTGCCGGAAAGCAAATGCAAGACATGTTCGAGCAATTTAGAAAAATGATGCTAGACCAAAAAGAAGAACAAGAGAGACGCGAAGAAGAAAAAGAAAGGAAACGTCAGGCAGAAAAAGAAGAACAAGAGAAACGACGCCAAGAAGAAAAAGAAGAACAAGAAAGACGTCAAGAAGAAAAAGAAAGGCGACATCAGAAAGAAAAAGAAGAACAAGAAAAACGACGTCTAGAAGAGAAAGAAGAACAGGAGAGACGTGAAGAAGAAAAAGAAAGAAGACGACAAGAAGAAAAGGAAGAAATGAGAAAAATTATACAGGTGCAACAAGATGCTATCCTGTCAGCCACTAATGAAGTCAAGGAAAAAGTAGATAAAGTTGAACAAAAAGTTGGTAACGTCGAAGGAGAAATTAGTGACATTAAGGGAAAAGTTACCAACGTTGAAGGAAAAGTGACTACAGTCGAAGAAAAAGTTACTGGCGTTGAAGAAAAAGTTACTGGCGTCGAAGAAAAAGTTACTGGTGTCGAAGAAAAAGTTACTGGCGTTGAAATAAAAGTTACTGGCGTTGAAGGGAAAGTTACCGATATAGAAGGAAAATTTCGTGCAGTTGAAGGAGAGGTAGAGCGACTTAAGCGACTGTTAAGAGAACAAGGAGGCCAGCTGGTATTATCATCGTCAGGTCCTCGATTACAACCGCCTTCCTTTGATGGTCAAACTTCTTGGTCAACCTATAAAAGACAATTTGAGGCAGCGGCATACGCAAACAATTGGAGTAACGAAGACAAAGCTATGGCATTGGTTCTAGCATTAAGAGGTCAAGCCTCAGAGTTGCTTCAGACTATCCCAGTGACGCAGCAACGGGATTTTAAAGTTTTGGAGGCCGCACTAGATCTAAGATATGGCGACCAACACCTCGCCCAAGTATACCGGACTCAGCTCAAATCACGCACACAAAAGGCTGGGGAAAGTTTACAAGATTTTGAAGCAGCTGTTGAGCGACTCACATACCTGGCTTACCCAGATGCACCCAAAGAATTCCAGGAACAGTTAACAGTCGGTACTTTCATTGATGGCATAAGAGACGAGGAGATCAGGCGAGTCCTTAGATTATCTCGAGATAAGACTGGTAGTGAAGCCTTGATCCGTGCCCTCGAGGTTGAAGCCGCTTACAAAGAGACTGCACATCCGAGAGTACGAGCCATGAAGGTAGAAGAAGAGGACCGTTTAGAAAAATCAAATATGGAATCTTTGATGGCTGACCTGCACAAAATGATAAGCCAGTTGATGACAAAACCAGATGCTCCAAGGAAGCAGGAAAGAGAACAGAGCGATGGACAGCCAAGGAAGGTGATTCGGTGTTATCAGTGCAGCAAACCAGGACATATGTTGCGGCAGTGTCGAGAACGGAATCCTGGGGAAGTAAACACTGCAAAGAAAGAGGAAGTCCGCTCTGATAAGATGAGATTGATTGTTATGTTAACAGACATACAGAAAATGGTCGCACAAGTACTAAAGGAATTAAGTTCGCGACCGGAGCTGAAACAGGAACCGCAACCGCCGAAACAGGAGCCGAAGCAGCAGCGAAGTGCTGGAGGTCCGACAAAAGTAATCCGCTGTTATAATTGCGGCAAATTGGGGCATGTCAAGAGGTACTGTCGCCAGAGGAGCCCTAAGGAAGTGAATGCCGAGAATGTAAAGAAGCAGCAGGATATAGCAGAAGTGAAGGCAGTTAAGATAGAGGTTCCGAAAGACTGGACAAAGGAAGTTCTAAGAGAGGAACAACTGAATGACGATGAAATTGGACCAATGTTGAAGGCGAAAGAAAAAGGAGTCCGCCCTGAATGGAAGGACGTTTCCAGTAAAAGTGTTGGACTGAAGGCTTTATGGCGCAATGGGATTCCCTTAGGGTTATAGATGGACTATTACGGAGAGCATGGGAGAGCCCGGATGGGAAAGAAGTTACCATGCGGCTGCTGATACCCAGGTGCCGAGTACCAAAAGTACTTCGGGAAGTGCACGAGGGAATATCCAAAGAGCACTTTAGCAGAAATAAGACCTTGGCTAGAGTACGGGAACGATTTTACTGGATAAATAGCTGTCAGGATGTAGAGGCTTGGTGTCGCAGTTGCAAGGTTTGTGCGAATGTGGCTGCCAAGAGGTCACCTACAGGGAGTGGTGACCGAATGAAGGCTAGATATGACCGCAATGCCAGTTCGGCGGGATTCAAGGTGGGGGACTCAGTTTGGCTGTATAACCCACAGCGGAGTGAAGAAGGATTCTCGAAGCCTCGCTCACCTTGGGAAGGACCGTATTCTGTCATCACTAGGATCAACGACGTTGTTTATAGGATTCAACGTAGAAAGAAGTCCAAGATGAAGATCGTGCACCTGGACAGGTTGGCAAAGTATGCTGGGGTATCTGAATTGCCTGACCGGGACGTTCAGGCTTAAGGAGGGGGCAGTGTTATGTGCGCCCTCTAACAGAGAGGAGAGTTGTAATTACTCCCTGGCCAGAAGGGTGGCGCCGTCTATGAGCCAATTGACGAACAATCATCTATTACATGGTAGAAAACTATGGAGAATTCTAGAAAAGAGTTCTAGAAGGATTCCAAGTGTGTATATAAAGAGGTGACTCCAGCAGATGGGGGAACAGTTCAGTTGAGTGAAGTATGCAGTTTAGTGAAGTAAACAGACAAGAGAGTTTTTAGGTTAGACAAGAGTTGACAAGTTTAAGAAAGAAAAGTAAAGTGCTTAGTGTTTTAAAAGTAGTGAAATTATATTAGATTAAGTTATTATTAGTTGTGTGATTTTTAAGTATTTGCTAGTGTAATTTTAGTGATTAAATAAATCAGTGGTTTGTGAAAATTCTTGTTGCAAGTTATTTAAACCCACAGAGTGTTTACTGAAAATTGTAAACACGTAACATTATATTATCCTCTGTTTCAAATGGTCTCCAGAAAGCCATGGTAAATTAGTAAATAATTAAAATATTTCACCTTTTATATAGTAGTAAATATTTATAAATAGGAACAATAACTAACTAAACTCCTATGCTTGATATTATAATAGGTATTTATGCACTGCACTGGCACATTGACAGCACACCTCATCGACTTCTGAGAAACGATTTACGAGTTTTTTTTATGCTAGTAGGCCTGTCCGTTTTATTATCTTTAAACCGGTGCAGTCGTAGATGGTTCATTCACGCTGATTACATTGCCAGTCTCGAACTCACCCGCACAGTTTCAACTACCGTTCGAATCTCGATACCATTGCTAAATATATAGGACAAAATATCAAGTTCAGTGCGCACGGTCCTGTGCTTTAACACTGACCAGTTTCAATTTTGCCCGTATAAAGTATAATTATTATTAGCTTGTAGTGATATTTCTGGGTGGTCAGCCGCCCCGAGGAATATCGTTTCGTATTCCGGGTTCTTTCCACCATGCAAGGTGGATCAAGGCCATTTGTTGTTTCAATATATTTATCTTCAGGAATCAGTTCAGACTGACGTCCCATGAGAAAAAAGGTATTAGGGATGTTTGTATTTTTCTCATCCATCTGTACATAAATGCCTGGTTTTGCTGTCCAGTAGCAGCTAAAGCACCACTTCAAGATCTCAATTTTCTTAAGGATTTATACTTTTATACCAACACGCACGAGGTTTTAACAAGAAAAACTTTTAAAAAGTTTTATGGGCACCTCTGGTATCTCTCAGACGAGTCAATTGCTTTGACATTTTACGATGAGAATGTCCCCTTGGAAAAGAAATTGAACTTGTTAAAGCGATGCAGCTAGGATGAGGACAGTGGGGAGGACACTTCTTATCATACAAAAAAAAGTGTTATAATCCAAGAAAAAGGATGTTGCTACTTACATCAATCGGCCACTGCAATATTTCGTTTAAAAAAATACTGCAGCATTTTTTAAACGATTAAGAATTCCCTGTGAGTTTTTGAAACACCATCCTTCTACTTGGGCCTCTCTTGAAGATTTTCAAAAGGGACTGGTTATCGTTAAAAACTTTAAAATGGTTAATGACACAGCTGAAAGAGGTGTTAATATAATGGAGGCGCTTAATAGCGTTTAAACAAAGAAAGAGGATCAAAAACAGTTTCTGTTACAGGTTGTAAAGGATTACCGTAAGAAGTTCCCACGCAGTAGCCAAAATGCCCTTTTATAGAATGTTTAGATTTAATTTTTGGCAGTTTTTTTTAAGTTACGGATTTTTTTCTCTCTATGTAATACCAGGTGTTGATTTTGGTTTTTCAATAAATTTTTATAAATTTGTGAACATTTGATGATATATTTATTATTTCAACATTTTCCTATATCGATCTCCAAAACAAAGCCATTGTGGCACGCCTTACAGTTATCTGATTGAGTTCATATTTTGCAGGGCTTTTTCTTTTTCTATTTGGAAAAATTTTAAGGGGTGAGACTGCCTGAATTTAAAAGGAAAAATAAATTCCCATATAAATAAGGACCACCGTAAGGCGTACTCATTTTAAGTGTATCATACTATAGATTATTTTTGTAATAAAAAATATATCTTCTTCAGTTTTTAGATGGTCCCGACACTTGCTTTTACCCTCAGGGGTGAAAGCCACCCCTGCGAAATTTAATGTAAAATAAACCATATAGATTTATTTTTTAAACGTGGCATATTTATATTTTTGAGACCACTGATTATGAATCTGAAGTCGAAATGGAAAAATTGAAAATGGCGGTGAAAATGGGGTGTAATAATATCTAAAGCAAGTACTTACTTTAAAGGGGAAAAAAGAGAACATAATACTATACAGAAGGTTCAGATTCTTCTGGCAAACGAAAACTTCAAATTCTAAGCGTGATTTTAGGTTGATGTGACGTAAATCACATTGCTTCCTAACGGAGTGACAGCCCTTTAAAAATGGAACCATGTCATCAAATTTTTTCCAGTTCCCTCAAATTGATGGCCAAAAACCACCCCCAAAGTCTCCTTTTCCGTGGACCCGTTTATTTTCCCCAGTTTTTTGACTAATTGTTGTTCCTCAAGTAGAATGGAAGGTCCCTTGAGGGATTTATTGACATCAGAAACCCCTAGCCCAAATTGATATTTGTTTTTGTGAGAAAAAATTGCTATTTTGTAGGTGTTTCTTTGAGGAAGGTGCTAGGTGACCAGGGTTGTGTAACCGGCCCCTGGGGTTGTTTTCAACCTTCAAAAGGTTGGAAAATTATATTTTGTAGGAGGTGTCTCTTTGAGGAAGGTGGTGATTAATCAGGATTCTGTAACCACCCTGGGGGTTGTTTTCACTTTTCAAGAGGGTGGAATTTTTTTTATCTAGTTATAAGAAATCCCTGATTAATTTGAATCACTTTCTTCACCTTGATATAAAAAAATCAATTTATCACCCCTTTGAAGGGTGAAAACAATCCACGGTGCCGGTTACACAACCCTGGTCACCTACCACCTTCCTCAAAGAAACACCTACAAAATACCAATTTTCCACCCCCTACAGGGGTGGAAGCCTAGGGTAGAGGTGGCTGAAGTCAAGTCCCTTTGGGGACCTTCCGTTCTACTCGAGGGAATAATAATAGAGAGAGAGATAATAAACGTTATTGGAACAAGTCTCCAAAAGGCCATCGACCTAGGTCTTTCAGCCAGTGGTAATACATATTAATTTTTTCCAAATTTAACATATAGAATGATAATATACAGATTTAAATTAAAAGAAAAAAAAAGCACAAACTTAAAATGTATAGAACAGTGAATGAATCATATAAGCATGTTTTTAAAGTACACAAAACATCGATTTTATTTTAGTGTCTATTCACTTCCCTCAGCAGCTCTGCGATTGTTTTTTCTGGGTAACGTCTCTTTCTTCGAAGGTTTTCTGGTATCGGTGCTAGCAGGGGTTGAATAATTTGCAGGTTATTTGGTGCTTTTGAGAATTTGGTAAAGCGTTTTTGCAGACGGGAGAGAATGGGATCGATGTGTGTCATTTCGTAAAGGAAATTGTTGGAAGGATTATGAAGAGGATTTTGAGGGTGGCGAATTTTTGTTATTGAACGTAGACAGCTTCTTTCAGCTACTTCTATGTTGTTAAGTGTAGGTCTTCTACAGGTACTAAATAGAATATATCCATATTCAATAACTGGCCGACATATCATTTTATAAATGTTCAGTGCAGTTTTCCTACTGATACCCTTGTTTTTGTAGGTCATGGACCGGAAGTGCTTGGCTCTATTAATGGTATTTTTCTTAATTTCCTGGGTGTGTCGTTTGAAATTTAGTTTGCTATCCAACTTTATTCCTAAATATTTAGCTGTTTGGGATGGTTTTATGATATTATTACTAATCGTGATTGTTGGTGAAATGTCTGTTATTTTATGGTGGAATAAGATGGGCTGCGATTTGTTTGGATTGGGTTTTAATCGCCATTTATTAAACCAATTGATAATACGGTCAACTTTGTTCTGCAGGGTCCGTGTAACAATGTCGGTTGTTTTACCAGGTATTATCAGAGCTGTGTCATCTGCGAACTGGAGAATATAGCTGTTTAGGTTATTTTGTTGGACAGGGTTTAAGTCATTTCCGATGTCATAGCAATAAATATTATATAAAAGACGGGATAACGGTGATCCTTGCGGAACCTCCTGTTGGTATTCAAATTCTTCAGATAATGTTTGATTTATTTTGATTTTAGCTTTTCTGCCTTCTAAAAAGTTCTTTATTAATCTTAGAATATAGTGCGAGCAGTTCAATGAATATAATTTGAATAGGAGTCCTTTATGCCATACGGAGTCGAAAGCCTTGGTAATATCAATAAATAGAGCTGCAGATTTGTTACCATAAATACCATAAACTTGAATATTCGATGCTAGTATGACTAGTGGATGTATAGTGGATGAGTTTTTTCTAAATCCAAACTGATTTTGTGGAATTAGGTGGTCAACTTCATCATTTAATCTATCTTTAATAATTTTTTCCTAAACCAGGAAGTAGGGTAATTGGGCGGTAATTCTGAGGAAATCTATGGTCTTGTTTCGGTTTTGGTATATTGATTACTATGCCTGTTTTCCATTCAATAGGGAAATACTGGGTTTTTAAGCAATAATTATAAATGTTTATAATTTCTTGATGAATAAGGGGGCTGAACTTTCTTATTATATTTCTGTTGAGAATAATAATAATTAGTCGAAAAACTGGGGAAAATAAACGGGTTCAGGAGTCTTTGGGGGGGTTTTGGCCAATTTACCTCGAAGGGAGAGGGGGAGATTCTCTAGTCCGACACGCAAACATTCAGTAATTTCGTCATAAATCCCGACTTTAAATGGACTATTATCGAGCACAGTCTTCAAAAGAAATCAATTTGACCTTTTTGTTTACTTAGATAAGGTCTCCAGTGATTACTACCAATGAAATGTTGGCTTTGGAAAATCAACGAAGTAACTTAGTATGTTAGAGAAAAACTAAAGTTTTAAAATCTGACATAAAAAATGCAAAAAAGACAAAAAACATGATTTAAAGTATCATTTGCGCACCAGCTCTCCCGCCTCTAAATAAGACACATAACTTCAATACAAAAATCATATTTACAGCAAACAACGGATCATTTTTAAGTTAATAAATGTACCAACTTTTATCTTTTGATAAAAGCGTTCTCAAGATATTTAAAAAAAATTTGATAACAAGGTTCCGTCTTTAAAGGGCTGTAGCTCCGTCAGGAAGCATTTTTTTTGGATAGTAGAAAAAATCATATCTATAATTTGCAGTTTATGTTTGTCAGTTTCTGGTCGCCCTGTATATATCAACATTCGCATATAATAACTTGAGTATTATTAATGAAAAAAGACAACATATATGAATACTTTGCAATGCTCACAGACAGCACAATTTCAGCCTTCTTAAAGTGATGAAAAGAAACATGGAACACTTGCGATATACTAAAAAATTCAGAAATGCCCTCTCTCCACCCATGTTCTTATATTTGGAATAAGTCGCCTTGTCCACCTGGTTTCCACTTAGTCTGCCATCTCTGGAAGAGTCTCTCCCTTGCTTATTACTTCCCCATTTCCTCATATGTTTCTCTTCTCTCCTTGGTCGGTAGCTCTATTGGGAGGACCACACCAACACCAAGTGCAGCGCTGTTTTGCAAGAGCTTTATAGCCTCTTCATGCTCTATACCGCCATCGAAATTTCCCACCACACCACACTGCATATTACCCTTCTTTTGCTGGCCTTTGGCCAATTTGTGTTGCTCATAAGTCTTCCTAAGGCAGAGGCAGCTTTCCTCGTCTTTTCTGCTGTTTTCAAAGCATGTAGCCTATAGGTTAGTCACAGGTCTAACCATATTGCTAGATATTTTAAATCCCTGCTAGCTCTGATCTCCATCTGGCCTACTCTTATTGTGAAAGGTGGGAAATTCTTTTCCTGATATTATATGTACTCTGTTTTCTCCGACATAGTTGCACCCCATTTAACCACCAGTCTGTTCTAATGGTTTCATTTATGCCTGCCATTCCTGTAGCTGTTATTAGGTCATCAGCGCATCCTGTTACCGTGACGCCACTTGCCAGTAGCAGCTGTAGAACATTATTGAATATTAAATTTCACCGATCCCTGTGGAACCCCACAGTTCAACTTCCTCCAGTGTGTATCGCTTTTCGACTCACATCCAATCCTGCTCCAAATAAAACTTGATGATTCTGAGCAAGTATGGAAGCAGTCTCAGACTACTGACAGTCTCAGCGTATCCCGCTGTGTTAAGGGCATTACTGACATCCAGGGTCACTACTGAACAAATCCTTTTAGTTTTCATGGCCTTTCTCGTGATCTCCGTAATCCTCCTTACGGCATCCACCGTCGATATACCTTTCCTGGAAGCCTGATTATCCGTCAATTCCTCTTTCTGTTCTACTTCAGTCTCTAGTCATCCCAATACCAGACATTCCAACAGCTTGCTCCATGTATTTAACATACATACTGGCCTGTAAGGGGATGGTGCCTTGGAGACTTATTCCCTTTTGCTCTTAATACCAGTCTTGCCCTCCGTCTGTCCAGAAACACCCCAGTCACCAGCACTTTCGTGAATTTTGTTACAAAATTTGGGAACCCAAATACAGTCCATATTCATTTGGGCAAACCTCAGTCTAATCTATGTTTATTTTTAGTATCAGAAGTTGCATTAATTTTTAATTACCTGTGGATATTTGTGCACACATACGTAAGACAGGTAAGTACATATATACACAACAGTTGGTCAAGTTAAAATGTTTAAATAAAAAAACTATTCTGGCACTATTTCTCTTTCTCAGGATAGTCCATATGCTTTGCTTTCTTCTTATTTTTGTAAGTATGTTTGTAACAAAAGTAAGCCATTTGGCCACACAACAATATTGTAGAATTTTCTGTATTTATCCAGTGATCGTCATTTGAACGCATAAGTACAGGCATTAAGTGACGAGTCCAATTCAGACTATAATCTAAGGCAGTTGTTTCCAATGGAGCTGACACTAAAAGATGGAACCCACTAGTAAATATTTCTCTTCTGTTTGACAGCAACCTGAACAATCAATCGGTGATTTGATCTGACCCATCAAGATCGTATAAGAATGACATATATACATCTAATAATTCTTGATTTGGTTCGAATATAAAGATATGGTTTATACAAGTTGTGTTAAAAATGATAATTGATGCTCGTCTCTTTATGTAACACTTTATAAAGAATGAGTAATCTACTTTTTGGTAATCAAAATTTGGTATCGACTAAGATAAAATACTTATTTAGTACAATAAAATTATCATTAAAGCATTAAATAACATTTTCCTGCTTGTATTTTATGAAAATCTAATGTCAGCAAAATAAATAGAGTATATTCAGTTATGATGTTTTTTATTTTACATGGAATTCCCTTACTACCAAAAGACTGGGTATATAGTACCAAAGTTAGTATAGTATATTTTACTACAATAATAATAGTCGAAAGTGGTGTCCATTGATTTCTTATGCGTTCTTCTCCATTGCCTGCTGCAAAACCTTCGATTTGATGAGAGATTCTTCGAGTACTAACACACAACTAAAGTCTAATAAACTTTAACTTGGCGAGTCCAAGGGTCACTTCGCCGTCTGAGCTAATACCATAGCAAATAGCAAAAAAACTATAGACCAATAACAGAGAATGGGCTGTTCAATCTTTCACAAAATTGAACAAGTCAATTGGAATTTTATCAATAAGTCTGAGCTAGTTGTCAACACTAAATTCGATCTATTTGTTGAAATATTGTCACGCAGTACCTAGACAATTATTGGACCACCCGGTATATGATTTTACTCAGGAAACGATTTAGTTACAAAATTAATTTAATCCGATATCTTAAAGTAAACCAGGTTGCTTGTTACAATGTACCGTGGAAATTCAGCAAACTCAGCAACGGGTGCACACGGCACGCTAGTTGCAGAAATGCTGAGAGTGCAAGTACCGGGAAACGAAATGGAAAAAAAAGTAAATGAGTTAGTTGTCGTCTGGGTTTTTAGAGAAGCAGGCCTAGGTGGTGCGTGGGGCAACTCCCTCCCAGAGGCCATGCCTCAGGGTGGCTAGATGTAGTACAATGTAAGTAGTATATTTTATTATGTTCATTTCATTGTTTGATTTTATTCTATTACAATAAATGTTCAATCTGTTATGTTACCACTATGTTTTATTTGTGTGTTCAATTAGTAACGTAATTTTACCCTCTCGACATGCCAAGCGAATAAAGTGACTTTAGCCATGGCTATCGTCGGCACTTACCCTCTACAGGGTGATGCTGGCGATATCCGTGGACGTCCTACTAACCCCCGTCGCGCAGTCGTGACACATGGTGTAGGTGCCGTATGTCAGCTCGTGACACGTGGTGGAGGCGCCTAGCTTCGTTTCTAAGGGTGACTCTTCATAGTCATTCCAGTTTTTCAAAATTTAATTAAAGTCAATTTAATTCAATTTTTTTTCTTTACACATTATGTCGTTTTTTAAAGCATTTTTAAATTTACATAGTCAAACATAATTTTTTTTAGTCCATTATAAGATTTTCTGTCTGAATTTTGTAGTGAGAGGGTTCTTTTCTTAGACGAATTTAAGTAAATGGTAGATTTTTCTTTGAAATCAATTTTGATTTACATGAGTGAAACGTAATTTTTGTGTTAATTTTTGCAAGTGATCTTTTAGTGATTAAATATTACATTTTATTTTTCACAACCTAAGTGAACACCGGTAATTATTTCTGTATTGTTTGTCTCTTTTATGAATTTTGAGATTAGAATTTCATGTAATTTTTTTAATTTGTTTTTTATTGATCGGAAGATAGTGGTGAACATAGCAGGGCACTATAGAATTAAGCAACGTGAACCTATTTAGGGGCATAAGAAATAAGGGATGAAGTGTTTTTTTGCGATTAATGGGTAATTTTATTACAAAGTGATAATGAATAAATGACGTATAATTCCCCATGATTTAATTTTTATTGATTTATGAAAGATTTTATTGGTATAATGGTAATTTTAAAGCAATTTTTAATTTTTTATTGATGGATTAATATTGGCTTGTTCAAATAGCCTGTTTTTATAATTTTCTTCTGATACATTCGACAAAACAATTTAGAAGCAAAATGGCGATTTTAGCATTTTTTTTTAAAGACTGATTGATAACTATATGTGTTGGAAAATTATTTGTGAATTTTTTTTTGCTAAACCAGAATATGGCTAATACTTTCCTATTTACTGTATTTTTTTGTTATTTTATATTATGACCTGAGGTAGGGACTAGTTAAATTAGTTAAATTAAAATTTTGATGCAATTATAATGTTTTTTGAGTTAATTTCTAGCAGATAATTTATTTAATTTTAACAACGATTTAAAAATTATTTGGGAATCAAGTTTCCTAAAATATATTATGGTGGTTTTTTTTCTAAGGCAAAGAAGCTTGCTTTGCAATAAAGATAATTCGATAAAACATTAAAATGAAAATATACTAGTTTCTTAATTTTAAAAATGATTTGTGGCACCATTTTTCCTAATTTTACCCTATTTTTTTTTAATTTTTAATCACTCCCTTGGGAAAAACATTAATATTTTGTCCATAACTCAAACATGTTTCCAATTAGAGAATCGTAAGAGGTAGCAGCTTGTTGCTTCGAATTTTTTTCTCCGCCGAGGAAGATTTTACTAGATATTGAAAAAACGTCTTGCTTTTTATTTTTCACCCCTTAACTCTAAGAATTTTTTTTTGAATTTTTTTATCTCTATTTATCTCCTTTATGAAATGATCTTACTTTTACAAGCTGATGAAATAATTTTATTCCCTCAAAGAAGAATTATGCGTAGCTAATTTTTTTCTCTGCCTTTACAAGGGATTTTAACCTTAATTTTATTTTGCGATTGGTGAATTTTTTCTATTAAGAAATGCTTGAAATGGAACAAAAATGGGTTTTGTTGTTGTAGTCCTGTCTAATAAATTATTCTTTTATGGTCCATTAGTTTTGTTTGTTGTTTCGTGTCTGAAAATGACTGTCTTATTCGTTTTTTTCTTTCCGTCAACGATATTTTATTATTTTCTGAACGCCTATGAATTTTCTATGATTGGAGGTAATTTCATATGTTACTTAGAGTTAGCTATTTTTGGTACTATGGGGTACATCTTTTCTGCCCAAGGGCACCAATAGGAAATAAAAATAATATTATGAAGTTTATCGTAATTTCTCGCATTTCAAAATAATAATGGGCGCTTAAAATTTATATCGTAGGTCGACTTATTTTGTTATCAATCAAAGATTAAGAAACATTAAAATGAAATTCCCCTCCTTTTTTTCTTTAATATTGAATAGTTTCCTAACATGCTTCGTTAACATGTGGTAAATTGGAATTTACACATCGTAGAATTATATCACTTATAGTTAAATCCTAAATCCTGGTTAGAAATCTCTCGAATGCTGCAGTCTGATGTTAGACAGTTCTTTGTAATTCATCTTTTTTGGAGAAATCTTGTCATAAATTAACAAGTTTTATCTGTAGCCCACTGGAAAGCTATGAGAGTGCTCTAGCTCTGGTTTTTGGTATAATATAATGGTTAACACGCTTTAGATAAATATTTTACTAGGAAGAAATAAATAATAAAAAAACAAATAGAAACTTTAACAGTAAATAGATGGGAAAATAAAGTATATACCTGAATAATTAAGATAAGACATATTTCTTTGTGTAAGTACGAAAAATAATTTTATTATGCCTAAACTGGAAAATTGAAAATGCTGAAAATAATGTGTTAAAAATGTTTTCAAGGAAATAAACACTATAGTGCTAACTTCAATATTATGTTTTTTATATTTTAATTCTGTTTTCTCGCCATGTTGCGTTGCATAGAAGAGAAGTTTTAGCTTTAAGAAGGTAAAAACTCATCCTTTATTTCGCGGGTAAGTTTGTTAAAAGAAAGTATTGTGTTTTGTTGTTATTATTATTATTACTAAGGTAAAATATCGATTGTTTTTTTCTCAAATGCCCCTAGATAAGTATTTTTAGTTTTCTTAGGACCACGCACCTAAGCTGAATGAATTAGTATACAGGGAATTAGTTTTTTTATAAATAAAAGATGCCAGTTTTTTAATTTTGATCAGCCTAATAGGGGAATAGGCAAGTTTAATTTTTTCGTTCTAAGCAGATAAACAATATGAAAGCGTTTAAGAGTAAAATATGGTTTTTAGAGCAATTTTTGTCTGAAGAAAAGGGGAACGGACCAAAATAAAAAGATATACAGGGTGATTTTAATTAATGATTGATATTGAGTATAATTTAATTTATTTTGAGTAATTAAGAATAATTTTTTTTGTGTGTCCAATAATATGGGGAGGATTCTAGGGTATAGAGAAAATGGTTTTTTCGTTGAAATAAAATAAACAAGAAACATATATAAGGACAAAATATATAGAATTGCTAGTAAGGTAAAAAGTTGAAAAATGTTTTTATAAGGACAGAATTTAGTAAGAATTATCGAGTTATAAAGATACGAAGCGCAAGAAGATGTTTTAGACAATTATTAAGAGTTAGGGATCCCTAAGAGTTACTTCATTACGTATCAGAGTCAGGTTTATTAGTAAAGTGAATAATGAGATAATAGTTGTTTTATTAAAGAGTACTAAGATGATTTTTGAGTCTATAGAAGGGTACCAAGAAGTTTTATGAGTATATGAGATTTAAATGATGATTTTATGATATTTTATGAGATATATAATGGGATATTGAGAGTTTATTTAAAGATGAATATAGATACCAAGGCCTTGGGTTTGATGTAAAATGCGCGAGACGAGGAAAACGTGGAAGAAGGTTCAAAAAAGAGCTGAACGTTGGCCCTGTCAATAGTTGCATTATTATGAGTTTATTGAGAAATATTGAGAGTTGATTTGATATTTTTTTCTTGAGGTAGATAACGAGATAATATGAGTTGATTTTTATGAGATAATTAAAGTTGATGTTAAGGTACCAAAGCCTGATAATAGGCATAAAGGCTCAAGACGAGGAAAACGTGGAAGATGGTTCAAACAATGAACTGAACGTAGGGCCCCGTCAGAAGGAGCATTATTTTTAACACTTGTCTCTTTCTTTTGTAATTCAATGTTCAGCGAGGCAAATAGCCGGGAAAGTAGTTGTTTAAAGAAGAGAATGCACTCGATATTATAAATTACGAGATGTATGTGTTTTACAAAATATATCCTTTTCTTTTGTAATTCAATATTCAGCGAGGCATATAGCCGGGAAAGTAGTTGTTTAAAGAAAAGAGTACGTTTTGTTTCCTCATAAATAAATGAGATGATATTTTTTTGTTTTTCCCACGAATAAGTGGAATGACGATACATTTTTTGTTGTTTTATAATGGTACCAAGGTTTCCCCATAAGCAGATGGGATGATGATTGTTGTTTCCTCATAAATGAATCAGATGATTATTTTTTTGTTTTTCCCACGAATAAGTGGAATACATTTTTTTTGTTGTTTTATAATGGTACCAAGGTTTTCCCCATAAGCAGATGGGATGATGATTGTTTTTTGCGTAAAGTTACCTCGAGAGTAAAAGAGATAACGCAGAAAAGGTTAGACTAGAGGGACGTGGAAGATGGTTTGCGAAATAAACTGAACGCCCGTCTGGTCAAATTAAGTAAATAATGATACGGTAATGATAACTCTAGTAATGTTTGAAGTAGAACAAAAATAAGAAAACACGTGTATAATACTAAGTAATATTCAGTAAGTAGTAAAACCACGTGGTGGCGTCAGTAATTTTTTTTTATGCGAAGTCCAATTGGCAGGATTTGTTGTTGAATTACAAAGCAATGTTGCTGGGCGATTTAAGTTAGTGGCTAGCTAGCTGCTAAATAAATGGCAATAAAGTAGCTGACTGCCTAGCACAGTCCTTATCCAAGCAAAATTTTTAAAGAAACCACCAAACATGTAGGCCTACAGTTACGAACCGACAACTGAGCCACCCACGGTATAAAATAAACTAAAAGAATGGAAAAAATACTCACGTAAAATTGTTGTCCTTTGTCCTTTAAAAATAATGTCCTTAATTAAATGAATTAAATAAACAATGCACATAGGATTTAAAAAGAGAATGAAGTTTATAAAAGATCGCGACACAGAAGTTTTAATTTCTGCATTAAAATGCAATAAATTTTTGAGATTCCCCACATGACCAAAGCCTAGCCAACTTTGGTAGAAATTTTGTTAACACAAGAAATTTTTTGGGGTACTCAAACGTAACCAAAGCCTAGCCACCTTTGGTACACATTTCTGGTAATTTAATAAATTTTTGGGTTTCCCACATGACCAAAGCCTAGCCAACTTTGGTAGAAATTTTTGTTAATACAATAAATTTTTGGGTTACTCAAACGTAACCAAAGCCTAGCCACCTTTGGTACACATTTTTGGTAATTGAATATATTTTTGTGTTGCATACATATAGCCAAAGCCTAGCCACCTTTGGTATAATGTAAACTAAGAGAAAAAGTCCTGACAAAAAATAGGTACTTCGAGTAAAAATGATTTTTTTTCTTTCTCTTTCGTAAAATAAATAATGAATATTAACGTAGTATTTTAAATTCTCGTAAAATTTAATGAAAAAATGATAGATAAAAAGGAAAGCTTACACCTAGAAGAAATTGTGTTTTTATCTACTCCCCTGAAAATATTAATTGAGAAAATAATAATCACCCATATACAATGCAATTGCTAAGAACGAAATAATAAGTAAAGTGAAAAGGTCCATCTTAGAAAATAGTCCCTGCATTTTTTTTTAAAGAATATTTAGAGATACTTAACCGTTTTATGAAGACAAGGCACTAAAAAGTTAATAAATATATATTTTTTTGTGTGTGTTTATCCACAAGCACGTAAAAATTTTTCTCATACTAAAGAATGGAGAAAAGAATATTTTTTTTTTTATTTTTCAAATCGAAAGGAGGATCTACTGATGGAAGGGATTGTTTTAAATAAATTAATTGGTGTTTTATTTTTTACCCCCTCTTTCCTCAATAGCAGGTATACCTAAAGGGCAATATTTTTTTGTTCAACGAAAAGTTGTAGTATAATAAATGGTAAGGAAACCATGAAAACATTATAAGTTACTCCTATTTTGGAAAAGCAATACGCTTAAGTTTTCTTTTATTCTTTTACCTGTCGATAATTTTTTTTATGTCAGAAATATCGTGTAAGTAGCGTGCACAATATCAATAAGCTTTTGTCTTCTTCAAAGCAAGTGCCACATTATAGGTTTTAGTCAAATTAAGTTTAATAGAACGTTGAACATAAATAATTCGATATCAAATAATTTTGGTATAGTTAAGAAATAAAGAATCACACTATCAAATAACAAAAAGCTTGTTATAATTTTATTAAGTTTTGGGATAATAAGTAAACATATATTACTACATTTTATTAAATAAATACCAGTTTAAAATATTTTTTTGTCTTGGAAATAGTATTGAAGTGATTTTTCTTAAACTAGACAATTGGTAATAGACATTTTGTCTGTGGAATGTATAAATTTTTAAAGGTTAAATAAACTTAGAAAACATTAGCAAGGAACAAGTCAAAGAAACATTACTTTCTAACTTCGTATAGTTTTTATATTTAAAGTGAATTTTAACATTGGGTATATTTTTCTAATATTTTGAAAACAAATCGAGAAACAGTTGATTAGTTACACGAATGTCATTTTGGAGTTGAAATAATAATTACGTTTATTATTTTTTTTTAAGAAAAAACAACTTGAGTTCTAGATCGCTATTTGTCATAAATTCCTAGTAAAGTCCTTATCAGGAGAAACAAGGGAGTCTTTTTTGGTGTTGGGGGACTTTTTTGCTTTTTCGAGGGGACTCAAGTACTTAAAGACGTTTTCGAATTTCTATTGCAATGTAAAGTCCTAATCAAGAAATATAAAGGAGTCTTTTTTAGGGCTGAGACTTTTTAATCTTTTTCGAGGGAACTCCACTAAGAGGTACGGAATGTTCATTGCAAAATGCAAATCGTATTTGTTAAGGAAAGAATTTTTTTATTTTTTTTTTATTTTGGATACATATATATGTTAGATAATGGATTGTTTGATTAACTTTTTAAAAAGATTTATTCACTTATAATGGAGTCAAGCTTGACTCTTGCAAAAATAACAATAATAATTTTGAATGTGTTTAATCGAAAATGAGTATAAGACTGAGGTTTACAATGACAGTGGGTAATATTTATAATGTCTGGAGAACAAAGAACATTGGATTTGCAATTCAGCATGATAACAGATTACTGAGAATGAAATGTTAAGCTCAGCTAACGTGAGCGGTTATTAGAGAAGAGCTGTTACGCAATTTGTAATGTGATATGTCTGAGAAGGTTAAGCCAGTCTCGGTGATATTATATATCATGGTATATTTCTAATATAACAGCTTCCCCCTTATAAAAAAAGTTGGTGTTTTATGCAGCAACTTTTGAAATGAATATAAAACGTATATAAAAGGTAATGGTACAATTTGGAAAAATATAAAGAGTACAAAATGTTAAATCGTAAGGTTTAAAATACAGAATATAACCTTAGCGTCTAAAATATGAAATGCAAGCACAATAAGCTTGATTCATAAAAATAAAATAACATAAAAATGTTAGAGTTAAAATATAGCTTTGGCAAGAAAGCGTAAAATACAAACATACTAGGTTTGAATTGTAAAATGGGATAAAATATTCCCAAGGTTAAAATATAGCTTTACTGTGAAAGCATAAAATATAAGCATGATGGGTTTGAATGAAAATGACGTAAAAATGTTAATAAAATTGAAATTAACAAATGATAGAAAAATAATGAAATATAATGATTAAACAAATGAAATAAAATTCACTGAAGAGTCCAGCACTAAAAGTCAGTAAAAAGGCACAAAACAGTTTGTCTTTATGTAAGTTCTATGTCTTCGGCTTCGTTGTCTTCTCTTCTTAAGGTGGGTCGTCTTCGTGAAGGGAATAGGTTAGCAAATGTCCTGTATGGTTTGCTAGGCCTCGGTGGAGATGGGGGTGATGCAGAAACATCGATGGCTAGTCTTCGTCTTTTTGTTCTGCACTTACAAAATAGGTACAGAAATAACAGTCCAAATATTAGCACAATGATGAAGTAGGTGAACCAGGATATGTGTTTTGTTACGAATGGTTCGTTGATTAAATCGTCTAGATCTCTGGAATATTGGTCCAATTTGTGTTTGGCAATTTCGAGATCTTCTGTGTTAAGGTTGTTTAATTTTAATGGTTTAAGGTTTGGTGCTCTAATGTTGTTTGGAATTTTGTTGCAGCATTCGAATGGAATTTGGATGGGATGAGTGTCGTCGTTTACGTCGGTTACTTCGTTGGTACTGGCTTGGATTTTTGTGATGCCTATAAAGGCGTAACAATTAGGTTGTAATTTCACTATTGAGTTTTTGTAGATGACTTCAGTTTTCGAATTTCTTTCTGGACAATTGATGGTTGCCTGTAATGGTTCTGCGTTGATAACTAACCACGTATTTTCGTCTATCTTTTGGACGTTGTAGCCTTGGCTGATGATGAATGACGTCTGGCAGCTTCCTGGCAGAGTTTTGAGGTTCTTGAAGAGACGGGCTTCGCAAATGGCATTATCATCAATGGGGTATGAAAATAGATTTAAACATAATTTAGTGTTGAAGTAGAGTGGTTTGCATTCTCTGAGGTCCGGGATGGTTAAGTACATTAAAGAATCATCATCTCTCGCGATATATTTTTGAGAGGTTGACAAGATATGATATAAGCCAGTTCTATTATCCAAAATAGGGATAGGGTATAATTGAAATACTGAGTAGGTTTGAGGGTCTACCAAAGGTATGTCTAACACGAATATTAAATCTGAATTTGTTTGAAAAGCTTTTAGTTCTATAATGTCTAAATACTGTGCAACTTTTGATAATTTGATTGGAAGTGGCAAATTGTTCCTTTGTAGGTTCTGTGAAATTTCCTGTAATGAATTTACCAAGTCTTTTGGGTTTATGATCGATGTATGAATTATTTTGAGCCTCGCGAAAGTGATAGAATTCAGGATATCGTTTAAGTTATCTTCGATAAATAGATAGCTTGCCATAAGCTGTTCGCAGATTTCTATAAATTTTAATTTTGCGTGAATATTTTCTATGTCTTTAGTCATGTCTAGAATTGAAGTTTCGATTTCTTTAATATCTTTATTGAAAGTTTCTTCATCAACCTGCAGTTTTTGAATGGTTGCGTTGAAATTTTTGATTACTGAAGTTGTGACAGATATTTGATTTTTGATTAAATTTTCGAGTTGGTGCTCGTCATTATTTAATTTGTTGATGCAATCAGAATAATACTGACCATCTTCTGCATCTAAATTTCCAGTTATTGATTTGAAAATTGTTCCAATACCGTTTAGTATTCCTCGCTTGTATCGTTTCGTGTCAAGGTAAATTTCGTCGAATTTTGATTGTATTGATTGAGAAATTTGAGTCAATAAACTGAGGTGAGTTTTTACATCTCCTAAAAAGACGTTCATGTAATGATACGTTGGGTCGAGCGTGTTGTATAGTGTCTGTAAGATCTTGTCGTTTTTGTCGAAAGCTGTCTTAAAGGTAGATATGTTTTTGTGTACCAGTAAAGTCCATTTCTTGTGAGAAATCACAATGTTTGTGTCTCGGTGATAGTATACTCCAATTGTATTGTTAATTGGTGTTATTTTAAATTGAGCAAGTGCTGATCCGAACAGCAGGAAAAACCTGAAAATAAATTTAATTTTCAGTATAAGGTTTCATTCGGTCAAAGTTTACTTTAGTCGTTTGGTTTGTTTCCGGATTTAATAATGTTGCAGAATTTTGAGAAGTTTCTAAAATTTCGAAGGGGCCGTTAAATTTGTTCTGTAATTTGTTTTTTATTTGTGATTCTTTGACGTACACTTTGTCGCCAATATTATATGTGTGTCGATTTTCAGGAATGTTTTTGTCGAATCGAACTTTGGCTTTTTGTTTTTGTGCTTCTGTTCGACTTCGCGCAATTTTGTAATAGTGGGATATCCGGTTGTTAAGGTCTCTAACGTATTTGGTAATCAGGTCTTTCTGGTTATAAAGGGTTTCGGGTGGTCGGTTAGCTGTATGTCCGAAAATAAGCTCGTATGGCGTAAAGCCATGAGTTTTGTTTACCGAGTTGTTATAACATATTACCGCGTATGGTAATATTGTGAAAGGATGTTCGTTCGGATTCTCTGTTTTATGTATTCTGATCATTTCCGCTAGGGTGGCATGGAATCGTTCGATAGATCCGTTGGATTGAGGGTGTCCTACGCTGGAGTATGTTAATTTTATGTCGTAGAGAGTACAAAGATCTTTTAATAAATTATTATCGAATTCACCGCCGTAATCACAATGAATTCTTAATGGGGTGCCATAGTGTTGGAAATATAGCAACAGGGTGTTTACAACCGATTTTGCACTTTTGTCTGGGACAGCATAAGCTTGGGTAAATTTCGTTAACTCGTCGCGGATGGTTAATGCATAGTTTCGCGTGGGAAATTCGAATAGATCGATATTAACTCTCTCAAATGGAGTTTTAGGGGTTTCGGTGATTACTAAGGGATTATTAAGGTTCTTACGACAAACTTTTGTTCTTTGACATGTTTCACAGTTTTTTATAAAGTTTTCGACATCTTTTGTTAAACCTTGCCAATTATATTTATTTTTGATTCTACGTATTGTTTCGTTTATTCCACGATGTAAATTATTTTTTCCGGTGTGATGCTGGTCGAGAATGATCGGACGTTGGTCTTCATCGGGAGTTCGTAATAAATTTTGACAAATGATTAGTTTTAAATCTTTTTCTGCAAAAATAAATGATAGGATTTCGAGAATTGGAAAGTCTAGATTGTTTTCAACATGGTAAGTTTTGGAAAGGTCTAATTTGTTCCGGTGTTTATATAATGTTAAAAATAAGTGTTCTACCACAGACTCTGGGTCGAAGGGTAGAGCGATAATGTAATAATTTCTTTGTCGGGTCGATTTACTGGAAACGATATTGATTGTATTGTTATAGAATTCGGGGTTTTCCTCGAAAATATCCTCGATAATTTGATGGTGAAGGTCTGTCAAGTTGTTTTGTTGGAAAAATGTTATGATGTTTTTATTTTCTCGATCTAATAGTTGTTTATTTGTGATTTGAATTTTGGAATAGTCTATTAGAGATTTGGTTTTGTAAAGACGGGAGAATGTGTCAAATTCTCGGGCAATTTGTTCGTCAGTGATCTCGTCGTCGTTGTCTGAGGTTTCATTTTCGTCTGAGTCTTCGTTTGAGTCTTCGTTTGCGGCTAGAATTTTTGAATAAAATTTGGAACATTCTGAAAAGTGATTGATTTTTATTCTGGACAACGCGTCCGCGTTTTTATTGATCTTTCCGGGTTTGTATATTATCTCGTAGTCGTATTCTTCTAGTTTTAAGCGCCAACGCGCTAGTCTACTACCTGGGTCTTTTATAGAAAATAACCAAGTGAGTGGTCGGTGGTCAGTGACGAGTTTGAACTTCCTTCCGAATAGATATGGCCTAAAATGCTTTACACTCCAGACCAAAGATAAAAGTTCACGCTCAATGGTTGAATACTTGGTTTCCGCGCCGCATAAAGTTCGAGATGCGTATGCGATTGGCAAATCTTTTCCTATACTTCCTTGTGAAAGTACAGAACCTATTGCAAATGCACTAGCGTCTGTAGTTAGGACAAAAGGTTCATCGAAGTTGGGGTAGATCAATATCGGAGTAGTTGTCAAGGTTTGTTTTAGGGTTTCAAATGAATTTGTACAGTCATTGTCGAAATTGAAAGGTATATCTTTTTGTAGCAATTTAGTTAAGGGTTTTGAAATTTTGGAGAAATTAGGAATGAAGCGTCTATAGTAGCCTGCTAGACCTAGAAAAGATTTAATTTCTTTCTGATTTTTGGGTTGAGGAAAGTTTAGAATTGCCTCGACTTTGGTAGGGTTTGGTTTTACACCATCCTTTGTAATAAGATGCCCTAAATAGGCGACTTCCTTGCGAAGGAATTCGCATTTGTCTGGTTGAATTTTGAGGTTGGCTTTTTGTAGACGTTTGAAGACTTCTGTTAGTCGAGAAATATGTTCATGGATAGTAGGGGAATAAATAATAATATCATCCATGTAGACGAGACAGCGTTCATTTTGGATGCCTAATAGAATATTGTCCATGACCCTCTGGAAAGTGGATGGAGCATTTTTTAGACCGAATGGCATACGTACAAATTCGTAGTGGCCATTCTCTACCGTGAAAGCTGTTTTTTGGATATCCTTAGGATCGATTTCAATTTGGTGGAAGCCAGAGGCCAAGTCTAGAGTCGTGAAATATTGACATCTGCCTAATTGGTCTAGAAGATCAGAAATGTTGGGCAAAGGATACTTATCACCTATCGTTACTTCGTTTAATTTTCGGTAGTCAACTACGACGCGCCATTTCTGTTTACCAGAAGCGTCTAGTTTTTTGGGGACTACCCAAACTGGGGAGGACCAGGGAGAAATTGAAGGCTGGATAATGCCTTGGTCGAGCATTTTCGAGACTTGTGATTTTACCTCTTGTTTATGGATTTGGGGGTAACGATAAGATTTAGTGAAAATTGGTTTAGAATCGTTAGTGTCTATTGAATGTTTGATTTCATTGGTAAACGTCAAGTTGTCACCTTCTAAATAGAATATGTCTGAAAAGTCTAAACAGAGTTGAGTAATTAGTTCACTCTCCTCATCGTTCAAGTGATCTAAGCGTAATTGGTTTCTTATTTCGTGATTTCTGTCTATATATTGGGAATCCGGATTTTGAAGATTTACATTAAATATTGACCTAAATTTTTGAACGGGTTCAAGTTTAAGATTTGAAAATTTTATTGTTTTCGGAATTGCATTTGAGTTTATTACTGTCGTCAAAAATTCACCATTGTTGTCTATTTTGACAATGGCATTCGGTAAGCGTACCTTTTCATTTTCCTGGGCTATTAGTATAGCTTCGGTATTTTGTAAATTACATTTAAGCTTAAAAATCTTTTCTGTGCGTGGTTCGATGGAAATTACATTTTGGTTTTTTGTTTCATTTAAATTTTGATTTTTAATCGGGCTCCAGATTGTAGTTAATATATTATCGGTAACTTGATACAATGGTACGGTTTTGAAATTAGTGATTAGTTGTCTGTTTTTAATGTCTATTAAGCAATCGTAATGGTCCAAAAAGTCGGCACCTAAAAGTCCGTCAAATTCTATATCTAGATTATGAATGTAAACTTTGTATGGATCATTCGGATTGAAAGGTATGAGAGCAGATTCGGTGATATTAATTTTTTCGTCTGTTATACCTTGTATAATTACATTTTCGTGGGATCGACGTTTATAGTTTTCTGCCGTTTCGGGTTTGAATATAGAGATACCTGCGCCTGTGTCTATCAAGATTTTGAAACGTTTAGTGATGTCTTCTATGTAAAATAAATTTTTTGAGTTTACGATATTTAGTTTGTAGCGGGGTGTTTTTACATGAATTGGTTTTCCGGGAAGTTCAGGTTTGGGCCGAAACTGTCCTGGAGGTTTATCGCTTGGACTTGATGAGAAATTTGGTCTACCTCGTCCGTTTGTTGTGTTGGAGTATTCATGGAATACTCCGGGCCTGTGCAAAAATCCGGAGGATTAACAGTATAATCCTCGTATTGCTGAGAATTAGCAGTATAATTCTCATATTGTCCATTTTGAAAATCGTAGTCATCGTTATTTTGAGATTGATAATCAGGAGAATAATTTACGGACTGATTTGCAGAGTAATCTTCGTATTGGTTTGGGTAATCTGAGTAATTATCATAAGGTTCTTGATTTAAGTGATGTGTTTTTTGTTGATTGAATCGATTAAAATTCGGGTTCGGTTGTATGGCAGAGGGTCTCTGCTGCTGGAAGTTAGGGTTTGGCCTGATAGCTAAGGGCCTGTTTTGTTGTGGATAATTACGTTGTTGATTAGGCAAATTTTGGAAATTCTGTGGTCTAAAATTTGTTTGGTTAGGTAAACTCTGGAAGTGCTGTCTAGGAACTTGTGCCTGATTGGAATAGGCGTTTGGTGTGAAATTGGGGTGTGAAAATTGGTGGTTTTGCCTCGCGCGGCATTCGTTAAAGCTGTGTCCATTCCTTTTGCAGAATGTACAAAATGGTGGCAGATTTGGGCGTCTTTGCTGATTTTGAACGGGATTTTTGTTTAAAGTTCTATTTCCAAATTTTTGAGATTCGAAATAAGATAATTGTAATTCTCGTTTGATGCGATTTATTGCATCTAGCATATTGCCGGGGTTACCAGCCCTAATAATTTGACCTAATTTTGGTTCGAGTCCAGTGAGAAGAGTAGTTAACGTCATATTTTCTATTAAAGTGGATTGCGCGGTTTTTTCCTCTAAAGTTAAACTTTGTTTTTGTATTGCCGCGTGCATTTTTGCATTATGTGTTTGTAACCTGGACACAAATATTAAAGCTGTTTCGTTGGGTAATTGACGAATTGTTTGCAAGTCTTGTATCAAGGCTGTCAAGTCACGAGAGTCACCAAAATGTGATTCGAGCAAATTTTTTATTTCCGCCCAAGTGACAGGGTTTCGTGAATTTATCAATTCTGCGGCTTTTCCGCGTAATTTATTTTTTATGTGAAGCGTTAATAAGATGCGCTGATCGTCGACAGCGATACCCTGAGCGGTTATGCAAGCTGAAATAAATGTTTGCAAGAATATGGGGTTGCCGTCAAATTCGGGCACTATGGAAAATATTTCGTTTAACCTATAAGGTTCAATATTTATTGTTTCGTTCGCCGTGATTGAATTGTTTGCATTGGAATTGCTTACGTTTGTAGCCATTTTATTTATATTATTTAGATAATCGAATAACTTAAAACACCTTTTCAATTTGAGCTAGTACGCTACTGATAATTGGCAATTTTTTATTATATGTAAAACAATGTACTGTTTATTTTATAATATTTCAAAATTTAATTACAAGGATAATTGGATTAATTTAAAAAGTGTTTTTAGTTGGGAATAATGTCACTGAAATTTTATATACTAATGTGCATTTAAACAGTATAGAACATGTGGGTTTTATTTTATTTCACAGTCAAGTAAGGCGTAAACTTAACCTTTATATGATATATGATATTATGATAAAAATAATGTTAAGATAAAAATGGTATGTGATTATAATTATTTATGTAGGAAATGTAGATAAGTTCGTACTTAAAGAGTATATGATATTACGATAAAAATAATGTTAAGATAGGAACGGTATAGTTATTTATGTAGGTCACATAAATTTTAAATGAAATATTATATTACTTCTGAATGAAATTATTATTTGAATATTAGAACTGCTGTTCGTTAAATTGAATTGTTTTTTTATAAGAAAAATATGCAAAATAGTCGAGATGATTCTTAAAATCTACTTACATTAAAATTTCCATTCCACACGTCTGGATTGAAGTTGAATGCTGCTCCGTGAACTTTGTTACAATGCGGTCTTCTCTGCCAGGGGCGTTACCAGGTATTCCTTCCACAGAGGTCTCCTACACTGCCGAAGACACCAACTTCTCGACTGGGATGAATTCTTACTTGCTAATTTGTTAATTGATTGATATGTTGCTTTGTTGCTTCGTTGCTTGTTGAATTATTATTATTGTTTCTTTGTGAACGTAGATTCTTCTGAGTAAAGGATTGGGATCCACCACGACAGCTAAGGAATTTCTCCTTTTTCCAGGGGCTCTTTTCTTCAGGTTAGGCACCTTTTCCAGATGAACTCCTTGTTCCTTCCGATATGTTTTCCACTGGTTAGGCTCCCGAACTGTGCGTGTTCTTCAGATCCGCCACGACTGCGCCAATGTTAGATAATGGATTGTTTGATTAACTTTTTAAAAAGATTTATTCACTTATAATGGAGTCAAGCTTGACTCTTGCAAAAATAACAATAATAATTTTGAATGTGTTTAATCGAAAATGAGTATAAGACTGAGGTTTACAATGACAGTGGGTAATATTTATAATGTCTGGAGAACAAAGAACATTGGATTTGCAATTCAGCATGATAACAGATTACTGAGAATGAAATGTTAAGCTCAGCTAACGTGAGCGGTTATTAGAGAAGAGCTGTTACGCAATTTGTAATGTGATATGTCTGAGAAGGTTAAGCCAGTCTCGGTGATATTATATATCATGGTATATTTCTAATATAACATATATGTGTATATATACAATTTCAGTTATGGGAAGAAACCACATAAATAAAAATAAGACAACAGAGAACCCAAAAGGGAAAATAACTAGATCTACGATATGCAATTTATATCTCTTTTGTGTTGAATTTTATGAATGTAACTATGATAATTGATTATAAATAAAAGGGTATTGTTTTTATTTAAGAATTTACTTGGGTTATTGTTTTTTTGCATGTAAACACACTATTATGGAAACGAGGCACACATAGCATAAAAAGCACCTAGTACGAGAATTCCAGGACCGGACGACCCTACCTGTAAGGCGCAATGATCAAACTCCTTAAGTAGCCAGGGAAGAAAAATTTTCTCATCCCAATTTCAAGAAAAATGGACGTCTTTTCTGAACGAGCTCCTCTGTTACTAAGGCTATGTTAAATAGGGCACTATTCTAAAAGGCATTTTTCCACCCTATCTACATTATACAGGGTTAATTTTCGCCTTATTTTTTCTCGCCCTAGCCTGATGTGCAGACGAATCCAGATGTAACGGACCAAAAACCATGGATGAATGATGGGATAACAAGTCTAAACGAGGATAGCTACAAGGACTCCAGAGGAAAGAATTGGAAATTCGAGCTGAAGGGGACAGCTGCGAAAAATCAAAAACGTATGGTAATGGTGCGCTTGGTACTGATGTCGATCCAGTTTCAAGGACCCGCAGTCCCGCAGGTTACACACTACGAGGAAATTTATTCCAGATGATAGAGAGACATTAACAGAATAATTGGTACGTGGAAAGAAACAATTGTGTAAGTGTGGTGCAAAACTTAATAGTGACGTATTTAAAATTTTATGCTGAAACAGTCGTGTGCTAACTCTTGAAATTTCTATAGTGTGTGACATTATTTTGTGACCAAGTAGAATTTTGAAACTTTTAGTAAAGTTCAGATTGCCATGTTACATTTTCTGTGTTGTCCAGAAGTTGTTTTAATTTATTACTGCAACTAGAAATTTTTTTTAGTTTGTTCATCATTCCCATCTTATTACACTTATATATATACATATTTGTTTCTCTCAATAACGTAAATATAGTTTATAAAGTTTGCAGTACTGAAATTAAATCCAAATTATCTATATATTTTCTTATAATGGAACTCTTGTTGAATGGATATTGAAATTTCAAGGTAAAGCCTTACATATATAATTTTTTTTTCTAATTGATAATTTTGTTTCTCAAATTTTTTTTTTCTCAATTTATCAATAACATATATATAATTGAGATTCTAGCTATTCTAGTAATGCTACCTTTTGGTAGGAAGGTAAAATTTATCTTGATAGTTCAAATCGAAGATTTTATTTTTTGTAATCAATAAATAATTTAATTTTTTTTAAAGAATATGAATATTGAGATCTACAAATGACTACGGTCATATATTTTGCTTATTTTTTTGTTGATTTTTGATTTTAATTTTTGATTTTGATTTGATTTTGATTGTTTATTGTTACTTGTACCTGCACATAATGTTTCAATTGGTATTATTTTTATCTAGTATTCTAAACTATCTGTAAAAATTTAAACCTTTGTTTTGATATGACAATTTGCCCCATTAACCATTGTATCTGGAATAAGTTAAAGCTGTGGGGCCAGCTTTCATTAGGAGGGGGAGATGTGTCACGCAGTACCTAGACAATTATTGGACCACCCGGTATATGATTTTACTCAGGAAACGATTTAGTTACAAAATTAATTTAATCCGATATCTTAAAGTAAACCAGGTTGCTTGTTACAATGTACCGTGGAAATTCAGCAAACTCAGCAACGGGTGCACACGGCACGCTAGTTGCAGAAATGCTGAGAGTGCAAGTACCGGGAAACGAAATGGAAAAAAAAGTAAATGAGTTAGTTGTCGTCTGGGTTTTTAGAGAAGCAGGCCTAGGTGGTGCGTGGGGCAACTCCCTCCCAGAGGCCATGCCTCAGGGTGGCTAGATGTAGTACAATGTAAGTAGTATATTTTATTATGTTCATTTCATTGTTTGATTTTATTCTATTACAATAAATGTTCAATCTGTTATGTTACCACTATGTTTTATTTGTGTGTTCAATTAGTAACGTAATTTTACCCTCTCGACATGCCAAGCGAGTAAAGTGACTTTAGCCATGGCTATCGTCGGCACTTACCCTCTACAGGGTGATGCTGGCGATATCCGTGGACGTCCTACTAACCCCCGTCGCGCAGTCGTGACACATGGTGTAGGTGCCGTATGTCAGCTCGTGACAATATTAGAGGCCATTGTTATTTGTTTACCAACTAAATCTGAAAGACTAGACAATTTTAAAACAAATAAAGCTAGTTGGTTCAATGAGAACTTCCAGAAAATGTGAAATCAACTCAATGTCCTGATTGATGTAAACAAGGGAGATCCTTTTCTTTTATCCATAACTACAATTAATTCCTATTGCAACAAATATCGTTTTGAAATTCTTAAGGCGAAAAAACGGCCAATGATAACTACGTAAATTCCAAAATGCTCAAGCAGCTATGTGGGATATTATAAAAAACAATAATTGCAATTTTCAAACCGAAATAAGTGAGTCCATAAATGCTATAATGGCTTCAATTCCTATTTTTCGAATGTTGCGGTCAAATTAATACGGGATCTTCCATCAACAATGTCATTCTCCGATTTTCTCCCTAATGTAAGTCCCAGTATTTCTTTTAAATTCCATGAGCTCTTTTACATTGAAATAAAAGATATTATCACCAACTTACAAAATACCAATAGGAAAAATGCATGCAATATAAAAAGACCAAAACAGAAATTAGACAACCTCCAATTCTAGAAGCCAGAGGCTTGTGCGGAAGGGGGTTACACATTGAAAAAACGCGGACATACAACCATTTCCTTCTTCAGTGCCGGAGCCGGGATTCGAACCCGATGGCGCGATACCTGTGTGATTAATCGTGATTGCCACCTTGCGCAACATGGCTTTCGGCCAGACCAATGTGCAAATAGTAAAATCAATAAAAAACATCATATTGTATCCCTTGGCAAACTTAATCAGTCAATTAGGTTGAACAATTTTCCAGCAGTACTCAAATTATCAAAAGTCATCCCCATTTTCAAGAAGGGCGCCTTAGATGATATCTCAAACTACAGACCCATCTCATTAGATCCGATTTTGTCTAAGATTTTTGAAACGGTCTTTAAAAATCAAATCATGCACTGTTTCGAGGAAAATAATGTTTTCATTCCAGTCAATTTGGCTTTAGAAAGAAGCTCTCAGCGACTTTGGCGATAAATAACTTGACACAGATTATCACGCAAAATTTTGAATTACGTAACATAACCACTGGAACCTTTTATGATCTAACTAAAGCTTTCGATTGTGTAATCTCACAATATTCTCTTTGACAAACTATACCACTATAATTTTGACCAAAGTAGTATATCACTGATGATTCAATCTGATCTAACATATAAATGCGGACATGTCTCTTACAATAATAATGATTCACAGCTAACCAACATAAAACATGGTGTACCGCAAGGTTCAGTTCTTGGCCTACTACTGTTTATCATATTTGTAAATGACTTTGCAATTGTAATGAGAATACTTCATTTATTTTATTTGCTAACGACACCATAGCTCTCAATTTTGACAGTGATGCTAATCAACTTACCAAGAGTACACAATCGAACATCAGACAGTGGTTCCTAGCCAATAACTTGACACTAATTCAGGACAATATACAACCTATGACATTTACTCTTCGCCATACAAATGTAAACTAGAACACCAGTGATAATGTAGTTAAATTCCTGGAAGTGTACCCAACGCTCTGCTGGGATAAACATGCCATAAATCTATCTAAAACATTATCGAAGAAAATGTTTTTACTATGAAATTTGACCAATACCGTTTCAAAGCAAGTTCTTGTTACTGCTTACCGTGGCACTTTTTACTCTAACATGACCTATGCTATTTTAAACTGGGGGCACTCAACTCACAGTGAAAGGATTTTTAACTTACAATGTAAATCGTAAATGCCTGAGAATTATAACAAGTTTAAACTACCTAATAGGTTTAATTTTTGAGATAGTATCTCAATAATTTTAATAAATACGACTAGTTAGTTCGGAAAGCTCTGCATGTGGGTCAATGAATGTGTAATTATGAAGGAATAAACTAACATCAGTTTGCTTATCAATCTTATCATGACAATTAAATTTTATAACCCAGCAGTCCAAGATATCACATCGAAAGAGTTTTAACAATTAAATCTTATAGCTCAGCAGTCTAAGGTACTACAAGACATCAAAGTGATGATTCATATATCCGTCACATTTGATTGGCTCTGTATTAAATCTAATTGAAAGAACAGAATTCGGTGATCCTTATGCTATTTAATAAGAAAATAATAAATTTCAATATATAAAAAACAATGGAGTGTTCAAATGTGTTGGGTAAATTTATCCGGCATTCTTTTCTTGTTTATTTTTTTATCATTAATGCAATGTCATTAAAGAAGGGGGGATGTCAGTCGCAGAGACATTGAATTCGGTTTAGTTCGACAGCTGTTACTGACTTTGTCAATATTATACGTGCACTGTCTGGCCAGAAATTCTCCAGCAAGCTTTTTAAAATTTCTTTCTAGAAAATTTAGGGGCTTTAGACCCCACATTATTTAAGGTTTTTTATTTGTCTGATCCTCTATTACTAATTTTTCTTAATGATAGGAAACGAATGACACCCTGTAGAATCTTCAACGGCAATATAGAAACTGGTAAATAAAATTTACATCTAGTTTTTTTTTGTTAGATGCACCAGCTTTCTTAAAAGTATAATTTTTTGTATCGATGATAAAGATATTCCATACGATTCAACTGTGAACTTGGCCACGGCTTTTAATTAGATAAGCAGGTTAACCTTTGCTTCAATCAGGTTGCAATAATAGGAAAAGGGCTATGTCATTGAGGGTGGCAGATTAGTGCTTGGAAAATAATTATAACCTATTTATTTACAGGAATTATATAATTTAAAAACTTTCAGTTTAATACAACACTGTATACTTAAAATAACTTATAAATAGAATGCTCATCTGTCAATTTCACCGAATACGACATCCAACGTTCCGATAATGGCAACAATATCGGCCAACATGTGATTTTTGCCAATTTTATCTAACGCAGCCAGATGAGCAAAACCAGGCGCCTTGATCTTGCACCTGTAAGGTTTGGAACTTCCATCGGAGACCAGATAAACACCAAATTCCCCTTTGGGTGCCTCGATGGCAGTATACGTGGCACCAGGTGGTACTTGATAACCTTGAGTGAACAGCTTGAAGTGGTGGATTAAAGCTTCCATGGAGGTCTGTAAAATTTAGAAAGAGTAGCTTTTTACGGAATATACAGTCAAAGAATCAAAAACACATAATAATTGTTCAAGTATGTTAGACTCTGAATTTGATTCGGTAGATTTTATTTAAATAACAAACATATATGCACATCTTTTCATTGCTAAATATAACTAGTTTGAGAAATGAGAGAAACCACACAAAAAGTTGTGTTGCTTGGAGGGAGAACAGATAAAACATAACCTCACTTTAGTTCCCACAAAATGTTTTACGGTTACGATCTTTTGCGCTCGTGTTGCTTGAGCTGTAAGCACTAAAGTGAGGTTATATGTTATTATTTCAAGCAACAACCTTGAAAAGTATGCAGATGCCCCACTAAAATATTTCAACACACCACCCGCGTTTCTTATCAAGGCTAGAAATATGTCAATAACGACATATGAATGATAAAGCAGAATAATATATGAATGTGTCATTGCCAATCATACATGGATAAAAAATGATCAGTACAGATACTTTACCTTCATTTCATGCCGGCTAGGTGGAGTCAGCTTGGCGTCATCAGTTTTTATCTCTCCTGCAGGCATCTGATTGAGGCACTGATCAATGATTCTCAAAGACTGCCTCATTTCTTCTAAACGACAGAGATAACGATCGTAACAGTCACCTTTGGTTCCGATGGGAATATCAAATTCAACACGATCATAAGCATCGTATGGTTGACTCTTACGAAGGTCCCATTTTATCCCGGATCCCCGTAACATTACACCACTAAAAAAGAATGTTTTGAAAAGCCACATCATCCATCTTGGTATACTGTTACCTAAATCCGTAATTCAAGGCATCTTCTGCAGAAACGATGCCGATGTCTTCCGTTCGTTGCACCCAAATTCTATTATGTGTAAGAACATCTTCCACCTCATCTATCCTTTCATTAAACTTGGATGCAAATTCGTAAATATCATCTAAAAGCCCAAGTGGCAAATCCTAAAATTGTACTGTTAACTTAACAATTGAAAATAATCTTATCGCTTTACCAGGGCTACACCGCCAGGACGAATATATGCAGCATGCATACGAGCACCAGATACTCTTTCGTAAAATTCCATTACCTTCTCACGCTCCTCGAAGAGCCAGAAAAATGGTGTCAGAGCACCAACGTCGAGAGCGTGGGTACCAATAGCCATGATGTGATTTAATATTCTAGTTAGTTCGGCGAACAATACTAAAAAATTACATTTACCGTACAGTTTTGTACCATGAATTTATAAGAATTAAACACTTGCCTCTAATGTATTTAGCTCTAAGGGGTATATCAATATTAAGCAATTTTTCGATGGCTAAACTGAAACATTGCTCATTACACATCATGGACACGTAATCCAGTCGGTCAAAATATGGCAAAGCTTGTGTGTAGGTTTTGTATTCAATTAACTTCTCTGTTCCACGATGTAAAAGACCGATATGCGGATCAGATCTCTTCACTATCTACAAGATTACTTTGCTTTATTAAATTATCAGAAGAATTATAAACTATTATACTTCTCCGTCTAATTCTAAAACAAGACGTAATACACCATGAGCAGCTGGATGCTGTGGACCAAAATTTAGAGTTAAATTTTTTACGGCTTTCTCAACAGGGGCTTTTTTAGCGTTCCATGGTTGCATTGCCCAATTTTTTGTTGTTTCATCTGGGTACATAACGGGTCCATCAAATTGGGCCATCCATTCTGAATCGGGATACCACTTGGCGTTTAAGTTTTTACTAGAATTCAAAATATTACTCTCAATATAATTAGAATTGTTTACTCATTAACTGGTGCAGTAAAATAAATTTATATAACCTAACCTCACCAATTACATAAGAGATCAAAAAGACAGCCGTATTAAAGGACTTTGATTTATTAACATTGTACCTTGTGTGAATGAGGGCTGCTCCATTTTTGACCAATAATTTAGAGGGTAAAAATTCAAGAGACTTTTTTAAAACGGCATTCATCATTGCATTTGCCATTTTGACGTTTGGGTTTGACGTTTGACCCGACACCCGACGTTTTTCCGTTCATCTAATTTTCTGTCATTTTTGTGAAACAATTTTGTTAGATAGAGTTTTTGAAATATCGAATTTTCATTACATCGAACACCATACTTTTGCCAGTAGTTTCAATGTTACAGCAATGTTGCCTCTGTCAAAAATGTAGACATACATAACCTGTAAAATGAGCAAAAAATTAATTCTCAATAACATAAAATTTATTAACTGTAGACAATATTCGACTCCATTGCACAGATTTGTGCCCAAACATAATCCAGTTCTAGACAGTGATGTTAAACAATTAGAAAATTTTATATACAATTCTAAAAATATCACAGTACTTACAGGAGCAGGTATCTCAACAGAATCAGGTGATTTACATATAAAAAAAAAGTAATTAGTTACCATGTATATATAATTACTGATTCCACAGGTATACCTGATTATCGTTCAGAGGAAGTGGGGCTTTACGCAAGAACAAATCACAGACCTATACTGTATCAAGAATTTATAAAGTCATCTAATGTCCAACAGAGGTATTGGGCCAGGAACTATGTGGGATGGGATCGGTTTTCAAAATGTCAACCAAATGCAGTTCATATTTCAATTAGAAATTTGGAAATTGAACATAATAAGGTATGGTGTAGGTATTAATAATAGTTGTGTTAATGTCAACATTGTTATAAAACAATATAGGTACAATTAATACCTGTAGGTTCTTGTGAACATTAACATCTTATTATATAAAACAACGGAACTTATAAAATACATATTAAGTCGAATAATATATATTTCTTGTATTGCGATGGCAGGTGGATATGATATTTCATTTTATCATATTAAATCTTAAAAAAAAAGAGAATAGTGCATACTTATAGTAACAATACAAGTACATTATCATGCAATTTAATAATATTTTTTTATGCAGGTAGCAAGTGTAGTGACTCAAAATGTAGATAGCCTCCATTTTAAAGCTGGTAGCAAAAAGGTTATAGAATTGCATGGAACAGCATTTAGTGTGATGTGTTTACATTGTGATGCTAGTTATAGTCGGGATTATATTCAAAAAAAGTTAATAGAGTTAAATCCGAATATGAAGGAAACCTCCAAAATGATTCGACCTGATGGTGATGTGGAAATTTCTCAGGTAAAATTTGCAATACAAATATAAAATGTGAATGATGAAGTAATAGGTGTCAACCAATAAAGCCGTGCCGTAATGTTGTTTTCTATACTTATTAATACATTAGTTATTCATTGTAACTCATCTACTCCTAATGAATGAAACGAAACTTCATATTAAAATAATAATTATTTTAATATATAGCTAATATAAAAAAGTATAATGGCAATGCACAGTTACAAATTTGTAACATGTACATAGGTAATTATTTAAAAAATTAATTGTAATGTTTATAAACAAAATTTGGTGGCATTTTCGATTCATAAACAGTTTCATTGTCCAAAGCTTACTGGCAGCCATTATGTCAGAGATTGCTTTGGGACAAGTTTGATATAGTTTTCGTTAGAGTTTTAGGGTATCTAATCTGAAAATCTAGTGCTGTATTGGTACTCGCACTCAGGCCGGTGAAACTTGTTCCTCTGTCCTTTTCTTGTAGAGAGCTTTCTCCCGTTAATCTAGAAAGGGTGAAACTGCAAAACAAAATGCACTAAGATTCAGATTTGGCTTGCAGTTTAACATTTAGTGGTAGTAAATCACTATGAAAGTACAGTTCTGTACCTGCTTTTAAAGTGGCGTTAAATTTTTTAGGAGAACATTAAAAGATTTATACCTCCATTGTGTGACTCATGCGGAGGCCCGCTAAAGCCAGACATAATATTTTTTGGAGATAATGTTCCAAGAAGTCGTGTTGAAGCTGTCAGAAATGCAGTTTCAGAAAGTGATTCGTTATTAGTTTTAGGATCAAGCCTTTCGGTTTTCTCAGGTTATAGAATTGTTCTACAGGCACTTGAGGAAAACAAAAATATTGCTGTTGTCAATATAGGCCCAACTAGAGCCGATAAAGATATAAAGTTAAAAATAGCCGCTAAGTGTGGTGATATTTTACCAAAGATTTGTTGACTTTTTTAAAGTGTAAATAGATTGTAAATATATACATATTTTTATTGTTTATTGTGTTTAACTTCTTCCCTATGTGTCGTCCTGATTTTATTTATACGTACAATGCAGTATATATGGTAAATAATAATAATACTTTATTAGTCCTTTAGATCATTAAACATGATACAGGATTAGTTAATACAGGCATATACAGAGGGTGGAACAGCCAAATGGAATAAATTTAGTATTTCAATTGTTGTACATACAGGGTGCGCCATAGTTCTGAATTTGGTCGATTACGGCTGTAATTGAAATGGTGGAAAGATATTGTCTATAGATTATTTTCTTGGTTTTCAATTCTAAATAACTAGAAAATATGTACAATTATACAGAGTATTCCGTTTTTGTTGGCCGGGCATCAACTTCGTTATTTTAAATGGAACATCCTATATTTTTTCCTTTATCGAGTTACCCATTTAATTATATTCATAACTCTATTAAGGTGGTAGGTACTTAAAACGAACCATTTACGAAATAAAAGAGATTTTTTGACAAAAAGTGAGGTTTGCGGATAAGTTCTTGAGTACCTCTGATTTCATAGACAAGAGAGTTTTCAAAATTCTGCTTATACTGTTATGTTGGGCATATTAAGGGCTAGTAGGGTAGAACGTTATTAACATTAATCTTATACAAAGTGCTGAAAAAATTTAGTTTATTTTTTCGATAATAAAAAAGGCCGTAATTCAATTTTTTCAAGCGGGACGTACTATTTTCAGTTCTGTCATCTAATGAAGTGTTAAATTATCTTTCCATTGATATATCGTAGTAGGTATTTATCTTTAGGGGTTGCATAGATATTAAGGTTAATTGTCTGGATCAGACTAATTGTGTAGTAGTACAAGCAGTTTTCCATAATGAATTATTAGTCTTCTGAAATGTTGAACTGAATTATTATTTTTTTACTTAGAATTGTTGGATAAAGAATTGAAATTAATACCAGCACGTATGTAATAAAGAATTTACTCATAATAGAAAAACAATTATTTTAAAAAATGTTCAAAATGTTCACCATTTCGATCGAGACACATCTGAATCCTCTTCCTAAATGAATGACGCATTTCTTGCAGCATCTGCGGAGTAATCGGAGTAATGGATGCAAAGGCACGTCTGATCCTACTTTTCATGTCGTCAACAGTGGTAGGAGTGTCGCGATAAACTATATCCTTTACATAGCCCCATAAAAGGTCCATACCTGTCAGGTCGGGCGACCTTGCAGGCCATGCTATTGCTGCACCACGCCCTATCCACATATCATTGAAGTCACGATCTAACCATTCTCTGATATTTGCTGCAAAATGAGGCGGAGCTCCAACTTGTTGAAACCACATTTTTTGCCGTATATCAAGAGGAACGTTTTCTAGGAGAACCGGCAATTCATTTTCCAAAAAATAGCGATATATTCTTCCATTTAAAGCTTCATTAAAGAAATTAGGTCCAATAACAATCGGCCCTACTACAGCACCCCATACATTTAATGACCACCACTGCTGGGAAACTGTTCTTAATAAATGAGGATTCACATCTGAATAATAATGAAAATTGTGTCTATTGACACAACTATTTTTGTGAAATGTAGCCTCATCAGAAAACATCAAACATGTTATGAAATCGGGATCATTATCGAGCATGAAATTATACCATTCACAAAAATTCACCCTGTTTAAAAAATCATCCTCAAGTAATTCTTGATGTAATTGAATTTTGTAAGCATGGAATTTATTTTTCTTTACAATCCGCCTTACTATTGTCCCGCTTATGTCTAAATTATTGCTCAATTCTCTAGTACTGGTGGTAGGATGTTCAACTAAGGATATCATAACCCGATATTCATTTTCCTCAGTCATTTTTCTTGCTGGAACTTCATGAGGTTTGTACTGCACTTCACCAGTTTCGATAAATTCTGTCTCTAAGACTACTAAATGCAGGTTCTAAAGGGTGTCTCCTTTCAGGATATGTGGTTTTATAGACTTGGGATGCTAAGAGGCTGTTCCTTGAGCACTCCCCCAGAATAAAAATCATGTCAACCATTCCTTCCCGCGAATAATTCATATTTATTTCACTGGACGAATCAATAGACAAACATAAACTAACGACAAGCTAGAATGTGCAAATACCTAATACGTACCACTCCTGGCAAGCCCAGAATTACATAGCGGGTTACAATGTGAATGAATGAGATGAATTTATTCTAAGCTTTAAGATAAACAATGATAGATATAATTTGCAGGGATGTCAAGTTAATAACGGTATCCGCACCATCGCCTTGGCGCGGAGCGGACAAACTCAACATGTGGCATAAACGGATGTATCACTTCTCTGTCTACATGAGCCAACATGAGCGGTATGCTTTGAAGATTGTCGTGCTAGCTCTTAAAAGTTGAGTTTGCACGACAAACATCAAGGCATACCGCCCAAGTTAAAATATTTATGTGATGTGATGTAGAATTATATGAATTTCAGTCAGACAAATATTTAACGTTAATATTTGTGCAACCCCTAAAGATAAATACCTACTATGATATATCAATGGAAAGATAATTTAACACTTTATTAGATGACAGAACTGAAGATAGTACGTCCCATTTGAAAAAATTGAATTACGGCCTTTTTTATTAGCGAAAAAATAAACTCAATTTTTTCAGCACTCTGTATAAGATTAATGTTAATAACGTTTCTACCTTACTAGCCCTTAATATGCCCAACATAACGGTATAAGCAGAATTTTGAAAACCCTCTTGTCTATGAAATCAGAGGTACTCAAAAACTTATCCGCAAACCTCACTCTTTTTGTAAAAAAATCTCTTTTATTTCGTAAACGGTTCATTTTAAGTACCTACCACCTTAATAGAGTTATAAATATAATTAGACAGGTAACTCGATAAAGGAAAAAAATATAGAGTGTTCCATTTAAAATAACGAAGTTGATGCCCGGCCAACCAAAAAGGGATACTTTGTATAATTGTACATATTTTCTAGTTATTCAGAATTGAAAACCAAGAAAATAATCTATAGACAATATCTTTCCACCATTTCAAATACAGCCATAATCGACCAAATTCAGAATTTTGGCGCACCCTGTATTTATAAAACAATCCCAAAACATGTCGATTTTGAATTCTGAAATGACTGAAATTCAACCCTCTTCGAATGGCAGCTGCAACCCCTAACTTTTTAAATGGGAAGGGTGGCTTGTGATACCCATCATTTAAAAGGTTTTTTTATTCCTTATTCAAAAATGCTATGGTTTTAATATTTATTGCAAAAATTAACGGTAAAAAAATTAATTCATATGCTTGACGTAATTCACAACAGCAAACTAAAAAAAACTTAATTTTAATGTAGTAAATGTTCAAAATGAGTTTCTTGAACATCTTGGTAGCATCCTAATTGTAAACAAAAATGTCTTCTAACGTTTTTCAACATCTGGGGCATGAATGACCTAACCACATCCGTTAGCCTTCTATGGCCTAACGCCATAAAATAAATAATTTAAATAGAAAATAGCTGCTTATACCTCAAGAGAAACAACAATGCATCTACGGACACGTGTTTCGGAGTTATTCCTCCTCATCAGCGTAGCGTAGCTTAGCGAATATATCTTATAATCGAGCAAAACCAACAAAGGTCGGAAAGTACAGTTACTCGATTTGTACTTTCATACTTCATGTGCCACATTTAGGGCCTCAAATGAGAGCAATCAGTACGACGAGCTCTATGTGTACTGCTCTATTTCCACCTGGCAAACACTAAGTAAAATATGATGTGTCCGTAGCTGCATTGCTGTTCCTCTTGAGGTATAAGGCAATAACTTGTTTCTTTATTTAATTATTTAGCCTCATAAACCCCCATCATATTTTACTTAGTGTTTGCCAGGTGGAAATAGAGCAGTACACATAGAGCTCGTCATACTGATTGCTCTCATTTGAGGCCCTAAATGTGGCACATGAAGTATGAAAGTACAAATCGAGTACTGTGCACTGTACTTTCCGACCTTTGTTGGTTTTGCTCAATTATAAGATATATTCGCTACGCTGACGAGGAGCAATAACTCCGAAACACGTGTCCGTAGCTGCATTGTTGTTTCTCTTGAGGTATAAGGCAATAACTTTTTTCTTTATTTATATTTAACATCAGGGCATTTATATGATCGAGTGTAAAATTCGCCAGGTAGCCGCAAATTCTGACCAAACACAAGATCAGGTGAAGAGCATTGTAAATCGTCTTTGGGGATAGTTCTAAAAGCTAGTAGTACAACAGGAAGTTCATCTACCCAATCTGACGTCTTAGCTCTAGCTATTAACGCAGTTTTAAGAGTTCTATGGAACCTCTACACCATGCCGTTACTTTGGGGATGGTATCCTATGGAACCCTAAAAACTTTGCAAACTCACTAAATAATTTCTATTCAAATTGAAAGCCTTGATCCGTAGTGACATATACGGCACACCAATGCGACAAACAAAATTTTGAAATAAAGTGTGTGCTACTGTCTCGGCCATAATATCGGAGAGAGGATAAGCCTCCAGCCATCTGGCAAAAAGTTTGATCACAGTTAGAACATAGGAATAACCTTGGGAAGGGGGTAATGGTCCTACTAAATCTAAATGAATGTGATTGAATCGCCCCTTAGGGACAGCAAAATGACCTATCGGACTTTTTGTGTGATAGTTGACTTTAGCAGTCTGACAGTTGACGCATGTTTTTGCTCACAAGTTACAGTCAGAATTCATTTTGGGCCAAAAATACTTACTTGTAACTAACTTCCTAGTGGCTTTAATGCTGGGATGAGATAAACCATGAAATATATCAAATATTGTTCGCCAATACAAATCCGGAACATAAGGTTGTATATTTATTTGAGAAATATCACACCAAACAAAGTCATCCAAATCTGGGATAATAATTTTCGCTAATTTGAAATTGGATTTGGAATCTAACGACTGATTCGACAACAAGAACTCCAACTCAGAATCCTTCTTTTGAGCATGGCTCAATAACTTCAAGATGAAATCAGTATCAATTAAAGGGGATTTCTCAACTTGGACTGGAAAAATACAATGACTGAGAGAAGATGTATCATGTACACGCGATAAATTGTCAGCTATGACATTATCTTTTCCTTTAATATGATGGATCTCGCACGAAAATTGTGCAATATACTCCAAATGACGTATTTATTGTATATCTTTCCGCTTGGGTGAATAATGCATCAAAGGTTTATGATCAGTAAAACAAACAAATTCACGACCTTCAAAGAAAAAATTTAAAATGCTTTACAGTGGTATATAAGGACAGAATTTCCTTGTCAAATGTTGAATACTTTGTATCAGCAGAGGTAAGTTTATGTGAAAAGAGAGCTAAAGGTGTTAGAACTCCATTGCTGTCCCGTTGCTGCAAAACCGCTCCCGTGGAGCTATTGGACAGTCAACTGTTAGCGCCAACAACATACCATCAGCATAAGCATGAGCTAATATTGCTGCACTAGCTTTAGCAGTTTTAGCCCTCGAGAAACTGTCTAACAGACAGCAGGCCAGTCATCTATCATCTTGACATTATCATGCAGTAAGCAAGGGAAGGGAACTAAAATTTCAACGAAATTAGGTACAAAAGGGTGATAAAAGTTTACCATACCTATAAAACGCTGAAGCTGCTTAAGTGTAGTTGGCAAAGGAAAATCATTAATAATATCTACTCGTTCACTGGATGGTAATATACCAGATGAAGAAATATGATGCCCTAAAAATGTCGGACTGTCAACTCCTAATATACATTTAGACGGCTTAATATTTATGCCATGTCTGTCCAATCTTTCAAAAACTATTCTTAAATGCTCCAAATGCTGCGAGCCAGATTTACCCGCTACTAAAACGTCATCTAAATAGACAAAAACGAATGAGAATCCTGAAAGTACCTCGTTCATGAACCGCTGGAAAGTTTGAGCAGCATTCCATAGCCCGAATGGAATGCGTGAAAATTCGAATAAACCAAAAGGGGTAGATATAGCTGTCTTAAACACGTTACTTTCTGCGACGGGTATCTGATGATACGCAGGGATCAAATCGATTTTGGAAAAAATAATGCAACCATACAACTGGGAATTAAAATCGTGAATGTGAGGTAAGGGATACCTGTCAGGAATTGTAACCGTATTCAGTTGCCAATAATCTCCGCAAGGACGCCAGTCATTTGGCTCTTTCTTAGCTACCATATGAAGCGGCAAAGAGATGGAAGAAGATGAAGGTTTACATATGCTCAACTCCAACATATGATTAAATTCATTTTGAGCTAAGCCATTGAACTTGTGTGGGCACGCGAGCTGCTATGTAGCAAGTGAATTGCTACACCTTCTTAAGTCACCTATATCGTGTGGCTTAGTTTTTATACCATACTTTTTACATATCCCCATAGAAAGAAACCTAGGGGTGTAAGATTAGGAGAACATGCTGGCCATTCTAGTGATCCTTGCCTCCCGATCCACCGATTTGCTGTTCCACAATGTTCCACAATTAATATAACATTGTTGCGAGAGAATTTTACATCTGGATCTCAGAATATTAAAATTATTATGTCTTTATTGACTGCTACAAATCGACATAAGTCTTCTGACAATAATAATACTTTATTAGTCCTTTAGGTCATTAAACATGATACAGGATTGGTTAATACAGGCATATACAGTGTGTGGAACAACCAAATGGAATAAATTTAGTATTTCAAGTGTTGTACATATTTATAAAAAAATCCCGAAACATGTCGATTTTGAATTCTGAAATGACCCCCCAACCCCTTCGAATGACAGCTGCATTTTTAAATGGGAAGGGTGGCTTGTGATATCTCATTTAAAAGATTTTTTTATTCCCTATTCAAAAATGCTATTGTTTTAATATTTATTGCAAAAATTAACGGTAAAAGAATTAATTCATATTTGACGTAATTCACAGCAGCAAACTAAAAAAAACTTAATTTCAATGTAGTAAATGTTCAAAATGAGTTCCTTGTATGTCTTGGCAGCATCCTAATCATAAGCAAAAATGTCTTCTAACGTTTTTCAACATCTAGGGCATGAGCGACCTAACCACATCCGTTAGCCTTCTATGGCCTAAGGCCATAAAATAAATAATTTAAATAGAAAATAGCTGCTATTATTTCTTCTATCATACATTCAATATTAATATTCAAAAATCCAAAATATATATATAATCTTTTTTATTATTTTTTTCTTCATAGTAATCGTCATGGGTTTCCTGCTAATCCGTTGAACTTGTGTGGGCACGCGAGCTGCCATGTAGCAAGTGAGCTGCTACATTCATTCCTCGGTAAAAGAAAAAAAACAGTCAATCAACAGAGAAACGCACTCGCTTAACAGGAACGGCCAGGATATGGCACTTGTCAACTAACAAGAACGTAGGTTTGTCCCTATCAATGTTAACAGTTACAACTTTAATTCATTATAAAAAAAGATTAACTTTCAATGTTTCATCTTTACTACAACGTAACATTATTTTCAATTATACAAAGTGTCACAAAAATGACTTACACAAGAAAGTATAATTTTTTTAAATGCAACACCCAGTATTTTTTGGTGCCAATTAGGCCTCCAGGGGTTCTGTATTACCCCATAAAATATTTTGCCAATCGAATGCCGCGTTGTCAAATTATGATGGTTTTTCTTTTTTTGGCAATTTACAAACATTCTTTTGACTGCCATATCTCTGCGATTTATTAATTGTTTTTTCCAAAAATATAGGACATTATTTGTTAATGATGTATTTACTGAAAAACATTTCTTAATGTTTAATTAATATTTTTCTCGATTTTTTAAATGTTTCTAAATTCTGCCGGTGATTCCTGTACTGCTAAGTAGCCTGGACAGTTTTATCACCGATAGACGTTCTAGTGCTTTTGGGTCCATTTTTGTGGCCCCAAAAGTATTTTGCCTCTTGCGATTCAGCGCCTCGCATTGACAGAGTATAGGGTCTACTGTCTCAGGCACCTCTCTGCAGAGTCTGCAGTTTAGATTGCCCTCATACAGTCCCATTTTGTGCAGATGTTCCTTCAGGGGTGCGTGTCCTGTGAGGAGCCCTGTTACTGTTCTCAGCTGATTTCTGCTTAACATCTGCCGCTTCACTCTAATGGACTGATAATCCGTATACCTTCCAATATGCCGAGAAGATTTCAACATATAGGGTATCCAGTTGGTATTTGAAAACTTTCTTAACAAAACTTTCAATGTTTCATCTTTACTACAATGCAACATTATTTTCAATTATACAAAGTACAATTTTTTTAAATACAACACCCTGTATATTTGGGTGACCATTAAGCCTCCGCAGGGGTCCTGTATTACCCCATAAAATATTTTGCCAATCGGATGCCTCTTGCCAAGTTATGATGCTTTTTCTTTTTTTTCTTTGGCAATTTACAAACATTCTTTTGACTGCCATATCTCCGGGATTTATTAATTGTTATTTCCTTCCAAAAATATTGGACATTATTTGATAATGATGTATTTACTGAAAAACATTTCTTAATATTTAATTAATATTTTTCTCAAATTTTTAAATGGAATGCCTATAATTTTTTTTACATGGATGAATAAGGCATATGGAATGCCTAAATTTTTTTACATGGATGAATAAAGCATATTGCAATATTTTTGCGAGAGAATTTTACATCTGGATCTCAGAATATTAAAATCATTATGTCTTTCATGACTGCTACAAATCGACATAAGTAATGATATATGTATAAAGCCATTTTTTTTTCAAGTATACAGGGCTGATTACCGAGGTCGGTATCATTGATACTGCAGCCAGAATTGGCCTATTGTGCCTCTCCCTGTTTCTAAATTCTGCCGGTGATTTCTGTATTGCTAGGTAGCCTGAACAGTTTTATCACCGATAGATGTTCTAGTGCTTTCGGGTCTATTTTTGTGGCCCTAAAAATATTTTACCTCTTGCTATTCACCGCCTCGCATTGACAGAGTATATGGTCTACTGTCTCAGGCACCTCTCTGCAGAGTCTGCAGTTTAGGTTGCCCTCATACAGTCCCATTTTGTGCAAGTGTTCCTTCACGGGTGCGTGTCCTGTGAGGAGCTCTGTTACTGTTCTCAGCTGATTTCTGCTTAACATAAGCAGTTGCTGAGTTCGTTTTGTACACTGTTTGGTCATAAAGGCCTTACCGTGTCTGAGTCCTGGCATGTTCTGCCAGTATCTGATATGCTCTTCCTTGACCCAATCTGTTATGCACCTCTTTGCCCTGCACTTTGGCACTGCGAGGGCCGATCCTGTGCCAAGAAATTCCTTCTCCTTGTTTGGCAAGTTCGTCGGCTTTGTCATTACCTAGGACTCCACTATGTCCTGGCACCCAGATCAGTTTTACTGTATCACGTCAGCCAATTATGCCAGTTAAGCCATTTTTACTTTTATGGCTGTTTGCCATATTTATATATATATATATTCAATCTCTAAGGTTGATTTAATGTAAAAGAAGCATTGGGAAGGTGATGGAAATAAAACTGAAGCACCTAAATAATTAAAAAAATATTTATTAAAAAATTATTTTACCTATTGATCCTTACATTTTAACATCTTGAGGCTAAGTGAGCAAAATGTCATTAATTAGAAGTCTTTTATCTGTAATAATAACAACAATAAAATAATGTGGGTTATTAACTGTTACCTTACACATACAAGTAAATACATAAAAATACTTAAAAAAAGTTTGTTCGTACCATAAAATTCTTAATATATCATCTAAAAATTTAAGACCTATATTAAACCAAAGACAGTTTCTTTCTATTACAATAATTATTTATAATCACTTATAAAACATACGATAGCAAGCAAAAATCTGGTAAATTATAATGCAATACAGCTAACTCCTATTCATAACTATTGGGGTTTTTAATTTTCATAATTTTTGCTCGCTATGTAAGTAATAAAAAAAATATGTGACTAGGTAGATAAAAAATTTGGAACACACATTTCTACACTAAAGTGACACACACGCACACAAACGTCCTGTTTGCTTATTGTCTCTTGGACTCATATGCTCCTGTATTTTGTATCTTCGAAAAAATGATTACATTTTCATATGTAAATAGAACCATTTTAAATGGTTTGAATGTATGATGGTTAGTGAAAACAATCATCAGCTGGGAGGTGTACTTAAAAATTTATTATTTTAAGAAACGAACGTGACATTAAAATATGTAGTTGCTGACATTTGCGTTATTGCAATAATAAAAATTATGGAATATCTAAATTTTGCAGCACGAGCTTCCAACGCACATGTTGCGAAAACGGCGAGAGTTAGAGTTAAACTGTATATAACCGGTGACACAGGAAACATGTAACACTCTGTAACTTTGCTATTTGAGAAATTAAAATTTTGAACTGGAAGATTGTGTATTACATAATTGTCCTTGTTTGGAGCCAATCAAACATTTTTTTCAACTTCCGGTTTAAGCAGAAGTGACCCGAAATCGGTTATTTTAAATGATACCCTGTATATTTTTTTACCTATCTGATTCGTCTTTAAATTCTCGTTTCAACCATGTATCGTAACATGGTATTTGTTTTTAAAGTGACAGTTAATAGCCATTTTGTATTAAGTCGACGTAGCCCTGATATGAACTTTAGCAGATATTGAAGCTTATTGTGCCATGATGTTGAAAGATCTCTAGTACGCAACTTTGTGTCTCATATTCTTTTGAGCACAATCAGTAGCTGAGCAACATAACTAGATTTTCCTTACTTAAAAAAAAATCTCTAAACAAACCACAATATTATAAAAACTAAGATAGGAACTCCATTTTATCATTTGACCTACTTAAGAAATATCTACTCATTTATCTTTTATTTTTGTCCAGTACAATTACTGTACCTATCCTCTTTTGCTTTCTTCATTAAAATTAGTATCGAAAACTATCAGTGGCGGTCCCAGAATATCAACATGGGAGGGAACATCAAAGATGGCCAGCGCAGCTGTGTACGCATAGTGTCAGCTGCAAGGGGATTTAATGATTAACGTTTAAATAGTCGGAGACAGAAAACACTATTTTATCGGCATTTCGTGTATTTGGCAAACACTTCTTCAAGGCTTAATAGTTATAATCCAACATCTATAGGCACAACATTATCATTATTAATGCTGAATATTGGTGTTGATGAAATTGTTATGCCCACAGATGTTGCATTATAACTAGGGTGGTCATATTTTTTTCCAGAAAAAAGAGTACAACCATGAAGGTAGCTTCTTATCAAAGTTGAGGTTAAAATCTTCATTTTTTCAAGGTCAAAAGTTAGAAATCAATATTGCGGTCTGGCCTTTGGAAACTGGAACATTTTGCTGTAAGTCTCATTGATGTTTATATGAACTTGCATCACAGCCTCTAGTGTAAATATCTTCATTTACGATTTTTTTGAACTTCAATAGTTATTAATATTGGGGAACAGTCGCTTAATCCACGCACTTGTCCCATGAAGACAAAATGTAAAATCTCCAAATTTTTTAATTTATTTTGATTTTCCAGATTCCCGAGTCAGGCCAACGATCTTCAAATACAATATACAATACAAATATTTTCGGAATTCCAGTCGGTAATTTTATCTTCTGCAATGTTGGCTTGCATTAGACCAACTTCGGTCAACACTTCGTCTTCATTCAATAACAGACCTTAAAAGCTTCACATGAACAAAAAACTTGATTTCATGAAACTTATCTTCTCAAATACATACATCAAATTCATTTAAATTTGAACTCCAGTTTTGCAAAAAGTAAATGGAAATTTAAATTTCGAATTTTTTGTATCTCAAGAAAAAGAAGTATACATTTAGGTGTACTTAAAATAAGTACATATGGCCACCCTAATTGTAACTATTAAGCCCTGAAGAAGTGTGTGCTAAATACACAAGTTAAAAAAAAAATAATAATAATACACGTGATATTACTAAATTTACCTACATTAAAGTTGAATAATACAGCACTACTGGGCATATTTTATTTTATTTTGATCTCTTGAAAGTAAATGTATGGTAGAGAGATATTAATAATTGGTAATCAATAGTTACATAGTTCATGTGCCCATGGGGGCAAAATTGAACAATGTTACTACCTACTGCAACAAAAATATTTAGTAGGTGGGCGGAAACAAAGGCCTGCAAGGTCACCAGACTATACACCGCTTGTTTTTTATATGAGGCCATCTCGAGAAAAAGTTTATAGGACTCTACCAACAAACAGAGAAGACATGGAAATTTGCAGGAGAAGAACAATTAATGGAATTACTGAATTAAAGTTAGATAACTGCTCAGAGCTACCGTCACAAAAACACAATAATTGTGCAAAGATAATAATGGACAACATTTTTAGCATCTAGATTAAACCGTATTTTTTTTTTAGGACTTCAGTAAATCTTTTATTTTAATTTCATTCCTTCGTTGTAAAAATTGATTACATAGTGTAATGGGTATTCATTAATTTTGTTCAAATGTGTTTTACTAATGTCTTTTATTTATTAAAAAACTTTACCTTCTTTTATTTTATTTTCACCGCCTGCCTATAAATATTTTTGTTACAGTAAGTAACAATGTTCATTACTATGCAATAAATTTCGATACTAATTTCCGTGAAGAATGCAAAATAGGAAAGTACAGCAACTGTATTGGACAAAAATAAAAGATAAATAAGTATATTTAAGCAGGGCAAATAAAAAAATGGGTTTCCTGTCTTGGTTTTTATGATATCGTGGGTTGTTTAGAAATTTTTTTAAATAAGAAAAATCTAGTTAGGTTGCTCAGCTACTGATTGGGCACAAAAGAACATTAGAGAATATTAGTTGCGTATCAGACGTCTTTGGATATCACGGCACACAAAGTAGTAGACTATTTGAGTAGTAAGTATTTAAATACTTTGGTGTTTGCGGAAATCAGAATATAATATATTTTAAATTTTCAGTGTTAACTCGTAAAATTATCAGGTTAAGACTCAATAAAATTGTTTCTACAAAGAGTTGTAAAGTGAAACATTTCCCAATCATGTACATGTAATTTCTATTACAATTTTACTGTATGCATATGTATTCATATATATTTTTAAAGCTAATAAATATATAATTAGAAGTGATAATTATAATTTTGTAGATCCTTTCAATTTCCTCTTTCTTCCTTTTATGGTTGAACTTGGGTCGATCAGTGATTATATGTTTCATATTTGTAAAGGAAAAGTTGTTTGCAAACCTGCAGTTGTCAGACAAAAATTTGTAAATACAAGTTACGAGACGTCTGTGTGATGTTTCTGCATCATTTGCACTTCCTAAAAATATACAGGCTGCCCAAAAACGATTTTTCAATTTAAAACTTTTTTAATTGAATTTTCTCAATCAAATGGAACACCCTACATATTTTTCGACCATATTATTATGATATATGGGAATGAGAAACCAGTATTTTTCCATGGCTATTTATCATCATTTTCGATTTATTAAGTAATAAGTACAAAATTCAGGAGTAAACTTTAAAAAAATTAGAGGTTTCTCCAGATAATTGAACAGAAAAAATTATAATAAGTGCTCCACATGTTGCCTATAAAAACAGCATGATTTTTTTTTTTAGTTTTCATTTTATGTTAATGTCTCGATCTTGCCCAGAGCACAACAATTTCTTATGACTTTTTGCTTGTATTTTTTTCTTTTTTTTTCTTTATTATTCGACAAACAGTCAAACCTCAGTTCAGTATCAATTGTCTTGCGCAAACGAACATGTATCGCAGTTATTTGTCATTAGTTTTCATTTGTGTTAATTTTCAATTATTAATTATTTAGTTTTACAGAATAAATTTTAATAAAGCGGAACTTGCAGACTTGATTTTTATTTTGGACTAGTCGGAAAGAAACTGTTTGCCAATAGAATTTATCGCCTGAAAGAAGGCTTCCCGAAGTTAGTGGCTTGCAAAAACCTCCTCGATAGATTTGTGGAAGCTGGAAATGTAGAATATAAAACAGTGAAAGAACAACAAATTTTGTGCACGAAGGAAATGAGTGCTGGCAACGATCGAGTATCCTCATATCAGTCAGAGAGCTCGGAGCTCATTAGTAGGGATAAGTAGATGTTCTGTTTATCGAGTTTAAAAAATATAAGTTTCATGCTTATCACATTCAGACACACCAGGAACTAAGTATGACGATTTTGAAAGGCGCCAATAGTTTTCAGAGGTAAAATGCAAGAATAAAAATAAATAACGTTATCTTTGCCGATAAGGCAATTTTTCATAAAAATGAATTCGTTAACAGGCACAATTTTCATTATTATGCTACTGAAAATCCTCACTTTTTCAGGCAAATTGATAACAGACACATTTGGTTTATAAACGTTTGGGTAGTAACTATTGGAGAACACATGTTCACACATAGGACCACATTTTTTTTAAGACCGGAACCATTTACCTTCATTTTCTTTAGAACTATCTGCCACAATTAATGGTCAATCTTCCTGAAATAATCCGAGATAGGATATAGTTTCGACAAGATGATGCTCCACACATTTAAGTGCAGTGGAATCACCTATAATATCTACCCACTTCAACAATGGATTGGAAGAAATGACCCCACTAAATGGCCTGCTGGATCCCCAGATCTTACACAAATTGATTTTTTATGGGGATACGTGAAGGGAATTGTTTATAAATATAAACCAACGACAATCCAAAATATGAAAGAATGAAATTAAGTGCTTTTCGATCGATCATACTGGCAATTTTAAAAACAGTAGAAACTTCATTTCAAAGACGCATAATGTGTGTCAATCAAAATATACAACTTGTGGATAACTTATTATAATTTTGTTGGATTATATGAAAAAACCTCTGATTTCTTGAGTTTGTTCTTGAATATTGTGCTTATTGCTCAATAAATCGAGAATGGTTACAAATAGCCATATTCTACATAATATAGTCCCATCATATACACCTTTTGCCATTCAAGTTTTATCAGAAATTCAATTGTAACGAAGCCTGAATGATTATTTTCCAATTCCATAAATAGCAAAATTATTGATAGATTGACTTCATTAATATCATACTATATTTTTATCTATTTTGCTACATTTCAATAAAATAATAATTTAAAACATTTAATTTTGTTTCGCAATAATTGTGACAACTGAAACTGTTTCTGATTGTTTTCACCGACCAAAATATTATATTTCTACTCTAAACCTATTAAAATTAATACAAAATGCAAAATCTGCATTTTTATCACATCATTTTTAATATTGAGCAAAAAGTTGATATTAATATACTTATAAATACCTACCTAATGTTGTTAGATGCCGTTAGATGGGCAAAAAATTTGGTTTTCTTCTAGATATTACATTTGGAACGCCCACAAGTGTTTTTGTATTACATTATCACTACAGTATAAATCAGAATACAGTTTTTGGTAGATATTTGTGAAAATATATTAATATAACCAAGAGTTATCACATTTTCACTCAAAATTATACCTAAATATGTATTTGATTCAAACAAAAATTAAGAAATCTGTACAGCCTAACGACATTAAATCCTAAATTTAGATTTCGATATATGTACAAGACCCAATATGTCTTTAAATTCACTGATGAATAAAATCAAACAATAAAATTACATTAATTTTTTACAACGCGTTCTTCTTTTATTAGATTTTTTTGTTCATCGCGGGCACATCTTTGAGTCTAAATACTAGTTTGGTCGGTACCAATGGTCGGTGACCATACTCGACTCCTCTTAAAGAAGGGATTGTTTTTAAATAATTTGTTTAAACCAAGCCATTTAGCTGCTAGGTGATGATACACAAAAAGCTATATCAGATTTCGCTTCCATCCTCGTTTAGGTCCAGTAACGTGTATGTGTCCCTGCGGGTGATAAACCTGTTGGGATTGTAGATGTAAGCGCTGCTGCGTCTCCTCAGGGTCTTCATACCTGCAAGAAATATTTTTGTCAGCAAAGTGCGTTATATGAGGTGAACCGGGAGGAAACTATCAAACTCCAGAAGTGTTATACTATATATATGTATAATTATAGGACCAAATATTCAAAAAAGCAATCCGATTTTTAATTCTTTTCAATATGGCGACTGATTTTTGTTACGATGTATAATGAGGACGTAATTTCTCAGGAATACACTTTTGGACTAAGATAAGTTGGGCTATATGGGCCCAATATTAATTAAGGAATCCTAGGTTCCCGTCCGGGAACTCAATTCTGGGACACCCTGTATATTTTTTTACTACAAATTGCAAATATCTCTGTTATATTCGAAAATACTACTACACTCTATTACATACATATTGCATATACATGCAACATTTAGGTTCTTCCGCTGTTTCGCTAGATCTTAACCCTATCGAGCATGTGTGGGATTGCTGCAAAAATCGTTGTATATTATAAAATATACACTTGGTATTTTCGAAAATCTTTTGTTTCAGCCACGTACCTATCTCAATGGTTTCCTTGGTGAATACTAGGGACTTGTAAGCGTTAACAAATACCCCTAGAATGACGCAAGTGCCAAGGAATATAAAGCCGTACGTCATAAGGGGGCAAGCGACGTCGGCGAACGTAGTGGCGAGATATATCCATCTTCTGATTGGCGGCGACAGATCATCTATACCCTAGAAGAAGACAAAAATTATTTATGGATAAGCCTAAGAGTTACGAATAGATTCTGTTGTGGAAGCCGTTACTTTGTGATAGTCAATCATGACGATATATTAAGACACTTTACTGTGTTTCTATCACTAATTTACTGTAACTTAAACGTTACTGCAGTTTTGGTAGGTACTTAATGTACCATTATCAAATGGATGAATTTACAAAGGGATGCCAAGATACCTCGGCAAATATTCAAGTAATGTTTTTGTAGACATTATTAAAAATGCACAATATAGTATTTTCATAAATTTATCCTAAAAGTTAAGTTATCCACGGGAAAAAATTTGAAATAAAATTAAACTCTACTAACATTGTATTATTATTATTATTATTATGACTAGTTTTAACAAATCAAAAAATAAATAGAAATAATTTATAAAGAAATTAAATGATTTATAGAAATTTACCAAAAATAGATACTCAAAAAAAATATTAAAGAAGATAAAATAGGTATGTAAGTGAATCGCTATATTTATTTTAATTTGTTGGTCCGTTTTAAGAATAATATTCATTTCTTTATTTTGATATCACTGAAATGTTAGAGTCTCAACCAAAGTATGGTTTCAACTTAGAAACATGTTAATTACCAGTTGGGGAACCATCCATGTGTTCTAATTCATATGATACATTTGAAAGAACTTTTCGGATTGTACATAAAACATGACGATTAGCCAATTTAGCAGCGAAATTATTTTCTTTATCGCTTTTAGCAAAGTTATCTTTCCAGACCTTCTCACCAATTTGAAATACACGGTCTCTCCTTCTTAGGTTATAGTAGTTACAACTCCCTTTGTAAGCTTTATTGAGTCTTTCGTGGACCGGTTTATAAATTTCAGGTAATTTGTCCAGCTCATTAGCGTAACTGAATAAATAGCAAAACTGAATGTGTCACACTGTATAAACAGTAAAATAAAGTGAAAAGTTAGTTTAGTTACAGTAAACGCCATGAGTGTTGGCTATTATAGAACGACACAGACCGCTGGCACTATTTAGAATTTATACTACATCAGTAAGGATAGCGGTCCGTACACTAGGTCTATACTACTCTCTACATACAGCTTTCCTTTTGCTCGCCATCATTCGTGGCGTTTACAGTACTGAAGGAATAGGATTTTATTGGAAATAAAAAATATATAAAATATTGTCATTAATCAAAAAGTGCCGCTCTGTAGGCAAATGATATTTTATCTCTTACCTCTTCAACCCACATTATTGGGAAGATAATGCTAGGAAAGTTTTTGACCGGGGTGACGTATGGTGCTTGGTCCACTTTCAGGTTTAGCTGAGCTCTGATTTTGCCCTCTACTGGAACACCCAATTTCTGGAAGAAACGACCGTTTTCACAAGTTATGTACTAAATTTATAATAAACATTAACCAACAATCAATTATATCTTGTTGTTCAGAGTAACATTTTGGACCAATAAAATAACATGTTCAGTGGCAACATTTGGTATTCCGCAAGGACCGATTCTTGGGCCGTTGCTTTTAATCTGCAGTTGGTTCCATTAATGTTCGTTATAGCCATTGAAATATTGTTTGGAATTGGCTTCTACTTTTATTTGGTGTTAATATTACTCTGCTAAAAAAGTCAATATACAATCAGAACTCGTAAAGTTTTATTAGTTTTTGTAATCGTGTATGAGGTTTCACGTCTTTATGGGCCGAAGGTGTAGGCTTTGTAAGAATTTGGGACGTAGTGGGAATAGTTGTGGGCAGTAGCGATGCATCATCACGTCTTACATCTTTTATGTTGCGTGCATTAAAATGAGAGAGTAGGTTTGGGGGATTTGTCTTCTTAGCGTCTCACCTGGCACCTCCCTTCTCGATGAAAGCTTTACGTATTTTATGTCGCGTGCATTAAAATGAGAGAGAAGGTCAACCATGTGGTCCGCATTCTTAGCGTCTCACCTCACACCCCCTTCTCAATTATAGGTTTCCAGCACTACAATTATAAGATCTCAACAGGTGCAGGAGTAAAACGAATCTTTAATAAGAATTTACTGGAATTATTTTGTATGCATTTGTAGGGATTTATGAGCAAAGTTTATAGACAACTTCGAGAGAAATTGCTCACAAGACTTGATGAGCATTGAAGATATTGCAGTATAACAAATATTTTACAAGAATTTGCAGTCAAGAATTTACTGGTATTTACAAGTATTTTTTTATAAAACGTTTGAAAGTTTCAAAAATATATCCCATCAATCAATCAATCAAAATAACTTTATTTACATTACAGAACAAATATCTAACCAGATATCTACCTCGCATTTGACCCTGTAACCAACGCATATTGTTTGTCACGTTGGTGGTAACAGGGTCCAGCGGAGCAGTGCTGGTTCAATTTATAATCTTGTTGATTGTATCTTGAATACATTTAGTGATGTATTCAAGACACAATCAACACACTCATTCTCCTATTTACAAATAAAATTTAAAATGAGTAATATAATAATTGTACACTACTAAGTAGTTGAAAACAGTTAACAATAAAATTTGATGGTATATCACTTATTTAATTTTGTGCTACTGGTGCGGGTACCAAAGCCTATAATGATGGATCCCGTTGCAAGATTTCCAATGGCGAGCAGAGTTACTGCTGAATCTTTTGTACTCTATAATTTCTTGTCTAAATATAATTTTGATTTTACGATGTACTAGAGATAAATTTATATAACAAACAAAACAAACAAGAACAAATAAAACAAAAATGTACAAACATAAACCAAGAGTAATAGGAAAGATTTAACAGTTATGAAATATCAGTACAGATAGGTAGGGGAAGAAGAAGTTATAGTTGGTGAAGGTTTGGCTATAGAGGTTGCCAGAAGATGGGCAGCGTCTGGTAAGGTAAGGTGTGTATTATTCGAAAGGGGGCATTATGCTGTCTAATTTGTGTTATATTTTGGGTTAGCGGACTATCACCCAGTTTGAAGGTGTAGAATTTTTGAGATATACTCTGGATGTACTCCGCTATTGGCGTTATGTCGTGGCAGCGTGCATAGAGATCTCTGAGGGAGGTGTATCTGTTGGAATTCGAAATGAGGCGCATAAATTTGTGTTCCAATACTTTCAGTTTGTTCATTGTCGTGGCCGACGTGCTACACCACACCGGCGCCGCGTATGTGATTGCTGGCCTGATCACCATTGTGTACAATAATTTTTTATTTTGTCTGTTAAGTCTGCTACCCCTGACCATGAGCGGATACAGACTCCTGGACAAGGAGTAGACCGTCCGTATTGTCTCATTTATATGCGTGTTAAACGTCAGTCTTTGGTCCAGTCTTACCCCCAAGTACTTCACGCACCTTTTGGTTGGAATTTGGTGTCCCCTGATCGAAATTGGCGTCAGAATTTTATTCTCAGTGAATCGGCGCGTGAAAACTATCGCCTCTGACTTTTCGACGTTTATCCGAATCTTCCACTGACCGTAATAAGCCGTGGCACGAGCCATGTGCGCCTTCAGCAGCATATTAGCCGCTTGTGCGTTGTGCGAATGCGCATACATGGCTGTGTCATCGGCGTACTTGGCCGATATCCCAGAAATATATCCCATGATGTTTCTGAACAGTCTTTGTAAGTTGTAATAGTAACATAAGTAAACATTATTTTTAAGAGATTTTGCAATTATGTGATTAAAAGCTTTCACATGAATTTATGAACGAAGTCTGTATCATGAAAAGAGCAAGTACTTTACAAGAATTTACAGTCAAGATTTTACGATCTTTTATAAGTATTTTTGTATAAAATTTTCGAAAGTTTCAAAGGGAGATTCCATGATATTTCTTAGCAGTATTTGTAAGTTTTAATAGTAATATAAGTAAACATTGTTTTTAAGAGATTTTGTAGTTATGTGATTAAAAGCTTTCACATGAATTTATGACTGAAGTCGGTATCAGATTTGGAGAGGTTTTTATAATCACAGTTTTTACGAACACTGTACTGATCAATACCGTCTTATTTATCATTTAATGGTCCAAGTATTGATAAACTTCATGATTTGAATTTACATTGAAAACACACAGAGATACCAAAATATATTTCAAACACCGTGAAGACATATAAGGATAGGTTTCGTACAGGAATCTTACACTAAATACAATTCAAATAAATCATCAAAACATACAAAAACTTCGTAGCTAGATACTACAGTTTCCAGTAGAGAGGTTTCATGTTCATGTTTCCTACATGTATCTTTTTCAAGATGCCTTAAACAATTTGCCGGTTCATTAAATTAAGACTGGAAAAGTTATAAAAGTAAATATCACAATGTTTACCTTTGAAATGGTCATTGCTGTCTTTTCACTGTCTTCCCATATTTTATAAATACTCTTGGAAACTGTTTCAAATACTCCTATAGATGGTTATATGAGCTCATAGAATATCTTTTGGAAATGACCAATGAAACCTCTCATTGATTGACTATATCTTATAAACACTCTTGGATACTGTTTCAAATACACAAGTAAAGGTTATAGAAACTCACAAAATGTAGTTTGGAAATGGTCATTGGAGCTCTGACAGTCTTACCATATATTATAAATACTCTCGGAAACTGACTCAAATAAAAGGTTATATAAACTCATAAAGTATATTTCGGAAGAAGTCATTAAAACTTATAAATACAGATTATTTATCTTATCAAAAACATTCAGAAGTGATCTGAATATTGTCGCCATTTCCTGTAGTACAATGCATAAAATCATATCAAAGCTCATTGTCGTCTAAAAGATATATCGCTTTATTAGTGTTTTAACTACACATATAGAATCTTTTAGAACCTTGTCAACTTTTATGTCTTTTCGTTTTAGAAGCTTGTCAAATCTTATATATATATATTTTTTATGGGCTTCTATGAGAGATTTTTAGCAGGGTATGCTTATCTGTAAATGGGTACAAGTTGTTGAACACTACTACTACATAAATATTATGTGTAGATGGTTTCTAACTAAATGTTTGTGGATTCTGCTGTCTATCAAAAAGTGTCCTAGATAATTTAAACTTACCGGTTGAATTTTAAAATATGATCCATGTTTCTCTCTTGTTGCATTAAGTCCCTCAAAAGGTGTTACCAGTTTTGGATCGGCGTCGAGGAAGTGTGGAAACGATAAGTAGACAGGAGCATCTAGAAAATGGAAAATATTCTACAGTCAAAGAAACTGAACTTTTCAGCCAACACTCTTTCTAAACATATTTTTTATTTAACCGAAAATTATTGTTAACAAATATTTACTATACAGGCTGTCCATATTATCAGGGCCCTCGAGAATATCGGCCTTACAAAAAAAAAAAATATTTTTACGAAAATTGTGCCCATTTATATAACCTACAAAATGGTTTAAAGACATTTGAAATCCATTGCCTACTTTAAGAGTTATGGCGGAAAATATCGAAAATGCGGAAAACGTCTAGGCCAAATATCTCCGTTATTTGAAGAGATACGAGAAAAATTCTAAGGCGAAAATTTTTTGCAAAACAGAGTGTTTCAACGAGGTTTTATCTCATTTTTTCAAAACGGCTGTATTTTGAGATTTACTCTTCAGGCTGTTAAAAAAATTATTTTGAAACGGGCGGGAAATGGCGCCATTAAATAGAGTATTTTCCTCCCTTTTCAACGATATATCATATGCCATATTTATTCATTGGTACTACGTTAGTAATTATAAAAACATTTTTTTTAACCAATATTTTTTTTAACAAGCATTATACTTGCCGTGGAGAAGTATGATTAAATAAAACGATAAAATAATTTAATAAGTTGTTCAAATCTTTGCTATAATAAAACATTAACACAATTAAGAAGAATAAAGTAAATTCAGGTAACAAAAACAAATTAATAATAAAAAGAATATAGCACACAGCACATTAATATTTATCTAATCCTTAAAATAATTTTTAAGATATCATATCAAGTGTTCAAAGTGTCCAACGCGATTTCTTATGCACCATCGAGCCCGGCGAGGCATTGCATTTAAAACATTACTCAGCATTTCGGGGGTAACTGTAATACATGCCTGTTGAATTCGAGCTTTTAGGTCCTCTACATTTTGCGGTGTCGTCGAAAACACCTTATCTTTAATAAACCCCCTTAGAAAAAAATCCACTGGGGTTATATCTGGAGAACGAGGGGGGCATCGAATAAATCCATTGATGCCTATCCAATGTTGAGGCAAAATTTCGTCTAAAAATTGTGTCGATTCTCTAAAGGTAGGTCATCTAAGAATTCATTAAATTCATTTCTCAAAAAGTTTAGGTACCTTTGACCACTGAGCTGACCATCATAAAAATAAGACCTATTAAATTGGTGCCTAAAATACCTATCCACACATTTATTGAAAAACGATTTTGAAACCCAGTCGGTCTATGCCAGTGTGAATTTTCAGAAGTCCATTAGTAATGAATATTGCGATTAAAAAATCCATTATTGGAAAAATTTGCCTCGTCGGACCAAAGTATTTTACTACATATTAATGGATCGGCACGTTTCTTTTCCAACAGTCACCTCCTTTATTTGTCCCCCGCTTGTAAATTGTGAACTTTTTTGGCTTTATGACACCGGTAACCATTTTTCTTTACAAATTTTCTAGCACTTCTTTTCTTTATATGACAAGCAATTTGAATTTCTCTTAATCATGTTTCCAAATTTTCTGTATTTTTATTTCTTACATAATTAATAACTCGGTTTACCTTATTTGCATTATCAGTAATACTGTTCAACATTGTCTTCTTCTTTAAAAATGAACCATTATTTTTCAGTTTCGTAGCTAATTTCCTGAACAGAGTTTTATTCGGCTGTAGTGCTTGTATAAATCTGTTTCTATATTCTACTTGAGCTAATCCAGAGTTAAAATTGCATTGGCAATATGTAACAAACATATTATAACGATCAGTGTAAGTGAAAATCATTTTTGAAAATTCTAAATTCTTAAACGAGTGTAATTGAGTGAGAGTTTAAGTATTAACTGAGATGATCTGTCAAAAAATTAAATTGTCAAGTTTGTTCGCGGCCAACTGTTTTAAAATAATTGAAATAATAGTGAAATCATGAAGTACAAACAAATGGATATTATACTTAAATTAATTGGTAAAGACATTTTAACTTTCTGAGCAAGGAGTGACGCTTTTATGGAGGACCTCTATACATTGACATAACTGCGAATACTCTTTCCATAATTGCTCCATGTTGTTTTCTTGATTATTATTTTGTTTTTGTTACCCGAATTTACTTTATTCTTGTCCTTAGGATCTTGTATAGTTTATACGTATATTTTTGATTTCGTAAAAGAAACATGTACCTATTAAGCTTTAGATTATGTTTGGCTACTGTATGTTTTTCCCCTCTGTTGTTTTTCCTCTGTCAACCGTGGTCCTCCCTGTATTGTCTATTTTTAAATGTCCTGACAGACCCCAGGACGGGAAGCGTGTGTCCTTGTTGTATCCTTTTTTGTTTTCTTCAATTTATTTTCCCTTTTTTTTCTTCGTTTTTAGGTTAGAATTAGGTATATGATTTTTTTTGTGATACTGTTCGCTACCATCATCAGGATATTTAATAAATTAATTTAACGTTAATCTGACTATCAATTAGATATTTTGTGACTGACAGTATGGTCTTCGACCGAAAGCCAATAAAAAAAACAACTTTATTCTTCTTAATTGTGTTAATGTTTTATTATAGCAAAGATTTGAACAACTTATTGAATTATTTTATCGTTTTATTTAACCATACTTCTCTACGGCAAGTATAACGCTTGTTAAAAAAAAATTATTGGTTTTAAAAAAATGTTTTTATAATTACTAACGTAGTACCAATGAATAAATATGGCATGTGATATATCGTTGAAAAGGGAGGAAAATACTCTATTTAATGGCGCCATTTCCCGCCCGTTCCAAAATATTTTTTTAACAGCCTGAAGAGTAGACGTTTTCCGCATTTTCGATATTTTCCGCCATAACTCTTAAAGTAGGCCATGGATTTCAAATGTCTTTAAACCATTTTGTAGGTTATATAAAATTTTCGTAAAAATATTTTTTTATGTACGACCGATATTAAGTGAGATATTCTCGAGTGCCCTGATAAAATGGACAGCCTGTATAGGTCACGTCAAATAGGTAGTAGATTACAGAATTTGAAAGAAGTAGGGTGATTTCGTGAGAAATTCTACCTATAAAATTGTAGATAATAATATACACGTACTTTGGATTGCATGCTAAGATTGTTCAACCTTTGATACTTACCGAATTGACAAGGACTGATGTTTTGTAAACCTTTGGGTGGACAAAATTCGTTTCCAGGACAATAACACTTGTTGGTCGGATCTATGTCAACTGAGTCGAAAATATTGTCTATGGGGGTAAATAGGTCGGCAGCTATTCCTGAAACATAAAATGCACCTTAATTTTTCAGAAGATGACCCTAAAATCGTCTCAAACTAGCAAGAAGAAGAAAGTATTTCCGTTCGAATAACGGTAATATTTTTATTTGTCCTTTGAAAGAGCAATCTTTTAAATCATGGACGAGGGTGTGTCTTGAAAATAAAGTAAGTCGGCAGATGCGTCAAAGATAGAAGATTTAGCAGCAGTGAAGAATGTACATCGCTCCATCATTTTCCTTGAGGCCTTGGCTAGGATACTGACTATGCCACATATATGAACGCATTTTTCTGTTTCTTTCTTAGACCATTCAATTTGCCGCCGCGCTCTAGTGGATTGGTGAGAATAACACTATTGAGACTTTGGTCCTTCGAGCCGGATGTCAACTACTATTGACAGTAATTAGAGGCATTTATTTACGAGTAAAATAAAACCCAATAAACCACTATTTACGGAAATTTGCAGTATTTAAAATTCATACGGAAACATGTATGATTATCTCATACGTTAATATTAAATTCACTTACCATGTTTAGATACCGGCCCACGGTACTGCATGGGTAGAATCCTGCACAGATCCTTATCGTAAACATGTACCACATCAGATTTGGTGAAGTATCTAGGTGGAAAGAATGATCCTTCGCTGGCTCTTAAGGCATTACATGGAGCATCTTTCCAAAATGGGAGGGTGTCTTTGCCGTTTAGTTTGTTCAGGAGACCAAATTCGTGCATACCTGTCGCCCCGGTGTAGATGTTGTGCACCTCTGGTAGAGTGCCGTTTCGCTGGAATTTTGTACAGTATACATATATTAAACTTTCCTTATGTTGAACCATACACATTTATAAAAAATTGTTATCGGTTAAATGCGAACCGAATTCGCCCACTGAGGATTTCACAACACTTAATATGAAAAGCTAGAAAAATATTATTTTTTCCTGTCTCAGATTAAGTCAGTTCAAAACAACTTTAGTTAATATAAAATACAACAATGTCCTCTCAGAATCTAGGCTGGAGCCACCTACGGCTGTCTATATAAGGTAAATTCGGTTTGGTGAAGCGGCAAATAGATAAGAAAACACCTTTATTGAGAAACAACGCACGAATAAAAAATTAAAATTGGGGAAGCGATACCCGTATGCGTTCATATTTAATATATTGGAAATTATAAACATAAAGATCCTTTATCTCACAAGCCACATTTAGCTAGATATAGAGTTTGCGAGATAAATGACATTTATTTTTCTAATTTCCAACCTATTAAAGAATTAAAACATTCTAACAGTAGATAATAAACAATAATTATTATGACTAATATAATCTACATAAACATTCTAGAAAAACAAAACAAAATTAATTCTTCAGTTTCAGAGATCAAATGACAAAAAAAGAATGCCCCTTAATACATTAGAGCTTTCTTAAGCAAACTGCTCAAAGCGCCTAGAGTGTTGATTACATCCGTGTTGTTAACATCATTCAACAAACATTTTCCTATATTAATCATGATGAGATCTCTATTGTCGCATTCCATTCTTCGGAAACTATTTTTTATGAATCTTAAAATTGAAAGTGACCTTTCAAATTTTACTTGGGTTATTGGTAAAAAGATCCTCTCCAGAGAGCTGTGAGACCTTGACGTTGGTGGAGATGCTTAAGTAATCGCCATGATCCTTTGGACTATGCCGGCGTGGGGTCTCGCAAGTGACCCCTGGCAGGGTCACCAAGCCGGAAAGGCCAAAGGGGAGCGGTGAAAAACTAAGGACAGCTCAACCTCAGGATCTACTTCAGACACGGAGTGGCTACGGGAACGGACACACCCGGGGGTATCCGAGCTACGAGTGAGCTGTGTCATTCACCCGCTTAGCACCGTAACCACGGCCCACACCTCAACGACCTCCGCGGAAAAGAAAAAACGACACCACAAGAGGAAAGTCGTGTGGTCACTGAACAGGGGATTTGCCTTAACCGGCCGGTTCGCGAGGAGACAACCTCTATAAAAGAACCGACAGCGAAGTCGTAAAACCTGTGGGGCACCGGGCGCACCTCACAGTATTAATGCCTTCCTTCCAGTATGGGCCCACTGCTGAAGGGTGACGGAGATTTGGACACAGCTCGTAAGACTTAAAATGATGGAAAACAACGAAAACCAAAACCAAAAGGACGAAAAAATTGAGTTGATGGAAAAGGCAAAGACAACGAACATAGACGATGGAACAAAAATATTGACAGAACAGGAGATATTTGCAAGAAGAAGCTTCATACTGAGGAGTCCGCCGAGGAGCAGGAGCTCTTCGATGGGAAATACCTGGGGCGAAGGCCAGGAGAGGAAGAGGAGACGAGTTGAGTCCCCTAAAGTTAAGGAAAAGGAGGAAGACGTATGGGACAAGGTTACCGCGGGTATGATGGGGCTAATTACCAAGCTGGAGGAAAACGCCAAAAACCTGAGGGGGCTGGTGAAAATTAGCACCAACACCAAGGTGGGGATCAAGACGGAGGTGAGGAAGCTAAGCTGGATAGCTGAGTATATCGGTTGGAAGAGCAAAAAGTGGGTCGAGGTGATGCAAGAAGTAAGACAAGAGTTGCGAGTCTTCAAGGAAACGAGAGAATTCTCTACACAGACGGAAGGTTCCTGGCACCGTACAGATTAAGAGAAGGGGGAGGAAGTAAATACCGCGCGGATTAAGGAAAAAATCGATGCGTGGTCGGGGGAGTACAATGACCTGATTGATACCATTAAAGAGGACTGGCCGGGGAGGGCATTCCGAAAGACGAAATGCGAGGAGGGTATCCCAAGTGGGGTTAGACGGACGAGGACCTCGCATTGGTAATCGATATCGAAGAACAGCAGGGAGAGAGAAGTCTAATAAGACAGGTAGTAGCCTGCCCAATAACAAAGGCCCTCCTAGAAAAAAGACTGAGAGGCCTGGTGGAATACGGAGCGTGTAGTATCCACCTAACCTTAAATCGTGAGGAAGAGCGCAACACCGCAAGACATACGTTCCTTCTATCGGAAAAATTGGGAGTTGAAGAAACATGGGAAAATGAGGATATATTTGAAATGCTGAAGAAATGGGCGGCCATATTAACTAGAGAAAAGGAAGTTCACCCAAAATTCCATATGATAATGGAGAAATTTTATCCCCTTTCACACACAAACTTTAAATAGGTATGCCAGACCCGTCCGGCCAAATAAAGTGGTTTGCGTAATTTTTTCTGAAAGAGTAAGACATTTTCTATCAAATACACTACAAACAATCAATATCCGCGATGACAGTAAAACATTATTGCATTTTTATAATGATTAATTAAAAAAGAAAAATTTCAACCTGTTTAAATTTACGCATACCAAGCTTATTTTGTTCGTATAATGTTTAACTATCAATTCACATAAAAGAAATTCGATTCCACTATGACGGAGCTTTCAGTGTCACCGGCTCCTCCCCTATAAATCACATCTGAGATTTCTATCGCTCTAAGTAAAGACCAAGGAGGGAAAAGAGCCGCCGTTTAATTTTTTTTGGCCGTCGAAACCTTCAACGAGTAAAACTATTTTTAAGTTAAGTAAAGAGTTTTTTCTTGAATACATTTTTATCATTTAATTTTATTTATGGAAACAATATAACTATATTCTTCAATATCCTTACTACCGACTCATCGCAAGGAATCTCTACCGGAGTCCCCTCCGTTTAATTGCCAGGGAAATTTCAGGTCCGCCAATGAGTTCGCTCAAACATTTACCGACATCAAGCGGAACCAAAATCTGATGAGTCTATCTTTAAAAGTGGCCTTACATTTCTATTTCTTATACAAGACAACACCAAAAGGAATTACATGATTGGGTGTTTACAGATATACATGTTTTAAAAAGGTTGTAAAAAATAATAAAAAAATATATTTCTAGACACATAAGCTTGAAAGTTTACCGTCTGCTTCAGATTCTCCTTACACCATTTTTGTAAACGATTTTTAACAGAGGTAATGAAAACGAGTTTAAATTTAAAATATGCAGGTTTCTTATCATTATTTTAGAACCTAGAAAAAGAATGTTCCCTATATATTTTTCATCATTCCGCCCTCTATAAATATGTTCGTAGTATTCATAATTTTTATAAATACATTTTTTTCAAAACATATTTTTTATAGTACCTGTAATTTTTAAATGAAAACGGTAAGAAAAAAAAAGAAAAGCAGGAAAAAATTTATATTTCAGTTCCTGCTATGGTTATTCATTTATTACAAGGCTACTGACACGTAAACACTAACTAGAAAAGTCAAAATTAATATTTTATAAACGTCAATAGTTTCAGAAAAAGAATACACAGAACCATTAATACGGCAATATTTTTATTTTCCTGTACCAAGGACACTTCAGGTGGGGCAATAGTGCACCGGACCTCGATATCTCGAGTTTTATACGATAGCTAGAAATTTTTAAAAAAATTACAAGTAAACTAGATAAAAAAGTCTATAACTGGAAATTATTTTCGAACATACAGGGCGAGCCAAGACGAAATTACAGGACCAAGTGCCTTTTTTAAAAACGGAATGCTATATTTTTCAATTAAGAACATTTTAAATTGAATTTTCTCAGTGGAACAACACCCTGTATATTTTTCGACGATGTGATGTAGAAATGAAAAACGAACATTTTTTGTAAGCACTTCCCTATGGCTAATTGCAACCATTTTCGTTTTATAAATAAATAAGTGTTTATTTTTCAATTAAGAACTTTTTAAATTGAGTTTTCTCAATTTTTTCCAATGGAACACCCTGTATATTTTAGACGATGTGATATAGAAATGAAAAACAAACATTTTTGTAAGTACTTCACTAGGGCTAATTGCAACCAATTTCGTTTTATTGAGCTCTAATTACAAAATTCAAAAATAAACTTAAAGGTTTCTTCAAATAACTCAGTAGAAAAAATTATAAAAAATATTCCACATGCTGCTCATTTTGATTGACACCCATCTCTATGCGCTTTTGAAATGAGGTTCCCACTGTTCCTAAAACTGCCGATATGATAGATGTAAAGGAAGTTATTATTATTCTTTCGTTCATATTTTGTACTGTTGTTGGTGTGCCTTTATAAACAATTTCCTTCACGTATCCCCATAAAAAGAATTTTTTTTGTAAGATCTGGGGATCTAACAGGCCATTTAGTGGGTCCATTTCTTGCAATTCATTGTTGAGGGTAGGTATTATTTAAGTGGTCTCTAACTACATTTAAATAATGTGGTGAAGCACCATCTTGCTGAAACGACATCCTATTTCGAATTCTTTCAGGGAGATTTACCAATAATTGTGGCAGATAGTTTTCCAAAAAATGAAGAAGCTCCAGTCAATATACTACCATCAAAGGAATGTGGCCCTATTATATGTTCTCCAATAATTCCTCCCCAAACGTTTATAGACCATCTGTGTTGGTTATCAAATTGCATAAAAAAAGTGAGGATTTTCCGAAGCATATTAATGGAAATTGTGCCTATTAACAAATCCGTTTTTACGAAAAGTTGCCTCATCACTGAATAAAACAGTATTGAAGACATCATGTTGCATTTTACCTCTGGCCCAATTACAAAATTGTAGGCGCTTTTGAAAATCGTCATTAGATAATTCCTGGTGTATTTGAATATGATATGCATGCAACTTATTTGTTTTTAAGATTCGACCCACATACCGTCTACTTATTCCTACTAATGAGCTCACTTCTCTTTGAGTAACATGGGGAATCTAAACCATTGCCAGCACCACAGAAAACTCATTTTCTTCTTTCACAACACGTTTTATTCTTTCACTTTTTTTATATTCGAAAATAAATGCACAAAAAAACATTACGGTAAAGGACCAGTTAAATACTATATACATTTCAATGGATTGGAAGAAATGGTCCCACTAAATGACCTCACTTAAAAATTACATAAAGACCTGTGTCAATCAAAATGGGCAACACGTTGAACACCTATTATTAATTTTTCTAGTGAATTATTTGAGGGAACTTCTTTTTTAAATTTATTCTTGAAATTGACACTTATTTATTTATAAAACGAAAATGATTGCAATTAGCTGTAGGGAAGTACTTACAAAAAAATGTTCGTTTTTAATGAAATGTGATGTAGAAATGTCTACATCACATCGTCGAAAAATATACAGGGTGTTCCATTATTACATTGAGAAAATTCGATTTAAAATGTTCTTAATGTAAAAATAATTTTTGGCCACCCTGTACATTTTTAGGAAATGAAAATGATTCAAAAACATTAATTAGATATCTCGTAACTGGTATTCACATAAGTTTTTCTTAAAACCCATAATTGTAACTGTGGTGATTTTTTTAAATATCCATCTGCAGATTGCATTATTTTAACAAAAAAATTCATTACATCCAAGTGGTTGGGAGATATTCAATGCTAATAAAGGAATGAATAGAGTCTAGAAAGAGGCTTCAAAAAATGTACTGATATATATAGCATTCCATTTAAAAAAAGAACCTGGTCCTGTCATTTCGTCTTGGCTCGCCCTGTATGTTCGAAAATAATTTCCAGTTATTGACATCTTTATCTAGTTCACTTGCAATTTTTAAAAAAATGTCTAGCTATCGTAGAACTCGAGATATCGAGGTCCGACATACTATTGCCCCAACCTGTATAGTGTCACTCCCTTTTCGTATTTCGATACCATTTTTCAAAAGTGCTCGTAATGTAGCTCTCCACCGTTTTTATACTTTAGGACGACAGTTACTTCAAGAACCCTTTCTCTGTTGAGAATATTGCGATTTAATGCAGAATCATCTATCTGCCGACCACATGGAAGCCATAAAAAATATATTTATTGACACTCCGCATTATTATATACCCCACCACTATGTTTTGAAGCCTGAAAGCAGTACTACGAAATTAAGAGTAGTGTTTGATACTTCCGCAAAATCCTCAAATAATATTTCTCTCAATGAAACTCTTTTAACAAAGTAAGTGTCTATTTTGTTATGATTTCGAATTCACTCTGTTGTTTTTACGGTAGATATAAAACAAACGTATCGTCAAATATTGATCACAAAGTAACATCAAGATTATCAGAGAATTATTTGGAGAATATGTAACATTGCACAATTTTCGGCCGTTGCAGTTTTTTTTGGATTTTATCAAATTTTTGTATACAATGACTGTAATTAATACTCATGGTTCAGTGTAGCGAAATGTTTTGTATAGATAAAATTTAGTTAATTAATTCCTCAATTTTTATCAATTTAAAGAACTTTTCAACGTTTCAGTATGTATAAAATATCCCGAATTGAGGAGAATGATGAATATTCATTTTAGCGCTTACATCGGCGCATTCACCAAATATTAGAAAATGTAAATTGTTCTGGCACTTCTAACAGTTTCTATGAAAGTGAGCAATTTTTATGGTTATGTGTGTAGTAAACAAAACTACTTAAAAGGTGGGGGTTAAAGTTTACCTTAGAACGAAACCTTTAAAATCTGGTTTATTAGACATTATTAATTTGGAGTGGAAATTATCAAAATTTAACACTTTCCAATATCAAGAAAATATGTTAATAATGTAACGATGAAAACAGTTTATTACGCTTCCTCTATTTCTAAATTAAAATTTGGAATACTATTTTGGGGTAGTGCGACGGATGTAAATAAAATATTTATCTTACAAAAGCAAGTTATCCGTGTCATTGATAACATTTCAATGAGAGAAACGTGCAGAGGGAAATTAAAAAGGATAGAATATTGACAGTTCCTGCAATATATATCTATGAATATTTAGTTTTCAATTTTAAACAAAGACAAATATAAAAAACATGAAATTAGTCATGGCTATGGTATTAGACAAGTAAATAATTACAATTTTCCTACGCATAGGTTAAGTATGCATGAAAAGGGCCTTTTTATTCCAATATATATATTTTTTAATTTACTACCAGATAGAATTGGAGATGAACTTTTAAGGGTTTTAAGATAGAAGTATTTAATTTTTTAGTTGAAGTGGAACCGTATACAATCGCAGAATATCTAAACTGTAGAAGATCCGATTTATAAATCTATTAATTTATAAGTAACATTTAGATTGTAAAATAACTAAATTGTATTAGGGTATTTAAGAATTTTTTTATTTCTTTTTTTTTTCACATGAAATTGTAGAAATTCTCTTGGGTAAGTTTTCAACCCACTTTGTTTTTGTATGTATATACCGTATATTGTGGCTGTTTGAAATAAATATTATTATTATTATTTCCAAAAAGGAATAATAAGGGAGATATACCCTTAAAAGGGAGATAATAAATTTTAGTTTTCTGCAATACTTTCCGACTGCCTTAAAATATCAAAATCATATTTTAAACTCAGTCATAGGCCATCCGGACACTAGTTTACATAGTCTGTCACACCCTCCGTTCTGCTTAAGGGGTAGTTTTAGAGGCTGACTATCAATATTTTCCTCATAACTTTTTATTTTTTTTCATATTTCTAAAAAATATAAGAAACTACTTATCAGACCATTAGAAATAAAAAAGGAATTCTTACATTTATCAGCAAGCCCATTTTTTCAGCAGGCTTCTTCCTCTTTGGATAAAATTGATGGGCTAGAGCCACAAGATCGTCGTTATATCCGAACACCAGTTCGTTCGCTGTTATAGTGACGAAGGGTTTGTAGTTGCGCATGCTCAGCAGAAAGGAAATCGTTTTTTGGACAAAATAGCCCATGTTGTTGGATTGCGTTGATAGAGTCTAAACCAAAAATATATTTAACAGAAACATGTTACGAGCCTCTAAGGGGAGTCCTCAACCAAAATTTCGTGTAATAACGGCATGGCTAAATTTATGAGAAATGTTTAGTTCCAATTAAAATAAACAACTTTTTTCTTACAGGAAAGTCCCAAATTGTTACAGAAGGGGTGAAAACTCATTTTCAATCGATCAGAAACATCGATATCACTGAGTTACAGCAACCAGACAGTTCTTGATGAAATCTTGTTAAACCAGTAAAACAGATCACGGATTCATGAAGAACTGACATTTAGTGTGTTGCAGAACCTTTATAACACCCCTATTAGTTGTTAAAAAAAGCTTCGATAGAGTTACACGGGCACGGGTAAAACCTTCACCAATGATTCCTTATAGTCTCTCAAACCTCCATTAAAAATAATATCTGACGTTTGCGGCGTTGCACCGATAGTAAAGACGATTCCGATGAAGATACTGATGATGATGATTTTCAAACTTGAATATACATATACAATGTACAGGGCGTAACGCAACTTACCCGAAAAATTTTAATCATACATGCACCTTTAAATAAGTCGATTTCTTGAAAAAAATTTTAATAAAAGTCCAAGACAAAAAAATACAAATTGTAAAAATTACAAATTAATGGAAATGTTAAAATAACGTATTATTTCTATAAAAACTGTTAAAAGTTCTGTCTATTGACATTGAAGCACACCTGAACCCGTCTAATCCAATTTTGTCACACTAGCTGAAGTGTTCTCCCTTCCTGCCGAAGACGTAGATTGTGGACAGCTGTTGTGATACGTTCACGTAATACATCGATATTGTCAACTTCGGTTTGGTAGACTTCATTTTTCAATTATCCCCACAAAAGGAAGTCAAGAGGATTTAGATCCAGGGACCGCGGAGGCCAAGCTACAGGTCCACCCCGTCCGATCCAACGTATTCCGTTTAATTGGGTCAATTAACCTCGGATTACTAAACTAAATCATTTGGGGGCGCACCATCATGTAAAAACCATATCCGACTTCGGACCTCCAAGGGCACATCTTCAAGAAGACCAGGAAAATCAGTACGGAGAAAGTGCAGATATTGCTGACCATCCATCTGATTTAGCAATATGAACGGACCAATTAGGCGTTCATCGAAGTGATTCCGAACTACTAGATGAGGATTCTCAATGGTCCAAACGTGCATATTATGTAGATTGGTTATACCATTACGCGTAAAAATAGCTTCGTCAGTGACCAAGACATCGACAAATTTTCATTAATTTGTAACTTTACCAATTTGTACCTTTTTCTGTGTTGGATTTTTATTACTTTTTATTTTCAAGAAACCGACTTCTTATTTAAAGGTGCATGTATGGTTAAAATTTTCCGGATAAGTTGCGTTACATCCAGTATAGATATAATTAGGTATATAGTTGTTTCCATACATTCGATACGTAATGAAATGGCAATTAAATATGAAACTAAATATGTTGTCTAATTTATATATACAAGTAAGCATAAAAATACGGATGACCTGTTTATCAATGAAATTTTTCAGTATTTTCATTTCATATACAATCGTCTACTGCATATTTTATTGGTTTCTGTTAATGACCGTAACAACTGATCCCGATATATTTATATTTATTATATAAAAGCAGAGCCATACTAATAAATTTCCGAATGTTCTGTTTATAAAGAAAGAAGAACAACATTCATGCCGCCTGCAAAGCTGAGAATTTCGGATATTATTTTTTCCACCCTTTTCCGAGCATTATCAATCATATGGAGTAGGAAACAGACGTGTCGCCATAACTCGAGGTCGAGGGCTCCCATACTATTAACAATCAAATGATACTTACAAGAAGAGGAATGTTGGGTACTACTATTTTCTCATGTTTGTTCACAGATAATTCAGGTACAAATTGTAATATTTTTTTGTGTTGGTATGATACAGTGCCATTTTCGTGAAATTTTATGTTGACCTTTTCCATGTCTTCTCTGAAACAATAAATATAAATTAATATGGGTTAAAAATAGTTATGGAAGTAAATATATTTATGCAATGAAATAATTTGTTTCAATTATACGGTGGATCATCTGTGAGTGAAGGAGACGACAAGGTATAGTTATGGCAGAAGACGTTAACAGTGTAGTGAAATGAGTTCAGTTGCCAAATGGCAAGATTAGCTCAGCATGCGACAATTAGCTGGTGTGCCTCAGAGCTCAATCTTGGGCTACATACTTTTTGTAATTTTTGCAAACGACCTATTCTATTCTCTTTAAGTAAGGTATCTCCAACAATTATACAATATGCTGATGACACGGAAATCTTGATAACAGCTGAAAGTGTAGAAATTCTTATGGCACTATCTTGTAGAGTGTATGGTCTTGCTATGGACTTGCTGCAAATTTTCATTTTCTCAATGAAGAGAAGTTAATTATATTGGTGATTTTAATATCCCAAGTTATGTAACTTACATATCATCCAATGTTATTACTGAACGGCATGTTAACTCACTAAATAACTTTTGCGAGTTCTTGGGCCTTAAGCAATATAATATTAAATTACAATAACAGACTTTTAGACTTAATACTTAGTGGATTCAAAATTCATATGCATTACTTGCTGTCGGAGGATGCTCATCATCCACCTTTAGACTTTTTTTAACCTGAAACCCGACCTTAATAGACGTCTTAATAATCAAAATTACACATAATTTAATTTTAAGAAAGCCAATTTTAATAAATTGTACCACGATCTAACTAGTATTGACTGGTCATTTTTAACCAGTTATAGAGATGTAAACGATGCTTGTTCTCGATTTTATGAGGTGTTAGATTCTGTCTTTGCAAAAAGTGTTCCCAAGACATCCCCAAAAAATGCTTCATATCCTCCATGGTTCAATAGAAGTATAATTAGAGATATTAAAGAAAAATCTCGTTTATGGCGTCTATTTAAAGAGAAAGGTGAATCACAGTATCTGGATCAATTCAAACTATTGTGTTCTAAAATAAAAAGAGAGATTGACTCGGCACACAAAAAGTATATTGAAAATTCTGAATCTCAAATAAAATCTAATCCTACTTGTTTTTGGTCATTTATTAATAACATGCGTAATAAATCCACGATCCCTAATTCAATGTCTTATGATAACATCCCGCTAAATGATACACAAAGCATAGTCAACGCATTTGCTAATTATTTCCAGTCCGCTTTTACTTCATCATCTACATACGTTAATGCAGATGACAACGCACTCAATATCTCACAGCTTAATATACCACTAATTAGAGAGGAAGATGTGCTCATTGCTTTGAAAAAGCTTAAAAACAAAAACAAACTAACCACGGGTCCTGATGGAATTCCATCATTTTTGTTAAGAGATTACGCTATTATCTTTGCTGTACCACTGACTACTATTTTTAATTTAGCGCTTCAGTCTGAAACATTTCCTCAAATTTGGTGTAGGTCAAAAATCTATCCTATATTTAAAAAAGGCGACAAGAATGCTGTTGAGAATTACAGACCTATAGTTATCCTCTGCAACTTTGACAAGCTCTTTGAAGTTATTTTACATGATATTTTATCTTCTCATGTTAAATCTCAAATTTCAGTTTATCAACATGGTTCTTAGCTGGTAGATCAACAACCACTAATCTTATAAGAATTACCAATTTTCTTGCCACATCATTGGATCAGGGTGGCCAGGTTAATGTAATTTATACTGACCTCTCCAAAGCTTTTGATAGGCTCGATCATTGTATTTTATTGAAAAAACTAGCAACGTTTGGACTAACCCCGCACTTTATTAATTTCTTTTGTTCACTCTCAGCAACTTCAAGAGTACCGCAAGGCTCAGTTCTTGGACCCCTACTTATTGTACGGTTTATTAATGATATCTGTTAGGAAATTGAGACATGCAATGTACTTATGTATGCCGACGACCTCAAGCTATTAACCTCAATTAACTCTATAAGCGATCGTAATAGATTACAGCAAGATCTCGCAAAAATTAATAATTGGTGTGATATGAATAAGTTACCGCTAAACATATCGAAATGCAACACTATGTCCTTTACAAGGAAAACTAATTCAATAAATTTTCTGTATAATATAGGTACGGAAACAGTTAACAGATGTTCGGAATTTAAGGACTTAGGAGTTATTTTTGATTCTATACTAACTTTGGTTCCTCATAGCTCTTAGCTAGGTTTAAATTGAATGACTTGACGTCACGAAGAGTGTACTTTGCTGTATTATTTTTACATAAACTTTTAACTAACAAAATTGACTGTCCTGAGTTATTTAACTATATTCACCTCAATATACCATCTTTTCAAACTTTTTCGTATTCTCTATTTTACTTACCAACTCCTCGTACAAATTTATTAAAATTTTCACCTATTTACTTCATGTGCTCACATTATAACCAATATCAGGCTAACTTGGATATTTTTAACTGTAATATTTGTAACATTAGAAGGTGCATTTTAGGTAATTAAGTAATGTGGGTATGTATTTATATGTGTCTATGTTTTGTGTATATATGTAAGGATCTATATTGTTTTTATATTACTTGTGTCTTCCTGCCCTTTAATTAGATTTTTATCTGTCTGGGCAGTTGTACTTTTAAATAAATAAATAAATAACACGGGCTCAGACAAATTATTTACTGATAAACCACGACAAAATACAGTGTGTACTATTCAAGTCACAAAGATCCATATACACTTTGAACAATAATTTCACTTTGTAAATTGGTGATAATGTTAAGGTGCTAGGTATCACCTTAGATTGCCATTTGCATTAGAATTCGCACATTCAAATTCTTTGTGGAAAATTAAGTAGAACCTGTTATGCGCTACGATTCCTTAAAAACTTCTGTAGTATCCATATTAGTATCCAAAACCCTGTATTTTGCTTCCTTTCACTATCAATTAAGAAACGGTATTATAAATTGGGGAAGCAGCTCGCAGAACCAACGTATTTTCTTTTTACAGAAAGTTGCTATTAGGATATTAGCAGATTTAGGTTATCGCGATTCCTGTAGAGATGCTTTTCGCCATCTTCAAATTCTAACGTTTGTTAGCATTTACATTTTTGAGGTATGTTGTTTTTAAAAACAGATCTATATTTACATAAAATGCAGCCTCTCACAATCATAATACTCGTCATAAATCAGGACTTCGACTTGACCCTCACGTCATATCTTTATATCAAAAAAGTGTTCAATATAATGACTGCAAATTATTTAGTTCCTTACCACAACAAATTAGAGAATCACCAAACTGGTGTATCTTCAAAAGGAAACTTAAAACAATTTTGTTACAGAAATCTTGTTATACATTGAATGAATTCTTCTTTTCTGTATAGCAGTTTTGTTGCCCATTTTATTTCACTTTTGTTTGGGATTTTTTTAAAATTCTGTATTGACGTATTTCTTCAGATATATGTATGTTCTCTTTCTGATGTATATGCGTATGAGTTGAAATAAAGTTATCTATCTATCTATAATGTCAAAGCGCATATTCGTATTGTAAGAGTCGCTGGTTTGTGTAGAAGGTTTCACCTGACCGACTGGATTCGTAGGGAATCGATGCACATAAGTAGTAGAAGATTATTGGGTGACAGTAACCTCGGTAAGCCTATACGTAACAGAGTTGAGCCGCGGGGTTCTCAGGGCGTTAACTTTACAGAGGCGGCTTGAATTGATGAATGGTCAGTTCGATTGTAACACATATCTTCGTCGAGGCAGGAAAAAAAACTTGGTGTTAGAAAGTCCCAGATGATGCACACTTTATGGCCATGAGATAGATTCTCGCGACTGCTAGACGCAGAGCAGAGAAGGTATGTCTAGCTTTAAGGTTTAGGGAGGATTATCTTGATTAAACAAATGGTAACGCAGATGAATTGAACTAATTTAAAATTTTAAGAGTAAATATAAGAACCGATATTGATAATGCGCATAAAGAATATCTTATCAATATTGAGAACCAAATTAAGTCAAATTCAAGTCACTTCTGGTCATATGTAGACAGTAGAAAAAATGTATCCAGTATTTCTAGCATTGCTACCTATAATGACTCCATATTAAACGAACCACAAGTAATAGTTGACGCATTTGCTAATTACTTTCAAGAGTCATAGTCCACGTCTACAAACTTTTCTTATGATGTAAATAAACTCATTGCAATACTAACAATTTATGCGTTCCCTATATTACCGAAAATGACGTACTTAAGGCACTTAAGAAAATTAAACCCAAAAACACTACTGGTTCTGATGGTATTCCAGCCTTTCTCCTTAAAGATTACGCCATTTTATTTGCAAAACCGTTAGCGTATTTTTAATTTATTAAAACTGCTACTTTTCCAGTAGTCTGGAAAATGTCTAGAATTTGTCCGGTGTTAAAATAAATCATAAATTTGAAAACATAATATATGATATGAACTGATGCGCCGCTGATATTCTCTTTAATCACGTCAAATCTCAAATTTGCCTCAATCAACACGGATTTATGCCAAATTGTTCTACCACCAGCAATTTGGTGTGCATTACTCAGTTCGTAACTGAACGTTTGGATACTGGAGGCCAAGTAGATGTCATTTATACAGATTTTTCAAAAACCTCTGGACAGACTGGACCACGGAATTTTGCGAAATAAATTTTTCGAATTTGGACTAACTAACAATTTCTAAACTTTTTTGAATCTTACTTAGTAAATAGACGACTGGATGTGCAATACCCTGGATTTTGGTCTATACATTCTCAATGACATCGGGTGTTTCTCAAGGTTCTGTGCTTGGGCCTTTGCTATTTAACATTTTTATAAATTATATCGTCATTGGCTTACGCTGCAAAACATTACTTTATGCCGACGACCTAATTTTTTACATCTATCTCTAACGTAGAAGACTTGCGCTGATTTGCAAAATGATCTTGTACAGCTATGGTCTTGGTGTAGCGTAAAAACTGAGGAGCTGTAGTCATCTCAAGGATCTAGGAGTTATATTCGACCCAAAGTTAACTTTTGTTAGCCATATCAATCAAATTCCTTAAAAAATTTGGGTTACATTATCCGTAATTGTAAAGAATTTAACTAAAATACACTAAAATTTCTCTTTAATTCATTTGTGAGGTCAAGACTTGAATATGCTTTAATAGTATGGAGTTCTGGTTATGTACATCACAAATATAGCATTGAAAAACCTCAGAGACGCTTTCTTAAATACCTGTGATTCAAAAGATCTGGGCGTTATCTAGAGAGAGGTTTTCCACATTGTGACTTATTACATAGATTCAACACAAGTGATCTTCAACTACGTCGGGTGTATCACTCTTCTCGCTTTTTAAGATTTTAAATGGCACTGTTGACTGCCATGGAATTCTCGCTCGCATTCATCTCTATTCTATCTGCTGCCCCAAGAACAAATTTGCTGTTATTTTCTGCCCTGTACCCTATGTGTTCCAACTATGATTCATTATATAATAATACAGATATTTTTAATACTAGTATATCCAAAATGCGAAATGTTCCTCTGAGATCTGCACAATAACTGTAGCTTCTAAAATATTAGATTACAATTTTTCGGATTATACTGATCATATATTTATTTTGTTAATTTTTGTTATCATTTAATTGTTTGCATTAGTTAAGTTATTTAGTTTTAATGATTATTTAGTTTTTTGTGTTTGTAAAATATCTGCCCAATAATTGAACTTCTGTCTGGGCAGTCGTAACCAAAATAAAATAAAATATGGTGTAACAATTTTCTTCAGGGAAGGTGACCCTGATATTCATATAACAGAGGATGTGTCTGTTGTTACTAGCAAAACATCTCAAAATGCAGTATTGGCAGGTAAAAATCTTGAATCCATGCTTTTGCCCGTTGGGCTATTTTATCAAATAAAGAAATAGATAAAATTTCATGGAAAAAAAATTATAAAAACAAGAATTTAACCCATAGAAACAGTTAATAACTAACAAAACTAAAAATCACTTTTTGCCATCTACTTATATAGTATTTTTCCATGCCATGATATTTATTATATGACCTAATTGAAGATGTTCGTCTGACGTTTAAAGAGCTTGTGCCCTGTATAGGCCCGTCATATTTTACATTAAAAACGCAAAACGCGATGTAAAGCTGAATTTTTTTACTGATTGCCGTTTTGCGCTTATATGAAAGGCAATTAAATGTGCTAAAACTTAGTTTCTTATAATTTTTCTTATAGGATGAGCGGTTGTGGCGATATTTGGTTGAAAACAAAAGCAAAACTTAAAGTGTTCATTTTTGCAAAAAATGCCAACTTTTGAAGTACCGTTTATTCCCCACTTTCTTAAAATGTTACACACCAAATTTTTGTTAATGTTATAACGCAGTGCAATTTGTCTCATTAACCATCCATCATTTACTATAGCAATAACTACAGCATTAAAATAAAAAATAAATTAAAAGTGATGCCTGTTTTATTTCGGCTACTCATTACATATTCAAATAGAGACAGATTTACATTAGAAAAAAAAAGTTGTCCTATTTTTTTCTACTCACGACAGTACTTCAAGCTCCTGTAATTCTGACAAATGTTAATTTATGGTCAGAGTTTCCTACCTTGGAAGCATTAGGCTGAAATCCGGCGGAAACCGATCACCCTACCTTACAGGTTCAAGCTTTTTAAACAAACTGTGTATGTTTAGTAACAGAAGTACTTGTGGTACGTCAGAATATGTTATTATCGTTAATAAACAATAAAGAACATATAATTGTTTCAATGAAAACACGTAGTACTATGACTATAACCACTTCTTGTTATAAAAGTAATTAATATAAATTAATAACTACTTATACGCAAAGATATTATTTTAAATTATAGCTTCACTAATCGAGATGACGTTTTATTATTATTTATTAAACTTATTTACTATCAATAATTTATCTGTTGTAAGATTTTTCAGAAAGAAACACAAACAGTTTTGTTATTTGCAATTTAATTCTATATAGCTAATATTTTTAATACTCACTGTAATATAGCGTTTAAAGCGTCATCTACTCTAAATCTGTATTTCGTACAAAATAAGATACCTCTTTTAGACAGATGTGGAGTCTATAAACTTAAATATACCGATATTAATAGTATATACATAGGTAGAACTTATAGAAATTTCAAAATGAGATTAAAAGAACCCCTTAGATGTCTCAGATTAAATTCAGGCTTTTCACATTTTGCGGAATACCTCTTAAATGAAAACCACAATTTTAATCAAGAAACTGGCTTTGAAGTTTTGCTTTAGCGAGTAAAGGGAATTTACTTAATAACTTAGAGTCATTAAAAATTCTTAAACATTCTAATAATGTTAGTTAACTTAACACCCAATTACAATTTAATTTTACATGTACTTTCTCTGGTTAATTTTGAAATTAGTTTATTTTCTTATATGTTCGTTATACTCCATGGAGTTTTTGACACCCTTTTTTCATATTATTTCATAGTATTTATTTTCATATTCTGTTGTAGATAAAATTTTTTAGCTTTATTGTTTATTAATGATTGTAGTTCAAGTGTATACTTTCTATCACATATTTATAAATTCGTGATTTATATACAGGGTGTCTCACCGGGAACTGAATCGATCGATATAGAGAAAAGTACGCATCAGAAAATTTTGAAAATTTAGATAATTACTAATGTCGGTATGGCCAATCCAACTAAAATAATTACAAGCAGCTGACACTTCCGGTTATATCGGAAGTCGATACCAACTTGCTTATTTCAAATGGAACACCCTATATACTTTAGAGTTTTCGAAAAGACGATAAAATTCTGAGTCGAAAATATGTAGCATATCCTATACCTAAACCTAGCCGTTTCAGAGATATTTGACATTTTATAGAAAATTTGACAGATGCAACGGTTTGCGAGAACTTTCTTCGTGTGAAAGATCCTCATTTACTTCTTGTCACGTAAAAAGAACACAAGGAGAACTACGTTCTACCACTGAAATAAATTCAATAATATCATACCAAGTGTTCCGTTTTTCGCGTTACATTTTGTCAACTTCAAACCGCGAAAACTTGTTTAGGTCAAATGGAACATCCTGTATTTTTTTACGTCAAGTTGTGCAAAATTGAATTCCCTTTTTTCCGATATTAGTATTGTGGGGGTTAAAGTTACAACTTTTTGAAATATTTGTGATTTTATTAGAAATTCATGAATTGTTGTAATCATTTCATCAAAATAGCCATGATTAGAAGCAATTAGTCATTATCTTATGTCAAAAAATGCCAGCAAAAAAAATTGAGGCCGTTCATTATGATATAGGCTATCAGCGGTTACAATATGAAATTTTTATGTGTACACATAACCTCAAAAAAAATAAAAATTGAAAAAACTGTTAAATTTTGGTTTTTTTATTATAACTTCGGATGTTTTAAGTGAAATTTGATGAAATTTTTTGAAATTATACTTTAAAATGTGAGTAATAATTGGTTAAAATTTCAAGTCAAAATATCTAATACAGATCTCAAAAATTGACTTCAAATTTTAAAATTGATTGGCCAATAACTTTTTTTTTGATAAAACTCAATTATTTTTGTATTATTAATTAAATTTTGACATATTCTGATCTAATTTTTCGAAAGAGCACTAAAAAATATAAAAAATAAATTAATTATGAAAAAGTTATACGTATACATATATATAGTTAGGTAGAGCTCAATAGAAGCACTATTTGTTATGCAAATGTATATTTTTATTGTATTTAAATACTGTATAAACATTTTACTCGAAACTGGACAAAAATATATACGTGAGCAATTATATTAATCGCCTTCGTTTTGTCTCACTTGATAAAGAAACATCAGACTGATTTTCAGTATTGCTTGAAGCATAATTATAAAGTACAGTAGTTAACAATATCACTCAAGACCGTCACTCACGCTACAGAATTTTTATTCACAAAGCCACGAGTTGATATTTAGCAACTCTAAAACACGGATTTCGTTTGTATAAATTTGTTTTATTGGTATTGGTGCCGACAATTTAGCCATAAAACTAAGTGTTAATAGAAGCTAGTCTTAAATTTATTACACACAGTGTAAAAAAGCAGTGACATTTGGTAATTTAAATGAATTTATAATCGATGATGGATTAATTGGCGTCTTTCACAATGACAATCTTTGAAATTTACACTGGGCAAATGTTTACAATCCATGTATGTGTCAAGTGAATCAACAAAGATCTTACGCTACTCGAGTTGTTTTGGTTATATAAATTCTATTCCTTTAGTAATAGAAATGTTAAATAAATAATTTCAATATATCCAGTTCATTTGTTTGTAAGTTCTAAACAATTATTGTATTATTTTCTTTTAGATTATCGTATTTCTGCTCAAGTTCTGTGGACTTCTGTATTTGTGATTCTTGTATTCCTTTATGACCTTTGGTATTGGTATATGTATGCACACGAAACACGATTCCTTGTGTTACAAATGTAACAGTTTACTATTGTATAACTCAATTTCAAATAAAAAGGTCCAATCAAGTAGGTATACCCATATACCTATGATAAGTGTAATATGTCTTTGGATTTTGCGACATCGCAGCTTTTATTAGATAAGACTAAATACAAAGAAGGCCTTTAACAGCAATAACTGAACCATTAAAATGCCATTTCTAGTTGACGACTGTTGTTGAGACATATAGAGGTCATGCCCAAATCAACAAACACAACGCTGTTACCTTATTTAAACTATTTTATTCCGGGGTTGCCAGTACACATAAACCAGTATATTGTTTATTATATGTTAATATATTCGTATTGTTTTCTTCCACAAAATAATAGATGTCTATATACATACAGGGTGTCTCACCGGGAACTGAATCGATCAATATAGAGAAAAATAAGCATAAGAAAATTTTGAAAATTTAGATAATTACTAATGCCGGTGCCGGTGTGGCCAATCCAACTAAAATAATTACAAGCAGCTGGCACTTCCGCTTATACCGGAAGTCGATACCAACTTGCTTATTTCAAATGGAACACCCTATATATTTTAGGGTTTTCGAAAAGAGCATAAAATTCTGAGTCGAAAATATGTAGCATATCCTATGCCTAAACCTAGCCGTTTCAGAGATATTTGACATTTTATAGAAAATTTGACAGGTGCAACGGTTTGCAAGAACCGTTATAACTTTCTTCGTGTAAAAGATCCTCATTTGCTTCTTGTCACGTAAAAAGAACACAAGGAGAACTACGTTCTACAACTGAAATACATTCAATAATATCATACCAACTGTTATTTGGGAAATATTATATGGACAGATGAAGCAAAATTTAGTAAAAATGGACTTTTTAATAGACACAATTCACATTATTGGAGTGACTGAAATCCTCATATGTTCAGAGAGCGAAACTTTCAGGAAAGTTGGCAGTTCAATGTTTACTGTGCCATAAGAAACGATAGAGTGGTAGCATTACAATTTTATCAGAAAAATTTAAACGGTAAATTAAATTTTCTCTTCTGCTAATATGTATAGGTAAATTTTTGTTTTTTTTTAGGTGAAAGATATCTGGATATCTGGATTATCATTAATGGACCTTTCTTATGGTCTCCTCGCTCGCCCCATTTATCAGTTCTGGATTATTTCATTTGGGGAACTATTAAAAATAAAGTTTATGAGAGCCCATTAACAACCATTGAAGATTGTATGCAAAGAGTAAGAAATGCATTTCAAAACATATCACAGGATTCAATTAGAAGAGCTACCCATGAGGAACTAATCCGAAGGTGCGAAAAATGTGTCGAGGTTCGAGGGCGGAATTTTGAGCAGTTATTAAATTAAAATGAAATCATATTTTAAATTGATCTTATCTCTGCTATTTTAGTTCATGTCATATCTTCAATTTGATTAATACGCATGTTACAGTGTTAGTGTTATTTTGCGTTTTTGTGGATATCGAGTAGCAAATGTTCTGTAAGTTCTTGATATTACTTTATCACATTCTCCATAAATAATAAATAAATGTAAAATGTTTTCGTTGGTATAATTTAAACGTGCTAGCATTTTTTGACATAAGATAATGACTGACTGTTTCTAATCATGACTATTTTGATGAAATGATTACAATAATTCATGAATTTCTAATAAAATCGCAAATATTTCAAAAAGTTGTAACTTTAACCCCCACAATGCTAATATCAGAAAAAAGGAATTCAATTTTACACAACTTGACGTAAAAAAATACAGGGTGTTCCATTTGACCTAAACAAGTTTTCGCTGTTTGAAGTTGACAAAATGTAACGCGCAAAACGGATCACTTGGTATGATATTATTAAATGTATTTCAGTTGTAGAACGTAGTTCTCCTTGTGTTCTTTTTATGTGACAAGAAGCAAATGAGGATCTTCTACACGAAGAAAGTTGTAACGGTTCTTGCCAACCGTTGCATCTGTCAAATTTTCTGTAAAATGTCAAATATCTCTGAAACGGCTAGGTTTAGGTATAGGATAATATGTTACATATTTTCGACTCAGAATTTTATGCTCTTTTCGAAAACCCTAGAATATATAGGGTGTTCTATTTGAAATAAGCAAGTTGGTATCGACTTCCGGTATAAGCGGAAGTGCCAGCTGCTTGTAATTAGTTTAGTTTAGTTCCCGGTGAGACACCCTGTATATATGTTTTAATATTAGCTTATAGTATTGTATTTTCTTCTCTTTTGTGTTTTTTATCGGTTAAGTGGAAGAGCGCGCATCAGTGCGAAGTTCGCCGAATTACGTGATGTGTAAACATTTTATATTCTCATGTAAATAAAGAGACATTTGTTATTATTATTATTTATTGCATATTGCGTGTTAGTTCTTTGACAGCAAACTTAATTTGTTTTATCATGCTTGTAAAACCGAAGATTAACTAAAATCGATAAAAATATATAATATATATATATATTAGAATCAAGAGCATTTTTATCTATTTCTTCTGGGCCACCATGTATCCGATTTATCTTTCTGAAATTACTTATGTAGGCACTTAATGAGTAAGAGACATTAATATCGACTTAACTAATTTCTTCATAAGTCAAATATCTGCAAACACTTTCGAATGCATTATTTTATTTAGACATCGTCTTATAACTTTTACGATGACGAATATTAAATTCTGACCAGATGAATTACGTTATATACCGCATTAAGTATTGCTTGTTGTTGCATAATTTTAGTCATCAACTTTCTTCTGTACCGTAACACCAATCTCAAATATAGCAGATCGAGATGATAATTAATTTAATCAACTTATAGTTTAAGTAGGTATTATAAGAGAAATTGATGGTAACAAGTGTAAATGAAATATACTGGGTCATCACGAAATGACGCTCGTCTATATCTTCTTGATCTTACTAGATCTGAACTTCAAATTTGGATACGTCCAGTATAGTGGGACTGGTAAAATTAACGTTTCAGTTTAAATTGATGCAAAAGTTTAATTTTTGGTATCGATTTGCAGGTTAGGATCTGTAGTACACTTTTGGTCCGAGTATACATGTGGTGATAATAAGTTGGGTCAAAATTTTAAAAACTTATAAACAATCTGAACTACTACGGTGGTTGAGAGGTGAGCGCACTTGCCTTTCACCCAAAAGTTCCGGGTTCGATCCCCGGTCGTGGCAGTGGAAAATACTGTGAGAGGGATTTTTTCACTGTACACGGATATTGGGTGTGTGTCCCTTGTCTCTAAATGTGTAGCCCCTTCCCACACAAGGCTCTTCTAGAGCCTTCCGGGATAAAGGGGGTCGTAATTACCTGTGGTGTTATTATTTATTTATTTATTAATACATGTAAGATATGAAATGAAACGGTAAAATTCATCTGAAGTTCAATATGACACTTGTTTTTTAAAAACACAAATTTTGGGGAGCTAGGGAGCTAAAAAAGAGTAAATTTTTGAAAAAATCCAAAAACTGTGTGTGGGATATCAAATTAAAGGTAAAATTGATCCTGTTATTAATATAATATATTTTTTGAAACACCAGCATTAGGGCAGGGGGCGAGGGGACTCAAAAAGGGGGTAAAATTTTGAATACTTTTTCTTAGTGGTTTTAAATTTTAGAAGGGTATAAGCATAAAATCATAAAAAAACGTGCAAAACCTTATTTAATAATGATAACTGGAACAATAATGAAACATGAATGCTGAATATACGAATCTTCTAGCTTAATATCTAGTCAATATTGTAATATTTCAGTTCTGCATTTTTATTTATCTAATCAATTTCAGTTTCCGCATTTGCTCTGACACATTCTAGTGCATGTGCATTTTATATCTGGATCAAAAACTACCTCAGCAAGAGGCAACGTTATCTATTTAGGAACAAGCTTGCCATCTTTTTCTATCCACCCATGATTTCTTGGGTCTGTGACAGGTGCCATCGGCCCATGAGCTGTAGTCCAAACACTTACTTGATACCTACATGTTTCTTTTCCGATCCTGATGAAATGCATCACTCGTGGGGGGGTATTCTCTCAACATCCCTAATCTTTTGACAGAACAGCTGCATTCGAATGCGGTCAATGTTGCAGTTTTCTGTAATTGGTTCTGTTGTATAAAGCCTACAGGCGAACTGCATAGCTACATCTTTCAACTTTGGTGATATACAATATGCTGTGCTTATAGACATTGCAAATTCTTCCATAAGGGATGGGACTCTATCCTTTCTCTTGAAACAATACCTTTTGCCCTTGAATTTAAAAGAAGAAGTGCTGTTTGATCCAATAAATGCGTGGAAAAGAGCCATGGCTTTATATGTTGTCTCGCCTAAGCTTGTTGCTACAATATTGCTTAAGGGAAATCCGGATATTTACCAAAGGATTTACTTCCAGTATGTGATGAAAATTGCTCAAGAGCAAGAGATTACTCATAGCTTTTTCTTGAATTTCTTTTATCAGGCTCAGATTCTGGAAATAATTATCTACTGAATGAATTTCATCACCACAGAATAAGCACACATTACGGTAATTGCTTGTAGTATGTCGTTCTGGTACCTTTCTTGGAGAAGAAAACAGTTGACGCCCTTTTGCGCGGTGAAGTATTAAAACTTTGTATAATTGACGACATGACTTGTGCCAGGATGTATATCAAGTGCTCGTACACTGTTCTTCTGGTAGTTCTAAGTTTGGATGTGGTAAAACATTAACTTTTCTAAATTGCCGGATAAAGTTGATTATGTATACAGGCTGTCCATTTTATCAGGGCACTCAAGAATATCTCACTTAGTACAAAAAAAAAATATTTTTACGAAAATTGAGCCGATTTATATAAGCTACAAAATGGTTTAAAGACATTTGAAATCTATGGCCTACTTTAAGAGTTATGGCGGAAAATATCGAAAATACGGAAAACGTCTAAGCCAAATATCTCCGTTATTTGAAGAGCTACGAGAAAAATTCTAAGGCGAAAATATTTTGCAAAACAGGGTGTTTCAACGAGGTTTTATCTATTTTTTTTTTCAAAACCGCTGTATTTTGAGATTTATTCTTCAGGTTATTAAAAAAATTATTTTGAAACGGGCGGCAAATGGCGTCACTAAATAGAGTATTTTCCTCCCGTTTTAACGATATATCACATGCCATATTTATTCATTGGTACTACGTTAGTAATTATAAAAACATTTTTTTTAAACCAGTACATTTTTTTTAACAAGCATTATACTTGCCGTGGAGAAGTATGATTAAATAAAACGATAAAATAATTCAATAAGTTGTTCAAATCTTTGCTATAATAAAACATTAACATAATTGATTTTAAAAAAATGTTTTTATAATTACTAACGTAGTACCAATGAATAAATATGGCATATGATATATCGTTGAAAAGGGAGGAAAATACTATATTTAATGGCGCCATTTCTCGTTCGTTTCAAAATAATTTTTTTAACAGCCTGAAGAGTAAATCTCAAAATACAGCGGTTTTGAAAAAAAATAGATAAAACCTCGTTAAAACACTCTGTTTTGCAAAAAATTTTCGACAGAATTTTTCTCGTATCTCTTCAAATAACGGAGATATTTGGCCTAGATATTTCCACCATAACTCTTAAAGTAGGCCATGGATTTCAAATATCTTTAAGCCATTTTGTAGGTTATATAAACCGGCACAATTTTCGTACGCACAGCAACTGGGTTGTCTAGGGGACAGATAAGTTCCTCTGTATTTTGTTTTTGGCAAAAAATACATAGTTCAACGTTATTTTTGCAAATTTTTTAAATTCTATCCCCTTTTTAAACCCCTTGGCCCTCTAAAATTAGTGTTAAAAAATATGTTATATTAAAATTTGGATGAATTTTACCTTTCATTTCATACCTCACATGCAATTTTGAATTTTTTTTTTAATTTACCCCCTTTTTTAGCCTCCTAAAATTTGTGTTTTTGAAAAACAAATGCCACATTAAAATTTGAATTTGACACCCCACACGCAATTTTGGCATTATTAAAAAATGTTACCCCTTTTTTAGACCCCTAGCCCCCTGAAATTTGTGTTTTTGAAAAACAAATGTCATGCAGAAGTTCAGATGAATTTTACCTCTCATTTACCCCACACGTACTGTTTATGTATTTTCCAATCTTTGACCACCCGTATTATAATCTCCCTCTTACTCCAGGCACCCCCTAGGGATATATCGTTGTACACTCACACCAAAAATGTAATACAGACCCTAACCAGCAAGATGACACCAAAAATTAAACTTTTGCATCAACTTGAAATGACTGATAATAATTGCATCCCACTAATAACGGCTAAATATGCATTGACTCAACTGATTTGTAATTTTCTGTCGCTTTCGGTTTCACCGGAAATGATGCTAACTTTGGATTTTTAAATAGAGCACTGTGTATTTTTACATTTTTGGATTCAAGAGGTCATTTTGCATACAACTGTGGCATATTGAGCTAAAAATATTAACGACTGAAATTTATATCAGCAAATTTAATTTTTCATCTAGGCGGCAGTGGCCCCAAAAAATGTTTAGTTTTGCTTCAATAAATAAGGGACTATTTCTTTATAAAATGCTTTTAACATACTCTACAACACGTATTTTTTCAAAAAGATCAGTTAAAGAAGATATTAGAAAAAAATATATCGAAAATTTTGTGCCCTCGATCTCCTTCTTTATCCCTCCATTTTCGAAATTGACACTTTGGGTACTTTAATGCCATATTATGAACAATTAGTAGTATCAACATCGACCTAACATTTTGCGGCGGCAGTTTAATAAATATTTCTTTAAAATCAATAATTATTGTCCATTAATTCACCATATCATAACGTAACAAAATTCATACTTAAAATTATTTATTCTTTAGCTGAAAATACCCACCCGCATGTCAATAATATAGTAAACACTTTACAGAGAAAATATATGCAAAAGATGTTTTGGAATTTATGAAGCACACCCGATAGTCAGTGTTGATTTAGTTTGGAGTCTTTTTAGCAATGGATAAATAGATATAGGTTATATCTAACCTTGAAAATATACAAATTACTGAGTGGTAATACTTTAGAAGCTATAACTATATTAACCATAAGTAGCATAATTAATTTTTTAACGATGTGTATTAAACTACTTAGTTGCCAATTGGAAAATGATATCCACGATTGCCTTCAATTACACACACACACATTTTTGAAATCTGATCCTATTAAAGCAAACTCTTTATGAACGTGTAAAAAATTATATAAAAAAATATTTTTAAAAAAGCTTTTATTGAAATGATCTAAAAACTAGAAAATAAACTTTGAAGTAAATCAAACCCGTCATTTTGTTACATTATATAATTTTTTTTATGATATAAAAGCTTGTCGCGAGATTTTCATGTGTAAAGGAGATTCCTCGCGACAAGCTTTTATATCAATATATATATATATATATATATATATATATATATATATATATATATAATGTAACAAAATGATGGGCTTGATTTACTTCAAATATTTTCTACATTTTAGAGCATTTAAATAGAAGCTTTTAAAAAAAGAAATTTATATAATTATATTTTTTACTTTTTAGTCTTTTGATGTGCTCTAATTCTCAGATATCGATTTTGAGACGAATCAGATCATAAACGGCAAAGTCATCGGCCATCTTGAACAAAGTTTTTGACTAGAAGTTCGTAATCCGCGACCCCGAAAACCCCCCAGATATCAATTTTGATCGATTTGGATCTAAATGGTAAAAGTCGTCAGCCATATTGGCGAGTGTTTTGAATTTTTTAAATTTTGTATAAGAATTCATAATTGGCGATCTCGAAAATCCCCAGATATCGAATTTGAGTCGAATCGGATCGTAAACGGTAAAGTCGTCCGCCATCTTGAAGCCGCCATCTTGTTTTTTTTCTTATATGAAAATGTCAAAGTGTATTGTCACCGGACTTATACACATCTGCAGCTCTAGCTTAATTAGAACTAATCGAAATCTTGATTGCAAGGTTTGACCAAAACAAACTAACGAACAAACAAACATTGCAAGTTAAATAAAAACTTTTAAAAATGCAAAGTTTTTTCTGACACCAGCAAAAGTAATCCTGTATATAATAACTGTTCTTCTAATTGTTCTTAATTTTCACATTATAGTTCGATATACAGTGTGTCCAACTAAGTCGGCACCATATGGAAAACTTTTTTATTATTGGTTTTATGGAAAAAAGTTATTCTTGATAAAAAGTTCTGCATGGCCTAAAACCCAAAATGAAATAATCAGGTATAAATTTTTTGCAGTCGTATACGAAGTATGTCGAAAAATGTAAATTTTGCTCAAGAGTAAAGTACCTTTTTTTATTACAATATCGACAAACGTTATTAAGAAAAGTTGATCTTAATTGAAAATTACGGTCAGATATCCAATATTATCCATCTACCATGAAAAAACAAATTTTGTTATTTTTACACACTCTTCTCTGTAATTAGCATTGATAATTTATGTCTACAGATCGACGTTTAATCTAGGATGCACTGGAAAATTCTGTATAGTAGTAATTTGTCTCTACGGTGACATTTAATCTAGGATGCACTGACAAACCAATGAATTTTTGATAGCAAACGTCAAAACGCTAGTTAGAATTTATAAAATACAAGAAATGGCAGCTCTATTAACTTTTGAGGAGAAAATTGAAATAGTTTTAATTGTAGGAGATCATTATAAAACTCATCGAGAAGCAGCAGTTATTTTTAACAACAGACATCCAAATAGAAATATTCAACATTCAACAGTTACGAGAATTGTAAATAAATTTAAGACTTCTGGAAGTGTTCATAATAATTTTAATAAAAAACGCCGGAAGCGGGTTGCAGATGATAACACGGAATTACAAGTGATGCTATCTGTCGTAGAACATCCAAAAATGTCATTGCGAAAAAGAATGTCTTTGATACAAAATAATGTAAGTAGAGGTACAATCGCAAATATTTTAAAAAGAAATAAATATCATGCATATAAACCGCAGTTTATTCATACATTGAAAGAAACTGATTATGATAGACGGTTTTATTTTTGTTTTTTAATACAAGAAAAGTTAGAAGAGGATCCGTTTTTATTAAGACATATAATTTTTTCTGATGAGGCGACATTCTCTTCAAATGGAACTGTCAGTTCACAAAATTGTCGCTGGTGGTGTGACAGTAATCCCAATTTTACAATTAAGACTCATGACCAATATTCGTTTAAGACAAACGTGTGGTGTGGCATCTACAAGAATAAAATAATAGGACCATATTTTTTTCGACAGACCACGAATGCCGAACGCTATCTACATTTTTTACAAAACGAATTGAACGACTTTATGAACGAACTGCCCTTACAAGACCGTCAACGTATATGGTTTCAACAAGATGGTGCTACATGCCATAGTACAGTAGCTGTTAGGGATTACCTTGAAACTATTTTCAATGACAAACTGCATAGATATTCCGATATTTTTTGGCCGGCTAGATCTCCAGACTTAACACCTCTGGATTATTTCTTATGCGGCTACTTAAAACAAAGGGTTAACCAGCAAGGACCTTTTCAAGATATTGATAATTTGGAGAGGATCATTTCAGAAGCATGCCAGGAAATTACTACAAATTTGATAAAGGATGTGTTACGGGAATTTGATAAACAAACCATTAAATGTTTAGAAAAAGATGGTGGATATGTTGAGGCTTTGGTGAATTGAAGCAAAATATAAATTATTTCATTTGCAATAATGCTATGGATGTTACTTATTAGTTAACTTGTTGTTTTCTATTTAACTTTTCATTTGTAAAATAAATTATTATGATATGCATGCACTAATTATTCAAATGCAATAGCAAATTGTTACATAACTTACCTTTGAACCGAAAGGTTATCATGTTTTTCAATACAATAGATAGGGGCGAGCGTGGGTGCGTCGTTACTATGTACATACTTCGATATGCGATGTAAAGCAAGGTTAGGCGCAGTTAGTAGTTGGATGGGTGACCGTTCCAACGAAGACCGCGTCCTCGCCTCACACATCTTCCAGCGGCTTGTATATCAGTGTATACGCGGAAGCTATACAACCTTAGGCGAGGGTTTTATAGGGGATATACCATCCTTCGGAGGGGATGTAAAGCCGTCGGTCCCTTGTCTATTAAATGTTAGGCAAGTAAAATATCCCTACTCTTCTTAAGGGAAGAGGTTCGGCAAAATAGATGTTTTATGATTTGCAAAATTAAATTATGTATAATTTATAGCCAAAAATTATTAAAAATCGTTTTTTCATGATAGATGGATAATATTGGATATCTGACCGTAATTTTCAATTAGGATCAACTTTTCTTAATAACGTTTGTCGATATTGTAATAAAAAAGGTACTTTACTCTTGAGCAAAATTTACATTTTTCGACATACCTCGTATACGACTGCAAAAAATTTATATCTGATTATTTCATTTTGGGTTTTAGGCCATGCAGAATTTTTGATCAAGAATAACTTTTTTCATAAAACCAATAATAAAAAAGTTTCCCATATGGTGCCGACTTAGTTGGACACACTGTAGAATTTAGGGTTTCTAACTTCCTCATTTGCGTTTAAGGTGCTAGGGTTATATTACAAAAATAAAATCAGTGTTTAAATTATACTGCACGAGAACGTTCGTTGAGCAACTCTTAAATTTGGGTCAGGTTCACTAGTTTAAGGAAAGTTAATTAAATTAATCACGTTTTAATAAAGAGTGATGAATAAGGTTTAAAATTAAAACGAAAGAGATTCGAGTCCTTGTAATTTATCAGAAATATTAGGATAAGGTTGAAAACGTGTTATTATTCAAATCATTTCACTTAGCAATGGACAATAAGTTGAACATTTAGTGGATAAAAATTAGATTTTCAGAGAAAATTTTACATGGAGCAACGCGACATAAAAAATAAGTGTGTTTTGATGAAACTAAGAATACCCTGAGTTTTCCGCTTCGAGTAGGCGGGGGAATAATTTTTATTTTCATTCATAATTGTTTACGAAACCTCCACAATTGAACATATAACTTTTTATCGATTTCTTTTTTCAAATGAGAAGGTTTTTACTCATGGAGATTAATAAATTAGAATTTTCTCTGGTTTCATTGATACCTATTTAATATCTGTGATAATTTTGGAATTCCAAGGCACTCTAGATGAATATCTTAAAATGCTTGAAAAATAAATCGATCATCAGCTCAAAAGTTCACAAAATTACCATGGTATACACAGAACGCTGTTCTCAATCCATGTATATAACAATATATAGAGCATTCCATTTAAAAAATTAAAGTTGAGGTCACTTTCGGAAAAGCCGAAAACGATATCATATTGTTTATTATGTGCATATGCATCTTTAGCGGTAGTTTGTGCTCCCAAAATTTCAAGTGGATAAGTTAAAAGATAAAGGTAATAGTGAGCCTGTGGCATTCGGTTTGCAAAACATAACTATTTTTATTCAACGTGCGAAAGAAAATGAGTTATTTATAGCACTATCTGCCTAAGTAATTATAAAAAAATGACTACTTTTCATTACAAACAAGTATAATAAAAAAATAAAGGTAATATAACTCACAAGTATAGAAAATAAACAAACCTTGGCTTCTAAAAAAATGATGTTATTAAACAATTAAATAACATCTAACTAGTTATTTAATGTACGATGTCTATAAATAAATTTACATATTGCAGTCGCAAATAATAATAATGGCACAGAAAAATTGAATTTTAATAAGGAATAGGAATTTCAGGACATTTCTTTGGAAATAAATATAAAAATAACTGAATAATTATAAATATTCAAAAGAATAGTTGCAATACACATTTGGTTTATTATTTCATTAGTTTTGTTCAGATTTCTCCGACATATGTTTCTGAAATAAAGTGTGACGACTGTGATGCCGTATATATAGGTCAGAGTGGCCCGTAGCATAGATGTGAGGTTAAGAGAACACAAACAGTCTATTTTATATAATAAAAAATCAACTGGTTTCGGCCGAACGTTGCACTGAGCAAAATCACATTTTTAACGGTAGTAATGTTAAACTTTTGCATAATGCAAACAAAGGAAAAATCCTAGACATGCTTGAAATTTTAGAAATTAAGAAGGCCCTAAGAAACCATAAAAACATTACAAATACACAAACAGAATTTATGAACAATCCCTTGTACTAGACACAGTAATAAAATTTAAATTAAGTTCGTAGTGCTTTGTTAAACTTTAAGAAATAGCAAATCAAGTTATTATCCCCCTCTAGGTGGGTAGAGGATTTGTAAGATATATACTGTGAACCACCACTTTCAGGTCAGTTTTTAAGACTCTTTGATAATGGTCGCAAGGCCGAAACATATGTCAGAGAAATCTGAATAAACCAAGTGCGTATTGTAACTATTCTTTTGAACATTTATAATTATTCTAGGGGCGAGCGTAGGTGCGTCTTTACTATGTACATACTTCGGTATGCGATGTAAAGCAACGACAGGCGCGGTTAGTACTTGGATTGGTGGCCATTCCAACGGAAACCGCGTCCTCGCCTCACACATCTTCCAGCGGCTTGTATATCAGTGTATGCGCGGAAGCTATACAACCTTAGGCGAGGGTTGTATAGGAGATATACCATCCTTCGGAGGGGATGTAAAGCCGTCGGTCCCTTGTCTATTAAATGTTAGGCAAGTAAAAGATCCCTACTCTTCTTAAGGGAAGAGGTTCGGCAAAATTCCTGGTTGGGGGTAGCTCGTCTACAGGCGTCGGTGTTAGGCCTCAGTAGCGGAAATAGGCCGACGTTAAATAAATGTATAAAAAAAAAAAATTATTCTATTGAATATGTTTCATCAAGAACCTACCGCAGATTCCATCCAATTAATAAAAGTAATTACCTTTGAAGAAACCAATGAGCCTCTAGCTGTGCGTTGGGCAGAATATATTTAAGAATAGATCAATTTAGGTCAATTGCTTTTTTTAATATTCACAAATAAAAAATATATCTACTTTTTTAAAGCCGACAATATTTTCTTTAATTCAATTTCAATATTACAATCTGCAAGTATAAGTAAATTGTCGTTACTATTTACAGAATTAAGATTCGATTATATCGAATAACGAATAATTCTTTATAAATGTCGATGTTTTGATTTGTGGGATTATATATAAAGCTACAACATACATGTTATGGGAACGGAAGTTTATTTTTACACCAATAACATCAGTTTTTGGTAATATTTTGGGCAGGAAGTTCATTGTTTAAGGCAATAAGAACTCCTCCGTCTCTTTTCTGTTCTGTAACCTCGTAGTTACGATCAGATCTGAATACAATAAAATCATTACTAAACAATTCCGAGTCAGATATACTGTCATCTAACCATGTTTCGGTAAGAACAATTACCTGGCGTTGATAATCATTAGTGCAATAAATAAACTGTGTTAGTTTTGAGCCCAGCCCATGAATGATTTAATAATAGATACTAAAATAATTGTGATGTTTATTGGTTGCTATTTAATGTAAAACATATCTGATTTATATTGAGCTAATTTTTGCTTATAAATACTGCATACATTTGTATCTTAGCTAACATGAAACAATTTATACATTTATAGTTTTCAGGAATACTCTTACAGTTATTGACATTGTGTTCAAGAGAACATTTAGGGCAAGCTAATTTTCTATTACAAGAAATGAAAAGATGATGAAAGCCGTAACATTTGTAGCACAATTTTACTTCAATGGCGTCATAAACAGTGCAACAGATTACCCAAATACATTACCTTGCAATATGCAAGAGAGTCCAACTCTATAATGGCTTAATATACTTTGTTACTCTTTTTTGTACTTCAACTCTTACACTGCAAACTACATTTCCATTGAAGACGTTTTGCAGTTTTACTAATTTGATAAAATCCATGTTGCTATAGAGTTCTGCCATGCCTACAATTTTCAAGCTAAGAATAATTATATCATAGTTTCCTGACAGTTTTTCTTCTGCAATTTGCTTAAATTTAGCAGCATCCCCAGTACTGTTGCAACCAATTAGTACACCTCCATTCTTAACATTTTTAACCTTTGACACTTGGACGTTAATATACAGTGTGCAACAGCCATATCATGTCGATTTTGGATTCTGAAATGACATCCTGTAACATACAAATTTCACCCCTAAATTCAACCCTCTTCAAGTGGCAGTTGCAACCCCTAAATTTTTAAATTGGGAGTAGGAGCTTGCGATACCTCATTTGAAAGGCCTTTTCATTCTCTATTCAAAAATGCTATGGTTTTAATATTTATCGCAAAAATTAACTGTATAAAAATTAGTTCATGTGCTTGACTTAATTCACAGCAGCAAATAAAAAAATAATTTCAAAGTAGTAAATGTTCAAAATAATTTTCTTGAAGGTCTTGGCAGCATCCTAATCGTAAATAAAAATGTCCTCTAACGTTATTCTTCTTTTTAAGTCAGCGATATCGCGTGCTTAGTTTTGTATACCATACTTTTCACATATCGCCATAGAAAGAAATCTAAGGGTGTATGATCAGGAGAACGTGCTGGCCATTCTAACGATCCTCGCCTCTATTCATCGATTTGGAAATGTTAAGTCTAGATATTGCCCGACATCGGTTGGGAAATGTGGTGGTGCTTCATCCTGCTGGAACCATATTATATCTGCGGGAACTTGTGGGTTTGCTTAAGCCAGGATATAAGTTTGCTAAAGTTGGCACGGCATTATTTTGGAGCAGAGCTAAATAATTATCTCTATTGAAATTGCCATCAATGAAAAAGGGACCAATGACATGGTTTCCAATTATCCACGCCCAAACATTAACCTATTTAGGATTTTGCATATGTAATTCTTTCATCCACTGAGGATTTTCATTAGCCCAGTAGCTACAGTTTTGACGATTAAGTAAAGTAAAAATTGACTCATCCGAAAACAAAACACTTTCCAGTTGGATAATATGTTACATGGCCTATGTCCATTTAACAATTTTATACAATAACTGGTATTTTACTTATATTTAATAGTCCGGCTAGCTCAGTAGGTAGAGCATGAGACTCTTAATCTCAGGGTCGTGGGTTCGTGCCCCACGTTGGGCGCCAAATATGTTACCTTCTTTCCTTGATTATATATATTTGGGAAAGAATTGAGGCAACATATGCAGACGACTAACTGGTTTAAGCCGGAGCAATGAGTCGTAGCTTCGGTGTACTTATAAGAGATGTAAAACTACTAACTCTTTGAATGTATAACATAAAAGACAAATTTCTGTTTTGTTCGAGGAAAGGAGACAATGAAAAATTTATATTATTTGGGCACTATCTATAATTGATAATTAGTTGAGTTATCTCTTTTTCTCGTAAAACCAGTCTCCTATAGACGAGACTGAAATTATCGGTAAGGGAAATTTTAAAAATGTATAAAATGAATGATAAAATATATTACATAAATAAATATTATAATGTGAAGTTGTTTGAAATATAAATTTAGGTGAAATTATATGTTTATAAAATTGTATTAGCGAGCAAAGAATAATTAATATAAAAAAACCGCTGCCCAAGGAATCACTACTTCTACATCCAGATTTTGTATCCATGCACGCTAACGCCAAAAAATTTTTTTTAGACGTTTCGTTTTTGTATATACACTAAATCACATTTTAATTTTTTTACTCCCTTTCATAATAGTGTGGGGGCGGTTTTGGGGGTGATAGTGGGAGGCGGGTTGTTGATGCCAAAAAAAATGTTGAGACCTTACCTTTTCGTACATGTGCTAAATTGCAATTTTATGGACTCTTACTTGCTTGTTTTGCCTATTTACCCTTATTTACCCCATTTACTCCCGAACCCTTCAACGGAACTAAATCAAAATATAATGTAGTTCCAGATCTCGTTACAATATATAAGTGCACTAAATTTCAAGTCAATATCGGTTCCAGAGTAAACGCGCGCACAAAAAAGTTACAGACAGACAGATCGACAGACAGACCGACAGACAGGAATTTTGTTTCGATCAAATTTAAAATCTCGATGTTTCATGACATTTTAAGCCTATTTCAACAAAAAATATATTTTTTTTTGCGTTACTATACTTCCACTGGACGTGGAAGTAAAATTAATAATGCACATTATACCAATCTCCTAGATTTCCAGACTAAGCATGGTTGAAGGTGGAAAGTTCTAGTACTGCAATTCAGGCCCCAATTGTCTCTTGCAACACCCAATCTAAATAGCCTTGGCAATTTATTCTTACAAGACTGCCTTTTTCAAAGGAAGTTTATTTATGAAGGTTGCAGAAATAATACAAAACCGAAGGCTTAAATACCTTAACAAAAGCAGATAGATATTATGCAACCATGCGGCTTGGAAAATGGCAAAAGACTACTAAATAAATCTGCTTAATACGTAAAAGTAATTAATATGTATTATTGCTTAATACATAAAAGTAAATGTAGAAGCAGAATTAAAATAAATTTAGTGTGGAATAAATGTAGAATTAAATTTAAATTTAATGTAGAAGCTGATTTGCAAACTGGTAGTGTTAAACACAACCAAACGTGAATATATAAATGTAATATAAATTACTGAGGATCGCACAGTTAAAGTTTGTAGAACCAATCAGATCAAATTCGGCAGGTAAATGATCCCTTCCTGATTTTAACTAATAAAGTAAACTTTTTTATAATGCCTTCTACAATATAACACCAATATACAAACTTGAAAAGTATAGTTTTGCTAATAAAAGCTGTAAAGTGGTACAGGTATCGCCATCTGTTGATGGGCGACTTAAACACACAATTAAAATAGTGACAAGTATACAATCGATAAAAAGAATCTAATCAATAATAGTTTAACATTAGGTGCATACCACATATTAGATAGTTACTTTGCAAATATATAACAGAAGAAAAACTGTCGTAATAAATTGCACAATTGTTTACGAACTGTATTGTAAAGATCCAGTAAAGTCATTACATCATATATAGGATACACTATATAACAGATGAATGGAAATGTTTCATAGATAAGGGAAATAACTACATACCTATACATAGTAACAAAGTATAAAAATGAAATAAAAATGAATATAAATGCTTTTGTAGCTTGTAGACAATTGGTTCTGAAGTGTTGTAACAGAGATACATAATTTAGTGTTAATAACATGACTGAGTTCCTAAGGCATAAAAATAGGTACATATAACAATGTGTAATTTGGCAATTATCTTGCACTGCAATTCCTCCCTTCACAAAAATACGTTCTTCTATCAAAATCGTCTTCATTAAGCTCCTGAGTTAGGGTCAGTTTATGGGATGCATTTTATTTTCTTTTAATATGCGAATAATTGAGGAATGGGAAACATTCAATGCTAAAGCTGATTTTGTTTGTAAATTCGATTGGCTTAGGTTTTTAGGTTTAACAACTACAACTATATATTACCTACATAGTAATGGAAGTCATAGAATATGTTAGAATTTAACCATCGTGCATAGCACAATATGGCCAGATTCGATTTCTTACCTTACCGTCCATTAAATTTTATCTTAACGGAAACTCTTTTCGCATCGTTTATAGTCACAAATAGGTACTGACGTGACATACGTTTATATCACATAACTTCCGTAATTGTTGGGCTAACAGTTCTGTTTTAAAACTCTTTGCTTGAACTAATATTTCTCGGTCGCTATTGTGGACAGCATATATAAACAATGGCGATGTTCGACGAAGCGAAACTTAAAAACAAGAGACTTAGATACAATCTAAAATTCACAAATAACTGGGGCATGTAGAACGAATTATGCATAGGTATTTTTGTTATATAATTAATTGAAGTAAAATTGTATAATATATAATTCGATATTTTTCACTTTTGTGCCGAATACGTGGTCAAACTAGCGCGGCTGACATCTACTAATTGTAGTTATTGTAATAATAAAAGTTTTAGCCGGAGTTTTGATGTTGGCGCAACGATTCAGTGAAGTAAAATACGGTTTTCTTTCACAAAATGTCTCTTGAAATGTATGCGTTTTTTAGAGCCGAATATTCCAAACTAAACGAATCTTGAAAACAATTCAGTAAACAAAATAATTATATACCTTCTTCATAGAAAATTTTCTATACTCAATTTGCCCGTGTAAAAAAAATTCTACAAACGTTTTAAAAAGTTATGACGTCAATGGTAAATAATCATAATAATAATGATAATAGTATATTTACCAAAAAAGAGATACATCTACAATCATAGATACATACATATAATAAATTGATAAACTAATTTCAAACTAAACTAAACTAATTTTATTTTTATTAATAATTTTTAACAGTAGATATATTGGAATGCTCACAGAAGTATGTAAAATACTTGTTCGTAAGGAAGTACAGTAGAGATAGAAAAGATGTGGAGTAAGATAAAATAAAATGAAATATAATACAAAAATAATAAATGTGTAGTAAAGTAAAAATACCTACTTCGAAAGTCCAGTATTCCACTGTTTCCTTTGAACGGAAATTGGTTCATTGCCACCAATCAAGGTGCACAATGTGCGTTTCCATATCAATTGATAATAATGTCCTATAACTTGCGGCATACTACGTCTTCAATCGGAAAAGGCAAAATAAAATCTGATTGTAATAAGTTCCCCAGGCAGAGCCTATAGAAAGGACTCCAGTATAGGTCCGTTGTGCACCGTCAGCCGTAGAAGAGTTTCGAACCTGTTAGCTCTTATCAGTACGACATAGGTAAATGCACAACAATACTTCATTGGTCATCTAGTCATCAAATTACAGGCAAGGGGTATCCGCAATTTGCGAATAGTTCCATCTGGTGGCGACTTATTGCAATCAAGCTAGCGACTTGCACCTTGATGAATCGATTTCCTTCCAAAGGAAACTGTGACGCCTCTTCGTCGGTTTTGCAATTTGCAGTTTGAAACTAGTGCAAGCGGTTTTTGCCTCGAGCGCCAGTTTCTGATTTTAAGTGTAGAAACACCACTTTCTCTATTATGGGTATAATAGAGGCCCCAAATAGAATCAGTGAAGACGGTTTATTACCAGGGGTCGAAACGTAGGCCGTCTTTCTCAAGGAATGGACAGCTGTAAAGATTTTTATATTTGTGACACTTTTACTTTTCAGGACAGTCTAACTTAGAGGAGTGACTCAAAATAAGACACACAAAACGTTTTAATGATATATTGCAACTATGTACGTGTCAAGAAGGAAAATCTTAAGATATGATGTAGAAATATATTTACAACTTCTGGTACAGTTATCTACATAAAACTAATTTATACAGGTGTTTGACATTCATGAAAATGAAAAGAAATTTTTAATTACCCAAGTTTTGTAACCCTAATGTTATGCAAAATTTCTATTCTTACTCTCTGACTAGATTTACTCCAAAATGAAATTAAGTAAGTATACGCGGCATATACAGGGCAAACGGAAAAGTGAAAGCAAAATAACGGGTATGACTAGCAAAGCAAAACGGTGGCTCGACACGCTCAAATTGTGAGTAATTTAGGACTGACTCCACGACAGACAGACAACTTACTAAATCTCTACGGATTTTAACAAAAGGAATTAATCTAGAATATTTCGGAAAAGCTAGAATTTACTACTTGACGTTGCGAACCTGGTTATCGGATTTTCTATTGAATGAAACAAGTCGGTATGGCTCAGTTGGAGTGTCCCACTTAAAGGCAGCGTCCCCTAAAAAGCCTCAAAGAAAATAAACTACTAATCAAACAGGTTCGGACATCAAGTTTATCAGAAATTAATTGGTCTTTGTTATTTGCAATCGTGAATGCAAAATGACTTATTTCGTTAACGGTGTATCTTTTCTGGCAAAGTGACAGTGCGACTCAGGTGGAGTGTCCCACTTAAAGGCAGCGTCCCCGACTGAGGATTTCGCAGTCACTTAGTTAATTTGCAAAAATGAAGTTTTGAAAAAATTACTACAAGTCGCTGAAGGCGCAAATTATCGAAATGTAACAAAGACAAATTAACGGTATTCAAATGATTACGGCAAATATTCTAAGTCCAAAATTACCACAAATTGTATGACTTTAAAATAGCAAATCCCTACCAAAAGTCAACTGGTCAGGTCGAGCGCAGAAAACCAGAGAGAACCTTCCCAGGAGGCCGATTCAGGATCTCCCCGTGTTGAGCTAGAAATCAGAACGTTTAGCGCAGAATGCGCGGGCACATCTCATCCAAGCAGTCTTCAGTCGACGGCGAGGTAGAATGTTTATAACTAGTAGCGTTAATTGATATAAATAATAATTTTCTGGTAATTTAGATGTTCGGAATCGCTTGCAAATAACTTACTTATATTATTTCGGAAAAAGAATGAATTTAATAGTCCCAGTATTAATAATTATTAATCTAAATAATTTATTATTAATTCGTTCCCTAAATGAAATTTTAAACCTGACTTTTCCTTGAAATACTTTACTTCAAACAAAATACGGATATTTTAATTATGAAAGTATACCGGGTGTGCTTAAAAAGAAATAGAATTCTGGTTTTTAAGAAAATTAAAATAAAAGTAATAGTGCTATTTTCTATTCGAAAATAGCTTCATTACAAAACAGCGGAATTGAACTTTCATAGTAGGTATTTTTACTTTACTACACATTTATTATTTTTGTAATAGTTTATCTACTTTGTGTTGGCTTATATATTTTGTTAAAATATGATAAAATAAGGTAATAGCAGTGTTATAATAGAAGTAACTAAACCAAGACATTTAATATAATAAAATAAATAAGTAAAGCAAACATCAGGGAAAAGTGAATAAAGTTTCTCTATACAACAGAGAACTAAAGTGAATGAGAGATAGAAAATGAAGAAAAGGACTTTCAGTTAGAGACTTAACTTTTATTATCACTCCTGAACCTGCTAGTTGCTGCAAAAATCAGTTATTATTATGTTTTCTATAACATTGTTTTTTATTGGGAGCAGCTATTTTTTCAATTTGTAGTTTTTGTAGTGTTTATGTTTTTTAGGCTATCAGGTATAAAATCAAATAATTTATGTCCCAGATAAGTATGGTTTTTCTGTCCTATTGTTTTTTTAGTTGTTTTTTGTTTGTTTCTTTGTGATTTTCAGTTTGTGTCTAGTATGATAAGTGTGCTGGTTAAATTTATGTTATGTCCATTTTTTTTAAGGTGAACTAGCAATTTTTAAAGCAGAGAGTTTGTATTACTTCCACGTCCAGTGGAAATATAGTAACGCAAAAAAATATATATACATATTTTTGTTGAAATAGGCTTGAAATGTCATGAAACGTCGAGATTTTAAATTTGAGCAAAACAACATTTCCTGTCTGTTGGTCGGTCGGTCTGTAACTTTTTTGTGCGCACGTTTACTCTGAAACGGTTTATGATATTGACTTGAAATTTGGTACACTTATGTATTGTAACGAGATCTAATTCCGTTGAAGGGTTCGGGGGTAAATGAGGTAAATAGGCAAAGCAAGCAGGTTCATAAAATTGCAATTTAGGGCAAGTGCGAAGAGCCAAGATCTCAAAATTTTTGTGGCATCTGCCCCCCCTCCTCACTGTCACACCCAATATCACCCCACACTAATATGAAAGGGAGTAAAAAAAATAAAATGTGATTTAGTGTGTATGCAAGAACGAAACGTCTCAAAATTTTTTTCTGGCGTTGGCTACCCCCATTACCACTCCCATTGCCACCCCCACCCCATTAATAAAGGAAATAAAAAATTAAATTGAGATTTAGTGTGTATACGAGAACCAAGGGACTCTCAAATTTTGTTGGCATCAGCCACCTCCTCTACCACCCCCACCCTATCATTAAAGGGAGTAAAAAATTAAATTGGGATTTAGTACATACGAGAACCAAGGGCCTTTAAAATTTATTTTGCCATTAGTTACCCTTTCTACCACCCCCATTGGCACCCCCACTCTATTGTTTAAGAGAATAAAAAATTAAATTGGGATTTAGTGAGTATGCAAGAACCAAGAGCTTTTAATTTTTTCTACGTTTGCCACCCCCTTTATCACCCCCACTCTATTATTAAAGGAAATAAAATATTATATTTAGTGTGTATAAGACTTGGCTACAAAATCTGGATGTGGAAGTAGTGATTCCTTGGGCAGCGGTTTTTTTTCTTGTATACTGGGGAATTGATTTATTATAGTTTAGCGAAACCTTTATCAGAATTGGATAGTGATCTATTATTTCGTTTTTAAGTATAAAAGATTCAACGTTTTCATTGATGCTATATTTAATTTTCAGGAAAATGTGATCGAAGCAAGATTTACTCTCACCTTCCACCCTAGTAAAAGTATTCACCATCGATTCAAAGTTAAATTCACTCATAATGGTGAGATATTGTTCAGATATATCAATGTATGTTTTTGTATTAATATTAATATCTCCGATTATAATATTGTAATTAGAATCTTCTTCTGCAATTTCACTTACATATTCTCTGAGCCTGAATAAGAATTCATTCTCGGTGGAGGGAGGCCTGTACACAGCAGTTATAATGAAATATTTTTCCCTATACACAAATTTTATTTGAATCGCCTTACTACAATGTATTGGCATAATTCTTACAGAGTAGTTGATTGCATTTTGTATAAATAGAACAACCCCGTCGTTCCTGTTGATACCTCCCTCATTATATATAAAATGATAACCTTTAATACTAAAAAGAGATAAGTCTGGTATACAATATGTCCGACAGTACTATGTCGAATTCAGTATTTAGATGTTGTAATAATAGAGCGAGCTCAATTTTACTTACACTACGAATATTTGTGTGGAATAGGCTTAAATTAATATTATCTTTGTTATTAAAGTGGTTGGCTATATTTTCTTAATAAGTTTCCTTGGTTTTAAATGAGGTAATGAAATCTTTAATTTGTTTTTTGTGTTAGATGCGGACCTCTCCATGCTTTCCCTCTATGTTTAAAATTTGGAATCAAATGTGTTTTTTTTTGTTAAATTGATTGATCACTATGCAAACGTAGTTTTATGCCTAGGTCTAAGTTCTAAAATAGTGACAGCTAATTAGTAAGCAGTTTTAGTATCAAATATTTTAACATATTTAAACTTGATTACCTATTAATTAGCAAAAATTGTGTAGGTTATGAACTAATATTCACACTTTTCTACTTTGCTAATTTCAATATTATCCTTGATCGAAAGTCTGTCAACATAATGTGTGAGGTGTAGTAATTCCTGTACGTTTTAAAATTAGAATTTTATCTTTCAACAAATTGCGGTCAATATTAATTCACCATTTGACATTTCAAATAAATTCACATATTTACACAGTGCGTATAAATAAACAAAAATAATCGTAATACTCCTAAAACACTCCTCTTAAAAGCTTTAGAAAATCATATAAAGTCTACAGGTTTTTATTGGCATAAAAAAGCCACATACAATTAAAAAATAGTTGGATACAAATGCCAAAAGGCTTGTTTATGTATATATCCTGTGTACCAATCACATGAAGTCTTGCACCCAAATGACATTACTTTTGACTTGGTGGGATTAATTGACAGACAATATTTTTAGATAGATAGATAATAGTGCCTGCAAATCCTGATTTACACGTGCACAAACCTCAAGATAGTCTTTCTTCTAAAAAGAATAATAAATTTGCGTATTATCTGCATAGAAATGACTCGTACAATACTTCAAACTATCTCGAAAGCCCGAGGTATATAAGGTAAACAGAAGAGGACCTAATATGGAGCCCTGCGGCACTCCGCCAAACAAGTTTAATGGGGTGGAAAACGTATTGCCAGATCTGACCATCTGTTGCCTATTGGATAAATAATGTTCAATTAATAAGGCTGCATTCCCATCAAATCCCAGATAGTTGAAGTACTGATAAAAGAATTTTATGATTGACTAAGTCGAAAGCATTGGAGTAATCGAGCAGTACCAATATTGTTAAGTGGTCTTTGTTACTCTCCGATTATACACCGGTGAAATACTGATTGGCCTGAGATCTTTAAGGTCCTTAGGGTTACTTATTTTTAGAATAGGCAGTTTGTACGCTAATTTCCATTTAGAAGGAAAGATACTAGTTTCTGTGCAATGATTTATCAAGCGAGTTAGATATGGCAGAATGATTGGACAACAATAAAGTATCATGGTTACGGAGATGTGATCAGACCCACATGCTTTAGATTTTATTGATAAGAGCGTTTTACAGAGCTCTTCCTCAGTAACAGACGAAAAATTAGGCTTTATATTATTCCTTAAAAAAATGCAGTGGGTTCATCGGCAATATTTTCAGCTTGTCTAGAGGAAATAAAGCATTTGTTTATGTCATCAATATTACCTAAAGTAGGAGGTATCTCACTAGAAGCTTGGCGATTATAACAGTTAACTCACGAAAGAATTTCCAGCTGTTTTCATTATTCTGCTGTAAGGAATAATTCAAGTACGTCCTCTTTTAATTATTAATGGCAGTTTTAATGCAATTACGTGGATTTTTTAAATAATCCCAATGGGCAGGATTCTTAGATTTCTTAAATAGTAACAATGCTCCATCTCTTAGTTTGCACATAAACTTAACATTTTCTGTGATTTTTTAAATTTATTTCTTATGCGTCTATGAAGCTAATCGTCTTTAGAAACAAACATTGACAGTTTAAAATACTCTATTGATTTTAAGAATGCTAGCAACTATTATAACTGATATGCTATTTAAATTTAGAATAAAAGCTGTGCTCTTTCATAAGTAAAATGTTAACGTATGCAAAAATAAATATGCCATGAAATTAAAGTATACACAATTCATTGTAATTACGAAGCAATTTCAAAATTACGTATATTTGCCTGATCATTTGGTACTTATATAATTTATAAGCAAATTCGCCAGATCTGGGCGAGGTACCATCGCGTTCCACTTCAGAATTGCTATGTTACGAAACTGGTCTCATTTCAACAATGAAAGTCTCGCTTTTGTGTATATATATTTTTTTTATTCTGTCCTTTGACACACTGGATTAAGTATAACAAATACATGTGTAATAAATTATCGCAGTTATAGGTTTTTTTTTTTTTTTGGCTTGAGAACTAATCGGTATGTGAAAGGTTTCCACACTTTCAAATAATAGTTTAATGTGTAAAATTCATTCAGACACAATATAGGATGCAGTATTTCAACATATAAATAAACCCAATCCAAAAAAATTGTCATTTTGTTGGGTACCAATTTAGTTTAATGGTGATGGGGATATAATAGCGAATTTAAGTAAAAGAGACTTTCAAATTACAAATGTTTGTACACCGGACAAGTGTATTTAATAACAAAATAAATGGCGTAATTACTTTCGTGATATTTTAACTTTACATTTCTTTTTTTGTAATTTTTTAATAGTTATTTACTGTGTGAGATATAAGTTGCAACACTTGATAAATATATAAATAATTTATGTGAAAATCTAGTTAATCGTAGATCCCACAATAATTAATACCTGACAACTTTTTGATTGTGAACGACTAAAGAATATGCTTTTGTCCTTGCTCAAACAATATTAAACATTAAACAAGTCACTACCGTTGTATTCGTGCAAAATTTTGACATATTTTTATTTTATAACTTTGTTTTTTTTGGACACATCCTTGAAAATGGCAAAAGTTTGAAAACGTGCATACAAGATGATTCACTTAGGCCGTCCATTACAAGTATTTCAACTTGCAGTTGGAAACTTGGTGTGCAGCTATAATTGACCATGCCCGTTCTACCTAAAATATTTTCAGTCCTCCAGCTATACAGGGTGTGCCAAAAGTCGGTACCAACAACATGGTTCGATTGCCAGTCGTCACACACCACTTGCAGACTGCAGTTTCGAGCTATTGGCTCTCGTCAGTGCAAGGTAGGCATGTGACGACCGACACGAGGATCCCCTGACCATTTGGTACATTTCGGTATCTTTAGGATACATGTACATGTAAAATAATCAGCAGGCGCCATCTATCCTTATAGTAAAATAAGGATTCTATAGAGGAGTTTGCGACTAAAAATATTATGTTTTAATATTCCGCCCTCTAAAAGCCCAGTTAGGCTATTTATTTTTCGATTGCAACAGACACTGGACCGCTAGATGGCGCCTGCTGATTATTTTTTCATTCGACTATATGGATGCGGAGAACTACAGCTGTCCAATTCCAGGGAAAACGATAGCCCAAATATTTCGACCTCTGGAGAATAACCGCTTAAAATAGAAACTAGCACTAGAGACATTGTATTTTCACTAGAGGATGTTACAATATGAACATAGCGGCTTTACTGGTGACATTTTTTAATGTTATGCAACTTTTTATTTTATCGACATGTTCTGGATTACCGTCCTGGTGAAGTTTAGCATTTGCTACTTCCGTCCGTCACACCAATCAGACTAAATCATTTCTTTATATTACGTATTTTATTTATACATGCAATCAATCAATCAATCAATCAAAACAAATTTACTAACAGTTAAAATATACATAAAATTCGCTCCTCTGGCATCCGCTCGGAGCCACCCATGCCTCCGCGGCGCGCGGATCCGCGTCTGCATAATAAAAAGGCGACAAAAAACCGAAGCTCCTTTTGCGGAAGCACAAATTAAAATCAGTAATAACATTATGAAATGATTTTAAAAAATCTTAAGGTAATTAAAAAATAAAACAACACTATGAAAAATTAGTGCACAACACACACTAATAACTTTTGGTAGTTGATACGGGGCAGAGTTCAGCGAACAATCCCGTTCGAGAATTTATACATAGTGACAAGACGAAACACCTTGAAGATACTTTCTTCCTGAAAACTTATAAAAAGGGAAAATATAAATATTTAAAACACTATTACATAATTTATAATATCAAATCAGTAAAATACAAGATCATTTTTATTCTAATTTTGGTAAGAAGCTCCGTGTGACTGTGCCTTTCACTCAATAGTCACATATGCAGATGCTAATTCCCAGTAATAATCTTTGTTATATAGATTACTTAACCACTTAACTCAATTCAACAGAACGAAGAAAAATTTGACATATCGTACTTGAAGTAGTATGTAAAAATAAACATATATGAATAGTTTTGATGAATGTCCTAATTCTTTCTATTTTCTTCGTATTTCTCCTGTATTTTCCAATCAAATACATTCTCTATTGTAATTATTCGTAAATTAAAATTAAAAAGAGGTTATTAATAAATCTGAAATATACCAGAAATCTGGATCAGGTGACCTATCCTATTGTCAATTTAGAAAATCTAGAATTCTCTTTACGTATGGCTGCTTACACCTTTTTTCTTATAATTTCAGTTACTGCTTAAAATTTAATACATAGGTACAGTAATTACTGAAATGGTATCATGTGTGTAATGCCTCATGTTGTCTACAACTATGTTATATTTTTATTTAAAGATCTGAGGCGATGTATTAAGTCATATAACTAACGACCATCCAAAAGTACGTACGCATCTGTACGTTGTTTTGTTAACTAATGATCACTAATGAGAAAGGTCAAGCCTCCAATGAAGATTATAAGAACTTTCATCTTCAACTTCATGTCTTATGTGGTAATAAAAAAAATATGTCGTCAACCTTGGTTTAATTCGCATTCTTGCAAGAGTAAAGTAAATCTTTTGCATAATTCATTAAAATTTTAATTAAACGTGAAATATGTCTATAATTAATATAAAGCAAAATTATATTGCCCATATATTCTGTGTATTATTTGACAGCAATCGGTTTTTAGGCGACCAATGACAGAATATTTTTATAACAAATGCGTCTAAAGGGATTTAAATCCAGTTTTAAAGAACCGTGAGTATATAAACCTCATTTTTAAAACTTTTGTGTAGAATATAAGTACTATTTTTACAATTATTTTATTGTTAAATTGGCAGTATGTGATTGCCAAGTAAACCTAGATCCAAAAATCGGCAGCTACTGGAAGCGACTGGAACCTCCCCACTCGGTGGATCTTTGAAGCCGAAAAGAGCATTAAATTGTGTGACAAAACGGCACTAAACGTAATCCGATCTCATCCAAAACCTTTTCAGATCTTCTGGGGCACTAAAAAAACCCTCAACTTAATTAATTTACAATCATCTATGCGAGTTATTACCTACATTATCGTTCGTTGAATAATATACTATTAGGATATTAACAACTTTAACATCACTTGAACGACTAAGAAAGTCTAGTTATTCTAAATACTACAGATTCGTAAAGCAACAAACTGAAAATTGGTAAAGTGATAATCTATAATAAATTCACCAACGAAGGTACAGAAAGCATATGATATTGATTTTGTTACATCTACCTTTAAAGTTTGTGACAATCCACTAAAAATTACAAATATGCCGAAATCTTATTAATATGACATGACACCAACGTTATCGGATGACAAACGATGACAATGACAATCGTCAAAATTTGCTCATTGCAATCCGATCGCTCGAGGCTGTCTTTGTTAAATGAAACATTAGCATTTCAGTAATTTTACTAGATTTTAGAGGAGTATTTGTAGTTTAATTCTTCGATTTGTCTGTATATATATATATATATATTTAAAAACGGCACTAAACGTAATCCGCTCTACTTCTAGAGCAGTGAAGAAACCCTCACACGTGAATTGACACGTGATGCGATGAGTTTCACGACGTAACTGTACGCGCATCGATCATGTCATGCGAAATGCGATCCATGCTTCATATTTGCTTTGTTTTTGATTTTTTTCACGGAAACCAAAACGAAAGGGTGGAAGTGTGATATATCGTTGAAATCAGAATTTTAACTGCTTTTCAATGGTTCCATTGCAAATTGAAAGTAATTATAAAATAAACAACTTGTTGCGTCAAAATGGCACTAGGCGTAATCCGATCTCAACCAAAACCTTTTCAGATCTTCTGGGGCACTAAAGAAACGCACATGCAAAGTTTCATTCAAATCCGTTCAGTAGTTTCGGCGCTATCGTGCTAACACACATACACACACAGACATTTTTCAAAAACCACTTTTTTGGGTTCCTAGGACCTCAAAACGTAAAGATTTGATGTTATCTCAATTTTCGTTTTTGAACCAATTTTAGTAACCTCTCACAATTTTATTGTGGAGAGGTTAAAATGTTGCCATGTGTAGGTTTTTCAACTTTACCTTATCTGTACTTTCGGCAAGAGATATTTTTTACAGACCAGTATAGGCCCAATTTTATTGTCGTTCAGTTGTTGTTTCCTTACAACTTCTTTCGTCCAGTCCCTCTGAGGCTCTATCTTAACCGTCTGTATAGTGTTGCCACATCCTTGTTTACTAAAATTGCTTTCGCGACACGTCACGGATAGAATATTCGATACTTTGAAGAGATTTTGATTAGACTTTTGAAGGATTGAGAGGTTTTTATGTAAATTATTGGAATATAATACATTCTCTTCATACAATTGTACTAAGGGGTTGAATTAACTGGTCAACTGGGAAACTATATATCGGAGAGACATCTATCTGTAATATCTATCCGCCAGACATGCGGAGGGCAGAAAGTGACGCTAGCTCTTCCCAGGAACTTCCATATCCAAAGAGTCACACAGAGAGCAACAATCATCCTGGAAAGGTGTAGGCAAATGTGTGGAAAAAACTGGGGGCTAAATCCCAAAATGAACCTGTGGTTATACACCAGGGTAGTGTGACCCAATTTCTGGAATGGTAGAGAATCTCCCAAGACAGAGATAGGCCAAAGAGTTCATTAAAGAACGTTAGGCCAAATTCACGGAAGATCCACTAAGCCAGAATAGGAAGTAATAGTAGGCCTTCTAACTAGACACTGTTGGTTCAATGGGCACATGAGTCTAATGGGTTTGGCAGAGGACGCAACATGCAAGTTCTGTAAAGAGGAGGAGGAAACTTCAGTTCACGTATTGTGCCATTGTGAATGTGAAGGCCTGGCGAGACTGAGATTCCAAGTACTCAGAGAAGAAAAACCAAAGGCGTACAGCTGTACAAAAGGGCCTTTATCAAAGCTGTGGAGTCTAGTACAAAGGACAAAGCTGGATGAAGTACTATAAGGAATATATTCTAGGAGCACCCCAATAGACCTGAAAAGGTCGTAGTGGTAAAGCGTACATAACAAGCTCCTCTGTTTTGTCTAGCTATCTATCTACCTAGCTTTTCCCAACAATTACCATCAGAACTTCAAATTATACCATTAAATACTTGTACAGATCTGTTGTTTGCGATATCTATCTATCCTTAAAACATTTCGCACTTTGATTTTGAAAAGGGATAAAAGAAATTGACAAACTACTCAGTTTAGTATTGTGTGAATATTATTATTATACGTAAATAATTCAGTGTTGATGATATATACTTTAGTTGCAATACTAATGACTAAAATACATAGTATATTGAATGGTACTGTCTAGTATACTTTAACTTGGCGTGTGTATGTATGAGTTAATATTTCCGTACGATTTCATTTTCTCTTGTACACAAAGATCCAGAAATATGGTCCACGTAGACAATGTTTCTGGACTATTGCCTTAACTTTGTGTACAAAATGGGAGAAAATTAAATCGTACGGAAATATTAACTCATACATACACACGCCAAGTTAAAGTATACTAGACTATATGAAAAATTACTAGATAGACGTTTTAGAATGCCTCTATAAATTTCATGTTGTATATATCGGAGCAAATTCCCGTTAAACAAAGTTACAATGCTGATGAAACTGTTGCTTAAAATACAGTCTGTATTTTGTAGCGGTTATTGAACTATTAATGAAGAGAACATTATGACTCATAAATTATTCAAAATGGACTCCAAATAATAGTAATACAAAAAACTCTTGCTTTTTACTAAGGGACATTCAACTTTCAATGATTGCTTTCATTACGATTTGAAGTGCCTTGAGTTTAAACGTCAAGAGATAATCGATTATTAAATTAAATTGAAATCAAACAGCATGTAATTCGTTCTATTACCTCGGAATTCCTCCAATCAGGTATGGTGTAGCAAGTGTATGACCTTGGCTTACAGACAACAATATGCTCTCCTTTTCATAGCTTTTACTATTTTTTATCTAAGCATCATTCATAACAACGATTTCCTTTCATTATAATAGCATTCACCTGTCTGGGATGTTTTTTCGATTACTCATTTATTTATTTCTTTCTTTTTTATAGGTTAATGAAGAATGGCTACTGAATGGAGGATGTTGTATTGTCACTGACATTCAGCAACTGTTATTTGTAAGTAAGTATGCCTATAATGCACGAAATGGTTAGGTTAACTGAGGTTAAATTCTGGAAAAGATGGGATAAGGTATGAATTGCTAAATTCTGATAATCTTACATATTCGACGTGCAGTGTATAACGGCTGATTTTTTTAGTCTGAAACTTTCAAATATCTGAAATAATAGGTACTCAATGAAAAAATGCCCGGAATCAAAATTTAATCATCATCATCGTGGAGGTATTCTGCGGCAAAAAATACATAGAATTTATCTAACATTTTTGATCTGACCATCCATCACGTTTATCTTTTTGACTATATACTTCATGATGAGCAACATAACTTTTGCTTAAACCAAACTGGAAAAGAACAACAAAAAGCACTTTACTGTTATCGTAGTCCCCTGCAGTTTCTGACCACCTTTACTTTCTGATACAGATTAAAAATTCATGAAATCGTGTAAAGCTCATTTTATTTATCTTATTTTAACAGACTAAAATTTCTCCTATTAATGTGTATTGATGATACAGAATAAAATATAACAAAAATCGCTTTACTGTTACCATAACAAAATACAGATTAGAAATTTATGAAATCGTGTAGAGCTTATTTTAGATTTATTGTGAAATACATTTTTTAAATACATAATTATAGCCAAAAGCAATATATTTCAGGTTATAAATTGTTGAAATCATGTGCAGTTAATGTTTCAACATTGCTTCCATAACAATTAAATAAAAAATCTGAAGTTGGATTCCACAGTTGGCATCTAACAAGGGTCTTGTTGGAGAAAAACTTTATTTTCCAAACGTCTATAAACAATTGATTACTTTACTGGAATTTTTATTTTGTCTTTACTTCTAGTAGTAGTACCGTAGTAGGGTGTAGGATGTAGGGTAAATCATAAAAGATCTTTTAGGTCGAAGTGAAGTAAGGCTGTGCGAAGCCAAACGACCCCGTAAAACAATCTACAATCTACCGTAGTAGGGTTACCTTTTTTGTTGGCTGGGTGGATACCCATTTAATTATGAAAGAAAAGCAGCAGCACACACATTGCATATGTAATAGAAAAAATTAGCGCTATTCATTTTTGATAGATGGGATAGGCTGAATCGCATTATAATTTTCCACATAATTTGTAATTCGCATTTTCTAATGAGTATTTGTAGGTAAAATGTACAAAAAAAATAATAATAAAAGTGAGAATCTTCGAGCCACTTACACTTTTCTTTGATAATTTTGACATCTGTTTTCGTTTATTCTCTGCAAATAAATTCTTTATCCATATTGACAATGAAAAAGAAATCCGAATGTAAAAGGAACTGAACCTTTACACTCACGCACTTACGTAAATGTCCGATGCAAATGTAAACACTACCGACGGTTTCCTAAAGATCTGCAAAATAGTAAGTGTAATACTTATTAAATATTTAATTCACAACCTATCCGGTACGTATCCGGCACAACACTCAATGTGTTTTTGCGATTAAACATTTCCATTCTTTGCATCAGATAATTACAAATTTGCGATTTTGGATATTTTAAAAGTTAACTCAATTCGTATTTTGGTGTTTGATTGAGCAAGAAACCCGAATTCAAAACTGCAAAATGTGATTAATACTTAGTATTATTTTGACAGATCTCAAAATTCAAACATCAATAGCAATGTCGTAATAAGATGACAAGTTAAAGATAGGTATTTATTTGAAAGATGAAACAATAGACAACTCATTTGTAATTACCAATGTTAAATAATTATGTTTTGTTTATATAAAAGAAATGAAATATCCAGATGGAGAAAATTAACTGCGAAACCCGACCGGATTTCTTGATTATTTAAATAATAGGTAATTTCATTAAGTTCCGGGACTTTTACGAGGTTGCAAATTCAGATTATATATGTCAGTTATTAATGTCACAAATATTTTAAGACTTTCGCAATTGTTTAGAACCCCATTTATTGTTTAAACCGTCAAAATCCGTAGCCTTGCCAGAAAACAAATTGTAAAAAAAATCTTCCGAGGTAAAAAAACGTTATGCAGAACTACGAGCGAGTTGTGTGAGCCTACTCTGCTGTATAAATAATCATTTGCATATCTTTCGTAATTTTTAATCGACAAAATAAATCAAAGTGAAGTAAATAAACAGCGATATTCCAGTCATCGTAGCAGGCTGCAAACTTGATAGAAGATGTCTAACAATTATCAAAATGTTCTTCAAGGTTTGCATAAATCTGGGAATTTTTATCAAATAGTTATTACCACTTTACGTTCTTTGTTAATTTAAGAATGTTCCGGGGGGGCGGAAAAGGTGCAAAAATCGGATTTGTTACCTCTTCTAATGTCTTAAAATTTAAAAAATTTCACAATCTTTGATTTCGCAATCCTTCATACCTTTGCACTTTCCCATATGCGAAGTATATAAGGAACATATTATGATGGTGATCGTGCAAAAATTCGATTTTGAGTTTTTGATGGATTTACACAGTCCGCTGAACCCAAAAAAGTGCTTTCTAAAAAATGTCTGACTGTCGTCTGTGGACGCACCAGAGCCCAAACTACTAGATCGGTTTTATTCAAATTTTACATGTGTATTCAAGACAGCCATAGGAGACGAAATCGCAAAATCGATCCTAGCTCAAATGTGGGGGAGTAAAACCCTAAAAACAGGAAGAAAAAATAGAAAAGAATTTTTTTCTCTAAAAGGGGTCTAACGATTTTGATTAAATTTGGTACATGGACGTTCCCCTAATACTGACATGGAATGACATAACTAGTGCTCTTAGAAAATACCGGGAGGGAAGCTGTGGGGGGTTTTAAATAATTTCATGTTTTTTTTCTCAAACGGATCTAACAATTTTAATCAAAATTAACACATGAGTACTGACTTAGTAGTAGCATAAGGTGGTCGGTTGTACTCAAGAAATGCAGGGAGGGAGGTCGCGGGGGGCAAAGATATAGTAATTTTTCCTCTGAAACGGTTTTAACGATTTTGATTGGCATATGGACACTCCCCTAATACCAGTATGAAATGACATGACTAGTTGCTCTTAGAAAATGCAGAGAGGGAAGCTGTGGGGGGTGAGTTTGAACTAATTTCATAATTTTTTTCTCTAAAACGGATCTAATAATTTTAATTAAAATTAACACATGAATACTGTAATAGTAGCATAAGTAACATGACCAGTTGCATCTAATAAATGCAGGGAGGGAAGTCGCGGGAGGCAAGGAGTTAAAACAAAATATTTTAAATTTCAACAAGATTGGTTGAGAAGAAATAGAAATTTGACGATGAAAATATTCGATACCTGGACCAGGGTACATTAGTTCGGTCTACTCCTAAATGGGAAAGTTTGTCCGAGTTGTTGCGGACCGATTTTTTAATACGTTTTTATTAGCTTCACCTATATGTATGTATGTACGTATGTATGTTTGTTTGTTTGTTTGTAATGTAATCTTTGAACGTGATTCTCACCCACTTCAAAACGTCAGATTAAACTGAAACTTTGCACACTTATCAAGGACCAATGACAATGCAATAATTTGACAACTTTGTCCTAATGTTCTCACCAGGATCATCAGGATAAAATAAAAAAGACTAACATATTGTAGAGATTTTGGCGGATGCGCCGCTGTTAATAAAATATAGTCTAACTAATAATAAAAGCGTGTTAATTAAATGATTTTTAGTAAGTTTTAAAAAATTATAGTTTAAAAAAAAACCAAAAAAAAAACTGTAAAACCGAACTAAAAAGTAAAAAATAATAATGTTTAAATATTAAGATTTTGTTCAACAGCGATAGATAAAAGTAGAATTATAAAAATATAGTGAAAAGCACCCAACGCTTTTTACAATCTATCGCTGTTGAACAAAATCTTAATATTTAAACATTATTATTTTTTACTTTTTATTTCGGTTTTTAAAGCGTGTTTTTTTTAGTTTTTTTAAACTATAATTTTTACTCTAGATACTGATATTACTATATTCATGTCTCTTTTGTTAGAAAAACGGAAATGTTATTTTTATGCTTTTTATTTTTATCGCGTTTATCTTGAATTTTACTTCTTACTATTCTTAACATAACCTAACTGTCTTCTTTTAATAAAATCATAATATAAAAATAATGCTTTAAACGGTTATTTCAAAACGATGTTTCAAAATTTTCATGAGTTTTTCCACTATTTTAACATGATTTAAAACATCATTTTTAAGCAGATGTTACGAAACGAGCTAATCCTGAATAAAGGATCAAGGTACCAGCTTTGATCTTGAAGTATAGTGTATACGACCAGAATTGAAACCGTATAAAAACTAAAAGCCGGCAAAAACACTCAGCATCTCTTGCGGAGGTAAATAGAAATGCTTGTCATAAGAAAAACAATAACGAGATGCCGACTGTTTTTACTGGTTTTTAGTTTTTATACGGTTTCAATTCTGGTCGTATACACTATATTCACTCCTGCTATAGTCATTTCTAAAGGAAGATTCAACATAGGAAGTGTGCGGTTACTACTAGCTTATTATTCATATTTCTAACAAACATATTCAAAGTCCAAACAATATCAAGGCAGAAAGAATAGTACCTATGTTAATGACAAAATAACATCTCATGGCCGTTTTTTGAAAAAAATTATATGCATAAAATGATTTGTTGTTTATTTACGAAGGAAGCATATTACAGGTTATTTACGTGTTATTTATACTACGTACTTGTTAAAAAATGAAATATGTATAATTATTTGTTATAAAATTATTACTAGCTCTGAATTTTGGTAATAATTAACATATTAAATCTATAAGATTATGACGTATAATAATGTTAATGTTATTAATTTATTGTGAATAAATTAAGGCGTTTTGCAGTCAATGTTTCACAATTCCACCCAAATATGATTTTTCTCCGTGTTTAATTAAATAGGCATGTCCAGTAAGAATTTAGATAATTCTGTGAAGGTTGAAAAGTGATTTAATCAACTTGAGACACCTTTTTACAATATACAGGGTAGGGCAATCCTCCCAAACAGTTAAGAGCAAAAATAATAAACGGTGTTAATACCTTCTATAAAAACTACTACAAAATAATATGGTCCTATGCAAATTCTAAAAGAAACACTGCCTCGGTACCCGATTATGTAACATAATATTGAATACATCAATCCATGAGACATTGTTAACGCTTTTGCGGCATTTTTCCAAACGGCATATACCCCTAAAAACGTTATGTTTATTCCGACATAGATTATAAAAAAATCCTCTATTTTAACTGACCGGAATCGATATGTTAAACACCGTGGTTCTAAGTCTGATTGATCTCTGGCTATATATGGAGTGCCCCAAGGCTCAGTTCTGGGACTTCTATCATTTATATTATTTATCTACGATGTAGTTACTTCTGTCAAAAATCAATTCGTTAACATTTTATTTGACTATGAGTTGAATGGTACTGTCCTAAATAGATCTGATGAGCTTAAGAAGTTGGGTGTACTTATTGATTCGAAACTGAATGGAAAATCTTGTTATGTCCGCATATAATAAAGTCTGGGTTTCGTGATTAAAAATTCAACAGATTTTATGACATTGATACGTTGAACCTGCTTCATAATTCATATGTTAAATATAGGCTTCAGTATATTTCAATCATTTGGAATCCCGACTATGACAAATATTGTAGCAGTATGGAGAATATTCAACGTCGTTAACTGGAATTTGCACCATTCAGAAAGGAAAATGTTAACTCTCTTTCTGGTTCTGTACATGAACAGTTGATAAATAGATTTGGTTTTCTTAGCCTAAAAGACCGCAGGAAACTTGGCCGTCTTTTGTTTTTACACAAATCAATTCACAACCTAGTTGACTGCCCAAATATCTTGAATTTCTTAGCAAACTGAGCTATGAAAAATTAAATTTTAACCGAGAGGACTTTGATATGATAAATCAGGCAATTTCTGAATTTATCAGCCAACGAATCGGTACATTTTCTTCAACGTATTCTTGGTAATGTATTTTCGCAGTATGTATCTATGAAAAAGAGAGGTAGATCATATGCTATATGGTTTTCACGAAATACTATTTTACTAATCAAAATAAATATAAAGCCCACAAAAAATGAAACTCGACCAGTAGTGACCGACATTACAATCTTACAATCATTACATTGACTTTGACTCATTACGTAAGCAAGTAAAATAACGAATCAAAAATGATTATCATGCTTATATCTTGAGTACAGAGGATAATTAGACAGCCAATACGATGTCCTTTTGGTCGGTCATATATTTCTAATATGGAAAAAGTACAAACTAAGTCGGTTATAGCATTAGATAATGTTGAATATTGTGACGATCAAAGCAAATGTGACGCCTTTTAAGATTATTTTGGATGTGTATATGAGTTACCCAACGCTCTATCTAAAATAATACCAGACAATAGCAGCTCAAATTGTATTACTATTAACAGAATAACGCTTCAACAAATTAAGGAACACATTTTAAAACTAGATATTAACAAAAGTGCTGGTCCTGACAATATTCCTCCTTTATTTATAAAATCATGTGTTAATTCAATAGCCACTCCACTCGAAATAATTTTTAACAAATGTTCATTGGAAGGTGTCTTTCCAAACAGGTGGAAATGTGCCCGAGTGATTCCGATTTTTAAAAGTGGTAATAGATCCAACATTGAAAATTACAAGCTTATAACGTTACTGTGTATATTGGGGAAAATTTTTGAGGCTATACTATCTTCGGAATTATTTTTTAGAGTTAAACACATATTAAATCCATTTCAGCATGGTTTCTTTCAAGGGAGATCAGAAAACACAAATTTGATACCATTTCAAATGTGCTTTTAGAGGGCGGAATATTAAACAAAATATTTTTAGTCACAAACTCCTCTATAAATCCTTATTTTACTATAAGGAAAGTAACCAGACTGCAACCAAAGTTACAAATCTGGCGCGTTAAGTGTAATAATTGCATATTACCATCAAAACGCTAATGCTTCGATTGCAACAAACACCAGCCGAAAGACTGATCCTACTTAAAGGAGTTCTCTTGCCAGCCGTCACACACCACTTGCAGACTGCAGTTTCGAGCTGTTGGCTCTCGTCAGTGCAAGGTAGGTATGCGACGACCGACATGAGAATCCTTTGACTATAGTACATCCCGGTATTTTCACAATAGCGACATGTAAAACAGCCAGCAGGCGCCATCTAGCGGTCCAGTGTCTGTTGCAATCGAAAAATAAATAGCCTGACTTGGCTTAGCATAGTTCAAATGTGCTTTTAGAGGGCGGAATATTAAACATAATATTTTTAGTCGCAAACTCCTCTATAAATCCTTATTTTACTATAAGGAAAGTAACCAGACTGCAACCAAAGTTACAAATCTGGCGCGTTAAGTGTAATAATTGCATATTACCATCAAAACGCTAATGCTTCGATTGCAACAGACACTGGACCGCTAGATGGCGCCTGCTGGCTGTTTTACATGTCGCTATTGTGAAAATACCGGGATGTACTATAGTCAAAGAATTCTCATGTCGGTCGTCGCATACCTACCTTGCACTGACGAGAGCCAACAGCTCGAAACTGCAGTCTGCAAGTGGTGTGTGACGGCTGGCAAGAGAACTCCTTTAAGTAGGATCAGTCTTTCGGCTGATGGTAATATGCAATTATTACACTTAACGCGCCAGATTTGTAACTTTGGTTGCAGTCTGATTACTTTCCTTATAGTAAAATAAGGATTTATAGAGGAGTTTGCGACTAAAAATATTATGTTTGATACCATTTGTTCAGTCTGTGTTGGGCAATGGAAAATGGACGCCGTGTATACCGATTTCTCGAAAATGTTTGACAAGGTACACCATCCTACCTTGTTTATTAAGCTTTCGAATTTTGGTGTGCATGGTAGCCTCCTTAGTTTGTTACAGTTCTATTTGCTGGGTAGAACTCAGGTTATAAAAATATATAATTGTCAATCAGTGCAGATGCAAGTCACGTCAGGTGTACCACAAGAATCGCATCTAGAGCCACTTCTTTTCTCCATCTTTGTTAATGACATAGCTGATTGCTTTAAACGCTTTATCCTTTATACGCTGATGATCTCAAAATCAAAAAAAAAAACATAAATAATGTAAATGATTGTATTCTTTGAATGAAGACTTAAAAGCATTAAACAACAGCAATAGAATTTATCTAAACGTTAATAAATATTGCTCCATCACTTTCACATGGAAGGTCAATAGAATAATATTTAATTATAACTGGATGGAGAAAATCTCAAACAGGTTAAGGTAGTTAAAGATCTAGGAGTTTTATTAGACACTAAATTGAGTTTTGAGACTCTCATTGAGACTGTAGTACAAAAGTCGTTTAAGAATCTGGGCTTTATATTAAGATCAACAAAAGATTTTAAAAGGGAGGAAATGAATAATATATAACACACATACAACGTAAGCTTTCCCCACATTGAATTATTTCACTTAACTCTTAGACAAGTTAAAAATAAAGCTTTTCAAGCATTGAGGTCGTAATAATGTGATAATTTAATTTTGATCAATTTCAACTATGTATAAAACTTGTACAAAGTTGATTTTATCAGCATGTGAAATTACAAATTGTATGAATATTTTTGTTTGTATTGAGTGTGGTTGGATATAGCTCGGGAGCTGTGCAGGACGATCGTTCGCGTACGGTCACTCGCGGCGTGTATGGAGTTACAGGGGTGATGCCGAGGAACAGGTCGGACTGCGCGACCGGCTTCTTGGCGCTAGCGTCTATGGACAAAAAGAGTGTAAAAAGCCGATTCGAATCCTCGACCTCATGTGAAAACCGGGCATGCTATCAATTACACCACGGACTGCTGATGAGAAATTTGCATACTTCTTACTGTATCAATACGTAATTCGCGGACGAACCGTCTGCGCAAGACTTAGGAGAAAGTGACACTCTGTCCGTAGACGCTAGCCTTCTCGGCGCTATCTCGGTGATTTTGTGCACGGCGCATGTGGGACCGTGCGCGGATTGTCTGTTCGTGTAGGTCTCGGGTTGGATCACATCGCGCTTAAGTTAATATATCTTTAATATTTCTTAATACATTTTTGGTACTCAAATATTGTTACTCTGTCGTCCCTGTGTTCTTTTTCTTGTGTTTTCTCTGCATTAAATTGTTATTATTTGCTGTATTTGATTAAATAGTAGGTCTGTCTGATTAGTGCGATTGTTCATGTTTACATTTTAAATAAATAAATAAAACATGCTGAACTTTCATATCTCTGCATTTAAAACACATAATCATCTTCCTACCCCACGCACAAACGTACTAAAATTCTCACTTGTATATTTTATGTGCAAAAGTTACATGCTACATCTTCAAATGCTATACGGAATATAAACAAATAGTAGTCGATAGAATTATTCTGAAATTATATTTGTGATATATTGAAGAGTAACACCATATTACTTTTTATTAAGTTCCTTGCCCTCTATCACCTATCGCATACAAAGGCAATAGATAATAGAAAGTAAAATATAAACATTTCCTTGTCTTTCGAATTATTCCCACGTGTGAGCAAATTGCTAAGCACTTTATCCCAATTTAGCTGACCTCTTGAGTTCTTGTAGTAAGAAATGACTTTGATAAACTTTGTATGTATTTTAATTGTCTTGTCCTTAACTAATTAATAATAATAATAATAATAATAATAATAAATTGATTTTATTCAGACTTTAAACAGATACAGAAATAATATCAAAAGGAATGGCGATGTTCAGCAACGCTGCTCTTCCACATACCCATTCCAGTTAAAATATTGTTGAAAATTTAATTATAACACAAAAAATTATACGTGAAATACATAATTAATCATTTTTATTATTAAACAAGAGGTGTCTGATGAGGTCTGTGAACTTATGTAAACTAGAAGCAGATTTAATATTAGAGGGTAGACTATTTATATCTTAGTAGCATTGTACACAAATGATCTTTCAAATTGTGCAGAACTGTGTCTAGGTGCAGTGTACAAGTCTCGAGAGCGCGTAGGACAGTCATGAGTAAGACTACCTTTAACAAGTTTAAAAATAAGTATTCAGGAAGTTTTAACCTGTTTAATTTGTAAATTAGACATGCCATATGGAGTGGAAAACGTTTATCCAAATTTAGCCAATGCGACTCTATGAATTTATCAGAAATGTGGTCAAATTTTCGCAGATTATAAATAAACCTCAAACAGGAGTTTTGAACTTTCTGTAAACTATATTTATCTCTACCTAACAATGCAGGCCAAAAAACAGTATCACAGTAAGAAAGATTGCTAAGTATTAAAGCATCACAAAGCTTTAATTTTACATCTGAGCTTAGGAAGTCTTTATGGATGTACAGTGTTTTTAATTTACAATACGATTTTTGAAGCAGACTGTTGACATGCGTAGTGAATCTAAGATTAACATCCAGGTATAGACCCAAATTCTTACAAGAATTAGAGGGAACTAAAGATAGTAATATTAAAAACAGGATTACTTACAACATTCTCCCTGTATGTTCCGAACACTAATAATTCTGTTTTAGATTCATTGAGAACTAGTTTGTGCGCCCTAAATACCTCAGATATAGTAAGCAGATCGAAGTTAATTTTAGAGACGGCGTCTCTAACATCACTTAAGTAAAATGAAAAATAAATTTGCGTACCATCAGCGTACTGGTGCATCTTACATTACTTTAACAATCGTGGAAAATCGGTCGTATAAATAGCAAAAAGCAGAGGGCCCAATATGCTACTCTGTGGAACGCCTTGATTAAGATTAACAATATTTGAAAATTCACTATTTACAAGTACTTTCTGATTTCTATTTAAAAGGTAATTTTCAAAGAATGTAACCGCACCAGCACTTACTCCAAAATATTTTAATTTAGAACACAGAATCGAATGATCTAGAGTATCGAACGCCTTACTATAGTCCAGCAGAATCAAAGCAATATTTTTTTCTACATCATTGGCCCTAAATATATCATCTGTGATCTGCAGCAACGCAGTAGTTGTACTGTGATGTGCCCTAAAGCCAGACTGAGTTGGCGGTAAGATTTTATTCTTATCCAAGAATGATCGGAGCTGTTCAGAAACAATTTTTTCGAGAATCTTTGATATTATAGGCAATAAACTAATAGGTCTAAAGTGTGACACAAGTGAGGGATTATTAATTTTAGGTACAGGCACAACAATCGCCGACTTGCAAAGCTTATGTCTCACTAGGCATTTATTAATGATGAAGGTTAGGTGCTCACTTAAGTGGGGGATAACTAAAGAAAGCATCTTAAGATCAATTCCATCCACTCCTTTGGCATTAGATTTAATAGTGAATATAATTTTTTTTTACTTTGTCAACGGTTACTGTATCAAACTTGAATTCATCAGAAATTGCAGAATGTTTGTTATTATCATAAATCTCAGAGACGAAGTTATCATTAACATTGACATCTATTCTAGGTAAACTACTTATGAAAAAATCATTGAATAAATTTGCATTAGCAACCGCCAAGCAAGGGTTGTCTGTATCCGGACTAATATTTAGAGCTTTTAGTGTTTTCCAAAATGTTTTAGGGTCTTTTTTAAATTGATAGTGTAAATATGCCCTTTTCTCTGCTTTAATCGAGGAGTTAACTAAGTTTCTGATGTTTTTATAATCATTCCAAGTAGTATCAGTTTTATTCTTTTTATATTTTAAAAATGCATTGTATCTAACCTTCATCATAATTTTCAAATTATCCATCAGCCACGGAGCACGAGGCTTAGTTATTCGAACAGACTTAAAAGGTGCATGTTTGTCAAACAAATGTAATAAATTAACATTCCAAAAACTAATCATCCCGTCAACACTTCCAAGGCTATAAAAATTATCGAAATCTATTAAGCTAAGGTCTTCCAAAAATAAATCGTACTTAAACTTGGAAAAATCACGAAATGTACGGAAAATAGTAGGTTGGCGAAACTTCTTTATTTTTAAGTAACATTTAACTAAACAGTGATCAGATATACCCTCCATATTAAGAACATCTGTATTTAAGGTTAAATCTAAACTAGACGAAATAATAAGATCAATCAATGTGCTAGAAGTGTCAGTGATACGAGTTGGCTGTGCAATAAGCTGATGTAAGCCATACTTATCAAGTAAAGAATTAAATACATTAAAATTAAGACTATTTTTGTTTAAAAAATCCACAGTAAAATCGCCCCCAAATAAGACATAATCAAAGTCTGGTAAACAATTGATTTTAATTTCTGAATTAACTGCTTTATATAAATACTTTTGGTTAAAAATTAGTTTTTACTTACGAATAGGCTTGCCAGGTTCATAGTTGAGCAAAAAGGATCAACAAGTATGTTCATTTCATGTCATTTATCAAAAATAGATATTTCTTGCTTGAAATTCTTGATAAAATAAAGTGCTTAAGGTATCCTTTTTCAAAGTTAATTCAACTCATAATATAATGAGATTTAAATTAATACTAAGTCGCCTTGCTTTCGCGATAAATGGAAATTTAAGATAGTTGCCAAAGCGTTTGCGAGTAATATCAGTTTAGCCGTGAATATGAAGCATTGGTCAAATATTGAACATGCTTCTGCGGTTGAAGTTTATTTTAAAAATAGCTATTCTGTTGCAATCACCCAGTATTTCGTCGTTACTTTCATTTAAATTCACGAGATCCAGTTCCTACTCGAATAACAATTAAAAAGTGGGTATACAGGTTTCGCAGTACTGCTTCATGTGCCAGAGAAAAACCAAAAGGAATAACTCGCTCTGTACGTATACTTGAAAATGAAGAGCAGCTGTGCTATGAAGTCCTAAACGATCTTCAAAAGTCAAGCGTTAGCACTCAATATTTCGAACCGCAGTTATTGCCACATTCTGGAAGACTTATACTTTCATTCCTACAAAATTTAAGTCGTATAAAAACTGTTACCTTAATGTTACGAAGAATTATTTGCTGAAAACCCGAATATCGTTGATTGCTTACTGATGCAGATCATGCTCATTTTCATCTTTCCGGATATGTTAACAAGCAGAACTTTCGCTACTGGGCGGCGGAAAATCCTCTGCAATAGCACGAAGTACCGCTTCATAACAAAAAGCAGTGGTGTGCAGTATCCACCTTTTGAATTTTTGGGCCGTTCTTCTTTGGGAAAAATAACTTGACAATTACTGTTACAACACAACGTTATCAACAGGTATTGCCTAACTTTGAACTTCGTAATGTTGGTTTGGATATTCGACGGATATGGTTTCAGCAGAACCCCTAATAGTGTGGGAAATGGCCCCCACTTCCCACACTACTAGGGGTTCTATGATAATTATGCGAAGGGGGCGAGCGTAGGTGCGTCTTTACTATGTACATACTTCGGTATGCGATGTAAAGCAACGATAGGCGCAGTTAGTAGTTGGATGGGTGATCATTCCAATGGAAACCGCGTCCTCGCCTCACACATCTTCCAGCGGCTTGTATATCAGTGTATGCGCGGAAGCTATACAACCTTAGGCGAGGGTTGTATAGGAGATACACCATCCTTCGGAGGGGATGTAAAGCCGTCGGTCCCCTGTCTATTAAATGTTAGGCAAGTAAAAGATCCCTACTCTTCTTAAGGGAAGAGGTTCGGCAAAATTCCTGGTTGGGGGTAGCTCGTCTACAGGCGTCGGTGTTAGGCCTCAGTAGCGGAAATAGGCCGACTTTAAATAAATGGATATAAAAAAAATAATAATAATTTTGCGAAGAATGTTTCCTGGTCATGTCATATCAAACTGGCCGGAACGGTCACCGGATCTCTCAGCTTATGATTTCTTTTTATGGGGCTACTTAAAATCAAAAGTGTTTTCTAATCGACCGCAAACTTTGGAACAACTAAAATATGTATAATACAAACAACTCAATTTAAAATGAATACTTCATTCTACCGGACCCATTATATCTATTAGTATCTTACCAATAATGTACCGATTATTAAATTAATTTTTATTAGGAAATAGGAAGCAAGGTTTTAATAGTACCTACTTCAGTCTATTCATTTAGAAGCCTCTCATTCCCACCAATGTTTGTAAACAAAACTAACCTAAGCTCGAGAGTTCTTTGCCAAGGTTTAAACACAAAGGTCGACCGGGGTATGGAGTTAAAACACAGTTACCATTAGCATCAGCCGGCGCCTGTGGCTAAACAAAGGCACTTGTTACACCCATTCACTTCAGTGGCTAGACGTACGACTAGACGCAATCTCATTTAGAAGGCAGAGACTGTGAAACTGCAACTCATTGTGCTTGAATCATTTGTTTGTCAATAAACAAAGCGAATTAGAGATTATATTATGAGATCGCGGCGTTAAAATAATAGCGTAATTGGGTGTATTGTTGCTTAGTTAAGTGAATTAAACCGTCCGAATAGAAGGTACAAGTCAGTAATTTTTTTTTCTTTTGATAATGTAATAATGGATTATAGATGTTGCATATAAAAACGAAAATAAATATATAAATAATTGTAGATCAATACAAATTTTAAACAATTCATCTGTAGATCCATCCTGTGAGTGCTCTTCCATATGCTTTAATAAAAATATTTGCATAGTTGTCTTATACAGATCACCAAATGGTGACTTTAATATATTTATCAGACACCTCACCATACTACTACGAATAGTAACAAAAAAATACACGTTTATCCTTTACATGTTTCCGTTTCAATATAAATAAATCAATTTAATAAAAGTGTAGAGAATATTATACTGCGTGATTTGTTAATTGGTTTTGATTTCGCATCTCTAATAAATGAACCGACAAGGGTAGTAGCCGGCGCTCTTGGCATATCACAAACAGCACTTGATTATTTGGTCACGAACAAAACTAATGGTACAGTTAAAATCACTGATCCGGGAATATCGGATCACTATGCTCAATTACTAACCCAAAATATTAATGAACAAAGCAAGCAAGAAAACAGTGGATTTCTTAAAGTAGGCCATGGATTTCAAATGTCTTTAAACCATTTTATAGGTTATAGAAATCGGCACAATTTTCATAAAAATAATTTTTTTTAGACGACCGATATTAAGTGAGATATTCTCGAGGGCCCTGATAAAATGGACAGCCTGTATAGTACAAAAAATAAATTACCAGTACACCGTGACGAACATGATTACAATACGCGTAAACGAAGTAATATATACATTAAGAGGTATAATTTGACCTTACATAAAAAGTCCCCTTTATGTGCTGGTAGCTATTTATAATATAAACTTCAACAGTTTGATAAAAATCTAAGTCCGGTCCTGGGCATACTTATCCGTGAAATTTAATAGGTAGAAAAGCAAATGAAGGTATTGCACGTAATGCAAAAATATGTAGCTCGACGTATGTCATATACATCCAAAATTAGTATATGTACACTTGCCTGTCCACAGAACAATATCTGTACATACGTTATATAACACATAATCAAATATGTGTTTATTTATCACACATTTTAGAATTTGTGTAATAATCTAACCCATTTTACTGGAGAAATCTCTATGGAAGCTCAATGGCCTCTGATCTATTATCTCACCTGCTGATAATAATTTTTATTTACCCCATAGATCGAAGAACAGCAGTAAATCAGTTACTTATAAGTAAATCCATCTAACAACATACAGGGTGTTGCATCATGAGAGGGACATAGCTTAATAGGAGGTAGAGAACAACAGTGGTAACCGGAACTTCCCATAGAAATGTCTCATTGGGCCTTCATTACGAAGTTACAGGGTGTTAAATAATTTTTGGCCAAACCTGTTTTTTGTCATAACTTTGACAGGGAATGAAATAACGGATTCATATTTGGTACGGCTAATGTACTAACGAGCCCCAAGAGGTACAGGTATAAAAAAAATATATCCATATATCCAGGTCCGGACTCACTATAATTTATGTTTCTTCTTTGCATCAATAAAACATCACCCTGTATATATTTTTTTGAAATTTCGATACGATATTCGAAAAGAGCAAGAAAAAACAAACAAAATGGCCTATTTCATTTTTTTGTTACACCTTCGTGGTTATTTAAATACGTTGTTAAATGTGCAAGGAAATGGATTACAGAACCCTATTAAATGAGAGGCACGTGAAATAAATAGTTTTATAACTAAAATTTGCAAAAATTCTATTGAGCCTAGGTGGTCTGGGTGAATCCTAATTCCGGCACGTTTTAAAGGTCCATTTTGGTAAAAAACTGTGGTCCTAATAAGTAATCGGGTATGAAATAACAAAATTTTTAATCAATCACAGTAGGCTTGTTCAAAGAATAAAAGTGACAGATAATTTAAACCATTTAGGCCTAAGCAACCAGTTACTTTGATCAAGAAAATCATCAACATTTTATACTTAATAAAAATTGGAAAAGAGAACAAACTAAAATCTAAATAAATAAAATATTTTCCATTCAATTAACAATAAATAACAAAACAATAACTAAATGTGTTTAAAAATAAAATGTAATTGACACTAAAGTAAATTTTCAAAATGTCCTCCCCCACATTCTGTGCATTTTCTTGCGCGTTTAGAAAGGCCACCAATTGCTCGACGTATCATTTCTGGATTATTCCGTATTTCGTCGCAGGTTGTAACGATGCGCTGGATTAAATGTTGTCTACTTTCAATTTCAATGCTATAAACCTCGTTTTTTAAGTGGCCCCATAAAAAGTAATCACAAGGGTTACAATCAGGAGATCTTGGTGGCCATTCATGTGGTCCCCCGCGTCCAATCCATCTATTAGGATACACATTGTTTAAGTGTTCTCTTACTTGAAGGTTAAAATGTGGTGAGGCCCCATCATGCTGAAACAACATGCCTCTTATACCGATATTTTCTAACATATTCGGTAAAATGTTTTGAAGAAAATCAAAGTAAATTTCACCATTCAATCTTTCTTCAAAAAAGTGTGGCCTTATCAAATGTCTATTCACAAGTCCGACCCAAACATTTACAGAAAACCTGTGTTGCGAACGACGTTGGCGTACCGCATGTGGGTTTTCCTGTGCCCATTTATGATTATTTCGTGAATTGTTTACTCCATCCCTTGTAAATTGTGCCTCATCCGTAAATAAGGTTCTGTAAATGACTGGGCGATGGTTAGACAACCAATGACAAAATGCCAGGCGGGGGATATCGCCGCCTTGTTGAAGACGCTGTACCTGCTGGATATGATATGGATGGTAACGTTCTCTTTTTAGGGTTGTCCATACTCGCCAATGAGGAATACCAGTTGTCAAACTGATTCGTCTAGTGCTCATATTTGGGTTTTCTTGAACTACGTTTATAATATTGTTTTGTTCCTGCACACCTTGTTGTAAAACACGCTCCACAACTGCAGAAGTAGGAAACTTTCCGTGTTGTCTTGCATACTGGAACACCGTACTAAAGGTTTTATGATTAGGGCATCGACGACCAGGAAAACGCAGCCGATATTCTCTTTCCGCCGATCTACCATTTCCATTACAGAAACCATAGATGAATATTATGTCAGCATATTCCACGTTTGTAAATTTTACTGGCATAGTTAAAATATTTTCACAAGTTTTCACTAACTAAATGCGGATTATTGACACATTAAATTACTAACAAACAATTATTCAAGTGTTTAGGAGATTTCCTTTTATTATCTGTCACTTTGAACAAGCCTACTGTGATTGTTTAAAAATTTTGTTATTTCATACCCGATTACTTATTAGGACCACAGTTTTTTACCAAAATGGATCTTTAAAACGTGCCGGAATTAGGATTCACCCAGACCACCTAGGCTCAATAGAATTTTTGCAAATTTTAGTTATAAAACTATTTATTTCACGTGCCTTTCATTTAATAGGGTTCTGTAATCCATTTTCTTGCACATTTAACAACGTATTTAAATAACCACGAATGTGTAACAAAAAAATGAAATAGGCCATTTTGTTTGTTTTTTCTTGCTCTTTTCGAATATCGTATCGAAATTTCAAAAAAATATATACAGGGTGATGTTTTATTGATGCAAAGAAGAAACATAAATTATAGTGAGTCCGGACCTGGATATATTTTTTTTTATACATGTACCTCTTGGGGCTCGTTAGTACATTAGCCGTACCAAATATGAATCCGTTATTTTATTCCCTGTCAAAGTTATGACAAAAAACAGGTTTGGCCAAAAATTATTTAACACCTTGTAACTTCGTAATGAAGGCCCAATGAGACATTTCTACGGGAGGTTCCGGTTACCACTGATGTTCTCTACCTCCTATTAAGCTATGTCCCTCTCATGATGCAACACCCTGTATATTGCAAAATGTAATCAATACATCCAAGTGATAGAAAGTGTCGGGCAAGAATTTTAATAAATATTCTCAGAACACCTTGTGTTATATGGGCTGCCCCAAATACTACTTGCCCTTGCTACTTTTTAAGTTGCGCCCAAGCATTTTCAATATTTTGTTTACCCATCATCAGGTTCGTTTGTCTAGTGTGTTCTTTTATGTGAACAGGTGTTGGTTTGTCCCTTAACTTACTCTATTTATTTAAGTTATATTTCAGTAATAATACAATTTCAAAAAATTTGAAATTACATCGGGAATTTTGGGGGTCAGTTTTGGCACCTATGTAGTTTAATATCTAGGTAAACCACCACCACACGCGATCTGCAGTGTAAAGCATGCACGATAAAATGAAGGCATAATTAATAGTTAAGAGCGTGCTCCTTATTTGAATCTAACAATAAACCAGTCCTTGAGTATGCAAAATATGGCAATTAATATTATTTTCCTTCAGCTGTAACTGACTTGTAATAATAATCAAACCGTAATAATAAAGTAATAATTTATTCTTTAAAAAATGTTGGAATTTATTGTATTGCATTTACTAGTAGGGGTCATGTCACTCAGGAACCAAAATGACAGGTTTTAGGTAAAATTTGCACCAGCAGTTTAGTCGGTATAAATACCAAGCAAAAACCTTCCTTCCTTCCGTCCGATAGTCGGTTAATAGGAAAAAAAGGACAGGGCTGGCTTCATTTTTTATCAACCTACTTAATGTTTCCTGGCTAACAGTAATCATATAATTTCTTTGTAATTCGCTAGATATTGTACGCAATGGAGCCAATTCTGCACTCCAGTAGCACATGTGGTATTTTGATAGGGTCATAAAATAGTCATAAAGAAGACAGTGTCCACGCGGCCTATTTTTTAAACAGATAGACGACGTCACGCACTTATTAAGCGGCGAGGGTTGTGATTGATGGTTTTTTGCATAATTTTTTTATACCGACTAAACTGCTACGGCAAACTGTAACCTTAGAATAAATAAACTTCCTTTATATTTGCATGGAAAGAAAAATAACACTTACCTATAGACGAAAGGGCCAATCTCTTGCAGCTTCGGTTTCTCTCCTAAGGCGAGAAAGTTATCGGGATTTGTGACGTTAAATATATAAACTTTCGTTAATCGTATTACGCCTGGCTTCTGCCAATACTGGAAACTTAACGAACCGTCCCTCAATTTTAAATTCTGAAAATAAAATATTTTACAAAAAAATAGCTGTCCGATTCGGGATGGGCACACAAAATTAATCTAACAGGGAACGGTAATATTTAGAAATATTTGACCATTTTGGAAAATTTGTAATTTTTATATTTTCTGCTTGTTCCTAAATAGATTGGTTTCGCGATAGACTGTTAGGCAATTTTTTATCGGCAAATTAGATTGCGTAATCGATTCAAGATTGCCTTAAATACCTTTATACAAAATTTTAGCTTGATTTATAGTATAGGGTGTTTGTTACAAAATGATTAAATGTTACAAAAATTGTTCGTCTTGTATAAAAGTCTGTTTACAGGGGGGGGGGGGCTCAGTCTGCTTACTCTGAGATCTAACTATTTTTCTTGACCTCTTTTTTCTCTTGAAAATGGCAAAAACCGGATTACTTTTTTACTTCCTCCAATGTTGTCTCAAAATTTAAAAACTTTTGCAATTTTTGTCCAATATTTCACTATCCAAGTCCGTGGTAACTGGTTTAAAGTCACCCATTAATCAATTTGCAATTTTATGTAGGTACATGAAGTATATTTCAGAGATACAAGAAATATAAAAACTATCAATAGACCATCAATTTGCACAGAAGGTACTATGATTGCCTTTACATCAAATTGAAATAGTCAGTATAAGATCGTTGAACTTCTATAAACTAATTTTAATTAAAGCAATGTCAACAAAAAAAATAGAGCAACATATTTCAAAAACTTGGCGTATTTTTAGTTACCCTAATTGTTCCCAATACAATTCATTTTCATTACAGTACAATTCTTGAAAGTTATTAGTTCATACAAAAAAAATGAACTAAACGTTTCCGAGATTTTGTGATTTTTTTTATATTTCTTATTTCACTGAAATGGAATGTGTGGAACTTACCTTTAAAATAATATAATCTAACCATGGTATCGATGATAAAATTATGCCTATGGCTAATGTGAATATTCCTATCATTATAACAGCCAGTCGACCTAAAAAAAAAATAAAGACAAAATGTAAGAAGAGTGAGTAGTTTTCAAGTAAGTGATTATAAAATACTACAAATAATTTCCAAACACACGATTTATTGGCATTTATATTGACATTTATTGGCACCCATATAACATAACATAACATTTATCACATTCGCACGGGATATTGTAAATACAGTTTTTTGAATTCTGCTCCCTGCTGCTGTTTATCGGTTTTGTTTTTGTTAAAATAGATCTTAAAGTGTTCCCCGTTTGGAATATCGTCCTAACATCAAATTTGTCACCTATACGGCGTAGCTTCTCCGATAGTCCGTATACATAAAGAATTATTGCTGTATAATGACATTCAGGTTTTTGCCGTATCTGATTGTCCTTATTTTCAACATTTATGAAAACTCTATCAACAAAAGCTTCAGGATATTGATTTTGTACTAGAACCTCTTTGATAATTTTTTTCTCGTTATTTAATATTTCATTATTAGATGATATTATTTTGGCCCTATCGTATAAAATGTTTATACGATATGTTATGTGGGTGAGTCATCCAGACCTTTCAGTGTGAGGTTGGATGAGCACAAGAATTACATTAGAAAGAAAGAAATTCAGAAATCAAAGATTTGTGAACATGCTTGGGAAAACGGACATAGAATAGACTGGGACTCGGTAAAAATTTTAACAAAAGAAGCAGATAACAAAAAAAGAAAAATTAAAAAATCAGCAATAATCTATTAAATGAAAATAAGTGCGTATCGAATTGTTCTGTAGATATTTGTACAACCTGGCTACCAATGTTAAAAGAAGAACTTAACAAACTTAACATTATCTAAAAGAAAATATCATCAGTTCTGTGTAAGTAGTAAGTATCTATAGAAATGACATAAACATAATCTTAGAGCTGTGTATTTGACGTACACAGCAAAATAAGAGTTCTTCCAAAAAAAATCTTTGAGAACGGATAGAGACTACTTTCAGAAACGTCAGCAAAATACATTATTTCTATGTTTATTTCGATTTATATTATTTGTAAAACATAACATCTGACTGTTCCTTTGACGTAAACGTCACGGGCGCAGAGGCTTTTTTCAATAATTCTATTATTTTTTAGATTCGGTGATTTGCTTTTGAAGAGAGTAATAATACATATGGTAGAAAACCCAAATAATAGAAAAGAATATTTTAATAAATAACCTTTTGATATTATTCTTTTAAACCACACTTATTTTAGATTAAAAGGACAGTCTCAGTTTTTGAATGTACACCCTCTGAGGTAGTGTTTATGAAGTGCATTTATAAGATTCCGGACGTGATGTTTGTTTCATTATTAAAACGTGTAAGTTTTGTATTATTAAAATATCGTTATTATTTATAAGCATAAGTCGTAATTTTTCTTCCGCTCACAGCGTCAGAAAAAGTATTTTTACTTCCGCTAATGGCAATGCACATCAGTTTAAAATGTCAAACTTTATTGTCTTGAGATGAGTTAAGAAATGCCATGTTCTTCTGACGTTTGAAGAATGTGTTTTATGAGGACTAAAGTGATTTTTTGTGTCTCGGCTGTTTTTGTCTTCAACCTCGACACAAAAAAATGTGACGTTTACACCATACAAATATAGTATTGCATACACTAATTTGATTAATAAGTATTATAATCGGACAACTTTTTAATTGATGTTCCTTATGAAAAAGGAAATGTACAATAATCCGCTGCAGAAACTTCAAGTATCAAATTTAAATAGATTTTTTGTTCAAAATTGCCGACTCACTGGCTACAGCTTACGCATCTTGAGATCTACAAGTTCCTGGTTCGAATCCTGGCCAGGGTGTTGATATACAGGGTGATTCACATAAAACTCCCCAGGCAGTTTCCGTAATAACGAAAAGAGGTATTCAATTTCTGTAAAAGCCAGTCGTTACATATTTTTGGTGGCTTTATTTTGTGGTTCAAATATTATCAATGACAGTGGCGTCCGTCGCGACGCTGGAAATAAAATTTTCGATGACTGGAACTTTGAAAATATAATGTTATTAAAGTTTGTTTAATTCTAAGTACTTTTTGTAATATCCCCTTTTCTATTGAAACCAGTGGTTTTCGAAATAAATTGAAATAATATATAGTCAAATAAGTTTTTTAATAATTTGTTTTAACTTTTAAATAAAATATGTACGTATGTATGTACTTATTTTTAAAGTAAACGTTCAAAATTGTTTCCTCCTTCGTGGATACACATGTTAAAACGTTTAATTATTTCTTCCCCAGTTACTTTCAATTAGGTATTTCTATCTACTGTGGCAACGCTCGCATATATTTTGTTGTATAGGTCTGCCATATCATAGATTGGTTCAGTGTAAATTACATTTTTTAGATGTCCTCATAAGAAGAAATCTAATGGAGTTAAGTCAGGTGATCGTGCTGGCCACCTGATTACTCCATTGGTTCCTATCCATCTTCCAGGATAAGTTCGTTTGCAAGTGTCTAACTGCTATTCATTCATGTGCTGGTGACCCGTCTTGATGAAACCAGATTATTTGCTCATGAGGAATATTTCTTCATAATAATTGGCAGCTCTTGCAGGAACCTCCGATATCTAGCACCATTTAACATTTCATGAAATAGATAAGGTCCGATTATGTATTTGTTCAATATTCCACACCATACATTTACTTTAAAAACTGTTTGATTTCTGGTTCTTCGTACCCACCTAGGATTATTTTGAGACCAACACCGAGCTTCTGTGTAGTCACTATTACTATTTGTGCAGCTCTCATCGCTCCACAACACATGTTTCAAATAATTCGAATTTTCTTTATGTAATACTGATAATTCGGCAATAAAATTTATGCGACACTGAAAATCGCCAGGTCTTAAATTATGAACATAATGTACTTTATATGGGTGGTACTTATTTTTCTTTAAAATTCTTTGACAGGAGGAGTAGGAAATATTTGTTTCAGATGATAATTTCCGTAAAGACATATTTGGATTATTTACAATATTGTTAATTACTAAAACAGTATTTGCATCATTTGTAGCCGTTAATGGTTTATTATGCTTTAACTTTTTAAAACTTCCGTAGTTTTTCAAATTATTGGTTAATAAAATAAAGGTCTTATGATCTGGCTTAGGTAAATTTAAAAACATAAATGGAATAATCGTTCGGCTTCATGGGAATTTTTTTATACATTCTCCGTAGATCAAAATGATGTCTAATTTTTCTTTGTTGGTGCACACAACCATTTCTGAATTACCTTGTAATAACAAACGCATTCAAAAACTTAAAAATTGATTGTATGTCAACAAACGTCAAAATAAATTATTACACAACATACTTAACTTTAAATTAGACTTATTATTATATAATTAACAAAACAATACAGGGGTTAACGAAAATTATGCTTCAAGAAATTTAAAAATATTAAATATTAGATAATAAGAAAGAAATTGGACCTTTTTAAAAAATGTGCCGTTACTAAATAATATATGTATATTATTTTGTTCTTTATCGTACATGCTATGTTTCAATGTTCCAGCTATCGAAAAATAAGTTTGCACTCCAACGCCATCTTTGTTTAACCATATGAAAGATTGCAAATCATTTTAAACTAAGTACCTATTAAAACATAATATTTTTAGTCGCAAACTCCTCTATAAAATCCTTATTTTACTATAAGGAACGTAACCAGACTGCAACTAACAGCTACTCTCCGGGCTATGTGGTGTCCTTTAAGTAGGATCAGTCTTTCGGCTGGTGTTTGCTGCAATCGAAGCATTAGCGTTTTGATGGTAATATGCAATTATTACACTTAACGCGCCAGGCTTATAACTTGTAATTCAGGGCTCGGCGGGGCACATAGCCCGGAGAGTAGCTGTTGGTTGCAGTCTCGTTACGTTCCTTATAATAAAATAAGGATTTTATAGAGGAGTTTGCGACTAAAAATATTATGTTTTTATATTACGCCCTCTAAAAGCACATTTGAACTATGCTACACCCAGTCAGGCTATTTGTTTTTCGACTGCAACAGACACTGGACCACTAGATGGCGCCTGCTGACTATTCTACATGTCGCTATCCTAAAGATACCGAAATGTACTAAATGGTCAAGTGGTCCTCGTGTCGGTCGTCACATGCCTACCTTGCACTGACGAGAGCCAACAGCTCGAAACTGCAGTCTTCAAGTGGCGTGTGGCGACTGGCAAGAGAGCTCCTTTAAGTAGGATCAGTCTTTCAGTTGGTGTTTGTTGCAATCGAAGCATTAACGTTTTGATGGTAATATGCAATTATTACACTTAACGCGCCAGGCTTGTAACTTGTAATTCAGCGCTCGGCGGGGAACATAGCCCGGAGAGTAGCTGTTGGTTGCAGTCTGGTTACGTTCCTTATAGTAAAATAAGGATTTTATAGAGAAGTTTGCGACTAAAAATATTATGTTTTAATATTCCGCCCTCTAAAAGCACATTTGAACTAAGTACCTATTGTATGAAGTGACTACCTCTGAGCCAATTTTAATTTTCTTGCTAGTTACCAAATATTTGACTGAACAATCGAAAACCACTGATTTTAATAGAAAAGTGTATATTACTAAAAGTACTTAGAATTAAATAAACTTTAATAATATTAGACTTACAAAGTACCAGTCATCGAAAATTTTACAGAAATTGAATACCTCTTTTCGTTAATATGGAAATTGGTCTGGGGAGTTTTATGTGAATGACCCTGTATAGTGGCGTTTTTATGTGTTACCGAGTTGGCAATAGTGGACTAGGCGCAGTTGTGTGAGAGGCAACACGGTTAATCGCTGTACCGTTTCTGAGTTCGAGTCTCAGTTGCGGCAAATGGCAATGTCGTAGGGAATGGTCGTTTGTATTCGTCTGTGTATATGTGCCCTGGTTGAGAAGTGGAATAGCTAATGCTAAACTCTGCCAGAACGGCAATCTAAATAAGTCGATAAAAAAGAAATGATAAAAATAAAATTTAAAGTAAAAAATTATTTTAAATATGGTACACATGTAAAACAGCTTGGTAGAATATATTTAGTTGAAATTAGGCCATATCCATCATACAGGGTGTTCGTGAGGAGTGTGTAACCCGTCATGAATTATATAATTTACGTTTTATTCTAATTTTAGTAAAAACGTTAATAAGGGTTTTAATTAAGCTCACACACACAGGCACACACGCACTGCAAATGCTTATTTAAATACTAAAAAAAGTAAATTAAAAAATAAAAAAATCGACTTGATTAACAAGAAGCTATGTGAATCACCCGCCTGATTAATGACCGGTGCTAATGGCAGACAGATAGTCATTTTAATATGAATACACTATATGTCTCGTTCATCTTAAATGATTTCTCTCGCACCAAAACTGTAAGATGACTCACTCTGTAAATTTCCTGCCGAATTATAAATTCCCTAAATGTCACTAAATTTTATATACCCATTCCCACTAATTGACTTGAAGTGTCGAACACTTTTTCGCGTAAGGTTAGGTTGCAATTAATAAGAATAAAATAAGTAAGTACCTGTGTATTTAAATAAATAAGGATAATGATGATATATGTAGTGAAAAAATACTTTCAGCAACATTACTTTCACGCTTTTCTTGCACTGTGTTTTGTTCTTCTTTCTGTTTATTTGTTTATCTGTTTCTGAACTGTCATTGCATTTCGACGAACCCAATGACTACCTCGGCAAAACATATCTAACGCTTATACAGGGTGCCATGCCATAAAGTTTCTCGTAACTAAGTATTTTTATATTTTTGTGATTGAGGTATTCGTTTCTTCTAATTTTGATATTTAAGGGTGGCGGCGCCAATGTTAAAAATATGATTTCGTAATTCGACAGTTTCCCCTGAATCTCTGATCCGATTTTTAAAAAATTTGATTGAGAGCCCAATTTAGAGACATTTATCGCTCAATCATACCAGAAACAATCAGCTACCAATTATAATTAGATATTCTTAATAAATACTCCAATAAAATTAGCATTCAATTCGGAACAAATGTGTAATAAAAAAAATTGTGCCGCCATATTGAAATTAGTCACTTTTTAGGTTTCAACTTGTACAATTAATTCACATTGATTTTATCAGAAAAATGAATTCTATGCAAATTAAAGAGCATTAAATAAGCTATAAATCAGTGTAAAGTATTTTTAAATCGGTTAATAAATGTTGTCATGAATGGGGGTTAAGACCAGTTTTTTATTGATAGAGGGCGTCAGTAGTCTAGTTAAATTCCGACAAGCTGGTGAGGACGAACTATGGCTCTCAGGGTCGATTTTTATGGATATGGCATGAGACTCCAATGGGGAACAATTCAAGCCAGTTCCTAATATATCCAATAGATGACACCAGGCGTACTCGGTTTAATGTCATTCTCAATTTGTATCATTTAATTTTTCCCGCACTACTATGCACCGATGAAACGTTTATAAGTTGCGACTGTCGCTGTTCGTACTCTTCTCCACATCAACAGAGCCTTGGATCGTGCGCTGGCGGCAGGCAAAGCGTCGTATTGAGGGTTGGTTCGTCGAGTAGACACTGGTAGGCTGGACTGGTTGGTTCTTAAAACATAATATTTTTAGCCGCAAACTCCTCTATAAAATCCTTATTTTACTATAAGGAACGTAACCAGACTGCAACCAACAGCTACTCTCCGGGCTATGTGCCCCGCTGAGCGCTGAATTACAAGTTACAAGCCTGGCGCGTTAAGTGTAATAATTGCATATTACCACCAAAACGCTAATGCTTCGATTGCAACAAACACCAGGCGAAAGACTGATTCTACTTAAAGGAGCTCTCATGCCAGTCATCACACACCACTTGCAGACTACAGTTTCCAGCTGTTGGCTCTCGTCAGGGTAAGGTATGCATATGACGACCGACACGAGGTGGATGCTTGCATTTGAAGATGTTGGACAGTTCCAAAAGCTACGCCCTGTATAGTTTCCTATAATTTGATTTTGCACTGATTCTAATTTGAAAGTTTTGATTAATCACTGTATTATTTAAATGTGTCCGGGTGGAAACCAGTACCCTGCTGCGTTTCGTGCTTTAAATTCTTTAAAGTTCAATTAGAAAGTCAAAAATCACTTTGGTTTAATTTTGAGTTTATAGTCAGGTGAAATTGCAACACCCTGTATATTATTTTCTGATGTAGAACTGTTTTTGAATGTATAAAATTGTTTCTGATTCACTTTGGTTAGATTAATTGAAATTTTGTTATTTGTTGCATTTTTGCAGATACTTCTCGATCACTCTGTATATGGTGATATATTGTATAACACTTGGTTTTAACGGTAATGACTAATTTGATTTAGGAAAATGAAAAACGTTCGACGGATTATTTTTAACAAATTTATTTCGGTTTTCGTTATTAGATGCGCTGAGGCAGGTTTTGTTTACAAAAGTCTGAAAAAATTCAATTGGTTTAATGCGCGAGGGCAGAGTAGATCTATTTGTTAAATTTTTCTTAGAGCTAGGGCACTAGGGTGCGAATTAGTTTGATGCGCGGAGGCAGAATAGATTTAATTATTGACAGTAGCAATTAAAATTAGGGCACTAGGTGCGAAAAAGACGTTTTTGACTTGGTGACGCTAAGGAAGTTGTTCGGAGCTTTTCCGGCAATAAAATAAAGCGTGAAAAATAGGAAGCTAACTAGCCATCGAAAACCGAAAAAAGTTATGTCAGAAATCTCCGGAGATTCTAGTATGATTACTAATTACAATTTTAAACACTATTTAGTTTAAAAGGAGACTACTTCACTCGCGATACTTCACTACACTTTAATCACTTCCGGAACAGAACTTCGCTTGCTACGAGGGGACTTTATATGTTTAGGAAAGGTTGCTTGATCGTGTTCCGCGAGTCTCGCATCCCGTTTTAAGGCCTGGAAAAGGCTGGATATCGCTTCGTGTGGGCGAGGATGACTCATTGATTGCGTAATATTGTGCAATACTGTAAGAAAGTTAAAATTTTGAAAGGAAACCTATATAAACGTGTTGGGCATAAAAATATGATTTTTTTTAAAATACGGTTTGTGTTGAAATCGATTTGGATTAAAACGTTATTGCAGGTTTTTATATCGATAATTTGTGAACATATCGGATTACCCGTAATGCAGCGTTAAAACCACGCGCGTACTATTAAAGTAGATACAATTTGCATGCCGGTGTCGGCAGGCTGAATGAGCAGGCTGAATGAGCAGGCTGAATGAGCAGGCTGAATGAGCAGGCTGAATGAAGCGAACGGAAACTATGTTTTAAGAACTAAGAAGGTTACAGATGTTGTATACGGGGGCAATGAAAAAGTAAGGGGTATCCAAATCTGCTAAGAATTTAGAAAAGCTGCGAATACTATATACGGGGCGATGAGAACGTAAGGATAATAAGAATTAACTACGAATGTCGTATACAGGGGTCGATGAGAAATTAGCTAAGAATTGGAAAGGTCGCGAATGTTGTATACGGGGGCGATGAGAAAGTACGGATGAGAAAAATTAATTAGGAATTGGGAAAGGCGGCGAATGTCGTATACGGGGGGCGACGAGAAAGTATTGCTTATGAAAATAAAATTGCGAATGTTATATACGAGAGGCGATAAGAAAGTAAAAACTTTTTGAAAGGAACTAAAAATATTCTGACCGGCTGTTTAGAGGGTATATTAAAGGTGATCTTAGAATATACGGGGTATTTTTAAAGTGATTATTTTATAATGTCGGGGCTGTAAAATTTATGTTTGAAACTTTTTCGTGAATTTGCTGACGGATGACTATTTGAAAATTATCGAGTAACTGTGAATTCTTTCAGATTTTGTTTTAGGAAAATGTGTTTTTTGTAAAAATAAAATTGAACATTATTATTTTTTTCATAGTTTGACTGTGTGGGAAGAAAGATTAGATCTAAAAGTGATATTTAGGACTTTTTAAAGTTCATTTTCTTATAATACATGGGATGTACTATAACAATGGTTAATGTCAAAAAAATTCTAGAGTCGCCTGGTTCTCGTATACATACAAAATCACAGTTTTTTTTTATTCCCTTTCATAATAGTATGGAGGTTGCATTGGAGGTGATAGTGGGGGGTGGCTGATGCCAAAAAAATTTTTGAGACCTTGACTTTTTGTACATGCCCTAAATAGCAATTTTATGAACTGCTTGCTTTGCCTATTTACCCTTATTTACCCCATTTGCCCCCGAACCCTTCAACGGAATTAGATCAAAATCTAGTTCCAGATCTCCTTATAATACATAAGTGCACCAAATTGCAAGTCAATACCTTACACGGTTTCAGAGTAAACGTGCGCACAAAAATTTACAGACCGACCGACCGACAGATAGACAGAAATTTTTTCGCTCAAATTTAAAATCTCGACGTTTCATGACATTTTAATCCTATTTCAATAAAGAAAAATAATAATAATTTTTTTGCGTTACTATTCTTCCACTGGAAGTGAAAATAAAATGACAAGAAAATCTCAAAGCATTTGGAAGATTTGAAAATCTATGTGCTAATGTGTCGTATCTTTTAGAGTTGGGTGAGAAATTTATTTTGTATTGGTATGAAGTTCGTAAAAGCAAAGATTTGAACTCATATAAATATATTACATATACCCAAGTTGTTGACCGCCAAAATCTAATTAATAATTCTGAATTGAAAGTTTAACCCCTGATTTCTAACGCAGCCAGTCTTCATATAAAATGGGTGTGGTCAAGAATGGCTAGGAAATGACGTCAATCTTGAAAATTGGGGTTGAATTAAAAATAAAAATTATCTAGAACTAGAATAGATGTCACAAAATTGTGCCTCTGAATTTATTTATGTAAGTTATTTTGGATTTTCCCTGTCACTCCATGAGATATGCCAATAAAGTTTTGTTGGCTGTTCAAATGGTAGCTCCCATAGAACTTGTAGATGCTTAATTTCTTAGGGTTTGGACAAAGAATATCACAAAACTATAATTAGCATTTATTTACGCCAAGTTGCCTAAAGTAAGACTCTTATGTAAATATTTGACATGTGACGGAAACAGTATAAAAAAAGTGAAAAATAATTCTTTAAATAAATAAGACTCTAGCGGTGTTTTTATAACCGTTAATTGTTAATATTTTTATTGTCATGTCTGTTTATTCCTATAAATAACTCTTAAGCACCCACGCATATTGGTGGTCAAGAACTTGTAAGGTTCATGATAAACTGCAAATAGCCGTGTCTAATCCAGTTTTAATGCTAATTTAATTATAAAAGGCAAACATTTTTTAACGAAAATAAAACCTGGGTCGTTCAGTTCTTTCATGAATAAATAAAAAGCAAATAGATAAAAAGTATGATTGATTGTTTGTACATGTTAATCATTAAAAGCAACAATATTTAGTCGATAAATATGTAGTTTAGTTATTTATTTATAAAATATACATTCAGCAGCTATTACTCATTGACTGAGCAGGAATAATTCACAAAAACAAAAATAAAGCAGTTGCAGTATACATAAAACATATAAGAATTTATGTACAAGATTAACATAACGCTTTTAGATCTGTACGAGTTTTTTTTTTATACATTTATTTAACGTCGGCCTATTTCCGCTACTGAGGCCGAACACCGACGCCTGTAGACGAGCTACCCCCAACCAGGAATTTTGCCGAACTTCTTCCCTTAAGGAGAGTAGGGATCTTTTACTTGCCTAACATTTAATAGACAAGGGACCGACGGCTTTACATCCCCTCCGAAGGATGGTATATCTCCTATACAATCCTCGCCTAAGGTTGTATAGCTTCCGCGCATACACTGATATACACTGTGAGGCGAGGACGCGGTTCCCGTTGGAATAGTCACCCATCCAAGTACTAACTGCGCCTGTCGTTGCTTTACATCGCATACCGAAGTACGTACATAGTAAAGACGCACCTACGCTGGCTCCCATCTGTACGAGTTAGTAAACATCTAACAGTGATACAGAGAAGCCGTGTGTACAAAATTCGACAGGAGTATAGGGACAGGGTATCTAACGGTGAAAGTAATATTAAATTAAAATTACTATAATTTTAATGGGTTACCTAAAATTGTTGTTCAGTCTAGAAATACTAATTTTGAACCAACAGACATCAAATTCATCCCCTAATTATATTTCCTTATTTTACTAGAATACGAGAGATTTAAACACGAAGATTATGGTTCTTTGTTGTAATGTACTAGCTACAAACTTTGATATTATATCATTATAATAATAATAATACTTTATTAATCCTTTTTATCACATACATGATATAGGATAAGTCACAATTTTATTTAAAAAATTTGTAAAAATACAGTCACACAATATAAAAATAAACGAATTGTAAAAATATACACAAATATAAATATAAAAATACAAAAAATAATATAAAACAACAAGCAAACATCAATTAAAGAATACAAACAAAGAAAGTATAAATAAAAGTAAACAAATATTAATTTATCTATTTAAGAAGGCATCTACACTATAGAATGCGCCGTCTAGTAAAATATTTTTGATTTTGCTTTTATAAGAGTTAAAATTGTTATCACTTTTCAATTCTAACGGCAGCGAATTGTAAAGTTCAATGCAAGAATAATAAGGTGACTTCTCAAATAATGTAGAATAAAGCGATGGTACTGTCGCGAGCAGAAAAAAATAGGACAATTTTTTTTCCTAATGTAAATCTGTCTCTATTTAAATATGTAATGAGTAGCCGAAATAAAACAGATATCACTTTTAATTTATTTTTTATTTTAATGCTGTAGTTACTGCTATAGTAAATGATGGATGGTTAATGAGACAAATTGCACTGCGATATAACATTAACAAACATTTGGTGTGTAACATTTTAAGAAAGTGGAGAATAAACGGTACGATTAGTAGAAATCCTGGATCAAAGGACAAAGGATATCGTACTTAACAAGAAACTAACTATTAATATTTCGTTATTGCACCATTTTTATTTATAACTTCAATAAGTCTGTTTGGCATAGAATTAAATAATCTTATACAATAATCATTAGTAATAATATTTTCACATATTTTTCGGCATTCCGTGGTCTCACATTTCGTTTTTGGATACATCTTACGAGTAGTCCCCATACATCGGGTTAAGATCTGTACTATGACTGGGCCAGTTAAGAACATTGATGCTGTTATCTTGAAACCAGTTAGTTACGGCATGAGCAGTATGAACGGAGCAATTGTTCTGTTGAAATATGAACTCATTATTAGGAAATAACTGTGACATAGAAGGGAGTAAAATATTTTCTAAAATCCTAATATACGTTTCACTATTAAATCGTTCCTCAATATGCCACAAAACACCAGGATCACGTGCCGATATCCAAGCCCACATATTGACGGAAAATCTACTACTTCTATCATTGTTAGATATACATTTCTCATCGAATGGATTATTCGGAGGGCGGTAAACACGAATACGACCGCTGTGTGTTCACTGGAAAGTTTTTTCATGTGTAAAGATTACATTGTTCCAAAAATTTACATCATGCGCTAAAAATTCAAGCGCAAATCCTACTCGAGCTTCTTTATGTTCAGCTTTAAGTAAGTATTTCTGTGCTGTTGCAGCTCCGATTCTTTTACTCGCCGGCGACCAGTACTACTCGATTCAGGAAAATTCATTTCTTCAGCAGCCTGAATAACTGAGTTAAATGGATTTCCTACTAAAACATTTACCAATTGCAAATCTTGTTGTTGAGTTGATATCCTTTGTCGCCCTGATCCAGGATTTCTACTAATCGTACCGTTTATTCTCCACTTTCTTAAAATGTTACACACCGAATTTTTGTCAATATTATAACGCAGTGCAATTTGTCTTATTGACCATCCATCTTCTGCTTTAGCAATAACTCCAGATTTAACTAAATCGCTTATATAAGGCACATTAGTTTTTTGCACACTTGCAATAAATTATGACAACTGACAATGTCACAAAAATTAAAGTTAGATGTACACAACTAGATTTTAGCAAAATATCGTTATAAGACTTGTCCTATTTTTTTGCTAACGACCGTACTAATAGGTCGCTGCTTCTTGTGGTATAATTATGTTGAGATGAAACTCTGTGAAAAAGATGACCGTTTTTCTTTCGAAAGCAAAAGCATTTATAAATAAATATTGTAGGCGTCGTAAGCACTCTATATGTTTTAAAACTATATTTACAACTTTCTCCTGGTTTTAAATTGTAGATTACACGTATAAGTTTTTTTCTTACAAATAAAGATTCTGCTCATCTCAGTTGCCATACCCCAACACATGATATTAAAAATTATATTTGTGTATGCAAGTTCATAATAAATGTCTAGTAAGGATTTAGCATCAAATATATTTTTCATTTACAAGATTGCAAAATAGGCTTGATTTAGTTTCATGCATACGTGATCAATTTGGGATTGCCAGGATAGGTCTGGGTCTAAGAAAACTCCGAAAAATTTACTGATATTACAAAATTTAAAATGATGCAAAATACAGGGTTTTCTATTATAAAAATTCATGTGGGTTGTTTTGGAAGAATTTAGTATGAGTTGGTTTCAATCACACAGTAAGCAGAGAATTCATCCAATACATTTACAATTTTTTTGTACAAAATATCAATATTCGAGTCTGCTACAGTAATGGTGCTATCATCAGCAAACATCGTCAAGGTTCCACTTTTTATATACTCTGGCAGATCATTAACATATAAGTTAAAAAGCAAAGGCCCTAGTACTGACTCCTGGGGCACCCCTCGAGAGACATTATATTCCTCTGAGAAGTGGGTACCAATCCTTACAATCATTTGACGGTTTGTTAAATACGAATTAATCCATTCCAGGATATTGCTCCGTATACCGAGGTTAAAAGGTTTGGATGTAATATAATCCACATCTAAGGTGTCAAAAGTCTTTGGATAAGTCAAACTGCAACAGTATCACATACTTGCCTTTATCTAAATTGCTGTAAATTGTATTAAGTGGACGCTAGCAGTCTCAACTGATTTGCCGTCCCTAAAGATATGCTGGCATGTTGTTAGTATTTTGTATTTTTCTATAAATACTAACAGTTGGTCGTAAATAACCCTCTCCATTATTTTTGATAGAGAACTCACTAAGGTTAAAAGCCTATAATTATCTATATCTAAAAGATCGACTGATTTTAGTAATGGTACTACGTGTGAAATTTTTAAAATATATGGGAGCGAACCACTTTCAAGTGAGTAATTTATCAGATGTGTAAGGAGTGGTGTAATGTAATCTTTAATTTGTTTCATCAACTGAAAACTAAGTCCGTCATTATCAATAGAAGTTTTGTTTTTCAATTTGCTAAATGGACTTATTAATTGCAATTCAGAAACCGGCCTAAAAAAGAAAGTCTGAGAATTTATACCAGGGAGTGTACATGGTAGAGACAGATTTTGTCCGAAATGGTTGTGTAATTTTATATGGACTACACAAGAAAAATGCGATCCAAAAGTATTCACAAGTTTATCTGGATCTGTAATAATTGTGTTTTCTGAATATAGTTTAATATTATTATTCTGATGATTTTCTCTGCCCAATTTGTTGTTTATTATTTTCCAAGTTTCCCTAGATTTATTGGCTGATTGCTCTATTTTGCCATGAAAAAATTTTCTTTTTGCTTCTCTAATATGTTTATTATATATTTATAAAATATAGGAATTATAATATTTCAACCTATCTGCAAGTACCTTATATAAATAAGGACTGAACAAATTTAACCAAAACAGCTATTTCCCCTTACGAGCGCTGAATTATATGGTAAAATTTGCTGTATTTTGTCTAAACACAGTTAGCACGAAAATACAATTCCTTGGAATGCTCGAATGCTAAGAGGAATATCCTATATTTTATATTTTATAAACTTTCCTTCTGCTTTAAAATTGCATATTTAATGATGATTATCAATTTTATTTTCGATTTGCATTGTTTCGAGATTCGAGACTACTGAGAGATGGCGCTAGTTACGCTCTACTGCGGTGGAACTTAAGGTGAGAATATTTAGAAAATACGAAAATTGCCATAATTTAGAAAATTGAATCTAATTATTTTGCAAACAACTCAAATTATTGAGTGAAAATTCATATCACTACAACACCTGTCATAGTACTACTTATACTCTATACATAGTACTCTTATACTTTTTTTTACCAATATATGTATTAAAAAAAGTTATGGCCAAAAATAATAAATATTTCCTTATCGGATCTCTCTCTCCCTCTCTCTTGTGTTTGCCCACCTTAACAGTGTCTATGAGATGCGAACTCCGGGTATCACTTGCACTGCACTGACTCAACAATATGTCGAAATCGGTCTGCAGTTAGTGACATCCTGAGATGAAGGAGGCCTCGCATCTTCCTCGAGCATTCGAGCATTCCAAGTCATCGTATGTTAGTGCTAACTGTGTTTAGATAAAATACGGCAAATTTTTCCATATAATTCAGCGCTCGTCAGGGGGAATAGCTGTTTTGGTTTAATTAGTTGAGTCCTTATTTATATAAAGCACTTGCAGATAGGTTGGAATATTATAATTCCTATATTTTATAAAATTTCCTTCTGCTTTAAAATAGCTTATTCAGTGATTATTATTTGTTTCTTGTTTTTATATAATAATTTAACATAATTGCAATTTACATTATTTCTTACCCAAAAAAGGTTTTTAATTCAACTCCTTCTTGGATAATATCATGTGTCAGCCAGCCTTTATGTTTATCTCGTGAATTATTGTTTGTTATTTTCAGTAATCACCAACAACAGAAACTTGGTTGAAAGATGGTACATACTCAGCTGAATTATTTGGAAGTAATTAAATTGTCTATAGATATGACAAAGTGGTGATGTACTTATTGCCATTAACAATATACATAATTCTGAAAAATTAATGCTGATATCTCCAATTCCTTGGTCGACCTAGTTGGTGTAAACGGTAAAATAAACACTAGGGACGTGTACCTTATCTGTGTATATACTGGGATGTCCCAAAAGTCCCGGAATGGTCGAATATATCATAAACTGCTAATCTTTTCGGAAAACAAAAAACATGTGTTCAATATTTTAAAAACCTATCCAATGACACCAAAGTTGACTCCCCCACCCCCTTTGCAGGGGGGAGGGGACAACTTTGAAAAATTAAATGGGAACACCCATTTTTCATTGAAGAAACGGATTGTACGGCTAAAATTACGTAAGTTTCTTCTGGAACATTTTTTTGGATTCGCTATAGATGGCGCTGTAATCGCAAAAAATTAACATAAAGGCGTAAGTTTGAAATAATCGATTTACACCGGAAACAATATTTTAAAAACCTATCCAATAACACCAAAGTTGACCCCCCCCCCATCCCCCTGTGCAGGGGGGGCAACTTTGAAAAGTTAAATGGAAACCAACATTTTTTATTTCGAATTTACTTTTTTCGCAAATTTGAAAAACGAATTCCTTTTTACAAATAAATACCTTTACAAATAATACTTTTACAAATAATACTTTTTTACAAATAAACAAGGACATCGTTGATTAGAAAAAAGCCACTCACAATTTAGAAAATTTTCACCTGAACAAATTGAGCTCTTGCATCCAAGAAAGTTGGAAGAACAACAACTCAGAGAAAAAAACATGTTTATTTGTAAAAAAGTATGTTTGGTTGTTTTTCCCTGAATTGTTGTTAAAAACATTTATTTGAAGTATTGCATGTAGTTTCATTATTTTTATTTTTCAATGTTTACTCCTCTTCTAACTTTCTTGGAGGCAAGAGCTCAATTTGTTCAAGTGAAAATTTTCTAAATTGTGAGTGAGTGCTTTTTTTCTAAACAACGATGTCCTTGTCAGAGAGGGAAATGATAACTGTTCTTATGATGCGTGGGTATGGCGATAGGGAAAGGTCATACCAAGAGGTTGCCAATTTATTCAACATCACATTTCCTGATCATGAAATTTCTAAGTCAACTGCTTATCGTACAGTTTATCGTTTTCTGCAAACTGGCTCAATCGAAGATGAATCACGATCTGGAAGATCTAAAACTGCTGCAAATTACGAGAAGTCTTTGGAAATTCTGTTAAGTTTTGATGATTCCCACACCTCAATCCGAAAACTAGCGCAACAAAATCAGTCAAATAAATCTACTGTTCAGAGAGTTTTAAAGTTGCATAATTATTAAACAAAATTAGTGCAAGAGCTTATTGGAGATGACTTTGACCGCATACTGGAATATTGCGAGGAAATGATGCGACAGAAATGACCAATTTCTGTTCTGGACTTGTTTTTCCGACGAAGCTACCTCTGACATGATGGGCTCTGTTAACCGGCCACTGACAATCTCCATTGGATGAAAGAGATCACACACAATACTCACAAAAAGTTAACGTTTGGGCGGGAATATTGTGTAACCATATCATTGGACCATTCTTCATTGACAGTAATTTGACTGCCCAAAAGTTCATGGATTTGTTGACCTGCAATACAAAATTTAGTGGGGCGTGATTTCGAAAATGTTTGGTTTCAACAGGATGGTGCGCAAATGCACTTTGTTTTAATTGTACGTAATTTGTTAAACAACGTTTTTCCTCAGAGGTAGATTGGTAGAAGAGGCTCCATAGAATGGCCAGCAAGGCCACCTGATCTAACTCCTCTCGACTTCTTCTACTGGGGATACTTAAAAAGCCAAGTTTATGAAACTAAACCCAACGATATCGAGGAACTAAAGAATAGAGTACGCGATGTGTCAAATGAAATAACTCCAGAGGTATTGCAGAAAGTTACTGATCAAATTTACTTTTGATTAGGACTTTGCCAAGAAAAACATGGTTATCAATTTGAGCACGAAAAAAATTAAAGCTGGTTTGAGGCAACGTGACTCACGTTATGTGAGCCACCTAAAATAAGCACCACGTTTTTACAAAAAATGGGGGTTCCCATTTAATTTTTCAAAGAACCAAACAAACTTTTTTACAAATAAACATTATGTTTTTCTCTGAATTGTTGTTGAAAACATTTATCTTTAATAATATTTCTGCGAAGTATTGCATGTAGTTTCATTTTTAAAACATTGAACACATGTTTTTTTGTTTCCGGTGTAAACCAATTATTTCAAACTTACGCCTTTATGTTAATTTTTTGCGATTACAGCGCCATCTGTAGCGAATCCAAAAAAATGTTCCAGACGAACCTTACGTAATTTTAGCCGTACAATCCGTTTCTTTGATAAAAGATGGGGTTTCCATTTAATTTTTCAGAGTTGCCCCTTCCCCCTGCAGGGGGTGGGGGAGTCAACTTTGGTGTCATTGGATAGGTTTTTTTTTAAATATTGAACACGTGTCTTTTTGTTTTCCGAAAAGATTAGCAGTTTCCGATATATTTGACCGTTCCGGGACTTTTGGGACACCCCATATCTCATCAACCTTTCTCTAACCATGATTATACCTTAGTATTTGATTACTTGAAAACATCTCTAAAGCTTGACGGGCATATTGTTATAACTGGTGATTTCAATATTCCCGAATGACATTCTAATCAGCAAGCTAATTCATGTAAACCATTATTAGACTTCTTAAATTTCACTGTATACTTACAATGTAATAATATACTAAGAGCAGCAATTATTTCACTACAGAACCTGTGGAAGTTGCAAATGTTCAAGTAATTTTCACAAATTTTAAATCTTATAGTATATTCTTTAGTATATACAGTATAGTATCCTCGATCAATTTTAGAACTGTAAACAATACTCTTATACCTATAGCTAATACTTAATCCATCCAGATGTTCGAGAATTATCTCTACTAAATCCCTAAGCTCTATTCATCCGCACCTCGTCTCATACTTTCCTAAACACTGTGTTATCAGGAGCGAGGAACAAACTGTGAAGTAATAGAGCAAACCTGGTATTGCTTCCATTTCAATATCGTACTTGGGCTGTTCAGAATTTGAATCAATTCTAGTACTGATATGGAAGTAAAGGGGGCAGCATGCATGTAATTTAATTTTTTCCAGCCAGCATAGTCTGATATCAGCCTCTTTCGAACCCCTCTGCTTCCGATTAGCATATTTTGAAATAGAGGATTTCAGCAAAAATGATAATTTTGTACTTATTGTATCAGTTCAATCGTAATTCCCAATGTGGGGTCCAGATAGGATTATTTAATCTACTTTTCCATGGCGGTGGCGTCAGCCAACACCTTCATGTGCATATTTTGCGACCGGTTTTGTATGCTCCATGATACATTTGCACTGCAAGGTGAGCTGTAGTTATAATGGATCGTAAATTATGGCTAACGAAGGCTTGAATGGCCCCTCGTTAACATGTTCTTAAAGTAGTTTTGGAAATTTCTGAGAAAAGCAATGCCGGAAATACAAAAAGTGTACATTTTAGTAGGCTGTTTAGTACTCTTAATTAAGGTTATTTGCAAATTCGCATTTTTACATTACGTTAATGAAGAATTAGTATTCCTGAACTAATTTGGAGGTTATCGAATACTGGTCGTCACATCGGAAGGCCAAGGCGCATCGTCGGGCGTTACTTTTTAAAGTTTTTATTTTCTATTCTGTACCTCAAAGCTTTGCATGTTTTGGTCTTATGAAGAAAACTATACCACTTATACACATTCAGGATTTATATTTGTATAAGCTATGAATATATGAATAGATTTTATTTGTATCCAAAAAATCAATAGGTAACGGATTTTTCAATCTGACTTTGTAATGGGATAGCACAGTGTGATTATAATAATTAAAGTACTGTTAAAGACTTTGTGTATTTGCAAATATTTAATGTTTCCATCTTAGAAATAGAAGTAGTGTAGTTAATAAATTATTTGTTTTAGAATTTAGCATTAATGTAAGATTATATTAACAAAATCTTTAAATATATTTTTATATACTATTTAATATAATTTTCAATATTTCCCTAGTCATGTCTCTCAGTACCCAGTATAGAGATTCAACCAAGTGACGTCAGTGATTCTCTTTATTTGATTTATGCAATCATTAGGCCTGCAATAAAATTACAGAACCATATAACTGAATGAAGCACCCTGTATATACCCCACATATAAATTTAGTTTTTCTTGTTTATTTCCAAATTCAAGTAATTATTGCAGTTAATTCATTTCATTTTTACATTTATTTAGTCATTTAATATTGAACACAATAAAGTTGCCAGAATGCATTTTAAAATTATATTCTTTTAAAGCAAAGTTACACGCTACAGTTTTAACTAAAAAGTTACAGAAAATCGAGTCGAGCCCCAGGGTTTGTTTACGACGGACATGATAAGCGTCAAGCACTTCGGTTACTTCCCAGAGTGTGAAATCGCCTACCCTTTTCTATCTTAACCGTAGTAGGAGATAGAGAGTGGAGTTTTCAATCTGAAATGCTGCATAAAACTACGCCGCATCAAATATAAATGTTGTTAACGTAAACAATTCCCACGTCAGACTTGAGGGACGCGTAAATCCGGATAAATTGTGACGTCATTTTTATCATATAAAAAAAACTGCAGTGCCCATGGAAAAGGGTAATCAGACCCGAGCTACATCGCAGGACATTGGGTTCGCTGTTGTTCCCTGGAGATTACAATTGCACCACACCTTAGGTACATCGCTGGACATTGAGTTCGCTGTACTTTGGAGATTGAATTTAACCACATCTTAGTTACATCGCTGGACATTGAGTTCGCTGTAATTTGGAGATTGAATTTAAACATACCTAAGTTACATCGCTGGGCATTGAGTTCGCTGTACTTACAGTATTATTGTGTGGTTATTTGTCTAACTGTGAGTCCAACAATATTTTGATCTACTTAGCGTTTTCATTTATTTCATCTCAGTCGTAGACAACCATTCTTTGGCGTACTCTTTATGAAGTACCATTTTTAACTTCTCTGATATGCTCGACGAGTACGTTAAACATGAACAATCTGGAAGAAAGCATTCACAGGTGATGTAACGCTATACAGGGCGCACGGAAATTCTGCAGGCATAAATTTCTAAAGGTAATCGCTTGCTTATTTCGAAACTCTATTTTTTTATTGGTAATTGCATTTATATTCTGGTTTCGTTGGGGCGTAATGGGGAAAATTGACGCATTTGTGGTACTAAAAGAATATTAGATTTTTTAAATTAGCTTTGATTTTTAACTATCATAATATTATATCACCAGTTATTCAGTTATCATTTTATTAACGATTTTAATTCACAAAATTTCGTTTTCGGAATATTTTACTAGGGAAGTTTGCGTTTGCAAAATAACAAGTTTATATTCAAGAACTATATATTTAGAGCTATGCAATAACAAGATACTTTATCATAGACTAGTCAAACTTCATGTCAATAATTATTCTGCAGTTTTTATAAGGCAAATAGTTGACTCTCACGTCCACCTTATCTCTCGTAAGGATTTTCAAGAATGCTTTATATTTAAAGTACACTAGGAATGTTTTCCTACTGTAACCACAAGGTTGTCTAATTGTTGAACATTTACCTACAATAAAATATTATAGTTACATGAATTGGGCGTACTTTGCGTTAACAGAGGTTTGAAACATTTACTACGGCCAATTGGCTGGTTCTGTTCTCAATTGGGTTCAGTTACAACGAGGGATGTCAATATTTCAGGCAGTTGTCTGGTCACTTATTTCGATTGAAGGGTGATGCAACACCACTTTCTTACCTTCGCGGATTCGCGACTTCGTATGTTTGACAAGCATAGGCAATTTTCTGGTTGATTTTCTATTTAATTACTATAGGGAGATTTCCCCAGCATTCTAAAAGGTTTTACGTGAGTGTAAATTCTCACCTCAGCAAGATTAATATGATTATCTGAACGATTGTTCCTACTCTAATCTCAATCAATAAACAATGTATAATTAAAGGATATTTCCTCAACACTCTATGATATTTTACATGAGTATTTAATGCTCATTTCTCAACTTAAGTTTGATAATGTACAAACATGACATGATTCTTGTCCTCTGTTTTGCATTCGATTCATTATTTGGCTATTGCTAACAACATTAATTATAAATTATTATTATCTAGCGATTGCTAACAGCTCTATTATAGATTATCATTATCAGGCCATTGCCACAACCTAATTATTGTTAAAATAACACAGCATACTTTTGTATAACAAAGTTCTTGTTATTGCATCAAAATATTCAGTATATCTATAGTATGGTAATTACTATAGCGGCGCATATTTTTCTATTACAATATTTAGACCAGTTCCCGGTAAAGTGCGAAAGAGTTCACACGTCAACCGAGTGCGATTTCAAAATAGTGATATTTAACACTTTTTTTGCGTTTAATTGAGATTTATCAGTGTATGGTATAAAGTTATAGAAATTAAAATGACCTCTCTCTACGGTGAGGGAGGGAAACCTAAGACTAACCCTAAAAAGAATGTGTTTGTGTTAGATTTAACCTACAATCCTGAAAGTGATAATAGTTCTAACCAGGATGCTAACGAAGCGCAGTCTAAACAGTTCAGTGAATACGACAGCCAACAGCACATGGATACTACGACAACAAACCAAAGCTCGAGTGCGATAGTGGCAGGAGAGAACAACACACAAAAAAGAGAATACAACAAAGTTTTTAACCTAAATATCGATAAGTATTATAATCATAATAACATTTATGTTTATGTGGAAAAAACAAATGGAGAAAATATTGGTAAATTGCATCCAATGTATGTTGGCCATATTTTCCATAAAAAATTAAATCTTAAAAACATTATAAGAATCAGTTCAGCTGGTCGTAATAGAGTAAAGGTTCAAGTAAAATCGATTTCTGATGCTAATAATTTAATAAATAATAAACTTTTGGAGTCAGAAAAATTAAAAGCCTTTATCCCTAACCCCATCTGTTAGTGAGAAAAGGCTTAATTATGGGGGTAGACACCTTTTTTAACGATGACTATTTAATACAAAATATCAGTTGTGACAGAAAAGTTTTAGAAGTAAATAGACTAAAACGTAAGGTGATAGTGGATGGAAAATCAGTACTAGTCCCAAGGCAAATGGTTGTTTTAACATTTGAAGGAAACACTTTACCCAATTGCGCCACAATAGACAGTGTTTATTTTCCTATTGTGCATTATATTCCAAAGGTAGTACAATGCTACAGTTGTCTTAGGTACGGACATGTTTCGAAACAGTGTCGCAATAATATCCCTTTATGCAGAAACTGCACAAAAAATTTAGAGGAAGGTCACACTTGTGCTGAATCTGAAATGTTTTGCCTATATTGTAAAAATAATGAACACACGACTATTTCCAAAAGCTGCCCACATTTTAACACCCAACAAAAAATAAAAAATCACATGGCGTCCTCTAATGTCTCTTTTACAGAAGCCAAAAACTATATAGAAAATTCTTATGCTGAAGTTTCTACGTCCAATCAATTTGAAATTTTAAATAACTTATCAAATTATGACAATGTTTTTCCTAGCCTACCAAAACAAACAAAAGTTAATCAGACATTCTCAACATTACATCATAGGCAACCACCTCAGTCATTAAGTTATGCCTCAACTTCCAAATCGTCCCACCAACCTACAAAAAAACGAAAAGCTCTAGTGTCACCTTCACAATCCCCTCAAATCCCAGCTATGTTTCCTTTCAGTTTTGGACCTTCTCAGCCACTTCCAGCTAATCATAACCCACCTATTACAACAAAAGATGAAATTATTAATTCCTTTTCTGAATGGTTTGTTAATTTAATTACTAACATTAGGAGTTTAGAAGATCTCAAACATTTTGATAATAATCTATTAAAGGGGGAAATAAATAAATTATTGGATAGTATACCAAAAAATAATTATAGCCTTCACCCCAACAAATAAAAACTTTATTATTATGCAGTGGAACGCCCGTTCCGCCGTGTCAAATAGAAATAGTTTAGCTAAGTTTCTTAATGAATATAATGTAGATGTAGCCCTAATTAGTGAAACTTGGTTTAAACCCACTCAAAAGATCTGTTTCAAGGGTTACAATATTATAAGAAATGACAGACATGATGGTAAAGCTGGAGTAGCCGTGTTTATAAAAAAATCACTTCAACACAAACAAATAAATATGTCTAATAATTTTAATTCAGATATCAATTGCTGTGCTGCGCAAATTTGTGTCAACGAGTCATTAAATTTTGAATGTTTATCTTTATATAGACCACCGAATGTAGCCACAAACAACAATGATTGGTTGAATATATTTAAAAACGTAAAATCACCCCTTATGATAGGAGGAGATTTTAATGCACATAATGGTATGTGGGGATCGCAAAAAAGCGATCAAATCAGTGAGCAAATTCTCTCAGCCGTTGATGAATGCGATTTGACAATTTTAAACAACGGTGACTCCACGAGACTGACTGCTCCTAACATTAATAAGTCTGCTGTTGACATTAGTCTGTGTTCTTCGGACATGGCTCCAAAAATCTCCTGGGAAATTACCCATGACACATTAGGATCAGACCACTTTCCCATTCTCATAAAAATGAATGCATTATACACTTCTAGCCAAATTATCTATCCTAAAACTAAATGGGCTACAAACAGAGCCGATTGGCACCTATATGAACAAAAAATATCTCAAAATTTCTCGAACATACCTGCAATGGAACTAACTGAAGATAAATATAAATGGTTTGCTGACCAAATCAACCACTGCGCTAATGAGTCTATACCAGTTAAAAAACCTTTTAAAGTTAAAGAACGTCCCCCTCCACCGTGGTGGGATCGTGAGTGTGACGAGTGTTTAAATAGAAGGAAAGCAGCATTGGATGAGTATAAACAGTTAAGTAATATTGACAATTACATAAAATGCAAAAGGGCACAGGCTGAAGCAAAAAAAATGTTCAAAAATAAGGCAAAAAATTCCTGGAAACTCTGGGTCTCGAAATTGAATAAAAATACCCCTAGCACTGAATTATGGAGAAAAGCCAAAACAATACAGCGAATATCACTCAATACCAATAAATGTAGTACTCAGTCCGAATGGTACGAGGAATATTTTGACAGTATTGCTCCGTCGTTTGTAGAAAATGCACCTCTAAACATATCCAATCTTTCACATTACGATCATAATAATTATAGTGAAATATGCAAACCATTTACATTAACTGAACTGGAATGGGCGATCAAAAAATCCACTAATACAGCACCTGGTTATGACGACATATGTTACCCAATGTTAATTCACCTCTCACTTGATGCCAAAATTTTTCTATTAGAAATCTATAACGATGTTTGGATACGGGGTGCGCAAATTAATAGCTGGAAAGATGTAATTGCAGTTCCTATACTCAAAGCTAACAACGATCCTAATTTAGCAAGATCGTATCGCACAATATCACTTCTATCATGTGTTTTCAAAACTTTCGAAAGAATGATTAAAGTCAGGATAGAATGGTGGCTTAAGTTAAAAAATATTCTACCTAAGAATCAATACGGTTACAGATCAGGACATGGTACAGTAGACGCAGTAGCAAACATTGTCACTGACATTCAAATCAACTTTTCAAATAATAATTACTTGGGAAGCGTTTTTTTAGACATCAAGGGCGCCTACGATTCAGTTGATCTGTATTTACTCAAAAGCAAACTAGTACAGCTCAAGTTGCCTATAAAAGTCGCAAACACAATAGTTAGTCTATTCACTAATAGGTTAGTGTACATCAGAACATCGAATAATGGCAAACTGGGACCAAGAACCGTTTCACTGGGACTACCACAGGGTTCTGTTTTAAGCCCTATTTTATTTAACTTGTACACTGCCGATGCCCATTCTCATTTAAAGGATGTACAAATTATACAATATGCTGATGATTTTTGCATATATGTGGAAAAAAGAAAGTTAGAATATTGTATAACAACTTTAGACAAGGCAATTTTTGAATTTGAAAATTGGGTTAACGACAATGGTTTCACAATCTCTGAAAATAAGTCTGTTCTGTCGTTCTTCTCCAGACATAACATTGCTCATCACCCAACTATTCGCTTGGGTAACTTCAACCTACCATTGAAAAAGGAAGTAAAATATCTGGGCATTATACTAGACAAAAAGCTTACTTGGAAACCTTTTATTGAACATATAGTTGTCAGATGCAATAAAGGTATTAACTTTTTGCGCACAGTTTCAAAAACTTGGTGGGGTGCAGATCAAAAAATATGTCTCCTCTTCTATCGCATGTATATTAGATCTATCCTTGACTATGGGAACATTCTTTACGCTTCTGCCAGCAATACTCTTGTAAAGCGTTTGGATATTGTACAAAATAAAGCACTCAGGATCTGCTTAGGAGCCATGAAATCTACCCCAGTAGAACCATTACGAGTAGAAGCCCTCGAACCGCCTCTTGCCCTAAGACGTCAGTTTCAGGCGGAAAAGTTCATCCTCAGGTCATATTGCAAACATTCAGCACTTGTAGACAAAGTATCGAAATTAAACACATTGGACTTATTATGTAAATATTGGATTAAAAAAAATTATCCCCCTCTATGTAACGCCTTTCGTGAAACCCAACAATTTTTCAACAATATGGCGAATTTATATCCCAGAGAACCAAAACATAAATACTTTGACCTTTCAGGATATTCCGCGATTGCCATTCCGAAGTATTATTTCAATCCCGCACTTGATAGAATTGTACTACACACTGCCATGCAAAATTATGAAAATTACACTCTTATATATACAGATGCCTCTAAATCGCAACAGGGTACAGGATGCGCTTACCTTATTCCACAAAATAATACTTCTAGTAAATACAAACTACCTGATAATTTTTCTATATATTCAGCTGAAGCTTTTGCTATCCTTTCAGTCTTAAAAGACCTACCAGAGAACTCAAATAATTTTCTAATCTTGTCAGACTCACTATCAGTGCTTACATCGATAAAACACAGCTACAATCCTAACACACTACTCAACCCATTTATTACTAAAATCAAAAATAGACTACATGAACTAATATCAACTGGTAAAAAAATAGCTTTCATTTGGGTAAAAGCTCACGCAGGCCTGAAATATAACGAAGAAGTCGATATACTAGCTAAGGAAAGCATTAATGATGGCGTATTAAAATTAACGGAAACTTGTGTTGAAGATTGTATCTATACATGCAAGGAACGTATGAAACAACTATGGTCAAAACAGTGGCAATCCTATTGTGACACTCATCAAAACAGATACACTCTTATTCAACCGAACATCCCGTCAAGACCATGGCACGAAAATTTTAATATACCAAGAAAGTACATCACCATCATAAACAGAATAAAATTTGGACATGCTTGTTATCCATCCTTCCTTGCGAGAATAGGTATTGTGCAATCGGATCTCTGTGAACACTGTAATATTGAGGGGAATTTGGAACATATATTTTTTAGTTGTGAGAAAAACGATAATGAGTGCAACATTTTATACAATGACATAATAAATTACAGCACCCCAGCACCTTTTAATTTACCATATCTGCTATCCCTCAACAGAAGAGAAATATTTTCATGTATTTTTGAATTTATCAAAAATACAAATCTAAAGCTCTAACCTTTTTTCCTTATATTATGTATGTGTACTGTGCAGATGTGTATAGAAATATGGGCGAATATTGTCTGAATAGCTAGATGGCGACACCTTTGTTTCTATCCTTAATGTTAATTTTCCCTATACCGTGGCCCAGTACTGTGCTATGTCTATTATGCTAAAATGCCTTGATGGGTCCCTAGGCGAGAAGAAATTGTGTCCCTGTAACTTATTCCTAAATTCTCCTTCATCCTACACTCGTTCTCTTTTAATTGATGCTAGATTAGAATTATTATTTCGTTTCCTTTTTTTTTTTGTAAATAGCGACTGGCTGTATGGAGCAATTCCCAAAGCCATATTCAAGGAAGGAAAAAAAAAAAAAATATTTAGACAATTGTCTCAAATATTTGGTTACTTTTGATTTCATGTTCGACTATTGTTGCATCAATTTATATAAAATAAAATGGGTTTTTTTTACTATTTTTCCCATCAATTATTGTCTTATTCTTTCACCTTTACCTTTTTCGTCATATAAGTAATAAACTAAATAAATGGTTTTGTTTCAAAGCAAAATAGAAAACAAACTTCAACTATAAATGTACAGTGCAATCTTGAGTAATAAAATACTACATAAATAACATCTATCATTAACTAAGTCTCTCAATTAATAGACAGTGTGTTCAAGTTTACCAGGTATTTCAATTAACAGAGTGATTAATTTTCTAAGATATATCGTATCACACACAACGAAATTTGGGTCCTACACTAACAAAACTAAACGATCACGTAAATGGCCAATCTTATTTGTTTATCCTTCAGATGAATAAATAATAATAGTTTACTGGTGACATAAATTACCAGGATTTCTTTTAGTAATTAAAAGGGTACCCTGCAGCAGTTTCACTGGTGCCGTGACCAAGATTTCTGTTTATAAATATACAGGGGGGCCTACAGCAGTTTCACCCACAAATAAATATTTAACGGAGTTAAATCAGGAGATCTAGCGGGCCACGTAAGTACTCCGGTTTTACATCCATCTTCTGGATAAGTATGATGAATATAATTACTGGCATTGTTGCTATTGGACCTGCACTAGTAGGTTCGATGCTTAAGTACAGCTTCAAATAGTTTTAATTGTTTTTTATATCAATGAACTGGTGGGTTTTATGTCGCGTTTGGAGGATTATCCAATTTTTTTCAAATAATGTATGTGAGGTCAAATTTGTTACATGTTCAGATAGCGAGTTATGTACTTTTGACCCAATATATTGAAATCCTATGGTCGCGTTGGTTAAGGTGCGAGGTGCAACGCGATTAATCGAACGGGTATCGCGCTACCGAGTTCGAGCCCCGGCTCCGGCACTGGCACTCTCGAAGGATATGGTTGTATGTCCGCGTTTTTTAATGTATAATCCCTTTTCGCACAAGCCTCTGGCTTCTGGAATTGGGGGTTGCTAATTTCTTCGGTATTTATTTATTTATAACTTCTTTGCCCAATCATTCTTTTGCGCATTTTTGGAACAATAATTAATTTTTCTTTGTCTCTGATTCAATAGGGCATGTTTTTTTCATATTATTTTTGAAATGTATGCACCTCTATTAAAAAAATTTCACAGTAAAGTTGTCAAGTATGCGACTTTCTAAGTACAGACTATTGGATGGATAATGATAACTCCGGTCGTATATCACCTTTAGAATCCATTTTTGTACTGCTTTTAGATTATTCAAGAAGAAGTTTGTTACCCCTCTCCAACCTATAAGCCCATATGTGATATGTGACTCAGCTAATGCATGGTACATTATTTTAAGGTATTCCTTATCACAAATTTGTTTGAAATATTTGAATATTGGCAGTAAGCTTCTTAATTTTTTTACTATGTTATTAACATGTACGTCCCATTTTAAATGACAGTCAATGGTGATATCCTGATACTTCATACTTTTTACAGAAGCTATGACAACCCTAGAATCTTTATACTCTGTATTAACTGAATTATACTTGGGTAGACCATCGCTATAGCTGGAGAATGGTAAGTAATGTGTTTTGTCAATGTTTATTATTAGCAGTTTATTAAAGAAACTTACAACCGGTTTAAGATTTCTCTCAACCTTACCTTTCAATGATTCCCAAGTAGTATATTTAAACAAAAAAGCCATGTCATCGGCATAGCTGAAATGATAATTTCAGCATCGATTGATAATTTAAATAGATCGTTAACATATACACAAAATGAAATTGGTCCCAAAACTGTGCCTTGTGGAACTCCGTACCTAACATTCTTTATATTGCTAATACGATTATTTATACTAAAGAACTGTTTCATTTCCAATTTGTTGGGTAGCTCTTTATTAAATTATGGAACGTTCCTCGAAAGCCCATATTTTCCAAAGCAATTAATAAATTATGATGACTCACAGCGTCGAAAGCTTTGGTTAGGTCAACGAAAACACATAAGGGGGACTCATCAGCCTACAGCGTTATGTATTTTAGGGGTTAAGTTGGCTATTGCATCATTCGTTGATCTAGCCCCACGAACTGTTTGTCCGACACAATTTTATATTCCTTGATGAAACCGCATTTTGCCTAATTGAATTGGTAATTTGTAGAAATTGTAAGTAGCGATGGCCATTTAAATTTCCTTCATACAGATGTGGTCTAACTATGAATCCATTTACAATGCCACACCAAACATTTACCACAAATCGTGTTTGGAATCTCGTTTGCCTCATTCACTTAAGCTTTTTTGGGACCAGTATCGACAGATATGTCTAGTGATAGCTCTGTTATTATGGAATCGTCCCATAATTTGTTCCAAAAATTGTGATTCTCTTCAAAATAATTGATAATTCTGCCAAGGTAAGATGCCTTCATTATTTCCTGGCTTGATGCACCAAATGAATTTTATACCTGATTTTTGAAATAATTCTTAGAATGTGATTTTCTTCAATATGACATTTTGCTGCTCAGCAGTTTCTGTACGTTGTAAAAGCCCTCCTACCCGGTGTCAAAGGTGTCACAGATGAAATTTCGAAAGTGTTGAAATGCAATAATATAAAAACTATATTCACAACACAACAAACAATTTTCAATGTAATCAGAACTCCAAGAGACCAAATCACTAATCATTCCCACGGTGTATACGAAATATCTTGTTCAAACTGTCCTCAAACCTACATTGGACAAACCAACAGACGAATTAAAAATAGAACAGATGAACATACGTCTTACAGTTAGAAAATCCGATCCTACATCATCACTTGCCCAACACCGCTTGCTAACAGGCCATAATACAGACTTTGGCAACATCAAAATCATAGCACCTTCATTTTTCCAGAAAATGCGAATCATCCGCGAAACAACTGAGATCGAAAAAGCCTAAACAATTTCCTAAACAAATTCATCTGCACCCCATAATTCCTCACATCCTGAAGGCAACCGTTAAATTCCGATACATAAGCTAGGTAAATTTCTGCATGCTCGTAGAAAAATATAATAATCGACTCAGATTATAATAACTTAATGTTCTCGGATGAGATTATTAGCCTTGGTTTCACCTCCGCCTACAATAATCTTCCTCTATTGTTATGAGGTTCTTTCCTACATTCCATGTCACTTAAGTAACTATTTTCTAATCATCAATAATAGATAATGAAAAACAATTGTTTAATATTGCAATGTTAGGTAACATTCATTAACTCTTGATTATTTTTAATGTATTGCATATTTAATTATACCATATTATTATGAAATTATTAACGGCAGAGAAATGTCTCTCTATCAGTTATTAATTGTGTTTTTGATTAATTCAAAGATATCTGGGTTAATTTTATTAGAAAAAATAATTGAGTGGGTTGTTTCTTCAACCATGCCTAATCACTTTACATTTTTAAGAGGCAATGGGTTTTATTTTGAAAGTGGGACAGAAGTAACATATTTTATTTCTTCTCTAGGTAACGCAAGTACAAAAGGTATTATCTTCCAGAGTGAAAAGTTTTGAAGTTTATTATCGTTATTTTGGTAAAAAAAATCAAATCAACTTTTTAAAGAACTGTGTAACATTGAATATAAATATATAGAAGTGTTGTTAAAACTAATTGCTTCTTAAATTGCGTCTTAAATGAACATGAGGACATTAATAAACTATACAATATTTTCACTATTTCTGTTCCAAAATGTATACTTCTTAAATGTAAAAGGAAGTTTCCATCATGGCAACATAGAAGCTAAAGAAAAAAATATCATTCATAAACGAACAGCAGACATTATAGACCGGGGGTTAGCGACAGACTTTTGGCCGTGATTTTAGTCAGTATGCCTTTCAGAGGGCTTTATGCTACGTAAATTCTCAGAAAATAAGTGATATGAATCAAAGAGTCATCCTGGGTTCTTCCCGTGGAAAAATTAGGCTCCAGTTGTTCGTAAACTATACGTTTTGGTACGATTTTAGTCAGGCTGCCATGTCTTTTAAAGTGAAGTTCAAGATAAAAAATTTCAAGGAAACCATAGGCATACCGTTAGCGTGGGCCCAAAGAGCTGTTATGGTCACGTGAACTAGTATTTCTATAATTTTTTTCGGCATTTCTAAACAGGCTGTCAATAATAAGTATACAAGTTCTTATTGTACACCTCTGGAGAAAAAGATGGCATAGCGTTTGCGTATGCCCAAGTACAGGTTACATTGAAACAATTTTGTAAAATTATGGAATAACTTTCCGTGATGCTAGTCAGAATGCCATTATAATTTTCATATAGTTTATGATAACGTACGTATGTACATGAAGTTAATATATCGATTATGAGGGTAAAAACTACAGTCATAAACAAAAAAACATTGCAAAATAGAAACACCAATTTCCGGGTAGTTAATCAGTATGCTACTCTGTCTTTAATGCAACTAGGATGTATTTAGGTGGAATAAAAAATAACATACCGATAGATAAGGGGTAAGGTTTGCCTCGGTTTGCAAACTTCAGATTCAGCCGAGAAAGATCAACTTTAGGTCCTTGATACACAAATAACTATTATTATAAACCAAAAGGCATACTGATTAAAAACACGGAAAAATTTTTCACAATTTTGCAACTTCCTTTACAATTTTTTTACATGTAAAATTCGCATAACTTATATGCCGTTTGTAATTTTACCTAAGTATATCGTGATTACATCAACAATGGCATACTGATTAAACAGACAAAAAATTGATTTTCTATTTTACTACTTCAATTTATTTTATTAATATGACAAACCCGCTCAACTCGTATGCCATTCTACATATCAACATTTTAGGATATATATTTTATAATACAATAAATTTTGTATTGACTAAAATCACGGAAAGTCATCCCATAATTTTACAAAATTGTTTCCATGTAAACTGTACTAGGGCATACGCAAATGGTATGCCATCTTTTTCTCCAGCAGTTTACAATAAGAACTTGTATACTTATTATTGGCAGCCTGTTTAGAAATGCTGAAAAAAAATTATACAAATACAAGTTCACGTGACCATACAGCTCTTTGAACCCACGCTAACGGTATGCCTATGGTTTTCTTTGAAATTGTTTATCTTGAACAATTTCCTTTACGTATCCCCATAAAAAGAAATCCATTTTTTTAAGATCTGGGAATCTAGCAGGCCATTTAGTGGGTCCATTTCTTCCAATCCATTGATTAGGGTAGGTATTATTTAAGTGGTCTATAACTACATTTAACTAATGTGATGGAGCACCATTTTGCTGAAACTAAATCCTCTTTCGAATTCTTTCGGGAAGATTTACCAATAATTGTGGCAGATAGTTTTCCAAAAAATGAAGATAAATAGCTCCAGTCAATGTACCATCAAAGAAATGTGGCCCTATTACATGTTCTCCAATAATTCCTCCCCAAACGTTTATACACCATCTGTGTTGGTTATCAACTTGCAAAAAAAGTGAGAATTTTCCGAAACATAATAATGGAAATTGTGCCTATTAACAAATCCATTTTTATGAAAAGTTGCCGCATCACTGAATAAAACAGTATTGAAGAAGTTGACATCATGTTGCATTTCACCTCTGGCCCAATTACAAAATTGTAGGCGCTTTTGAAAATCGTCATCAGATAATTCCTGGTGCCTTTGAATATGATATGCATGCAACTTATTTGTTTTTAAGATTCGACCCACAGACCGTCTACTTATTTCTACTAATGAGCTCACTTCTCTTTGACTAATATGGAGATTCTCAACCGTTGCCAGCACCACAAAAAAATAATATTTCGCTCACAATACGTTCTATTCTTTCACTTTTTTTATATTCGACATTTCCAGTTTCCAGAATTCTATAGAGAAGATTTTGGAAGCTGCTAACATCAGGAATCCTTCTTTCAGGATAATGTTGGTGATAAATTCTATTAGCAAGTAAACAATTGTAACGACTGATCGGACTGATAAGTATTAAAACTGAGGTTTTATTGCTTGTCGAATAACGAAAACAGCAAAAAAATGACAAAAGAACATTACAGTAAAAGACCGATTAAATACTATTTACTCATTTCAATAGATTGTAAGAAATGGTCCCACTAAATGGCGTCATTTCAAAATTGCATAAAGACGTGTGTCAATCAAAATGGGCAACACGTCGAACACCTATTATAAAATTTTTCTAATGAATTATTTAAGGGAACCTCTTTTTTTTAAGTTTATTCTTGAAGTTGACACTTATTTATTAGGAAAGTACTTACAAAAAAGTTCATTTTTCATTTCTACATCACATCGTTGAAGAATATACAGGGGGTTCTATCTGAAAAAATTGAGAACATTCAATTTAAAATGTTCTTTTCGTTGTGCAATTACTCCGTGTTGCCAATATACAGCCTGTTCGTTTTTGCTTGGAACGATCCCCATACAAAGTTTATTTAATGTATGATTTAAATAATTTTTCTTTAAATATAGATTTTTGAAAAGTGCGTCTTTGTACTATATTAAATTTTACAAAACATGGTGAAACCTTATTAGCGATTAATCTAATTTAAATCTGAGTAGACCACTGGATTTGGAAACCCCTCAAATGTGTTTGTACCAAATTTCGTTGAAAAATTTAGACTTTTGGATTTATCCTGAGAGAAATTTGCCCCTTTTTGCTTGTAACCACCCCAATACAAAGTTTATTTAAGGTACGATTTAGATAATTGTTCTTTAAATATAATTCTTTGTAAAGCGCGTTTTTGTGCTATATTAAATTTTACAAATCATAAAAGCGTGGCTTGCTAGGATTTTTTTTCGGGGCAGAGAATATCTTAAATACTGTTTATTGTTAACGTAATATCATCAATTAGATACTAAATTTTTTTGGATCATTTAAAGCACTTGCTTTAAGAAATTTGGCTCCTAGGTTATATAAAAAAATTTCAAAAAAGCCAGTGTCACTTTATAAACTTTATTTTTTTGCATTTTTTCACTAAAATCAATATTGCGTATCAGATGTGACAGTCGGTATAACAGATAAAGCTAAGAATACAATTTCTTTTAATGGGGCGAACTCTTTATGAAATGTGATTCCTGATCTGCAGATTGGAAGGTACAAAAAAATGAATTAATAAAATTTTTACCCTTAAAACACTGAATAAAATTGCAATCCAAAAATTGCATCTTTACATTGACCACATTGTATACTACACAAATTTCTAATGAGGCTTATAATATATTGCATTATATTCTAATTTAATTTGGCAATAATGTTTCGGTTATATCTATGTTTGCCTATAATTATGACCACACTGAGCGACGCGAGATCGCTGGTAGTCATGGCCAAATAGTTGCGAAGGTGATTCAGTTTCTAAATTATTACAAAAAAGAAACATACCACGACATTTAAATCATGTACCACGGAGGCCATGACCGTCGTCGTATTTATTACGCTGCGCTTATTAAACCAAATTAATTTAGGCAAATAGGTTTATCAAAGATAAATAGAAACCTTGAATAATCATCATAGAAAATCTTTTTACACTAATATTTGTTTAGGGTCAAGAACGTTAATATATAAAAAAATTCAGTGTATCTGAAATGTGATTTTGTTGAACCTTTGTAACTGAAACGTCTCATAAGATTATCAGGGATTCAAAATGAACCGAATGGATGGTAGTGTGAAAAAAAAGAGCGGTTTTACCCTTTAAAACTCGGGAATAGTCAGAGGATGTTTGTCCATCATGAATCCGAATAAAAATAATGTAAAGTAGATAGGTCTATCCTATGTGAGTAGTAAATCAGTGTTAAGGAAAACAAGGATGAATCTCACAAAATTTCTTTTTTATTATGATCAGTTTTATGAAAAACAATTTTCTTTATATCTTCATGCATGAAAATTGTAGTGACTAGATAATGATTAGTTATATAAGTTATTGGAAGCTTACAATAATACTAAAATATAATTTGTTGCTACACAAATAAAATGATATTAAAGATTTTTTACAAAAAATATATAAAAATAATAAAGTATTCACAAAATTTTTAACCTCATTGCGAGTATGGATATGGCTAACATTAAAAAAGGAAAATTTATATCCATTTTATGTTCAGAAGGTTCAAAGACCGAAGACGACGGCGACGTTTCCCGCTCAGTATTTATTGTGTGGGTGATTTTTAGTGCACAGAAGAACAGTTTTTTTTTTCAAGACACTTCGATGTACTCTGCCGAGTCTACGGGTATTACAAAAACTTTAGAATATATTGAATACCACGATTGTCGAAGAGAACTGTCTGATGCGCTGTCCATCTACCATCCATAAAAAATAATATAGACATCAATTCTGCATTCTGTAACCCCTATATTCTTAAAATTAAGTAACTTGGTTGAAAAATATTACGCAATTAAATTCGTCTGGGTGAAAACTCATATTGGCCTTGTGTATAATGAAAAAGCGGATCAATTAGCTAAAGAAAGTATCTCATCTGAAATATCCACATGTATTCTTTCCTTTTTATTTTGTTTTTCTACCACATGTATTGTCCTCTTCAAAAACAAATCACTGAGTCCCCGAAATAATAGAATTATTGGAAAAAAGCCTCTGCACCTGTGACATTTACGTCAAAGGAACTGACAGAGGTTATTTTTTAACAAATAATATAAATCGGAATAAACACAGAAATAATGTATTTTGCTGACGTTTCGGAAAGTAGTTTCTTTCCGTTTTCAAAGCTTTTTTCGAAGAACTCTTATTTGTTGTGTATGTTAAATACACAACTTTAAGATTCCTCTCACCTCCTCACCTCACACTGATAGGTCTAAATGACTCACCCACTTAACATGTATCACATTCGCATGGGATATTGTAAATACAGTTTTTTGAATTTTGCTCTCGGTTTATCGGTTTCGTTTTTGTTAAAATAGATCTCAAATTGTTCCCCGTTTGAAATACCGTCCTAACATCAAATTTGTCACCTATACGGCGTAGCTTCTCCGATAGTCAGTATACATAAGGAATTGTTGCTGTATAATGACGTTCAGGTTTTTGTCGTACCTGATTGTCCCTATTTTCAACATTTATGAAAACTCTATCAACAAATACTTCAGGATATTGATTTTGTACTAGAACCTCTTTGATAAATTTTTTCTCGTTATTTAATATTTCATTATTAGATGAAATTATTTTGGTCCTAGTAGAAAGTAGGAATGAACTACCGTTTTTAGGGGTATTTCTAAAATCTCATAATGATGTGCGAAATCCTACTTAGCTGATAGGAATAAATTAGTGGAAGTAAATGGTATAAAGTCAGAGAGAGTCAACACATATCAATTGGCGTTCCACAGGGGTCTGTTTTAGGATCTTTACTGTTCTTATTTTTTGTCAATGATCTACCGAATTTTATATCACTCAGTAACAATTTAATTATGATTGCTGATGATAATGCTTAATTATGACATTAATTTTTCAGACAGCATATCTAATACGCAACAAGAAATTTTAAAATGTTCTGATTGGCTTAGATCAAATAAATTACTTTTAAATGCTTCTAAAACACTGTTTATTAATTTTACAACTAGAATAACATACAATAATGAAAGTTATGCGCGCGCTTAATTGGGAACCTCATTCTGTTTACTTAGCAAAAGAATTATTACCCACATGTTATGCCCTATATAGGCTAAGAAATATATCGAGTACGGAAACTGTTGTCACATATTATTACGCATACTTCTAATCCATGACTTATGGCATAATGCTTTGGGGCTCCTCACACAATGCTGACAGAATTTTTAAAATACAAAAGAGAGCTATGCGAAATATGGTAGATGCTAAAACATAATATTTCGCAAAACTCCTCTATAAAATCCTTATTTAGTATAAGGAACGTAACCAGACTACAACCAACAGCTACTCTCCCGATTGTGTGCCCTGCCGAGCGCCGAATTACAAGTTACAAGCCTGGCGCGTTAAGTGTAATAACTGTGTATTACCAACAAAACGTTAATGCTTTGATTGCAACAAACACCAGTCAAAAGACTGATTCTACTTAGAGAAGCTCTCGTGCCAGTCGTCCCACACCATTTGCAGACTGCAGTTTCGAGCTGTTGGCTCTCGTCAGTGCAAGGTAGGCATCTGACGAACGATACGAGGATCCTTTGACTATTTGGTACATCTCGGCATCCTTAGGATAGTTTGTTGCAATCGAAGCATTAGCGTTTTGTTGGTAATACACAGTTATTACACTTAACGCATCAGGCTTGTAACCTATAATTCAGCGCTCGGCGGGCAAATTTAAGCCATTTCAAAAATATCATTAAAGAACAGTTACTTAAAGAATGTTATTATTCTGTACAAGAGTTTTTAAATAGTAACTTTGTCTATTGTTTATACTTGCTTAATTTTAATGTTAGTGCTTACACATTTCTTGTTTTTTTGTGGTCTAATTGGACAGTATTAAGTTCCACTGCATAATTATTTTGTATTTATTTCGTAATCCATTTCGAAAATTTCATTAAAAACATTTACTTAAATAATGCTATTATTCTGTTTAACAGTTTTAAATAATAACTTTGGCTGATGTTCATACCTGCATAATTTTAATTTTGATGCTAACAATTTTAATTGTGTGCTTAGTTGCTTAGTTGCGTACGTTGTTACGTTCCACTGTATAATTGTTTTTATTTGTGTTTTTATTTCTAACTATTGTACTTTTTCCATGTCTTATACCATTCTATATTATGCTCTTTTGGAAAATAAAGCAGTTCCAATTCCAATCTATTATTTCAGTTACAGAGATAATTTCTAAAGTAAATTTATTTGGATTTATTGTGACATTATTATGAGAGGGACTTTTAGTGATAGTTTAGCTGCTGTATCAGTAAAAAAATCATTCAATTTGTTAGATCATTAAAATGTACATTTTTATAATTTTGTTATTCTGGACCAAGACGAAGATATAAATTTCGATACGCAGAACATTGAATATTATTCACAAAGAACTCCCTTGCAGATAGAGGTCTTTATAGGTAATCGCCCTTCGTACAAAGAAGCTAGCAATAGAATGGTAGTTCGCTAGTCGATTCAGAGATAGCGCTACTAACACAGAGCAATTCTATACTAGAGAAGTCGTAACCAATCTAGAAACACTGACTAAGGTAATAGGGAAATATCTGGAACAAGAGTTACCGAGTAGAAAAACGAAACCAACGGAATGAAGTAGTTCTAGTTTAGATAGCAAAGTGATCAGTTCAAGAAAAATAATAAAGTGATCAGACTAGTAAAAAATGCACTGACTAGTAGTGAATTATATTGATTAAAAGTAGCAATTAGTGTTGTAATTATAGGGATTAATTTTAAAGTAAGAATATAATATTGTGGTATGTATATTTGCGGTTAACATTTATTATTATTAATAAAATTACAATGATAATTAAATTAACAATGGACACTTCCAATTATCTATTAGATAGCTAGGTAGAATTTGTGGTACTACGGCATATGTTCTCGGACTATATAAATCACCTTTCGAATAATTAACAAAGATACTTGTCATATGTTATAATATTTACCATAAACTTATTGACTTTGAAATTACCATAAAGTTATATAACACCCATAATGTCAGCCTTAGTTTAAAAGTAAGACTGCTGAAAATAAGGCTTGGAATTTAACACACTTTTATTTTTAAGTAAATATCGCAACAGAGAAAAATGCAGACTTTCCAATTTCAAGTAACTAGACTTTAATACGGCTTTATACATCGTTAGGAAATACCTCCTTAACATGTAAGCAAATTGCTCAGTACCAACAAGCCGTTTGTACCATAGTGTACACACTATGCAAATGCAATATTGGTAGATGGATGAATTTAATTTATTTATATTTATTCTGAAATCATGGCGAAATATGCTATGATGGAAATTTTATCATTTTGTTTGCTTTTGAATTGATAAATATGTACAAAGTATCGTCGGGAACATTGTAATTTTTTAATAAGTTCTTTCGCGCCAAATACCAATAATTGGTCCATCATTAAAGAACTACATATTGTCGGCCCAATAAGAGTGTGTTGGAGAGGAAGTGGTAAAGAAGATTAAAAAATGGTCTATCACTTATTGTCGTGTCGTTAAAGCCGTTGCATGCTATATCGGGAAATTTAGGTGTGTCACAAAGTATTACTTAATAAGCTAAGCAACTTTGGTATCCGAGGTCTGGCTCTCAAACTTATGTCTGATTACCTAATAAACATAATCCAACGAGTAAATATTGATAATAAGGTAAGTTCCGATTCGGTCGTGAAAGTGGGAGTACCACAAGGAACAGTATACTGTTCCTTGTGTACATCAACAATATTGCAAAAATTAATAACTTCGCTGGTCACCTCATATGTCATGCGAATGATACTACTATAATATTCACAGACAAAAAAAAAGGGAAGGTGGTATAGTCATTGCTGAATCCGGCATAGCTAAATTGCAATTGTTAACCCACCAATTGATTTTCTCATAAAATTGCATTTTTCAAACTGTCAAAAAAATATCTGTAAATGCCCTACAATAGAAAAAGTATCTTCAGTTAAACATTTAGGATTTACTCTGGATAATTATACAGGGTGTCTCACCGGGAACTGAATCGATCGATATAGAGAAAATTACGCATCAGACCAACTTGCTTATTTCAAATGGAACACCTTATGTATTTTAGGGTTTTCGAAAAGAGCATAAAATTCTGAGTCGAAAATATGTAGCATATCCTATACCTAAACCTAGCCGTTTCAGAGATATTTGACATTTTATAGAAAATTTGACAGGTGCAACGGTTTGCAAGAACCATTATAACTTTATTCGTGTAAAACATCCTCATTTGCTTCGTGTCACATAAAAAGAACACAAGGAAAACTACGTTGTACAACTAAAATAAGTTCAATAATATCATACTAAGTGTTCCGTTTTCCGCGATACATTTTGTCAACTTCAAACCGCGAAAACTTGTTTATGTCAAATAGAAGACCCTGTATTTTTTTTACGTCAAGTTGTGTAAAATTGCATTCCCTTTTTTCTGATATTAGCATTGTGGGGGTTAAAGTTACAACTTTTTGAAATATTTGCGAATTTATTAGAAATTCATGAATTGTTGCCAATCATTTCATCAAAATAGCCATGATTAGAAACAATCAGTCATTATCTTATGTCAAAAATGCCAGCACGTTTAAATTACGAAGACTTTTTAAATTTGTTTAGTATTTATGGAGAATGTGATAAAGTAATATCAAGAACTTGCAGCACATTTGCTACTCGATATCCAGAAAAACGGAAACCGTCACCAAACACTGTAAACGCACATTGGAAAATTTTAAAAATTATGGCTCTGTCTAGACAAAAATGCAAAGAAGAAAGCCTATTGTTGATGACGAAAACATTGAAATAGTCATTCTGGGATATTTTCATTAATTTCCAAGTATGTCATTAAGACAAGCTGCTCTGGAATCTGGACTATGCAAGGATTCAATTCACAGAATCTTATTAAAACATAAGTTTCACTCGTTTTCATTCCATATGGTTCAAGGATTAAAAGAAACAGATTAACTAAAAATGGACTTTTTAATAGACACAATTCGCATTATTGGAGTGACTCAAATCCTCATATGTTCAGAGAGCGAAACTTTCAGGAAAGTTGACAGTTCAATGTTTACTGTGCCATAAGAAACGATAGAGCGGTGGCATTACAATTTTATCAGGAAAATTTAAACGGTAAATTAAATTTTTTCTTCTGCTAATATGTATAGGTAAATTTTTGTTTTTTTTTAGGTGAAAGATAACTGAATATCTAACAAAATTTGAATAATAACTATTTAGAAAATTTACCTCTCGCCAAACATAGAAACATTTTTTATCAGCACGACGTTGCTCCCCCACATAACGCATATTTAATTAATAATTATTTACAAGAAAATTTTATAATCAATGGATTGCCAATAATGGACCTTTCTTATGGCCTCCTCGCTCGCCCGATTTATCAGTTCTGGATTATTTCATATGGGGAATTATTAAAAATAAAGTTTACGAGAGCCCATTAACAACCATTGAAGATTGTATGCAAAGAGTAAGAAATGCATTTCAAAACATGTCACAGGATTCAGTTAGAAGAGCTTACCCATGAGGAACTAATCCGAAGGTGCGAAAAATATGTCGAGGTTCGAGGGCGGAATTTTGAGCAATTATTAAATTAAAATGAAATCATATTTTAAATTGATCTTATCTCTACTATTTTAGTTCATGCCATATCTTCAGCTCGATTAATACGCATGTTACAGTGTTAGTGTTATTTTGCGTTTTTGTGGATCTCTAGTAGCAAATGTGCTGCAAGTTCTTGATATTACTTTATCACATTCTCCATAAATAATAAACAAATTTAAAAAATCTTCGTGGGTGTAATTTAAACGTGCTGGCATTTTTTGACATAAGATAATGTCTGATTGTTTCTAATCATGGTTATTTTGATGAAATGATTACAACAATTCATGAATTTTTAATAAAGTTGCAAATATTTCAAAAAGTTGTAACTTTAATCCCCACAATGCTAATATCAGAAAAAAGGGAATTCAATTTTACATAACTTGACGTAAAAAAATACAGGGTGTTCAATTTGACCTAAACAAGTTTTCGCGGTTTGAAGTTGACAAAATGTAACACGAAAAACGGAACACTTGGTATGATATTATTGAATTTATTTCAGTTGTAGAACGTAGTTCTCCTTGTGTTCTTTTTACGTGACAAAAAGCAAATGAGGATCTTTTACACGAAGAAAGTCATAACGGTTCTTGCAAACCGATGCACCTGTCAAATTTTTTATAAAATGTCAAATGTCTCTGAAACGGCTAGGTTTAGGTATAGGATATGCTACATATTTTCGACTCAGAGTTTTATGCTCTTTTCGAAAACCCTAAAATTTATAGGGTGTTCTATTTGAAATAAACAAATTGGTATCGACTTCCGGTATAAGCGGATGTGCCATCTGATTGTAATTATATTAGTTGGATTGGCCACACCGACATTAGCAATTATCTAAATTTTCAAAATTTTCTGATGAATACTTTTCTCTATATCGATCGATTCATTTCCCGGTGAGACACCCTGTACACGCTGGTCAGAACATATTGTTTACGTTAGTAAATGGTTGAGAGCCCTAATGCGTACATTCTCTGTGCTAAGAGAAATTCTCTCTAGAAAAATTCACAGGGGGGCGAGCGTAGGTGCGCCTTTACTATGTACATACTTCGGTATGCGATGTAAAGCAACGACAGGCGCAGTTAGTACTTGGATGGTGACCATTCCAACGGAAACCGCGTTCTCGCCTCACACATCTTCCAGCGGCTTGTATATCAGTGTATGCGCGGAAGCTATACAACCTTAGGCGAGGGTTGTATAAGAGATATACCATCCTTCGGAGGGGATGTAAAGCCGTCGGTCCCTTGTCTATTAAATGTTAGGCAAGTAAAAGATCCCTACTCTTCTTAAGGGAAGAGGTTCGGCAAAATTCCTGGTTGGGGGTAGCTCGTCTACAGGCGTCGGTGTTAGGCCTCAGTAGCGGAAATAGACCGACGTTAAATAAATGTATAAAAAAAAATTAAAAAAAAAAAATTCACAGATCTTGCATTCTAAGCAAGTGTCTTAGGCGTATTGAAAATATCAGACACAACTTTTTGTTTACTGTAGTAAAGTGCTTGGTTAGTTACAAATGATTAAAAAAAGAGAAAAGCTGTACATGCGAAGAGTCAGGTATTGCGCATAAGTAGTACATCTCCCATTATTTCAGATTAATTCAATACTACAAAGAAAGACATTTTCAGTTTATTTGCAATTGTTTATCTTACATTCACTATAATTTATATACATTATTCCATCTACTTGTCATTCATTATTATTATACCTAAAATTAATTTTTTTGTTAAGCATTTTATATATTATTAAGTTATATGTCTTAAGCATCATTCAGTATATTACTCTATATTCAGCAACTGTTTATTCGAATTTTGTTTGCAATAAATACGCGCCTAATTTTATTTCATTTCACAGTCAGCGGTTAATATTTCAGTCTCTCCGACTATAAGTCATAAATAGTTAGTTATCCTATAAATAACTTTATCTTCCGTATTCCGTGACCTGGCCGGCCGACTGGCCTCCACAGACCTTGCAACATATGCAAATCCTGAGCATGTAGCATGTCACGAAATAGTTCCAACGTTTTTTTAAAGACAGCTTCCATATTACACATCACGCCCAGAAGTATTTTCAATACTAAAGATTTAGTTATGCTTTACAACTTATTAGCCGAATTAATTATAAGGTACTATATTTTAACACAGGGTGGTGCTTTCAACACAACAATTAGCATCTTACAAACACCCCAAAATGTTATTCTGAAAATTATTTTCAGAAAAGAGATGCTTCTTTCGGCTAAAAGGTTGTATGATAAAATAAAAACGCTCAAAAATCTCTATATATATTTTTTGAAGTTAAGTTATTTAATTTAGTCCCGGTATACCTTAAACAGTTATCTGTTAAAGAAATTCTTAAAAAATTATAGATTGTACAATAGGCCACCAAAATAATTTTTACGACTTAATGACCTAACTGCCACCACTGCCATGGTGAAAAAAGAAAAACAATAAGATATTCGCAGCAAAAAGATTATCCAATAATCTTTTTTTAAAAAAAACTGTTAAACCTGATTCGAACGTCATCCTCAAATCACATACGTCATATTTACTAAAAAATTAAATTCAAATATTTGATTGTAAGAAATAAATAAGTTTTAATTGACTATCTTGCTAATAAATTATAATAACATTATTTTTAATTGTTCAGCGATGAATAATTAATTAAAAATCAGTAATAATAAAGATTATCATTTATTATTATTAGGGTCTTTTTCCTTTTGGTTATTTTGAAGGTAGGTCCCAATGCAACTTATACTTAGGTTTTTCTGAATAACACAACATCAACACATATACCCATTATTAAACGCCCATTGATAGAAGTATTTAATAACTTTATTTGATGTACTGTCGTGAGCAGAAAAAAATAGGACCAGTTTTTTTTCGAATGTAAATCTGTCTCTATTTGAATATGTAATGAGTAGCCGAAATAAAACAGATAGCACTTTTAATTTTATTATCTATTTCGTATCATTAGGGTTTTTTTATAATTGGATTTTCCTCGTCGGTGTAGGATAATAAACACAAAAATTTTACACTATGTCGACGTTTCGATTTATTTTTAAATCTTCTTCAGGGCTGAAATATACAGATAATGAGTAAGTAAATAAATACATTCAGTTTTTTAAAATATAACAAATACTGATTTTTAACATACAGAATTATTAAAATATAAATATAAACCTATAAAATGTTGTAAATGTCTCGATATATAGCTCTAAATTAAAATTAAGATATAACAAAAATTACGGACAGAGAGACAAAACGGAAAAAACATACACGTGAGCATCCTTACCTAGTGTAAAATATTCTTATGACCATGTCTTTTGATAAGTAATTCTTCGGCATTCCGCGGTCTCACATTTCGTTTTTGGATACTTCTTACGAGTAGTCCCCATACTTCTTCCGCAGGGTTAAGATTTGGACTATGACTGGGCCAGTTAAAAACATTGATATTGTTATCTTGAAACCAGTTAATTACGGTATGAACAGTATGAACGGAAAAATTGTTGAAATATGAACTCATTTTTAGGAAATAACTGTGACACAGAAGGAAGCATATTGTCTAAAATCCTAATATACGTTTCACTATTAAATCTTTCCACAATATGTCACAAAACACCAGGACCACGTGCCGATATCCAAGCCCACGTATTGACGGAAAATCTACCACTTTTATCATTGTTAGATATATATTTCTCATCGAATCAAGTATTCGGAGGGCGGTAAACACGAATACGACCGCTGTGTGTTGACTGGAAAGTTTTTCGTCTGTAAAGATTACATTGTTCCAAAAATTTACATCATGCGCTAAAAATTCAAACGCAAATCCTACTCGAGCTTCTTTATGTTCAGCTTTAAGTAAGTATTTCTGTGCTGCTGCATGACAGTGTAGCTCCGATTCTCTTACTCGCCGGCGACCAGTACAACTCGATCCAGGAAAATTCGTTTCTTCAGCAGCCTGAATAACTGAGTAAAATGGATTTTCTACTAAAGCATTTACCAATTGCAAATCTTGTTGTTGAGTTGATATCCTTCGTCGCCCTGATCCAGGATTTCTACTAATCGTACCGTTTATTCTCCATTTTCCTAAAATGCTACACACCGAATTTTTGTCAATATTATAACGCAGTGTAAGTTGTCTCATACCATCCATCTTCTGCTTTAGCAATAACTCCAGATTTAACTAAATTGCTTATATGAGGCATATTAGTTTTTTGCACACTTGCAATAAATTATCACAACTAACTGACAATGTCACAAAAATTAAAGTTAGATGTACACAACTAGATTTTAGCAAAATACCGTTATAAGACGTCCTATTTTTTTGCTCTCGACCGTACCACGCCTTCAGAATTTTACTAGAAATTACTTGGTTTCTTTTACTCAGATTTATAAAGAAAATTAAAAAATATAATTACAATATAAAATATCAATGTATAATATGTGTTTTACTGCTCTTTTTGCTTTTGGGCTTAGAATTTAATTGACTTCTCGATATTCCCAAATCGACCAGTATACTTTTCGTGTTTGTTCAGAGTCATTACCAATCGACTTCTATAAAATTTGAGAAAGTGAAAATAGAGAATAAAATCTTTGCATGTACAGGAAGCGACGAATGTCTGAGTAGTCGATTACAGCTGTATACGAAATGGTAGAAAAAATTCTCTGTACGATATTTCTCTTGTTCTCAGTTTGCATTCTTGTTAACCGCACGTACGTATCAAACATTTGAATAATGTACAATACATATTGTATAAGTATATATAAAATACAATTATATAAAGAAGAACAGAAAAATAATACACATGCCAATATAAATAATTAATAAAAGAACACACCACAGAAATTAGACAACCCCAAATTCCAGAAACCAGTGGCTTGTGCGGGAGGGGGTTACACATTGAAAAACGCGGACATATAACCATTTCTTCCAACAGTGCCAATGCCTAACCTAACTTAACCTAACCTAACCAACACGACTATCGGCCAGACATACATACACTTTGTATATAATGATAAAAATGATAAATAATATGGATATTAGAAAGAGATTTTTTCCCCGTTCCTATTGGTCCTAGGAAAAAAAGCAAAGTAATAAATCGAAGAGCATAAAATTCTACATAAAATATCTTCTACGCATTTTTTCCGTCAGACCAACAGTTTTCAAGATACAGCGCGCCAAACGCAAGCAAATAATGGTAATGTAGTGGTAGAGCGTTTTCGCACCTGTCTGCTTAAATGCGGACTAAGTGATAAGTGCAAAGTAATTTTAACATAAATATCCATTATTATCAAACGCATCGACACAGTTTTCTCCCACCAAATTTCATCTCCTTAAGACCTTTTGCGTGGCAAAACTACTCATTGCCTGGATTGATATAAGGAAGACTGCCAAACAAGAGAATTTTGATGTTGCGATATGCGATAAATCATGCCCATTACGTAGGATAAAATCAAGAGTGTTATTTACGTCACATGTTAGCGAGTCTGTTTGATTCACAAAACTAAGTTTTTTATCTAAAGCTACTCCACACATGTGGACGATCGAGTTAGAGATTCGTTATCTAAAAAGTAATATACTAGGTGTCCTTCGTAGAAAATATCATTACATTACATTTATGCACATTTAACGTGAGTTTGTTCTTGTAAAACCAAGCGCTAAGTTTAGTGATGCCATTTTATAATTTGTTAGTCACTTAGGTTGCAAATTCTATACAACAATTAAATATCATATAATAGACATATAGGTCACGTCCCATATCGTTGATAAACATATTCAACAAGAGTGGCCTAAGAACAGACCCTTGAGGCACACCAGAATCTGTTATGGTCAGTCGACTTTAATCCATTGAGCGTAACATGCTGTTTCCTGTCTGTTATGATTTGAACATTTGTGTTAGACTATTTGAGGCTCCAAAGTTAGACAGTTTTGCAACAAGAATATCGTGGTTAAGTCTATCGTATGCTTTGATCATATTAAAATAAATTACATCCGTTTGAACCTGCATGTCAGGGGATTCAGATATGTATTGTGTAGAACATGTTAAATTAGTTGTTGTGGAGCGGCCTTTCATAAATTCATGCTGTTAAGTGGAAATACTGTTTTTAATCTGAGAATAATGCAATTGTGCAGTAAAATTTCAAACACTTTGCCAAAGTTACAAATGATAGTGATGGTCAGAAATTCGTTATTTAATGTTTGTCACATTTCTTGTTCACTGGACATACTTTGGAGTACTTCCATATATCAGGGAAGCTACAGTATTTTATAGCAAAGCTAAGTAATGTTTTAACTGGACAGGCGAAAACATTGACACAGTCTTTCAACAATAATGCTGGACTCACATCTGGCCCCATGGTGAGCTTCGGTATTATTTTCTTAATGCTCCTAGAACTTCATTTTCCGCTAAGGAAATCATATTAACGCTGGTGTTATTCATTAAATACAAGTACAGTACAAGCATATGCCCTCTGAAAGATATAGTGATTAAAATCTCGGCCAAAAATATGTCGCTAACCCCCGGTCTATATAAGGCGATTTTATTCAACAAATACAGAGATATATACGGTCGGCCACTTCGGGCCGGTACGGAAGGGGGTTACACATTGAAAAAACGCAGACATACAACCATTTCCTCCGACAGTGCCGAAGCTAGGATTCGAACCCGGTGGTGCGATGTCCGTGTGATTATTCGCGATTGCCACCTCGCGCCTTAACCCACTCGGCTATCGACCAGACAACTGAATCTTTAAAATCAAAAGTATATGTATTATAGAAGAGATGTCCAAGGATGGACCCTTGAGGGACCCCTTTGTTAATAGATACTCCATTAGACCTCAACTATTCAAAACCATTATTTGCGTTCTTTCCGTTAAATATTTTTTTGCAAAGTCAATGGCATTATTATCAAATCCAATGTAACACAATTTAGCACAGAGGAGTCGATGATTGATACTGTCAAAATCCTTGCTAAAATCTAGTCAAATCAACGCCGAGATCTTACCATTATCAATATCATTTACAATATCATCATAAAAGTAAATAAATTGTTGGTTAAAATTCTATTTTGAGAATTATTGTAATAGCTTATTTGATTATGGCAGTCTGTAATATTATTCGCACAATGGTTAATATAGTCTAGTATACTTTAACTTGGCGTGTGTATGCATGAGTTAATATTTCCGTACGATTTCATTTTCTCTTATACACAAAGATCCAGAAATATTGTCCACGTAGACAATGTTTCTGGACTATTGCTTTAACTTTGTGTACAATATGGGAGACAATGAAATCGTACGGAAATATTAACTCATACATACACACGCCAAGTTAAAGTATACTAGACTATAGTAATTATTTATTGAATTAACATCAGACAAATGAGGAGGAATTCCATTTGTATTCCTAGTGTTAATTCCATTTTTTTATACAGTGTCCCAAGTATTTTTAGTGTTATTAGAATTTCTCAAGCAATATTGCACATAGGCATGTTTCTCACGTGCAATTGCATGGTTAGTGTAATTTTTAAAGTTCTATAATACTCGCAGTCTGCAACAGAACAAGTTCTTTTATAAACAGAGAAGGCCTCATCTCTCCTCTGCATCAACACTCTGTGAACAGGCGTTAGCCATGGAGTTGGCTTTTTAGCAAGTCTGCCAGTTACCAGAGAAGTATAGGTATTGAACAAGTTTGTTATTTCTGTACTAAAATACTCGATTTTAAAATCTATAGACCTTGAGTTTTAAAACGGCAACCAATTTATGTTGTTCAAATCTTCCATAAAAATGGCATTATCAAAATGTTTGAAACTGCGGAAAGTACTAAATTTGTATATTTTATTTTTCTTAATGAGCAAATGACAGAATTCGAGATTATGGTCAGCTAATCCACGTAGATAACTAGATCCTGAGTCGCTTAACTGCAACTTTCTATCAGTAACTATAATATCAATCAGGGTTTGTGAGTTTACTGTTAATTCTGATATATGTTGTACTAAATCATATGAATCCAGTAAATTTTTAAATTGTAAAACATTATTAGCATTGCAGTTAAGCATGTTTATATTAAGATCCCCCATAATCACTACATGGTCATATTGTGGCACAATATGATACTAATAAACAAATTATTGGGGGCCTATGTAGCACACCAACAGCGTACTTTTCTGTCTTAATATTAAAATTGACCCATAGGGACTCTGTTTCACCAACTGTATTAGTAAAATTAATCTCTTTAATCTTAATGAGACTTTACATAAAAAACAACACCACCATCCCTGGAACTTACCCTGTCATTACGTATAAGATTGTACCCGTTTATCCCTAATAAGTTACCATTATGTGCATTAAGCCAAGTTTCTAATGCTAAGCTAATGAGGGGGCTATATTTTTTAGGGCAATCGTTTGTAATGTTTTGGCTATAAGGCGGTTAATTTTGATGTTTTAATGAGTCTATTGATAAATTTAGGTTAATTGTGAATTATCGAGGTTGCATGAATTTTCTCAGAATTATTTTGGGAGAATTGTGGTTTTTGACTAATCTGAGTGCCCGAAGGACTTTTTTACTATGTTTTGACTAGGTGACCTTAAAGATTGAATTATTGTGTAAATTATAGTACTTTTGACCTTGAATATATTACTAATGCGTGGAACGTACTATAATAATATATCCTTTTTAATAAGATTTTAGAAATTGTTGCAAAATAAGCAATTTTTCGTAAAAAAGCGACTTTTCAGTTGGTTCAACATAATTAGATGTCTCTTGTCATAAAACTGGCAATTCTTATAGTAAGTGCATTAAAAAAGGCGTACTTTGATAATGTAGAAAAGATAAAAGTTACATTTCTTTATATAGTATATTTCGAGTATTTTCAAATAACTTCAACTGTTTTAAGTAACAAATTTTAAAAACATTATGCATGTATTCAAATAACTGTATCTTCGTCAATTTTTGTCATAAGAACAGAAAAAGTAAATTAAATATAATTTTACCCTCTACTAATAGGTATGCTTTGAAGTTTCGATATTTCAAAAATGAAGTGTAACTGACGCAATGAAAAGAGACAAGAAATGGCGAAAGCTGAACGCTGAATATGAACTAGATATGTTATATAATAATGTAATAAGAATATTATTTAGTATTTCTCTATATTTCTATAATTCATTTGTCCATGCTGTATTTGTTTTTGTTTCTATTTCAGTTGTTTGTTAAATTGTAAATCACGGAAGTAACAGATTTTGGAAACCATTACTTGTCGTCACTGCTTTCACTATAAACAAAATGACGAAGCAAAAATTATTTTCTCTGATGTAATAAGTACCGAATATTTTCTATTTAATTCAGAATGCATTCACACCTAGTTTAAAATGTTATAGGTTAGGGTTAAGAGACAAAAATCGGGGTAATAACAAATGAATTATATATATAACAAAATGTTTTTCATAAACTAGTAATTTTGAGTACAAACTAACATAATCAGAGTTTTCAGAAATGAAACGTTTAACAACTAGTAGTCAATAACTGCCAATAGTGTTTTTCATTCAAGAATTGAGCGATGAGGGACTTTCTAGTTAATGCTTTTGTAGTTATGAAGCTCAAAATATGTATTCAAAATGTGAGTAAACTGTAACTCTTTTATCATTACTGAAGTTCTTCGGCCTGAGAGCAATAATACATACAAGTTTATCAGATAGATATACAGGCTGTTCATTTTATCAGGGCCCTCGAGAGTATCTCACTTAATATCGGTCGTACAAAAAAAAATATTTTTACGAAAATTATGCCGATTTATATAACCTACAAAATGATTTAAAGACATTTGATATCCATGGTCTACTTTAAGAGTTATGGCGGAAAATATCGAAAATGCAGAAAACGTCTAGGCCAAATATCTCCGTTATTTGAAGAGATACGAGAAAAATTCTAAGGCGAAATTTTTTTATAAAATGGAGTGTTTCAACGAGGTTTTATCTAATTTTTTTCAAAGCCGTTGTATTTTGAGATTTACTCTTCAGTCTGTTAAAAAAATTATTTTGAAACGGGCGGGAAATGACGCCATTAAATAAAGTATTTTCCTCCCCTTTCAACGATATATCACATGCCATATTTATTCATTGGTAATACGTTAGTAATTATAAAAACATTTTTTTAAAACCAATAATTTTTTTTTTAACAAGCATTATACTTGCCGTGGAGAAGTATGATTAAATAAAACGATAAAATAATTCAATAAGTTGTACAAATCTTTGCTATAATAAAACATTAACACAATTAAGAAGAATAAAGTAAATTCAGGTAACAAAAACAAATTAATAATAAGGAGAATATAGCACACAGAACATTAATATGTATCTAATCCTCAAAATAATTTTTAAGATATCATATCAAGTGTTCAAAGTGTCCACCGCGATTTCTTATGCACAATCGAGCGCGGCGAGGCACTGCGTTTAAAGCCTTACTCAGCATTTCGGGGTTAACTATAATACATGCCTGTTGAATTCGAGCTTCTAGGTCCTCTACATTTTGCGGTGTCTTCGAAAACACCTTATCTTTAATATACCCCATAGAAAAAATCCATTGGGATTATATCTGGAGAACGAGGGGGCCATCGAATAAATCCATTGGTACCTATCCAATGTTGAGGCAAAATTCCGTCTAAATAATCTAGGCAAATCTGGGAATTGTGGGGAGGAGCTCCATCTTGTTGAAAATATTGAAAGTTGTGTCGATTCTCTAAAGGTAGGTCATCTAAGAATTCACTAAATTCATTTCTCAATAAGTTTAGGCCATGGATTTCAAATGTCTTTAAACCATTTTGTAGGTTATATAAATCGGCACAATTTTCGTAAAAATAATTTTTTTTGTACGACGATATTAAGTGAGATATTCTCGAGGGCCCTGATAAAATGGACAGTCTTATAAGTTTTTGAACTATGATCAATTACATTGTTTAACAATAAAGCAAAGACCGGAATGACATTAAAAAGAATTTGACGAAGAACAGAGCAATGTAAATGTCAAAAATGTAAACGTCACAAGAAGCAAGCATAAACCTACAATGCCTGACAATCGACTGATTAATAGTTTTCTGCTTTGTTATCTCCTTTGAACAATAGTGTACAGTGGACGCTTTACCCTGAAATACTGTTGCATATTTTCCTAGACTTGTGAGGAGTTTAGCTTGTGATCTAGTTTCCTATACCCTTCAATCATTTCGGATTTTAATTCACAGGCTATTCACAGGCGTACTTGAAAACTTACAGGGCAATTTTTACTTTCTGTCTGTCTTCCGTGTTAATTTTTGGTCAAAAATGACTTCAAGGTATTTTACCTCACAGCAAATTAACTTTCGATTCTATTGAGCGTTAGGGACTTTAGGTCTACAAGAACTGTTTTGCGCGTGAATGTTATGACTGTGATATTGTGGAGATTCCTTAGTACATCATTTCTATTTATAGGTCTTTGCGAACACTTCGATATTATCTTGGCAATTTGCTCCTTGATCGGCCATTATTAGTATATCCTATGCAGTAAAAGCTTTCTGCAGATAGATTTTGGAGGTCATCAACAAGGATTGCCCACAGCAGATCCCGAGGGGTATCCTCTACTCACCTTTGTATTAATGACAGTCTTGCCTAGATTGCACATTATAATCCTCTTATTTAAACTGGCTTTAATTCATCTTGCTACTGCTATTTCTTCGCTAAACAATGACTTTTTAAGGAATCTGTATAATTGATTCAACGCAATGTCTGTCAAGTTTCCGGGCTGGTATGCGCATTGGTGTCAACAAGAATGCTCCCTTGGCACTTCGTGCTAATGTAACTGTTACGTTCTGAGTAAAAAAGGTGCCTCACCCTCCGCATGTATAGAAATAATAATAATAATCGACTTTTATTTGTATAGTCATATATGCATAAGTTTATAATGAATAAGGTGAATTATTAATTAATTGGATGCAATCTGCGGTAGGTTCTTGATGAAACATACTCAATAGAATAATTATAAATATTCAAAATAATAGCTACAATACGCACTTGGTTTATTGTTTCATTAGTTCTTTTTTCTCAGATTTCTCTGACATATGTTTCGGCCTTGCGACCATTATCAAAGAGTCTTAAAAACTGACCTGAAAGTGGTGGTTCGCAGTATATATCTTACAAATCCACTACCCACCTAGAGGGGGATAATAACTTGATTTGCTATTTCTTAAAATTTAACAATACAGGCCGGAACTACGAATTTAATTTTAATTTTATTACTGTGTCTAGTACAGGATTGTTCATTAATTCTGTTTGTGTATTTGTAACGTTTTTATGGTTTCTTAGGGCCTTCTTAATTTCTAAAATTTCAAGCATGTCTAGGATTTTTCCTTTGTTTGCATTGTGCAAAAGTTTAACACTACTACCGTTAAAAACGTGATTTTGTTCAATGCAATGTTCGGCGAAACCAGTTGATTTTTTATTATATAAAATAGACTGTTTGTGTTCCCTTAACTTCATATCTATGCTATGGCCACTCTGACATATATATACGGCATCACATGTTACATGGCCTATGTCCATTTAACAGTTTTATTTAAAAACTAGTGTTTTGTGGATAGTTAGCACGACCTGTATATTTTTTGGATTCAGTTTTTGCAGGTGAAACTGTTTTCAACTAACAGAATTTTACATGTATAACTGCTAAACCATGTCACACTGTTTTATGCACTTAATTTTATATCTTAGGAACTTAGTCCTGTTTTTCTATTAACACTATTATGTATCTCATATCCGTTGTAATACAGCATTATTATCCCAGGAAACAATTTGTCTACAAAATTTAGTTACATCAGATATCTATTTTTCAATTTTTATATTTTTGTTTACTATGGAGTACATATGGTTATTTTCCTTACCTTCTCTCATTCTATATATAGTAAATCCTATAACATGTAATATGTTACTGATTTATCAATAATATCAATACGTTTTACTACTTATTTACATCTGTTAATATTTGTTGTTATGTATAAAATAGAAATTGCAAAGGCAAATCAGCTGGCATGGAAAATAAACTATTATTATAGATTCCTTTTATCGATTATATGCCACTACTTTAGTTGAGTATGGGAATCTACAAGGCAAGTTGGTGCGCTTAACGCAACCACTGACAGATGGCCATACTGGTACTATTTTTATATTTTATAGCTTTCAATTTCAATATGGAATTAGATTTCTCAAATTTTTTTGGTGGCGTTGTTTTCCAGTAAACAGGACAAAAAGTTTACCTTATCAGTAAAACTCACCAGGAAGTCATTTGCTTGCAGCCTTCGTACTGATTCAAACATTATAATTTTTAACTGTGGATTTCAGTAATTGATATTACAATTTTTATATCCCAGTTACAAAGTGTTGAACATACAGGTAATTTCATTTCATTATACTCATTAAAATATTTTAATTAATCTTCAAATTTTGCCTTTGATATAATTTCAATTATTTTTAAAATAAATTTTGAATTCAAAGTCAATTCTTTTTAATTTAATAAGTAGTTAAAATACTATATGTACCACATGGTTGTAAAAATATTTTTCTCTTTCCTTTTCATTTTTTTGGCAATTTATAGTCTAAGAAATCAGCTTACTCGTGCATAGCTAATAATAACTTGTGCATAGCTAATAATTACTATTGCATAGCTAAAACTTACTTTTGTACTGCTAATCAGCTTACTTTTGTATAGCTTAAATTAATTTCCTGCAGCTTTTGTACAGCTAGCTTAATATTTCGTGCAGCTAATTTAAATATATTTTGTACAGCTAACTAGCTTATATTTGCATAGCTAACATTGCGTAAATTTTGCATAACTAACTTGCATAAATTTTGAATGTGTTTATATTTGGTTAAATTTCCTACAATTTTCACCCCATTCATTGAGAGACGTAAATTGCCAAGGAAAATCTAGAATTCTTGCAATAAGAGAGAATTGTGGGCCTGGATTGCTGTCCCAGAACCAGCCACCTGAACCATAAACCATCTAGGATACTGGTATCAATTTGTCTTTTATATATATATATATTTTTTTTTACATTTCAATTTATCTCAAACCGATTTGTCTAATTTTCTTTCATGTAATATATTTTGTCATTCATTTTAAACTATCTTTTTATTTCTCTTACCAACAATTTCAGCCTGATCTATAGCAGACTGGTTATTCGAGAAAAAGAGACAATTTTGCTTATTTTACTATAGATGGTGCCCAATTTAACATCAATTTTTCTTTGTCTCCTTTTCTCGAAATAAACAGAAATCTGTCGCTTATGCTGTACATGTCAGAAAGGGTAAGTTTCTCCACTCTTACGAATGCTCTGGACCCACGGCTCTCTGCTCCGGCTTAAACCAGCTAGTCGTCCGCACATGTTGCCTCAATTCTTTCTCAAAAATAAATAATAAGAGAAAGGAGGTAACACACAGTCGTCACACTTTATTTCATATACCCCCGATTTTTTAATATCCTGTCTTTTCTTTATTATTAACCAACAAGCGACCTAAATTATTTCTATTCGTTGATATTGTATTAATACCTAATTTATTTAATCTATTACACATTGAGTTGCTAACCTTATTTACATAATTTATACTATGCCACTTTTTGTTTTCTGTATTTGGCGCGTTATAAAAATGTTTTTGTAATAATTTTCTCTCTTTATAAATAATTAAAAACCCTAAAAATAACTATTATACAAAAAAACTTGAATCTTGTAACAAAAATTTAAGACTGACTTGGAAATTAATAAGCCACTAACACACAAAAAAATAAAATGGATAATAATATAAATATAGTAGATCACAATGGCAGTATAATCACCTCTAATGAACTAAAAACAAATAAATTCAATTCTTTTTTTTTGCAACATTGGTAATGAAATCACCAGCTCAATACGGCCTCCTAATGTGGAATACGTTGAGCCGCAAACAAGAGCCCCAATTAACAGTCTACTTCCGCGACCTATTAATGATAGAGAGATAATAACATATTAACTCCTTAAAAAATGATAGTGCCACAGGTATGGATAAAATCCCAGAAACTAATAGAAAGATGCCATATCTACATAATAAAATCATTGGCTCATATTATAAACACAATTTTTATCGCAGGATGTGTTCCTGACCCTTTTATCAATCGTTACACTTATATACAAAAATGGCAACAGATCTGAAAAAACGAATTTAGGCCTATTTCTGTCATCAACAATTTCGCAAAAACCACTTTCGCACTAAAAACCGGGTTGAAGAATTTCTTGAAAAGAATAAAATTATCTCTTGTGCTGAATATGGCTTCCGAAATGCATCCTGCACAACAAATGCAATGTATAATCTAGTTAACGCCATCAATACAAATATGCAAGAAAATAAGAAATGTATTGCTGTGTTTCTTGACCTGTCGAAGGCTTTCGACACGGTGTCTCATAAAAAATTATTGAAAAAGTTAGAAAACATTGGAATTAGAGGCACCACTCGGGAAGCCTTTGCCAGCTATCTAACAAATAGACAGCAATTTGTAAAAATTGGGAATAAAATTAGTGAGGAAAAAATTATAACGATAGGCGTACCACAGGGCACAGTTCTGGCACCAATTTTATTCTTAATTTACATAAATAATTTATGTAAGCTACCCTTAATAGGACAAATAATTTCATATGCTGATGATACGGCAATCATTTGTAATGGGGCAAGCTGGACCGACGTTAGGAGGCAAGTTTCACAGGACATGAAAACAATTAAAGGTTGGCTAGATAAAAACTTATTATCTCTCAATATATCAAAAACTAAATACATTGCCTTTTCGATATATAATGCCAACTTCCCTAATTTTAGTGAGATAACCATTCTTGATAGTTCTGAAAAAATTCACTTCACAAATACATTAAAATATTTAGGTGTAATGATAGATAAGAGCTTGGGATGGCTAGAGCACACGACTTATATAAATAGCAAAATTAGGAAACTATCGTATAAATTCTACCAGCTTAGAGACATTTTAAATAAAAAGACTATTATGAACGTCTACAATGCACTGGTAGAATCTATCTTTAGATACGAGCTAATTATTTGGGGAGATGCCTATGATAACGCTCTAAATCAGGTGAAAGTTATGCAAAAACAGATACTCAAGATAATACTAAATAAAGAACCCACATATCCAAGTAACCAACTTTTCAGAGAATGTAACTGTCTGAATTTAAAACTATTATGTATACTTGAATGTTCAATATTCATCAAGAAAAACTCAATAAAATTTAGTACATCTATTCATATACATAACACAAAGTCAGTTTCAAATAAAAGTATGATTCCCAAATACAACAGAACTAAGCAACAAAGCTTTATAGATTACCTCGGTCCAATTTACTATAACCACATACCATGTCATATAAAAAATATGAATAAGCTAAATAAATTTAGGAAAATATTAAAGGATTATATTACGACCAATTACACAATTTTTAATTAACACCACTGAAAACTCCATCTCTATCAGCTTAAAACCACAGTCCACTCAACATATTTCTCTTCGTGCCATGATCTCAACTTATTTCTCTATGTCTGTTTGTTTCATAATATTGTTACTTTATCTTTATATTTTCTATTTTTTTTTCTTTTTATAAAATCTTGTTATTAAAATTAACAGCTTCAACTAGTTACAATACTTATCAGTAATTGTGTTACATATTTTGCGTATACAATCCCTCCCAGGGATTAGACGCATTATTATCTAAGCGTATACATAATTAACAATTATATGTATTTACTCTTAATAATAATATCTTTATTTACCATAGACGCTGGTGTTCTTCCAATGGCCCCAAAACATAAAGGAAACGATTTAATTTAATTATTTACATTTAAAATATACAGAAAAATATAAAAAGAAAATATATGCTACGATGCGTTGTCAGTGGTGTAGGTGGGAGATTTTTATTTTATAGTTAAATGATTTTGCTGATAACTTTTTAATGTCAGGGTCTAACTTGTTCCACATATGGATAGCGTTATATGTGAATGACTTTTGAAAAGCAGAGGTCTTGTGTTTAGGTATCATAGAGTCTTGCACGTGCCTTGTATTTAGGGAATGATTATAAACTGAGAAGTTATTTCGCAGATAACTGGGCTCACCTGTGGTCATCACTTTATAAATAAGACTATATGTGTGGGATATTCGCCTATGTTTCATATTTAAAATATGATTTTCATTTAGGTAAGGAGTAATGTGATTCCGAAAGGGAATATTGTAAGCAAGGCGCATGCAGGCGTTCTGAACTGTTTGAATTAGACGACATGAAGCGGCACTAATGAAATTATTATATACTACATCGCCATAATCAAGAATTGAGAGAACGAGGCTATTACATAGATGATATTTGACACTAGATGACATGCAAGTTTTATATGGGTACAAACTTTTTAGGCGACTAAAAGCTAGTCTTATTTTATTAGAAATATGCGATTGAAAAATAAGTGCGTCATCCATAATATGCCTAGATTTTTTACTTCTTTAATTTAGGTATTTCGTCATTATCAATTTTGACAACAAAATCAGATAATTTATCCCTGGAATATTTAGAGCCTGTTATCAATATAACTGACTTAGATGCATAACTTTTAAATTATGCTTTGAAGAAATTTTTTTTATTTTTTGTAAATCTGAGGAAATATTATCTTGTGCAGTTACTATATTATGTGGGCAAATATCAAATATTAATTGAGAATCATCTGCATATTGTACCATTTTAGAATATTCAACTTCGTCATTCATGTCTGCGACATATATTAAAAATAACAGAGGTCCCAAAATCGACCCTTGAGGTACACCTTGATTTAATAGAACAAATTTAGATGTATTAGTCTTATTATTTATAGTTAAAGCTACATAGTGTTCTCTTCTGGTTAACTAAGACTTAAAAAATTAACGCAATCATTAGAAAAGCCATAATAATGCAATTTAGAGATCGAAACTAATGGGTGGGAGAGAAGTGGCTTTATTGTTGTCTATGGTTTGGCAAATGTCATCAGCTACTTTTATAAGTGCAGTGGAGGTGCTATGATTTTTTCGAAAACCCGATTGTGTTGAAGAAGTCAAATAATTTTCATTAAAATAAGGGAAAATTTGGTTATGAATATGTTTTTCTAATATTTTTGAGATAGTAGATAAAATACTAATAGGCCTAAGATCTTTCAATTCTGTGGGATTAGCTATTTTTGCAAGAGGCTTAACTATTGCCTTTTTCCAGCAGTTCGGATATACACCATCCAGAATACAACTATTTAAAATATTTACAAGATGTTTTATATAAAATGGCAAACATAGTTTAAGATCTTTAACACTGATATCATCCGCGCCAACACTACAAGTTTTAATATTATTAATTATTTTATAAACGTCATCACTTGTTAATAATTTAATATTAAATTTATTATTTTTATTATTTTGATGTAAATTAGAATTATAGTATAGTATACTTTGTTTTGCAGAATCATTATCAGACGGTATAGAAGTAGATATGAAGAAATTATTAATTTTTTCTGGATCAGCAAACCCACTTGGAATGTTATTATTAGTTTTATTTTTTGTTAAATTTAGTTTATTTACCTCAGACCAAAATAATTTGGCATCCTTATTTTTTGATAACGAATCAAAATAGGCACATTTTTCTCGTTGTATAGCATGGTTTGTATAATTTTTTAGTTGTTTATAATACTCTAAACTAATGTGATTTTTGTTTTTCAAATATTTAATTTTAGCTTCATCCCTTATTTTCATAAGAAATTTGCTATTCTCAGTAATCCAGGGCGTAAAAGGTTTTTCTTCTATCTTTTTATGTCTTAGCGGAGCATGTTTATTTATTGAATACAAAACATTATTATTGAAAATATTCAACTTTTCATTTACATCTCTTACATAAAATATTCCGTATTGTTTACTCATTGTTACTTATCAAATATGTTTAATCGCTGTATTAATTTACCCAATAAACAATAAACAAACAAACAATATATTAAAAAAAATGTACCAAATGTATCACATAAGGTTTCGTATCGATTCATTCAGCGAGAGTGGGTTCCGAGTTAAAATGGTATCAGCATTCCACAAATTCCAAAATTTTAAAATACGTAAATCTCAATAATTATATTGGTGTCTATGGAGATATCGTTGTTCTCCGATAATAAATTTCGAGGCATATTAATAGCAATTATCATATATTATCTTTACCAGTCAGTTGTCACTATAAATAATTAAAACTGTTGTCATACATTAATCTTAATTATAAACTACTATAACATTACAAGCGAGAAATTAATTAATCGGTCAGTATTTATAATTATTACTAGTTGTCGCTATAAGAATGCCTCGTTTTAGTACCAAACAGAATTGTAACAACTACGGATGTAGAAACTACCACTAATTTGTTTATAACTAGATTTAAAAATTATATTGAAACAGTTAAAACAAAAAGTTTTGAAAAAAATAGATCAAATTGGATAACCAATGGTCTTATAAAATCGGTAAATAAAAAACAGAACTATTCAAATTTAAAAAAAATATATCCTAACGAATGTATAAATAAATTTAAATAGTACCGTAACAAACTTACTAAAAACTGCTATTATCAAAATGAAATTAAAAAAATTAAATAAGTCAAAAAAATTATGGCATTATGTCAAAGAATTAATATCTGGGGCAAAAAAGAGTAAGGATCAAATATCTAAAATTAGAAACCAGGAGGGCACAGTAACTAGTGATGAATTGGAAATGTGTAATGTTTTTGTAAACTATTTCACAAAGGTATGTAAAATACTCTCTGATAAAATAGTTCAATAAAAAATGATAACTTTTTTCAAAACATAAGGGATATCTCCAACTCAATATACCTGTCGGATACGTGTGAAAGCGAAATGATCGAAACAATTTCTTAATTAAAATCAAATAAAGCACCTGGAACTGATTACATACCATCATATATACTGAAGGAAATAGCACCTTTAAAGTACCTTATCAATAAATGTCCTGAAAAAGGCCACTGTCCATAGGCATTTAAAACAGCTCTTATAAAACCTCTCTACAAGAATGGTGTTAAACTAGACATGACTAACTACCGGTCTATTTTCCTTATCTCCAACATAGCTAAAATTTTGAGAAAATATTGAAAACTAAAATTACTAGCTTCTTAAATAGGTTTAATATTTTCTCAGAGGAGCAAAATTCAAGCAAGTCAACGCAAGATGCAATAGCCTATCTTACTACAAATATTTATATATATATGAATATCGGCAAACCAACGCTCTGCATTTTCGTTGACCTCGCGAAAGCCTTCAATTCAGTTAGTCATGTTCAATTATTGAAGATATTGGATTAATATAGGGTTTAAAGGCATTCCACACATGTTAATAAATAGTTATCTGTCAAATAGGCAACAATGTGTAAATATTGGCAACACCTTCAGTAATAAAATGACGGTAGAATATGGTGTACCACAAGGAACCGTCTTAGGACCAATTCTTTTTAATATGTACTTGAATGGTCTATTTAATTTACCCTCGAGTGGTGACACAGTATGTTTTGACGACGACACTGCCGTGATATACTCTAATAATAACTGGAGGAGCCTTAAAGAAAAAGCTAAACTCGATTTTAAAAATATCATCCACTTTAACAACAGGTTACTAACAGTTAATTATTCACATACTTGTCTGACATCCTGGATCAGCACACGAGTTATATTTACCTATATAAATAATTATATGTACCTTGCGCAACAGAAAATCACTGCGCGCAAGTACATTATGCCGTAAATGACCGAAAATGGATCGGTTTTTTATATTAAAGATTTTTTGAGTCATATCTCCCAAAAGTACATAAAAAAACCTACATTTTAACGGGGAGAGTTGTTGTATGATAAACGGCCATAAAGTTACAGCGTTTTAAAAATTTCGTAAAATTTTCGAAAAAATGGCATTATAGCCAAACTAATGGAGTTATTGACTTGAAATGTGGCAGGCTATTTGTAGGTATTTTAAGGGGAAGAATAAGAAATTCCATGTAAATTTTGAAAGTAATTTCCGGTGTACACGAAAATTACTTGAATACGTATGTATGGGTGTTTCAGTTAAAAGTTAAACATTATTGTATGGCAAAGGAAGAGTTTTGACGATCTAACACAAAAAATGTATCACTTCCGGTTAAATCAAAACTAACACCAAGATCCGGCTAAATTTTAAACACAATATTCCTTGTATTATTACACATATCGAACATTCTTATATTTTTCAATAACTATTCAAATAAAATGTATGACTGACTGATGGTCGAGAGGTGAGCGCACTTGCCTCTCACCCAAAAGTTCCGGGTTCGATCCCCGGTCGTGGCAGTGAAAAATACTGTGAGAGGGATTTTTCCACTATACACGGATATTGGGTGTGTGTCCCTTGTCTCTAAATGTGTAACCCCCTCCTACACAAGGCTCTTCTAGAGCCTTCCGGGATAAAGGGGGTCGTCATTACCTGTGGTGTATTTATTTATTTAAAACTGTGGCTAAAACTTGAAACTAGTAATATAATAAAGAAAATATTATGGGCTAAATGAAACTTAAAAATTTAATAATAAGCATAAATATTTATTATCAAGCTCGACACAAGCTCAATAGAGGTGAACAATTATGTAAATATGTTAGCAGAGAATAGTTATATATTATTTATAAATTTGTGCACGAGAGTAACTGAAACTTCACAAAGTATAATAGACCACATATTTATTAGACAGAATATACATCCAAATTCCTGCACTAAAATCAAACGTATGATTATTCAAACGGATATTACTGATCATTGCATTATTTCAATTATTTTTGAATTCACAGACAAAGATATATTCAAAAATGAATACAGGAAAAAAGTTAATAAAACTGATATTAAAAATTTGAATAATTTATTAATTACTAAAAAATTGTACTCAATTTCAAGATAGTTACAACATTTGTATCAATAAAATTCATACAAAAATCAAATGTTTTATTATTTTTCTAGATAATAGCCTGGCCTGGCGACTTTAACTGAAACACCTTCTATAATAAGAGATAATTAAAAAAACATAATCTAAAATTAAAAACAATTCTTTTTCGAACACTTATTTGATAATAAAAGACGATTTGAACTTGAATCTACGCGGCCGCTATACAAGTTGATCGTGGAACTGACACTTTCATGACGTACAACTGGAAAACCTGACAGAAAATTTGTAGGACAATTGGCCATTAGATTAGAATAGTGTAAAAATCAGCATGAGCATTTCTTGTTGGAAATCGGCGAAAAAATATTTAAAAAAATTATTTAATTGAAATAATGTTATATCCTTTTTGTTATAAATAAAATTGTTTTAAACAGTATCGACCGGGTTACCGTTTAGTAACATGGATTTCCATAATCGGGTACTATCTCCTGAACAAATTCCAGCAAAAAAAAATCAATCCAAATTTAATTCGAAAACGACTGCCTCCATACCGTCTAGTCTATTACCTGCAATACATATATTTCTTGTCTTATATAAGGTAAGCACTGTCGGTCGTGAGCAAAAAAAATAGAAGAGCTATTTCTTTCTAATATAAATCTGTCTCTATTTGAATATGTAATGAGTAACCGAAAATGATAATGAGAATGTCACAAAAATTAAAGTTAGATATACACAACTAGATTTGAGCAAAAATACGTTATGAGAATTGTTCTATTTTTTTGCGCACGACAGTACCTAGAAAAGTCTTTAAATTCACTTTTTGTTATTCAGAACCCCACATTACATACATGAGCATATGGGTAAAAGTCTTTCGTATTTAAATTTAAATAATCAGGAATTTTTTTTCAAACATATGGTACAAGTCAAACCATTATGGCAACGGGTAATACAATTTATTACCAAGACACACCAGGTTAAGAGGTCTTTCACGTTTTCCGCATAACATTAAATACCTATAGCATGTAAAATATTTCAGGTCGCGATGTTAGTCCGGTTATTTGCAGGCCAGTTTAGTGCAATCAATGGATACACTTTTTTTGCAAAAATGGCGTCATGCAATTTTTTTTATATAAAACGTTAAGGGGTGCCTCCTGAGTATTTTGCTGCAAATTCGCTTCATAGGTTTATTTTGATAGATCTAGCCGTTTACAACTTACATCGTGTAACGGTTAGGCATGGCTTAAGGGTGCGTTACAATGTCAAATTGTACGTACAATAGCCTCATTCTTATTTTACACAATTCTTAAACACGAGCCAACAGAATTCAGCATTGATTTCATTATGCAAACTAGCAAACTTATACTGTAATCCTAGTTAAAATTAAGTTTCCAAAATTTTCTCCTCCTTGATTATTCAACGTGAACGTGCCACTTATTCGTCCCAAATTGACCATAAATTGTTTTATATTCTACAAGGAGACTTAAATATTCAAATAAAATATAATACGATGTAGTATAAAATAAGATAACATGAAAAAAAGTAATAAGTCTGTATAATATTTGCTCCTATTAAAGTATTGTGTCGAATACGAATACCACTTTCACCTTGATAGCCAACCTATGCATGGAAGCTTTTGAAGAGGAAGTTATACGCTGCAGTGAGAATAAACCAAAGTTTGCCAAAGTGCTGGCTACGCTACGTAGACGATACGTTCATCATATGGCCACATAGAGAATTATCTTTATCTGTTTTCTTCGACCGTTTGAATAAACAGCATCCAAGTATCAAATGTACAATAGAGACCGAGCAAGATGGAGCTTTACCATTCTTAGATATATTAGCGAAAAGGTCACACAATGGCAAGCTGGCCCACGGCGTCTACAGAAAGAAAACACACACCGATTGTTACCTACATGCGACATCTCACCACCATCCACAACAGAAGAGAGCGTTAATCAGAACCTTGGTCGACAGAGCAAACACAATATTCGACGACAATAACAATCCCGAGGAACTACAGAATGTCCAACAAGCTTTAGAGAAGAACGGATTCAGTCAAAGTAATATACAACGAACAGTAAATAACCAGAAGAGAACAACAGAAGAAGAACAGCAACAACCAACAACGTATGCATGCCTACCCTACGTCGCGGGAGTCACAGATAGGCTGAAGAAAATTTTATTCAAAAAGAAAGTAGGTCTACGGTTTCGAACAGCAGATGCTTCCCTCAATCAAAGACCCTGTCCCCAGACTGTTATCAAAAGGTGTTTACCAGTTGAAGTGCACATGTGGTAACAGCTACATCGGACAAACAGGACGGAGTATCCAGTGCAGAATCAAAGAATACCAGAGGAATACCAGATTTGGATACACGGATAGGTCGGCGATAGCAGAGCATGTCCATAATAAGGAGAACCATAAAATCGACTACGAGAACGTCAATATATTAGATAGGAATACGCACTATTATCAGCGAATCATTAGGAAATCACGGGAAATTATGAAAAACGTGAACAACTTTAACAGAGAGGATGGGTATCGACTTAGTAATACGTGGAGACTGGTATTGCCCAGTACCAGCACCGTAGCAAGTCACGATCAACCAAACACGACGAATGAGCAGCGAAGCGAACCAAACACGACGAAGACGAAGCGGCGCCTAGGTATATAACGAGGAGTGTAACACAACTAATTCAGTTTTTAGAATTCTTCTGAAGAAGCTGACAGGATGATCAGCGAAACGTCAAGTCAAGTTCGACGACCACGGCAAGACCTGAAAGAAACTACTTCATATTAAATTTGTTGCACTCCACGATCTAATAGTGCGCTATTGCTATTGCAATAATCGTTTTCAAGGAGTAGAGTACAGATCTCTTTTACTCCTCGAGGGACAGAAGCCACTTTCTACACTTTAGTCTTCGAAAATGAAAATGAAAATAGCACTCTTAAATCACAAAATACTGAAATATGGTTTTTGAGATGAGAAAGACTCAAAGGTAATTATTTTATTTTCCATTGTGGTACAGATTGTTATTAAGGGTGTATAGAAAAGTTTCTACATGGCTCACTAATTTCCTCTTTATTAAATAACTATAAACATTTATGTGTTATACGCAAGCATGAATAACGTCTGTACATTTCCTGGTGTTCTAAATACCTACGTATTTACTATTCAAACTATACTTATATCAAACTATGCCACAACGCTTACGTGGTCCTAATAGCTAAATTCGGTGATTTACTAATATTTCGTATTTTATGCCAACTAAATGCGCGCAATCCACAATACTTCAAGATGTTCTGTGTGCCATCGAGGTTTTGCAAAAATTCGTTGTAACTGGTACATATAAACATAAACTCGCGTTGCAATTACAGTTCGTACGGTCCTGTACGCCGAATCTGGTTCCTAGATTGTTGTTGCTTGAATTTAGAAATGCTTTTCCCATTTTTCCATTTCATGGAAATACAAATCGTCATAACTCCAATTTGTCAAATAGTACCCTGTATGCTTTATTTTTTTTATCATATAGACTGGTAAATTTGCTTTAGACTGGTTTTTCCCGATTAAAAATTGAATATAAATTAAAATAAGTTGTAAGCTTTGTGTAGAAGTGAATTATGTGTCCAAAAAAAATACATGAGCACACAGCATCTGTCCTCCGTTTATTCAAAATAAGATACGATTTACGATATAATATACACAAAATGAAAAGGTAGATTTACTTTTAATTTACGGCGAATGTCAGAAAAATGCCCATGCGGCCGCACGTCTATATTATGAAAGATACCCCGATCGTCGTCAGCCATACCGGCAGTATTTTAAAATTCTAGAAGAGTCATTCTGAAATGCAGAAAATATTGAGGTGGCAGAGGACAGATTTATAGTAAGCGAAGAAATTGAGACAAATATATTGGCTTACACACATCTGTACCCAAATATTTCTACAAGAGAGTTGGCAATAGAGATAGATATTGGTCGTGAGACAGTAAGACGTATATTTAAAAAAAAACATAGTGTTAAATGCTACAAATACCAATTGCATCAAGAATTGTATGAAAACGACGGAAACAGAAGATTGATCTTTTGTAATTTTTTTATTCAACACGTATACTTAAACAATAGAATTTTATTTAGTGGTGAATCTCGCATATGGCATATACAATAGACATAATCTAGATTATTGGTCTAAAGAAAATTTACACGAAATGTTTGAAGGTAACCATCAGGATAGATTTGGAGTGAATGTGTGGGCTAGAATATTCAGTACAAAAATTATTGGTGCTATACTATTTCAAGGACTACTAACCGGCGCGTGTTACTTAAGCTTTTTGCAAAATGAAATAGAAAACAAACTGGATGAACTTCCCTGGAAGGTTTCAGAAATATGTGCTTCCAACAAGATGGAACTCCGCCGCATAATGCTGGTTTTGTGGGAAATTACCTTAGTGCAAAGTTTGAAAACCGGATAATATCTACTAATGGAACTATTAGGTGGTTTGCTAGGCCACCAGACCTAACTCCACTTGATTTATTTCTTTGAGGTTGGCTGCAGATCAAAGTATACTCAACGCCGTCTGTAACATTAGAAGAACTTCAAAATAAAATTTTAGATACCATAACTCCAGTCTCAAAAATGCCATAAATCCATAACTCCAGTCATGTTACAAAGTGTTATGAGAGAAACCATTCGAAGAGTAATTCAAATGTGCTTTTAGAGGGCAGAATATTAAAACATAATATTTCAGTCGCAAGACTCCTATAAAATCCGTATTTTACTATAAGGAACGTAACCAGACTGCAACCAACAGCTACTTTCCAGGCTATGTGCCCCGCCGCACGCTATTCTAAGAGCAAACAAGTGTTCTGAAATGGATGGGCGTTATTTTGAGCACCTGTTGCAGGTTTGGTATTTAGTTGTTTTGTATTGTTCTAATTATAATATTTATAAATTTAGTAAGTTGCTCTATAGACTTTCCTTTTATTTGAGTTTTCTATCACATGTATTATCCTCTTCAAAAAGAAGAAGAAGAGGATAAATACATGTGGTAGAAAACCAAAATAAAAGGAAAGAATATTCGTAGAATGCCAGAAATAACTTTCAAACAATATTTAGTAAGTTGCTGTCCATATAGGTATCATAAGTTATAAATTATGTTGAAGAACATATCGGAGAATATCAAGGGGGATTTCGAGGCGGTAGATCTACAATTGTCCAGCTCTTTACTGTCCGTCAAATACTGGAAAAGACATGGGAATATGATATAGGAATATACCAAGTATTCATTGATTTCAAACAAGCATATGACAACATACATAGAAAGTCCTTATATCAAGCCATGAAAGAAATTGGGATACCAACAAAGCTAACAAACCTGGTAAAAACGACAATGAATGATACAAAAGCTAAAGTCAAAATCCAGCAGAAAATATCAGAAACCTTTGATGTAAACCAAGGGCTCCGGCAAGGGGATGGATTAGCCCCAGTATTGTTCAATATTGCCCTACACAAAGTTATAAGAGAAATGGCAATAGACGTGAATGGAACCATTATTAATAAGGAAATCCAAGTAATTGCATATGCAGACGATATCAACATAATGGAAAGAACAGAAGGAGCAGTGAGAGAAAACTATGAGAAATTGAAAGGGAAAGGAAAGAATGTAGGGCTTGACATAAACATAACAAAAACAAAGGTGATGGAAAACAAGACAGGGAAAAGAAATGGACAAAACTGGTTGATTGGAGACGACAACATAGAGGTAGTTAAAGATTTTACGTACCCCGGAAGTATAATTAACAATAACAATAACAATAACATGGCCCAAGAAATACGGCACAGGCTAATAAAAGGGAACAAAGCACTGTATGCACTGAACAACATATTCAAATCTAAAGTAGTGAATAAGGACACCAAAACACTAATATATAGAACACTAATAAGACCGGTGGTGACATATGGCTGTGAAACGTGGACGTTAACAAATAAAACTGAAGAAATGTTAGCCATATTCGAAAGGAGAGTACTGAGGAAAACCTATGGGCCAGTAAATGAAAACAGTCTATGGCGTATCAGATACAACTATGAACTAAAACAGCTGTATAAAGAGGTAAACATAGTGGACTATGTTAAAATCCAACGGCTGAGATGGGCAGGCCATGTAGAGAGGATGGACGAACAGCGTATATCGAAGAAAATTTTAAAAGGGCAGTTTGCAGGCAACAGAAAACGGGGGCGACCGAGGACCCGTTGACAAGGACGCCCAGGCATTAATGAGGGTGAGGAATTGGCAAGTGGACGCTAGAGATAGGGCGGTTTGGAGACAAAAGTTAGGGGAGGTCAAGGCTCAATAGAGCTGTCGCACCACAGGAAGAAGAAAAAGAAGTTATAAATTGGTTTTGATTGTGTGAATTTTTGTTTCTTTGCTAATGATTCATCAAAATTTCTGTTATATTTATCAAAATAAATTTTCTCTAATTACAAATAACTCATTTGTTTTTCATAGCCTACTGCAAGATATGGACACATAATTCGAAACGCTTCTACAAAAAGCTTAATATTTATTTTAATTTATATTCAATTTTTAATCGGGAAAAATCAGTCTAAAGCAAATTTACCACTCTATTCTGATAAAAAATAAAACATACAGGATACTATTTGGAAAACTGGAGTTATGACAAATAGAATTTTCATGAAATGGCAAAAATAGGAAAAACATTTCTAAATCCAAGCAAATTAACAAAATAGGCCAAATTTACATTTAATTTGTTGAGAAATACCCTATTTTTAAATTCAAAGATTTTTTAAAATTTGTTTCTGAATTCCAAAGTCAACTAGAAATAGCAAGTAAATGCCATTTCCAAGGTTATTTTTCATCCGATTTTAAATCTGAATAAAGCGTTGGAGAGAGAAATTACAGCTTTATGAGAAAAGTGACTTAAATATACAGGGTGCTATTTAAAATAAGAAAGTTGTTACAATTTCCGGTCATCAGTGATTTTTTTTTACCACCGAATAGTCGAAATGTGGCCATTGATACTTGTATTTGATTTTCCAAATTTCGGAATTCTATTTTTAAAACTGTAGAAAAAAGTGTGGGAGTAGGTACTTTCGGGGTCACCCTCTATAGTGTAACTGACGATGGTTAATTAATAAATAATAATTAATTGAACATAATTTTGAATCACTAATTTCATTATTAATTTCTTTTTCGTATTTGTGTAGACTTATGTAATATATCATTATTTTATGGTTTTATTTTAAGTCTACATTTTTTTTGACATGATGTTATATAATATGTATAAAATAAAACATACCTACCATACAATTTTAGATTTAACATTCCAAACTTTTTAATTAGTTTTACCTTGAGGTATTCTTGCAGTTAAATTTATTGATCACAAGATATATTTTGCATAATATTACGGAAACCTAAGTTGATAAAAGTAGGAAACCTGTTTTTAAATAGCACATTTGGGCATTCCCTCTGTCATATTACAACTCTTTTCGTAGGAATTTCCGGTCATTACAGTAAACATGCCAAAAGTAACGTACTCGCCCCTGGTTAACACGTGTCATTTTTTAAACCTTCAATAAGCATCCTTGTTTTTACGCATCGTTTTAAAACCAAAGGTTATGTTTACGTTAGAAACTACTCTAACCGGGCTACTTTATCTCCACGCAAAATGCAAGACACTTTCACTATCGTTGGAATAAGTCGGTCGTCGGACGTCCTTGTGAACGCCATTACAACTTTTTCTTCTATCTTTACGCTAGCTATCACACAGATCCATCTACTCTCAGGTACCAGATAGCGTGCTGTCGTAATTGTTTTCTCTAAGTAGCGGTAAATATTATACCGGAGGAAACAAGAGAAAAGTTAAACATGATGTTCACAGTCGAGTCCTTAAAACGTCTTTTAATCTTCAGGGACAGGTTCGCTTTTGATGATTTTTTAAAATGTTAGTTTGTATATACAGGCTGTCCATTTTATCAGGGCACTCGAGAATATCTCACTTAATATCGGTCGTACAAAAAAAATTATTTTTACGAAAATTGTGCCGATTTATATAATCTACAAAATGGTTTAAAGATATTTGAAATCCATTGCCTACTTTAAGAGTTATGGCGGAAAATATCGAAAATGCTGAAAACGTCTAGGCCAAATATCTCCGTTATTTAAAGATATGCGAGAAAAATTCTAAGGCATACATTTTTTGCAAAACAGAGTGTTTCAACGAGGTTTTATCTAATTTTTTTCAAAACCGCCGTATTTTGAGATTTACTCTTCCACACAGAATATTAATATTTATCTGACCCTCAAAATAATTTTTAAGATATCATATCAAGTGTTCAAAGTGTCCACCGCGATTTCTTATGCACAATCGAGCGCGGCGAGGGACTGGATTTAAAACATTACTCAGCAATTCGGGGGTAACTGTAATACATGCCTGTTGAATTCGAGCTTTTAAGTCCTCTACATTTTGCGGGTCGTCGAAAACACCTTATCTTTAATATACCCCCATAGAAAAAAATCCATTGGGGTTATATCTGGAGAACGAGGGGGGCCATCGAATAAATCCATTGGTACCTATCCAATGTTGAGGCAAAATTTCATCTAAATAATCTAGGCAAATCTGGGAATTGTGGGGAGGAACTCCATCTTGTTGAAAATATTGAAATTTGTGTCGATTTTCTAAAGGTAGGTCATCTAAGAATTCATTAAATTCAAAAAGTTTAGGTATCTTTGGCCACTGAGGTGACCATCAAAAAAGTAAGGACCTAGTAAATTGGTGCCTAAAATACCTATCCACGCATTTATTGAAAAACGATTTTGAAACCCAGTCGGTCTATGCCAATGTGTATTTTCAGAAGTCCATTTGTAATGAATATTGCGATTAAAAATCCATTATTGGAAAAATTTGCCTCGTCGGACCAAAGTATTTTACTACATATTAATGGATCGGCACGCTTCTTAATTGAAAAATAATTTTTGACCACCCTGTACATTTTTAGGAAAAAATTAATTACATCCAAGTGGCTGGGAGATAATAAATGCTAACATAGGAATGAATAGAACCTAGAAGAGGCTTCAAAAAATGTACTGATATACATAGTATTCCATTTAAAACAAAGGCACTTGGTCCTGTAATTTCGTCTTGGCTCGCCCTGTATGTTCGAAAATAATTTCCAGTTATAGACTTTTTATCTAGTTTACTTGCAACTTTTTAAAAAATTTCTAGCTATTGTGGAACTCGAGTATCGAGGTCTGACGCACTATTACCCCACCCTGTATAATATACCAGAAATTGGATAAGGGTTACCAAGTATGTGGCATTACATACAATTTTAGTAAGGCATTTGATAGTATAAACTTTAAGATTGTACCGCTAAAACTTAATTTTTATCAAGACATAATATTTATCTCTTAAAATAGAGAATGGAGTTCCTCAAGGTTCAATAATTGGGTCTCTTTTCTGTCTGCTCTATGTTAATGAATTTCCAGCTATCATTCAGAAAAATAGTATACATTGCATAATGACTGCTTTACATCAGCAAACTTTCAATTACTTAAAGCAAATCCTAGCATTAACCACATTTCAGATTGGTGTAAGTTAAATTCATCCTAATTTAGAGATCTATCAATTCAGGTCAGAGTTATCTATCAATTTTTTTATAAGCAAGAATGCAATACCTTTGTAAAATACGGCTACTGACATAGAATATGTTAATGTAGTAGAGACCTTGTCGTTATTTCTGGATTCTCACTGAAAATATAAACTGCACAAGGTTTTCTGAGCAAAAAGTTGCCAACTAGCTATTTTTGCCTTAAATCAATGTTAAATGAAGCCCTTACTTGTTTTGTGTCAAAATTGTCACATGGAATCCGTTTGTGCTGTAGTTCCACCGATTCAATTTCTTGCTTTAAATTATAAAGAAGGTTATTCGAATTATGCTTGGTTTAAAGAAATATGTCTGTAGGAACCATTTTATTGACTACACTTGAAATCTTACTATGCATTGAAAAACAAATATTTATACAATTTTGCTAATTCTGTATCACAATCACGGTCATTTACTAATTCTGCCAGGACATAATATCTTATGTAGGGCCAACGATATTTAATAAATTGCCAGCTGTTGTAAAGAATAATTCATCTAACTAGAATCAAATCATTCTTAATGAGTAAGGCAGTCCTTTCGGTTGCAGAGTTCATAATTGATGAAATTACTCTATAATAAATATTATAAATATAATAATTTTACATATTATATCAAAAGATACACTGAACTGTTGAGGCATAGACTTAATCTTCCCAGCAGTGACATATTTCATATTGCGTAACGACTCCTCTCAGTTACCGCCTATCTACTTACTAAATATTATTTTTAAAAAGTTGAACAAACAATCCAAGGTATAACATTGGCGCAGCCGATAGGATCTGGAAAACTTCACAGTTTGGTAAGTGAGCAAGGGCTGCCCCCAGGGAGGTGTACTATCTCCACTACTGTGGGCAACCCTGGTTGATGAACTCCTCGGGAAACTTTCCACAGAAGGCTTCAATTGCTTAGGATATGCTGATGATCTAGCACTAGTTGTTAAGGGGCGATTCGCGAATACAATAACGGAGCGTTCGCAAAGAGTCCTAAATGTTATCGACAAATGGTGTTGTAAGGAAGGACTCTCTATGAATCCCCACAAAACCACAGTTGACAATTTTATACGGAGAAGAGCACTGCAAGGCCTAAAGCCCCTAAGGCTCAACGGAGTGGAAATTCCATTTGCCTGTGAGGCAAAATATTTAGGAGTCATTTTTGACCAAAAATTAACATGGAACTCTCACATCCAAAAAGTCACACAGAAAGCCACAATCGTCCTAGGAAGATGTAGGCGAATGTGTGGAAAAACTGGGGGCTAAATCCCGAAATGAACCTGTGGTATAACCACAAATTCATAACACCAGGGTAGTGGGACCCATGATAACATATGGATCAGTGGCATGGTGGACTAAGACGGTGCAGTCAGGAGCAATAAGGCTGTTAAGTGGCGTACAAAGGCTGCTTGCCTGTGCGCCACGGGGACTATAAAAACTCCTCCTACGGGTGTACTTGAGGTTCTCTTGAACCTACCACCATTACTTATATATTCATACAAGGCGAAGCTCGGTCAGTGGTGCACAGGTTAATGCAAGGTCAAACGCCAATTTGCAGGCAACACGGGACGGAATACCAGAAGTTATACTCGGAGATGAGGGCAGATCCCATTCTAGGCATGCCCACGGACGTAATGGTCCCAAGGTATAACTTCAACAAGAACTTTCAGACTGTAATATCAGACAGGGAAGACTGGAAAAACAGTCCTCCCATAACAGCACAAACAGTCTGGTACACTGACGGCTCTAAGACAACAAGGAGTCGAAGTCGGGATTTACGGGACAAGGTCAAAAGCCAGTATCCCGATAAGTCTAGGGAAATATTGAAGGCTAAAGTGATCGCCATACACTGTTGCGCAAGGGAGATAATAGGACAAGACACTGTTAACCAGTCGATCGCTATTTTCTCTGATAGCCAAGCGGCAATAAAAGCAATCAGTTCTATGCAAATCAACTCAATATTGGTGTGGGGCTGTTCGACGGCCCTTACAGAGCTGGGAAGTCAGAACAGAGTAACCCTAACTTGGGTACCAGGACATGAGGGACACGGAGGAAACGAAAAGGCTGATCAACTAGACAAGGAAGGCGCGCTTGAAGCCCCAATAGAACCCGAGCCCTTTTGTGGTGTCGCAAAGCCATGCATACGAGCATCCATTAAGGAATGGGTGCAAAATAAATCTCTGGAATGGTGGAGGAATCTCCCAAGACAGAGACAGGCCAAAGAGTTCATTAAAGAACGTTCGGCCAAATTTACGGAAGATCTACTAAGCCAGAATAGGAAGGTCATCAGAGTAGGCCTTCTAACTGGGCACTGCCGGCTCAATAGACACACGAGTCTAGTGGGCCTGGCAGAGGACGCATCATGCAGATTCTGTCAAGAGGAAGAGGAAACCTCAGTTCACGTATTGTGCCACTGTGAAGGCCTGGCGAGACTGAGATTCTTAGTACTTGGAAAAGAAAAACCAAAGGCGGACAGCTATACAAAAGGGCTTTTATCAAAGCTGTGGAATCTAGTACAAAGGACAAAGCTGGATGAGGTACTATAAGGAATGAATTCTAGGAGCACCACCATTGACCTGAAAAGGTCGCGGTGGTAAAGGCTAAATAACCAGCTCCTTTGTTAGTCTAATCTAATCTAACCTAGCTGGTGAAAAACATATCGGACGGAAAAAAGGAACATCTTAAAAGTTTGCCTAATCTTAAAAAAGGAGTCACCATAAGAAGGAAAACTTCTACGCTGTGGTGGTGAATTCCAATCCTTTGTCCGTAAAGAAGAAACAATACTTATATTTATGAAACAACATATTTATGAACAAGTAATCCAAGATATAACATTGGCGCAGTCAGTATGATTGAGAATATTCTACGCTTGAGTATATTAGTTTTATTAGTAGAAGGACAGGGATCTCTTTGTACGTTATTATCGAATTCGTCGCCATAGTAACAATACATTCTCAAAAGGATACTATAGTGCTGAAAATATACCAACAGGATGTTTACGACTAATTTTGTACTCTTGTCTGCAACTGCGCACGCTTGCTTATATTATTTCACATTTTTCATTTTAATTGAATTAGTACCTTTTTAATACCATATTTTATGTTTAGTCCAAAAGTTACAGTACACGCATAAAGTTTTTTTGTAAGAGGGAAGTTGTATCAAAGAATACATTGGAGTCCTAAGACATACGCTTAGCCTTCTGACCATTTCACTTCACTTCACTCCGCCTACTACATTCAACCGCGAAAAATGTCCCTATTTCCTGGACTAATAGTCGATTTAGTAAAACCGAAATGTTCACAGCTTTATATTAGATATCTTATATTTTTCTAGTGTTTATGTGGAAGAAAATGTAATCACTCTGTATAAACTACTGGCAGCAGGTAACATAGAATTTTATAATAAAATAGACAGATAGTTTACGAGTTATTTCGCAATGGAGAATAAAATTTTCACAACTATTTAGTTAGAAGCGGTCTTGTAATCAGGAAAAATTCTTAATTGCATTCGAGGCATTTAAAAAGGCGGATCATTAACAATAATATGATAAAATTTATGGGGTGATAAACCTACTTACTGAATAAAGAATTTTGAACGTCTTAATCAATACCTTGTTTTGAATTGTTAGCTCGTCATTTAGGTATTTAATCAATTATGGAAATTTTGGGCCATTAAAAAATTAGATAAACTTGCATTCGCACATTAATTTTTTGGGGAACGAGCTACCGTTCTACAAAATATTAAATTAACATATTGAATTAATGATTAAACAATTAGGAAATTATTTAAATACATCAAATATTGTAGTTCGATAACAGTCTGACTAGTCCTTAAATGTATGAAGTGCTCTATAACCAATTTGATGAATATGTTCCTAAAAGAAGAGCAACTTCGAAGTGTGAATATCCTGTATGGTATACTGGACAAATTATACAAATAAATAAATAAATAATACCACAGGTAATTACGACCCCCTTTATCCCGGAAGGCTCTAGAAGGGCCTTGTGTGGGAGGGGGCTACACATTTAGAGACAAGGGACACACACCCAATATCCGTGTATAGTGGAAAACTCCTTCTCACAGTATTTTCCACTGCCACGACCGGGGATCGAACCCGGAACTTTTGGGTGAGGCAAGTACGCTCACCTCTCGACCACCAGTCATATGATCAAATGATTAAACAAATAGAACAACATCATAAAAGATATATCAAAACTAAATTGTTATATTGCAAACAACGATTTTGTACCCTGAGAAAGGCAGTCAAGTTTGAAATTAATAAAGCCTTAACTAACTGTTTCCATGCGGTTGAAAACGACATGGAGCACGATCCTTCTCAACTGTGGAATTATATTAATGTTAGAAAAGGTAGCACAAGGATACCTGGGCTAATGGTGTATAAAGACACGGAATTTACTGCTGCTCATGATTTCGCAAACGCCATCCCTTCTTATTTCAGCTCGATGTAGTTAAAACCATCACCTGAAGATATTCATGCCGATTCATATGTGTTTAATGATAACTTGCTTTCTGTTAGTGAAGCGAGTGTTAGTAACATCTTTGAAGCAATGAAAAAGCTTAAACCTAAATTAATTATGGGTCCAGATTTAGTTCCAGCCTTTATTGTAAAAGACTGTACTTCATGTTTTGTTAAGCCCCACTGTTATATCTATAATTTTTGTCTCACATCTACCACATTTTAAGATAAATGGAAATTATCGAAAGCAATTCCTGTATTCAAAACAGGTGATACGTGCTAAATAGAAAATTATCGACCTAATAGCGTAAATTGCAACTTCGCCAAATTATTTGAATCCATTATTGCATGTTATGTACAATCACGTATCACATTGTATTGCAGTAGAACAACATGGTTTTATGAAACTTTACATAATATACATTTGATTTTGATTAGGTGGATCACCCTACCTTACTTCGTAAGTTGTGTGGTTACAGTGTCTCGGATAATCTAATAACGTTTGTTAACCCTTGTTTAACCGATAGAATGCAATAGTCGACTGCATGGAACAAAGGTCATTACCCTATGCAGTAACGAGTGGTGTCACCAAAGGAAGTAATTTGGGCCCATTATTAATCTTGCTCTTTATTAACGATCTTGTTAAGGCTATTCAAACGCCTAAATTATTACATACAGATGACCTGAAAATTCTTAATATCATAGATAACTTCAACAGCGGTTTGTCACTGCAGAATGAGCTTAATGAAGTAGTTCAGTGGTGTGCTAATGTTAAAGAACACGATAAAACCCTCGGTGTACTTTTCGAAACTGTAACAAAATTCGACGACAACGAAATATTTCGCATGAAAAGCGTGCTTCACGTAAAAATATCGTATAAGAGGTTTTTAATATTTTTAATCATATTTTCGCTCTACGGAACGTTTTTTATGTCAAAATTTCAATAACTCATCAAGGAGCGTCATTTTAGAAAGTGTAGTAAATGTCGCTGCACAGTGACGTAATGTCGCCCCGACCACCAAAATTTAGAAACAATAACAAAATTTGACTTCAATTTCGGAAATTTCAAAATTAAAAACCCTTTTACGAATCCACGTTGCTAAGCACTGCAACTCATGCGTGGTGTTAAATATGAGGATAAGTTAATCCAGCTTCTATTCAAAGTATATCGTAAGTTTTAGCGAAAATAGCCTTTAGCGACATGGGACCCCCATCATTTCCTAGCAGTCGATTTTGACGGGAAAATGATGGGTTTTAACGGAATTTGCCCTAAACCGGTTCCTCAGTGATTCGGTGTCAGAAAAGTATCTTTGCCATGTACTCATATGTGCATGGGACCGCCTTGTCTGAACGTATGAAATTGTAATTGCAGAATATAATTCAAAGTCGTTGCGGTTCAAGCATTTTCAAGCTCCGAGGAGCGACCAAAATTGGTATTGAACTAAAAATACGTGAATAGACAGGCAAGCAAAAGCCCACCAAAAATTTATAAACATTGAACTTTTCTTGAATCTTTTTGTGTAATCGTTAGCTCAAAAACCGCATATTGGACGGTAGTTGGTACATTATAAGTCGTTCCGTTCCGCACTATGTGTTGTACACGGGCCAGACTATAGTTTGTCAAAAACATTTTTCTTGAAATTGTTGTAAAACATGAATTTTTAAAGAGATTTGATATATTTTTTTGAACTTTATATTGTCTTTTTCTTGTGTTTTCAAAATTCCCTTTCAGGTTTAACTTTAGGAAAGTGTTAGTACTTACTGTGTTAGATCTATAGTGTTACGACGTCCAATTGATACCATCAGAGAAGCATAAACGAACAGTAAGTATAAATTTTGTATTATTCTCGGTCTGAAACAGTCGTTTTGAACCCTTATTTTGTGAACGTTAAGATTCATTTTTGATAAATATAGTAAAAGTCCTTCAGACGCAAAAGATGGATCGTTCACACTAACAACAACCTTTTAGTTTTTTCGGGACTTGATTAAAACAGACAGTATCCTACTGACTTTTGATCAGCATGACATAAGCTACCTGTGCGTAAATTTTAAGCCACTTTTATAGAAACCAAACTTCCATAAGGATGCTGCGAGGTCTTTTAACAGTGATAACAAAATGAAGTGTTATTTAAATCTTCTGTCAAAATTTGATAGAAACATTTACAATGTCATAACACCTGTCTCCAAAAATGTGTCTGACTACAAAATCTGATTTGAAAAAGCAGAATCTGGTTCATGGAGACTAAAAGAACGTCGATGTTCTTTAGATCTAATATCAAACGAACGACAAGTTTGATCAACATAAAAGGTATCTAAGCTGAATTTCTAAAATTATATCAATCTTGCAATTAATCCTGTAGCAGAATTAATTAATTTGATAAAAAGTACTTACTGTGGCTAAAATGTTGAGATATAAGCATTTGCACGGGCACGCCATCCTTCTGCGCCCTATTTGGATCGACTCCAAGAAATTGATTTTTGGCATATTGTGATAACCTGAAGTACTGTTTATAAAGTCCCATCGTATTGTACCCAGTATGGGTATCCTGAAACAGAAAGAAAATATTGTTAAAGATTACAGATACGCTATATCTGTTGTTGAAGTTATTATAAGGTGAGCATAGATATGTCGAGAGAGTTCGTGACATTTCAGCAGGTTCTCGAGCCTCTTACTAGCAGCTCACGAACTGCTTACAAGAGGCTCGCAATTTGACGCTCACAAATACAGAGCAGTCCATATGTATGGAAAATAGGTTAATTTGAAATTACCATTTCTTGACATGAAATTAATACCCCCCGCGTTCACCACCTCTAAATTATGACTACCCCCGAAAAATTTTAAATCAGAGAGGGAGTTGTGCGGCACCTTGTTCGAGGTGAGGTTAAATAGATAGATATTTATTGGTGTTTTTTACATTGGAGTATTTACACAAGTCCTTGCGAACATAAAATATTAAAAAAAAACAATAACAAATATGCAAAGACAATTAATTAAAAATAACAAATAAAAAATGTAAAGAACGATGCCAAATAGTTATACGAAACAAATCTAGTCAATAGCCGTGTGGGTTAAGGCGCGAGGTGGCAATCGCGATTAATCACACGGGCATCGCACCACCGGGTTCGAATCCTGGCTCCGGCACTGTCGGAGGAAATGGTTGTATGTCCGCATTTTTTCAATGTGTATCCTCCTTTCGCACAAGCCTCTGGCTTCTGGAATTGGGGGTTGTCTAATTTCTGTGGTGTTTGGTGTTTATTTATTTATTTAAGTCAGATAGTAAATATTCATCATCATCATAAAAAGTGTTTTCGATTAGATATTTTCTTAATACACTTTTAAAACGATTATATTGTGGTTCCTGAATAATCTCCGGCAGAATGTTAAAAAATCTTATGGCATAGTAACCTGAGCCATTTCTGGCCTTCGACAAACGCAGGAAATTATGGCTGATTTTCTTATTATTCTTGTTGAACAGGAATATAGCAGGTCACGTCTTACGTATTTATCCTGATAGTTTTTAATGTATAGGAGACAATATAAAATGTAGTTGCTAGGTAATGTTAATATTGAAAGTTTCTTAAAAGCATCTCCACATTCGTGTCTAAATCTTAAGCCAGCTATAACTCCTATCGCTTTTCTCTGCATAGAGAAAACATGCATAGCTTGAGAGGAATGTCCCCAAACCAAAATTGTATATGAAAGATAAATATTCTGACAGTTTTTAATGTATAGGAGACAATGTAAAATGTAGTTGCTAGGTAATGGTAATATTGAAAGTTTCTTAAAAGCATCTCCACATTCGTCTGTAAATCTTAAGCCAGCTATAACTCTTATCGCTTTTCTCTGCATAGATAAAACATGCATAGCTTGAGGGTAGTGTCCCCAAACCAAAATTGTATATGAAAGAGCTAAATGAATAAAGCCATGATAGGCTGTTAATAAAGTCAACTCTGATACAATGTTTATCAGACTGTTTAGTAAAAAAATGTTGCTGGACACTTTTTTGCAAATATAGACTACATGACATGACAAAGGACAAAGAACCTAAGAACTTTACGTTGTCAGGGATATTCATATCGACAGAATGTTGTCTAACACTAAAAACTATAGATTGTATCTTTTCCCTATTTAAGACTTGTTACGGGCTAATGCATTTGCGACCCACGACGCACATTTGTGTTTCGCGGGCCACATAGCACCAAGCAGCGAGACGCTGGTCGCACAGATTTGAATTTTGTCCGCTAGAACTGTAAGGAATGGTCGCGTGACTTCCGGCTTGTTGAGCACGTACACTGTGAATAATTCCTGAAATTTAATTTATTTAAGTCTTCTTGTTGGATTTTGGGATTATCGGCAACAATAAAATTTCCTCCGCTTTGGTTGTTTCTGTTTATCAGATAATTTTGATGTTACGAAGGGAATTTTATCTGCATGTGTGCGGGATTTAGGTGTACAGGTGAGTTTACCTTATTATCGTCAACTTATCGACATTACTCATGTGTTTCAAAAATGTATAGGATGGCTGACCACTTTCATTTGGAAGTATCTCGTTACTAGAGAGACGGACTCGGCCCTGTTAATTGAGCTGTAGCATTTTACCAGAGTTATATCCGGATTGTACCCTCGAGGAATCAGAGGTAAGTTATTTCTTTTGTGAATTATATCTGATTACAATTGCTCTCGTTAGGCACGTCTTACGTGCATTTCCGACTATGCAAATTAAAGGGCATTTCTTTAGGATCCACGGACTAGGCTGAAACGCCCTACGGCCTAGGCTAAAACGTTAAACGGATTAGGGAATATATAAACCAACCACCATCGGCTGGCCCCCCGTAGGGCTCCAACTTCACCACTTGCTGACGTCTGAGTACGTTTTCTCATGTAACCCATTGCGGTTATATTTATTATAGTCAATCTTTACGTTTGCAAACCAAGTGTAGCTACACGAGGGGAATTTAGCCAGGTTCATATGAGAGAACCATAAATACAGTAATATAATCTATTTCATGTTGAGAGAGAGTGTCATTATTTCGTCTGCGACCACTAAGAATGGAACCCTCAGCGACTTTATGTTAAATAAACTAAAAACTTTTAATGGTTTATGTATAAACTTGGGCTTAACGCCCTGAGATTTCTGAGCTAGTAAAATTTTTGTCGTGGGCACGCTTCTTTACTTGTCCGGGCTAGGTAGTGTCTTGCGACCCCTACTGCCTCACAGTAAGGGATGAAAAGCCCGTACGTATTGAGTACTTAGAAACCAGTTAAGAATTTTCGGTTCATTTTCAAGTACACTAGATAATAGGGTGTTAATGTCGTGGTGTTTGTAAATCATTGTAGTATCGTTGGCGAATAAAGTGAATTTAGGTTCAGATGCACAGTTAGGTAAGTCATTCATGTAAATAAGGAACAGTATCGGACCCAAAACTAACCCTTGGGGCACACCAATGTTAGTCTCGATTATATTTGATTTCTTGTTTAGTACTGTACATGTTGGGACCTCAATATATGATTTTACCAGATTATTATTATTTGCCGAAAATTTGTAGAAGAATAATTTACTTATTAAGATGTTATTGATATATAGTCTAAGGCTTTGCTCAAGCCCAAAAATTGCACATATGGATGTTCTTCGAAACTCTTGTTTATCAAATCTATTAAAGTGTCTATGCCAACGTTGTGCACTTTCTTTGCACTAAAGCCATACTGACAGATATTAAAAAGGTTACAGTTTTTCAAAGTAAAACGTAATTTGTAATTTTAATACTATGTCATAAGTATTTTAGCAAACACAGGAATAATAGCCATTGGTCTATGGTTGGCAGGATCATCAATATAGCCTTTCTTGTGTGTATAGATGTGGTAGTCACATAGTGCAATACGGCTTTTCGGGAAAAGCCTAGACAGTTCATGAAATGCCGGCAGATAATGTGAAATCTGTATACTACACGATTCGCTTAGGCTGTTCATGAAGAGCCTGGTTTATTTAGTCAGTTAATGTTATGATTCGTGCTTTACATGATCTGCCGTAATTTAGGCGATCGGCATTTCATGAAATGACGTGATTTAGTCATATTGTGAATGAGCCTAACGATGAAGACGGCAGATCATGTAAAGCACGAATCATAACATTAACTGACTAACCAGGCTCTTCATGACCAGCCTAGGCGAATCGTGTAGCATGCAGATTTCACACTATCTGCCGGCATTTCATGAAATACCGATGCCGTAAATCACGGCAGATCATGTTAAACTTCTCATTACACGAAAATACTAACATTTTAAGGCACTTCATGAAAAGCTTAGTCAAATGATATAACATGAGATGTTTTACAGTATCTGCCGGCATTTCAAGAACTGCCTAGGCTTTTCCCGAAAAGCCGTATCGCATTATGTGTCTACGACATAGGTTTTTTAGGAAATGCCTAGGCAATTCAAGAAATGCCGGCATCACGTCATTTCATGAAATGCCGATGGCCTAAATCACGGCAGATCCTGTTAAACTTCTCGTACACCAAAATACTAAAATTTTAAGGCACTTCATGAAAAGCCTAGTCACATGATGTAACATGAGGTGTTTCACACTATCTGCCGGCGTTTCATGAACTGCTTTTCCCGAAAAGCCGTATTTCACCATGTGACTACGACATAGATACCACTTTTGACAACTTTAATATCTTTGGAAATACATTGCATTTGATACATTGGTTGTTGTTGTTCATGTTAAAGGTACAAGAAAAATGTATTTAATGGAATTTAAGATTATATATTTATCTCATATGGATCTTTATAATACATACTTTTCACATTATTAATTATATCTGGGACATTTATGTATCTTACTTGTATTACTTGTTAGTAGGTGACTTGCGGAGTTTTCTCAATAAAGATATATTTTTTTAAGTTTAAAACTATTTTCTTTAATCATCTTATTTATATCAACATCTTGGCTGAGTTTAGTTACACCTATTCCACTTCGCAACCAAAACATAAGTGCATATGGAGAACTACACAATAACCATTACCTGGGACATTGTCATCTGCCGCAGATGATATTTGAACTCAGGAGTGTAGAGCAAATAGCCCTGTTGCCTTTCTCACAAACATCATCTGGTCCACTGTTACATCTTAGAAACACGCGAAAAATATCACTAAACCTCCTGTCTAATCAGGATTCAAACCCCAGACTAACACGTAACCACTGAGCCACTGAATTGGCAATATGAAACATGATTAAGGACATTTACCATATGTATTACAACCTGAATATGGACCACTCGTCGCGTAGCCCGAAAATATTACATTTACTTTTCACTTACGTGAAGGGAGTTTCTCAAAAATTGGTACATAACAATCTTATATGTTGCAAGAAATCTTTTGTCAATTATTTTTGTGAAAGCTCTCTGCTACACATACCCGATGGTGCATTGCTGATGACTAATGTTTATATAACATCTATTTGCCAATTGATCCGTCTCAAATTATTTACCATTATTTTTCTCACCTACTTCTGCAAACATATGGTTACAAGTCATCTTTTACAGTGAATTTTAATTATTATATATGATTATTGCTAATACAAGCCCATCACGAATATACACTTTCTATTTCAATGCTGAGTCCGCTATGTGAGTGGGTAATTTGTTTACAGCCGGAAGAAAACGGTTAGAAGTCAGTTATTAATGTAATAAGCAGTTTTTTGCTTCGTTTTTGCTTTATTATTCCGTTTATTAGTAAAACTGTGTGACATTTATTAAGCAGTGCCGTAGGCGAAGGATATAAATAATTTTTAATAGATAACTTTTCGCGTTCGATTCTCCACCTAATAATAAAAGTCAATAAACAAAATTCAAATATAAACAGTTAATTTCGTTATATTTTGTGCTACTCTGGAATGTTGTCAATAACTCAAACAACCCTTTAAACGTTAACTATATTATTATAATTAATAAGCAAAATGCACTTGTGTATATTCATCTGAATAAAACACAGGTTATTCTTTCCTTTTATTTGGGTTTTCTATCACATGTATTGTCCTCTTCAAAAACAAATCACCGAATCTACAAAATAATAGAATTATTGGAAAAAGCCCCTGCGCTTGTGACGTTATCGTCAAAGGAACAGAGATTATTTTTTTACAAATAGTATAAATCGAAATAAATACAGAAATAATGTATTTTGCTGACGTTTCGGAAAGTAGACTCTTTCCGTTTTCAAAGCTTTTTTTTTTCGAAGAACACTTATTTGCTGTATATGTCAAATATACATCAGCTTTCAGATTCTGTTTATGTTATTTCCATAGATACTTACTGCTTACACAAAACTGATGATATTTTCTTTTAGATAATGTTGAGTTTGTTAGTTCTTCTTTTTACTTTGCTAGCCAGGTTGTATAAATATCTACAGTACAATGCGGTACGCATTTATCTTCATTTAATCAGATTATTGCTGGTTCTTTAATTTTTCTTTTTTTGTTATCTGCCTCTTTTGTTAAAATTTTTGCCGAGTCCCAGTTTATTCTATGTCCGTTTTTCCAAGCATGCTCACAAATCTTTGATTTCTGAATGTCATTCTTTCTAATGTAATTCTTGTGCTCTTCCAACCTCACACTGAAAGGCCTGGATGACTCACCCACATAACATTTATCACATACGTATGTGATCTTGTAAATACAGTTTTTTAAATTCTGCTCCTGGTTTATTGGTTTTATTTTAGTTAAAATAGAGCTCAAAATGTTCCCCGTTTGAAATACCGTCCTAACATCAAATTTGTCACCTATAGGGCCTAGATTCTCCGATAGTCCGTATTTATTAGGAATTGTTGCTGTATAATGACGTTCAGGTTTTTGTCGTACCTGATTGTCCCTCTTTTCAACATTTATGAAAACTCTATCAACAAAGGCTTCAGGGTATTGATTTTGTACTAGAACTTCTTTGATACATTTTTTCTCGTTATTTAATATTTCATTATCAGATGAAATTATTTTGGGCCTATCGCATAAACATTTTACAACACCCCTTTTAATATTTATTGACTGATTTGAGTTAAAATTTAGATATCTATTTGTTGGTTTTCTATAAACGCTTGTTTCAATTGTATTATTTACCATTTTAGTTAAAACATCTAAAAATGGTAGTTCATTCCTACTTTCTACTTCTAATGTGAATTTAATAGACGGTTCCTTACTATTTATATGTTGTAAAAAACTATCTAGTAAATCAACATCATGAGGTCAAATTGCAAAGATGTCAACATATTTCCACCAGACAACAGGTTTGTTTATACAGTTTTGAACATGTGTTCTCAAAGTTCTCCATAAATATTGGTGATAATGGAGACCCCATGGGGTCTTTAGTAGAATTAGAATTAGAAACTCACACTAAATCTCATTTTGCGAATTTCGAATATTAACTTTCTATAATACATATTCAGTATTATTTTTCTTGGATAATTGACTTTTTATTTACGTTTCTAGTTCTACATTTCCAATTTGTTCATCACTCAGCGATTTTAAATTAAAATCTGGAAAATTTACTGCAGATATATGATCTGATACTAGTGTGTGAGTTTGAGCATTTTCAGGAACACATTGTTCCAGTGAAGGTAAACCATATCTATACGTGAAAGCGTATCGCAATGATATTATCCTTACCTTTAGCATGTTGAATATTGTTTGTAAATTGCGCTATAAATGCCATATAACGTATTTGTCTGGAACTTCCAGATAATATCAACGATCCCGATGACGATAATTCTTGAGACCGAGATGTACGGGAATCTTCTGTTGATCCTGGCGATTTCTTAAGATGAGACGCATAACGTTTTAATGATTTTTCATTTCATATAATTTCTTTATATCTCTAAAACCTTATAATCGGATTGGTTAAGTTTCAGTGTCAGTTTGCGCGATGCCTATGACTGTGTTCTGCACAATTCTTTTTCTTCTCCTGCTCTTCTCTATTTCCTTTAGCTCTACGCTTACTCTCTTCTCTACCTTTTTCTTTTTAGTTTATTCACTAAATTATTATCTCGTGCATCTTCATCCATATTTTCTATCATAAGATCGACTACAGAGGAAATTTTGTCTTTGTTATTACAGCGGTACAGATGGAGATTTTCCCGTTGTACTCTGGGGCATTAAATCATACATTAGTACAAATGTTTTTAATACTGTGACTCGTTAATGTTGCAAATTTTTCGACGCTTTAGAATGAAATTGTTCCTACATTCAAGTTCACCGCTGAGGCCAGTGACGTGGGTATGGATTAGTTCAGTGCTGCTTTCGTTGAAAGGTATTTGAAATAGTTGAAATGTGCTTATAGAGGGCGGAATATTAAAACATAATATTTTTAGTCGCAAACTCCTCTATAAAATCCTTATTTTACTATAAGGAACGTAACTAGACTGCAACCAACAGCTACTCTCCGGGCTATGTGCCCCGCCGAGTGCTGAATTACAAGTTACAAGTCTGGCGCGTTAAGTGTAATAATGGCATATTACCATCAAAACGCTAATGTTTCGATTGCAACAAACACCAGCCGAAAGACTGATCCTACTTAAAGGAGCTCTCTTGCCAGCCGTCAGACACCACTTGCAGACTGCAGTTTCGAGCTGTTGGCTCTAGTCAGTGCAAGGTAGGCATGTGACGACCGGCACGAGAATCCTTTGACTATTTGGTACATCCCGGTATTTTTACAATAGCGACATGTAAAATAGTTAGCAGGCGCCATCTAGCGGTCCAGTGTCTGTTGCAATCGAAAAATAAATAGCCTGACTGGGCTTAGCATAGTTGAAATGTGCTTATAGAGGGCGGAATATTAAAACATAATATTTTTAGTCGCAAACTCCTCTATAAAATCCTTATTTTACTATAAGGATTATTTTATTATTTTATTATTATATTTATATTATTTTTCGATTGCAACAGACACTGGACCGCGCTAGATGACGCCTGCTGACTATTTTACATGTCGCTATTGTAAAAATACCGGGATGTACCAAATAGTCAAAGGATTCTCGTGCCGGTCGTCACATGCCTACCTTGCACTGACGAGAGCCAACAGCTCGAAACTGCAATCTGCAAGTGGTGTGTGACGGCTGGCAAGAGAGCGCCTTTAAGTAGGATCAGTCTTTCGGCTGGTGTTTGTTGCAATCGAAACATTAGCGTTTTGATGGTAATATGCAATTATTACACTTAACGCGCCAGACTTGTTGTTACGGACCTCTAGCGTATGCGACCCACCATACGCTTTAGCGTTTTGTGGGCCACATTATAACAACTGCTACACGTCCGAAACACATTTCGCTATTCTCCACGGGAGGGCGACACGTGAACAGCAGAGAGCGAAAGACAGGAAGGGAACCATTTTTGGTTGGCTTGGCTTGGCTTGTTGGTTAGTTGTTATTCTGTGAACCTTGATTTTATCCAAGGCATCCGGGTGGATTTTAGAATAACCAACTCAAGAAAATTTCCTCAATCTGTTGTTGTTCCGTTTAGCGGAATATTTTGTGTTTGTGAGTAAATTTTATCTGCGGAAGCAGGATATTAAATTACACAAGGTAAGCTAACCTCTTCACGCCATCTTGCCCGTTCTCTACCCACGTGTTTCGCAAATTTGCAGGCTTTCCTGTGGAAATACAGTGTCAACTTAAAAGGCGGACTCGACCCCATTTATCCGACTGTGGCTTCCAGGAGTTTTGGTGGATTGTTCCCTCATCAGTGAGGTAAATTATGTTTCATTTGTAGGTTATGTCAGAATTGCTCAATTAAGCACGCTTCACGTGCATTTCTGACTGTGAATTAAATCGTGATATCTTTAGGGTTCCACGGACGGGGCTTCTACACACGTCAGTGAGAGTTCCACGGACGGGGCATCCACACACAGTGGAAGGTTCCAGGGCTGGTGAGGCTACCATCAACCCCATCCTTGGGTCCATGTCTTGTGTCCCGAAGACATCTACGTAGGGCTACAGTTCCTCCACGTCCGGACTCGGTATCGTACCACCCTGAATAAGTGTGTTTGTGTTGTGTTTATTTTTACTTACCGGGGACCACCTTCAGTGGTTCCGCTGGACATCAATTCATACCTTTGGCATTTTAACCTGTACATATTTAGAGATTTTATGCATATATTTACATATACTTAAGGAGGTTCTTTAAATCAAACCTTTGTGGCAGAATCTATGACAATTTTATGCACGTATTGTAAACCGATGTGTAGCTACACGAGGCATTTTATGAATGTTATAACTGATTAATCATGAAATATTGGCCACACCTTGTGAACATCGCCAGGTGATATTCTAGAGAACCAATTTTGTAAATTGCTTAATATAGTGCATTTCATTTTTTAAAGAAAGTGTTATTATTTCGTCTGCGACCACTACATATGGAAAAACTCAGTGATTTGTTAAGTAAGTAAACTAATCATTTATCATAGTTTATGTAATCTTGGGCTTAACGCCCTGAGATAGTCTGAGCTAGAGAAATTTTATCGTAGGCACGTACATCACTTTCCGGGTAAGTCAGTGCCTACGGTATCTGCTACGCTACAGTAGCCCAAGTGATTTCGTTACGTAATATCTGATAATCATTAAGATCCAACGTATCTATTTGTTCATGTACGTTCAACTCGTAGCATTGTAACTTGTAATTCAGCACTCGGCGGGGCACATAGCCCGGAGAGTAGCTGTTGGTTGCAGTCTGGTTACGTTCCTTATAGTAAAATAAGGATTTTATAGAGGAGTTTGCGACTAAAATATTATGTTTTAGGCATTTGAAATGTCTCACTAACGAATTGCGTTCTATTGTCAGATCTTGTAGGTTTCGGGGTTTCTAGCCCTGAAAATATTTCCTTAAGACGACTGATAATTGCTACTGAAGTTACTAATTTCATAAATTTCAGTTCCTGACATCGGAATAGTAATCAGTTACGACTAGACTAGATCGGTGAGGGTTTTTTCGGCTAAGTAACTAGTGAACAAACAATCTCTGCACCCTTTCATAAAGTTTTGAGCATTTCAGGACCCTTTGCCCAGGACGTTCTTCATGAACAAGTTCCAGAATTTATGTTCGCAAAGCCTTTGATATTGCAAACTTACTTCCTGTGATAAATGTTATATGGGTGAGTCATTCAGACCTTTCAGTGTGAGGTTGGATGAGCATAAGAATTACATTAGAAATATTGAAATTCAGAAATCAAAGATTTGTGAACATGCTTGGGAAAACGGACATGGAATAAACTGGGCCTCGGCAAACATTTTAACAAAAGAGGCAGATTAATAAAGGCCAATGTTAAAGGAGGAACTTAACAAACTCAACGTTATCTAAAAGAAAATATCATCAGTTCTGTGTAAGTAGTATGTATCTATGGAAATAACATAAACAGAATCTTAAATCTGTGTATTTAACATACACAAGAAATAAGAGTTCTTCGAAATAAGCTTTGAAAACGGAAAGAGATTACTTTCCGAAACGTCAGAAAAATACATTATTTCTGTGTTTATTCTGATTTATATTATTTGTTAAAAAAAATAACCTGACTGTTCCTTTGACGGAGACGTCGCAGAGGCTTTTTTCCAATAATTTTATTATTTTCTCGGTGATTTGTTTGATGTGGTAGAAAACCCAAATAAAAGGAAAGAAAATCCGCATTATTAGTTACATTAGAGAAATGTTACTTGCGTAAAACTCCTCCATTCTTCCGGTTTGAGAATCCGAAAGACATGTCTCTCGAATGTGAATTCTACTTCGGTTAAAAATGTTACGTTAGCTTCTTTATTGCTCATGACGTATTGTTCCAATTTGTAGAGCTGTAGAGTTAATCATATTTAAAATAGATGCTTATGTCTTTTCATTCAATAAAATGTGCAAATTTATAAAAAGGTTTCTTTGTCAGAAATATGACAAAAAATAAAAAAAAATCTCCTTAAAGTCTACCAAATAAAAATTTCTATATGGTCAACCATGAATCTAGTACAAAGGATGAGGAGCTATGTCACAATATTTCCGTCGTTTACAGCTGCATCTAGCATTCAAACCAGTTAGTCGATTTTAAATAAATTTAATACATATAAAATTAATGACAATTAATTAATGCCTGACAACATACTTTGTTATTTTGTGTATCACGGTTATAATTATGAAATCTCATAAACAAATCATTAATTGATGGTTTCATATTTCTCACTGTCTGAATCTCATTAATCATTAATTGTTATCAATTATGATGCGATCTTTGAACTGATGTAAAAGATTAACAGTCCGTCACATTTTACCTTGCGATGTTTTCCTTTTTAAATTCACAGGAATCACTTTTAATAATATACGTAATTACTGCTATAATTTTCAATTAAAGCATATTTTTTTATATTAAATACAAATTACATTTGCATAAATTACTAGATAACAATTTAAAAGAAAACCTGTATAATTACCTACTTGAAAATTACATAAAGTTTTAATAAACTAAGAATGGCCCATAATAAGCAGTTGAAATCAGTTTAAACAACCATATAATTGATTATGTATTAAAAAATACAGGTTATGTTTAATAATATACACTAGGCAATTAAACTTAGAAATTATTTGTTCATGCATATGTTATTTACGGAGTGATCCTTATTAGCTTAGCTGAATTGTGAATTTCAGCTGAAATCTGAATTTTCCTTATTCTGTTCATATGCAATTGAAAAATGCACAAACATCAGACTGTCAGTTGAGAATCTACCTAAAAGTGTATCATGGGGATATCCAATAGGATATTGTTACCTCCTTTCCCTTATTATTTATTTTTGGGAAAGAATTGAGGCAACATATGCGGATGACTAGCTGGTTTAAGTCGGAGCAAAGAGCCGTGGATCCGGAGTATTCGTAAGAGTGGAGAAACTTACCCTTTTTGATATGTACAGCATAAGCGACAGATTTCTGTTTAGTTCGAGAAAAGGAGACAAAGAAAACTTGATGTTAAATTGGGCACCATCTATAGTGAAAATGAGTAGAATTGTCTTTTTTTCTCGAATAACCAGTCTACTGTGCCTCAGACTGAAATTGTTGGTAAGAGAAATAAAAAGATAGTTTAAAATGAATGATAAAATATATTTCATGAATAATAGATAAATCGGTTTATATATATAACAAATTTATACCAGGATCCCAGATTGACTGTTGTTGTGGAGACTGGTTCTGGAACAGCAATCCAGGCCCACAAAATTGTCTCTTGTTGCAAGAATGGAGTCTAAAGGTTTCCTTGGCAATTTACGTCTCTTAATGAAATGGAGTGAAAATTGTAGGAAAATTAACCAACTATGTGGTTTTTTTGAACATGAAATTTTATCTATATGCAGAAAGATAAGCTAGGCATAAGCTGTGCAAAAGCTACGCAGAAATGTAGAAACTATGCAGAAACGTATACAGAAATGTATAAACATATAAGTACATAAGTATATAAGCTGATTTCGTAACTATAAATTGCCAAAAAATTAAATAAAGAAAAATATATTTTAAATACATATAGTATTTTAACTATTTATTAAATTAAAGAGAATTGAACTTGAATTTAAATTTATTTTAAAAATCATTGAAATTACATCAGACAAAAATTGAATATTAATTAAATTTTAAATTAGTAATAAATGAAATTTACCTGGATGTTAAATACTTGTTAACGCGGATATAAAATTGTAATATCAATTACTGAAGTCCACAGTTAAGTTTATATATGTTCGAATCAGTGTAAAGGCTGCAAGCAAATGATTTCCTGGTGAGTTTTGCTAATAAGGTAACCTTTTTTTGTCCTACTTACCGCAAAATAATGCCACCAAATAAACTTAAGAAATCTATTTCTCCTAATTAAATTGAAAGCTATAAAATATAGAAATAGTACAGGTATGGACATCTGTCAATTGTTGAGTTAAGCGCAACGACGTGCCTGATGTAGAGTCCCGTACTCAAACGAATTACAGAATCGATAAAATAAATCTATAATACCACAGTTGACTTAAATTGCAACAATTTGTAATTTCTATTTTATACATAACCAAAAATATGAACTGCCGTAATAAATAGTAAAACGTATTGTGAGAACTCCAGTAAAAATATTACATCTTACAAGATATACTATGTATAGTAATGAGAAAGGTAAGAAAGATAACCATATGTACTTACATAGTAAACAAAAATATAAAAATTGAAATATAGGTATCTGATGTAAATAAATATTTTGTAGACAATCGTTTCCTGGGATGCTATAATAGAACGAAACAGAGATACATAATAGTGTAAAAAAACATAACTGGGTTTCTAAGATATAAAAATATGTACATAAAACAGTGTGAAATGATTTAGCAGTTATACAAGTAAATTCTGTTAGTTGAGAACAGTTTCACTTACAAAAACTGAATCAAAATATTACACAGATCGTGCTAAATATAAACAAAATACTAGCTTTTATATAAAACTGGATACTTTCGAGCATATTACTATATGTGACATATCTCGGGTGCCATATTAATGGTTAACAAGTGAGTGTCCGAAAAAGCTGACGAGTTTCTGATAACGAAACCTGAGATTTTTGTTTGGAGACAAAACTGTGTCTATTAAATGTCAGTTTGTTGTCAAGAGGACGTCCTGGTCTTTGAAGACTGCGAATTTTTTAAGTGATGTGAAGTCAAGTTTATAGTCATAGAGAAATGTTTCCTCTTTCCTAGAAAAAGATATCACTTTGCATTTGTCGATGTTGGGAGATAGGTCATAATGGTCGCACCAAGTTTGTATTTTCAAAAGATTATCTTGAAGTTTATTACAGCCGGCTGGAGTATTTATAACAGAAAAAAGTTTGACATCATCGGCATATAGTAAGACATCGACATTCAGGTCCACCACGATGTTATTAAAATACATAGTGCGAACAACAGAAGTCCCAAGATCGCTTCTGAGGTGACATTAATTTCTATCTATCTGATCTATGGCCGCGGTATTCCACATATTGTGTTCTATTGTTAAGATATGATTTAAAGAAGTTAATAAGTAACTTAGAGAAACCCATGGTTTGAAGTTTATTTATAAATAAATCATGATCAAGCCTGCCAAGACATAATTATTATCGCCGTTGGGCCAAGGTGCATGGTGTCATCAAACAAGCCGACGCACATTAAAAACCTATAAAGGTAAGTGAGTCGATTTGGGAATGAAGAGAGAGTACCGGTATTTTAATGAGGTTGTAAAGTTTTTGTTGCATTTTTTGAGTGCCAGGAACGGATAAACTCAACCATACGTCAACTTGAATGCCGCTGTCGAGTTATTGTGGGATACACTGCGTCATGTATATTAAATTAGTAACAGTGGATTTATTTTTTACAAAAACCATGTTGACTAGATATGATCTACCCTTCAACGTGGGGATATATGACTTCATATACAGGGTGTTTCACCGGGAACTGAATCGATCGATATAGAGAAAAGTACGGATCGGAAAATTTTGGAAATTTAGATATTTACTAATGTCGGTGTGGCCAATCCAACTAAAATAATTACAAGCAGCTGGCACTTCCGATTATACCGGAAGTCGATACCAAGTTGCTTATTTCAAATAGAATACCATATATATTTTAGGGTTTTCAAAAAGAGCATAAAATTTTGAGTCGAAAATATGTAGCATATCCTATATCTAAACCTAGCCGTTTCAGAGATATTTGACATTTTATAGAAAATTTGACAGGTGCAACGGTTTGCAAGAACTGTTATAACTTTCTTCGTGTAAAAGATTCTCATTGGCTTCTTGTCACTAAAAAGAACACAAGGATAACTACGTTTTACAACTGAAACAAATTCAATAATATCATACCAAGTGTTTTGTCAACTTCAAACCGCGAAAACTTGTTTAGGTCAAATGGAACACCCTATATTTTTTTACGTCAATTTGTGTAAAATTGAGTTCCCTTCTTTCTGATATTAGCATTGTGGGGGTTCAAGTTACAACTTTTTGAAATATTTGCGATATTATTAGAAATTCATGAATTGTTATAATCATTTCATCAAAATAGCCATGATTAGAAACAATCAGTCATTATCTTAGGTCAGAAAATGCCAGTAAGTTTTTGTTGTTGTTGTTTTTTGTTTATTATTTATGGAGAATGTGATAAAGTAAAATCAAGAACTTGCAACACATTTGCTACTCGATATCCAGAAAAACGGAAACCGTCACCAAACATTATAAAACGCATACTGGAAAATTTTAAAAATTATGGCTCTGTCAAGGCAAAAATGCAAAGAAGAAAAAAAATTGATGACGAAAACATTGAAATAGTCATTCTGGGATATTTCATGCATTTCCAAGGATGTCATTAAGACAAGCTGCTCTGGAATCGGGACTATGCAAGGATTCAATTCACAGAATCTTATTAAAACATAAGCTTCACCCATTTTCATTCCATATGGTTCAAGGATTAAAAGAAACAGATTTAATAAGAAGACAGAATTTTTGTGAGTTTATTCTAATATGGTCTGCGGGTCACGCTTCTTATTTGGGAAATATTATATGGACAGATGAAGCAAAATTTACTAAAAATGGACTTTTTAATAGACACAATTCGCATTATTGGAGTGACTCAAATCCTCATATGTTCAGAGAGCGAAACTTTCAGGAAAGTTGGCAGTTCAATGTTTACTGTGCCGTAAGAAACGATATAGTGGTGGCATTACAGTTTTGTCAGGAAAATTTAAACGGTAAATTAAATTTTCTCTTCTGCTAATATGTATAGGTAAATTTTTGTTTTTTTTTTTTTTTAGGTGAAAGATATCTGAATATCTTACAAAATTTGAATAATAACTATTTAGAAAATTTACCTCTCGTCGAACATAGAAACATTTTTTATCAGCACGACTGTACTCCCCCACATAACACATATTTAATTAATAATTATTTACAAGAAACTTTTTATGATCAATGGATTGCCAATAATGGACCTTTCTTATGGCCTCCTCGTTTGCCCGATTTATCAGTTCTGGATTATTTCATTTGGGGAATTATTAAAAATAAAGTTTATGAGAGCCGATTAACAACCATTGAAGATTGTATGCAAAGAGTAAGAAATGCATTTCAAAACATATCAAAGGATTCAATAAGAAGAGCTATCCATGAGGAACTATTCCGAAGGTGCGAAAAATGTGTCGAGATTCGAGTGCGGAATTTTGAGTAATTATTAAATTAAAATGAAATCATATTTTAAATTGATCTTATCTCTGCTATTTTAGTCCATGCCATATCTTCAATTCGATTAATACGCATGTTACAGTGTTAGTGTTATTTTGCGTTTTCGTGGATATCGAGTAGCAAATGTGCTGCAAGTTCTTGATATTGCTTTATCACATTCTCCATAAATAATAAACAAATTTAAAAAGTTTTCGTTGGTATTATTTAAACAAGTTTTCGCGGTTTGAAGTTGACAAAATGTAACGCGAAAAACGGAACACTTGGTATGATATTATAGAATTTATTTCAGTTGTAGAACGTAGCTCTTCTTGTGTTCCTTTTACGTGACAAGAAACAAATAAGGATCTTTTACTCGAAGAAAGTTAGTTATAATGGTCCTTGCATCTGTCAAATTTTGTATAAAATGTCAAATATTTCTGAAACGGCTAGGTGTAGGTATAGGATATGCTACATGTTTTCGACTCAGAATTTTATGCTCTTTTCGAAAACCCTAAAATATATAGGGTGTTTCATTTGAAATAAGCAAGTTGGTATCGACTTCCAGTATAACCGGAAGTGCCAGCTGCTTGTAATTATTTTAGTTGGATTGGTCACACCGACATTAGTAATTATCTAAATTTTCAAAATTTTCTGATGTACTTTTCTCTATATCGATCGATTCATTTCCCGGTGAGACACCCTGTATAGCAGTCTCCAGAACTTTTGCGAAATTACATATAATTGAAATCGGGTGATGATTTTCAAATACCTGTCTATCTCCTTCTTTGTGAACGGGACAAATTCGGGATGTTAGGAAATGTACTCGTTTTAATACATACAGTATAGACTATTTATTTTAAGGGGTTCAATAAGAACAGCAGCGCAGTCTTTAATATTAGCTCAGACGGGAAAGCAACCTTGGATCTGGCAAGTTACTAGTCTTTAGTAGTTACCACTGTCTGCTGCCAATAGTTAACACGTTCCCCCTTAACTACTACTGTACGTGTAGGCTAAAACAACATACCAAGTCGAAAATAATCTTGATTTCATATTTTATTATTTGAATATAACAAGAAATGAAATTAATATTTAAAAATTCCATAAATTCCAATAATTTTAATTTATTCTAGTTCCTATTTTGAACATGAGCTAAATTTTTTAATCATTCTTTTATGAATAACCTATAGGATGGACCAGTTTTGCTGTGATTAAATTATTCACAACCAAAAACATTAGTATATTAGCGGTAATTTATGCGATATTATGCTAAGGATTCCCAGGTGTCGAAAAATGTTTAGCATAACCTTCGCTTTAAAAATACCAAATATTCAAATATTTACGTTTTATTCATATATGTGCTAATTTTGATAACGCCATGTTACAATGTATTATACTGTCTTAAACTAATGTGAAACAATCAGGAAGTCTTAATTTGATAAATAAACAGACGTTCCTAAGACCATTTTTTATCATTTTTGCATTTAAAAGGCGAATAAGTGTAAAAATAACAATATCCACTTACTAAGGGGATTTACAGAAAGAACAAGTTTTTAATGTACGAGTACATTCTGTAGACGTCCTTGTAATTATTAACTTATTGAATACATGATCCGACATTTATAGCTCCCCGGACCGGTAAATTTTTACCCAACACTAAGGACGGTAATGTGTCTCGCAGTCCATGTGTAGTAAATGAAAACAACATCATTATCATTCCTTTTTTGATCCTTGTTTTTAGAAATATCAAAATAAAACCTTGGAGTAAATGCTGCATAATGACATGTTTCAAAATTTTAACACCAATTTTAACCAATAAATCTTTATGTTATTGCATTTTTGGAATGCTTGGTAAATTCTGAAGAGGGTTGCATTATTTTAAATAATAATAATAATAATAATAATAATAAACTGCTTCCACACAGAAGAGGGCGGAGTGGCGTATACAAAAATGGAAGCTAAAATCCGGTCGGCGAGGCAACACGCATCCCGTATCCAATGTGTGATGGATTATATGGCGGCCAACATTCCGTTCACGCCTAAAGTGTGTCGATTAGCCGCCAACTTAAGACGCGCCCATCACACACTCAATGAGGCAGCGCTGCGAACCACCAAACAGCACTGTCTCCACAGGATACGGATGCTAGTGACTTGCAAAAAGTCACTAGTGAGGCGGGCGAGAGGGCTTGCGGAAAATAAACTGTTCCTCGCGCCTTTTCCAACCGCCTCCGCGTGTTGTAGATAATCCGCCGACTGCAGATCAGGTGGAGAACTTCTGGAAAACGCTGTACGAGGAGAGGCTTCCACTCAACCGGGATTCTCCTGCCCTTGCACACTTTGAAGCCTTTTGTCAAAGACTTCAGCAATCACAGGATGTGTGCGAACCAATAACCCCAGAAGAGGTTCGTATGGCTCTTGACGGCTCTAAGAACTTTGCTGCTCGAGGTCCCGATGGGATAAATAACTTTTGGTGGAAAAAGTTATCGTGCACCCACCACCATTTGGCCAGAATTTGTAATTCCTGGTTGAATGGGGAGCAGCAAATTCCTTCTTGGGTTGTTGAGGGGCGAACAGTGCTGATCCCCAAGAACGGAGATTTGTCCAGCCCAAAGAACTACAGACCGATAACCTGTCTAAATACATGACTACCGCATTTCATTTGACATGACATCGCATAAGCCCATTGTTCACTTGCTCCGATGCCTTGTGGTACCCGGTCCCGTAGTGAGATGTATTGAAGAACTGATGCCGCTCTGGAGAACTCGCTTCACCATAACATCGGGTAACGATAGAGTCCAAACAGAGTCGGTAACATTCAGAAGAGGAGTATTTCAGGGAGATTCCCTCAGCCCCCTTCTGTTTTGCATCTCACTACTGCCATTATCCGTCTCGCTCCGGAAAACCTGTGGCTACAACTGCGGTACCTCCGGCGACAGGAGGCATAAGATCACCCATCTATTTTATATGGATGATCTTAAACTTTATGCCTCTGGAGAGAGGGATCTCCAACAGTCCCTTAGGGTAGTACAGGAGTACACGCAGGCTGTCGGTATGCAGTTCAGGTTGGACAAATGCGCACTGATCCATCTCAAGAGAGGACGATGCGGTGACTACGGAGAGGACGCGCAGCTCGCGGCCGGAAGCAACTTACACCCTCTAGATGCCGGAGAGTCGTACACTTACTTGGGTGTCGAGCGAATTGAGTGTAGTGAAAAACGCTCTCCACGGCAAGTATCAGCACCTACTCCGACAGATCTGGTCTTCAGAACTGTCGGGGAAGAACAAGGTGTCTGCTACAAATATGCTTGCCGTTCCGATCCTTCTCTACTCTTTCGGAGTAGTGAAGTGGACTAGAGAAGAGCTACGTCAACTCGATGTAGTAACCCGCAAGAAGATGCATCTCAATAGGAGCTTGCATCCTAAACCGCCCGTTCCATGGTTATATCTCCCACGAGATTCAGCCGGGCTGAAGTCTGAGACCGAGAGATTCATAATGGCTTGCCAAGATGGTGCTGGAGACTGTAATGCACGTACTGTCGGCTTGCCCGACATACGCAGTCTCGGCCTATATTCACAGACACGATGCAGCATTATGAGTGCTTTACTATCATCTAAGGCACTCGTATGGGATAGACGAAACACCAGTGCTGCCTTACGCCCCCGGGGGATATTGAGTCCGTTGTGAGAAGTATCTAATTTATTGGAACTAGTCGTTTCCCACCTTCAGGCAAATACAAGGCCAACAAGCCTGACATAGTACTCCTCGACCACCAACTCAAGACAATGTATGTCGTGAAATTCTCAGCTCCCGCTGAGAGCAACATTGTCTTGAAAAAGGAGGAAAAACGGGCAAAATATCGAGATTTGCTCTTCGAACTCCGCAGGCTTAGTTTTTATCCTAGTTTTAAATGTGTTTAAGCTAAACTTTTTAAAACCATGTTCAACATTATTATACAAATAAACTGCATTATAGGAAAAAGACCTTCTAAATATTGCTGTAGAGTGTTTTGGCAATGTGAGAGTTTGACAATGCCTAATATCGCGATTATGAATTTGATCCCTAAATAACAATTTCTTTCGCAAATATACGGGTATAGACGTAAATAATAAACGATGTACAAAGGTAAGTAAGTGATATTCGTAATTATTATTCATGTTTTACCATTTTAATTGACGAAATTTATCAGTTATATGATCAAATTTTCCAAGCTTATTAATGAACCGACAGCAGGTGTTCTGCACTCTTTAAATGCAATTTTTTTTTGTTCAAGTCTAGGCATGGATACAATATCAGCATAGAAGAAAATTCGCAACACAAATGATTCACACAGTATACAGTAGCTTTAAGCTTATATAAGACGTCTTTTTAAATCATTAACATGTTCATTGAATCTTAAGTTGATATCTATTATAACGCCTAAGTTTTTTGCTCTGTCAATAAATGATAATCTTTCATCATTCAGTATAACATTTAAGTTAGACTTAAGATTTTCATATTCATTTTTTGGACAAAATAACATTATAGTTGTTTTTTGTGTATTACATTTCTATTTATGTTTTTTACAATTAGAAACTATTTTACTAAGATCCTCGTTAATATTTTTGGATAATAACTCATATTCTTGGCAACTAAACTATACTAAATAAGTTGACTATCATCTGCATAGCAATGAACTTCCGAAAATTTTGTAACGCTATATACATCAGAAGTGTATACTAGTAATAATGACGGAGCCAATATGGAGCCTTGCATAATTCCAGATGTGACAAGCTCAGAAGAAGACATACCTAGGTTCATGCGGACAATTTGATGGCGATTTTCCAAATATGAACGGAAAAACATTAACGACATATCATCTAAACCGTAATATTGCAATTTTGCTATCAGTAAGTTATGATCCACTGAACCAAAAGCCTTTGAAACGTCTAACAGAACCAGTATGCTCGCCAGTCCCTCATCGAGACCTCTGACTAGGGTATCTAAAATATTTACCAATGCCGTACTCGTGCTGTGTCTAGCTCTGAAACCTGATTGATTTTCTGGTAGCAGCTTATATTTATTAAAGTACTGCGTTAATTGAAAATTGACGATTTTCTCTAAAATTTTACTTAAAATAGAAAGTAAGCTAATATGACGTAAATCATCAAGTACTTTTGGACTATTTATGTTAGGGATAGGAGATATAATAGAAATTTTCCATTGCGTCGGAAAAAAATCTTATTTCCAGGCAGCAGTTAATAATACGGGTAACATAATTTTTATGACCGGCATGCATAGCATTAACATTTGCAAGCTAATGTCATCATGTCCACAAGCATTTGATTTAATTTTAGAAATTATTTTTTATATCTCCTAGCAAGGGTAGCAAGTTGAAATGAAAATTTTATATCAGTATTAAATTTACTATTTTATAAAAAACTTAAAGTTTGGTCGTTTACGAGTGCGTATGTTGCAGAACGTGATAAGAACTTACAAAATCTGCCTGGTTCAAATACCATAAATACCTTAAAGATGATTTTCAGGAATTTCAGTGAAACCTGACTAAAACAATCTTCTTCTTTTAAGAAGAACTTAACAAACTCAACATTATCTAAAAGAAAATATCATCAGTTCTATGTTCTGTGTAAGTAGTAAGTATCTATGGAAATAACATAAACAGAATCTTAAAGCTGTGTATTTGACATACACAGCAAAATAAGAATTCTTAAAAAAAAAGCTTTGAAAACGGAAAGAGATTACTTTCCGAAACGTCAGCAAAATACATTATTTCCGTGTTTATTCCGATTTATATTATTTGTAATTCCTGACTATTCCTTTGGCGTAAACGTCACGGGCGCAGAGGCTTTTTTCCAATAATTCTATTATTTTATAGATTCGGTGATTTGTTTTTGAAGAGGACAATAATACATGTGGTAGAAAACTCAAATAATAGGAAAGAATATTCGTAGAATGCCACAAATAACTTTCAGACAATACATACATGCATACATACAGAATTGACGATTACACAATACAATACATTATTTTATATAGTTATATTAATTTTATTATTTATTAATTAGAAAAAAGATTAGATAGATATTATAGATTAGATTGTTATAATTAGACTTAATCAGTTAATTGAATCTTTGTACATATGAATAATGTGGTTTAGAGTATCATAGTTGAGGTCGCACATATGAGCGGCTTCATTAAATATCTTGCACATGTTGAATATTGGAGACTTAACCTGAATGTTAGTTCTGCTGGTATTGACGTAAAATGCATTGTGCAGACGAGCGTTCTGCCTTGGTGCATGAAAGTTGATTCTATTTACTAAGTGAATACAATCTAATTGGTTATGCAGTATTTTATATAACAATTGTAGTGCTGTGCAATTTCTTCCAAGTTCAAGCGAGTCAAAATTTAATGTATTTAGTAGTAGTGTATTGTGATCAAAGCCCCTAACAGGATAGGATCCATTGAAATATATATATATATATAAATTTAAGAAATCGTCTTTGTACGGACTCAACTTGCATTTTAGGGTTTTGATAAACAGGTGACCAGATGTCAGAAGCATATTCAAGTTTGCTTCGTATAAATGATATGTATATTAATTTCAGAGTGCTGATATCCGTAAATCTGCCCCAGTTCCTTATACAATACCCGAGTACTTTAGAAGCCGAAGTAACAATTGTGCTTATATTAGTAGAAAAACTGAGCTTGGAATCGAATGTTACTCCAAGATCCTTAAAATGTCAAGAACGGTATCATTAATCGTATATACGAATAAAACTGGCCTTTTGTTATTGTAGAAGGACATTATCTTACATTTAGATGTATTTAGATGTAGTTATTCTCGCACCATTCGTTAACTGAGTCTAATGCTATTTGCAAGTTAGAACAGTCGTTTGGCTTGCTTACTTCAGAATAGATTTTCAAATCGTCCGCGAAAAAAAAATATGTAGAACTCATAGTGAGGGGTAAATCATTAATAAATACTGAGAATAAAAGTGGCCCTAGGTTGGATCCTTGAGGGACTCCGGATGTTGCAAAACAGTTCCGAGAATTACATCCACCGTATTCCACGAACTGTGTTCTATTAAATAAATAGGATTCAATTAGAGATAGCAAGATATCTGACACTCCAATTGCATTGAGTTTAGAAAGGAGTAGAAGTGGTCGATTTTGTCGAAAGTTTTTTTAGTATAAATAACATCGACTTGGCCTTGTGTATCCAATATGTCTGAGATATACTGTGTATTACAGGTCAGGTTCGAGGTGGTCGATGTTTTTTCCATAAAACCATGCTGATACGGAGATATATGACTTTTGATTTTACAATATATATTTTCGTAGATGATAATCTTCAGGATTTTGCCAAAATTGCAAAGGATAGCTATAGGTCGGTAGTTTACTACTAGGGAGGGATCTCCTGTTTTGAGGATAGGACATAGTTTAGTTGTTTTCCATATATCTGGACAGGTACCTGTTACTAAAATAAGATTAAATAAAAAACGCAGGGGTGCTACAAAAGTATTGATACAGCTTTAACAATGAAACTCGGTTAAGTATGAGATATATATCACAGAAAAGTCAGAAAGGTAATAGTAAAATATATACATAACAAGTGTAAAGTAATATAATTAAACAAAAACTAACTATTAAGAAAGCAAAAGGGTAAGCAACCAAACAACTACATATTTAATTTAAAATTTGAGATTTTATATCCTTCAGACGGCGTTTAAAAATACCATGGGCTCTGGACAATTTATTTGTATTATTGCAGATGGAAAACAAAGACGGGTTTTTCAAAATGTTGGTATGTTGGGTCGGCATATAGAAAACTTGGGCATTATGAGAAGTTGCCGAGGGACTTGAAAATTTAATTTATGGTTACTTCAGGTGCATCAAAATCATTGTGTAATACTTTAAATAAGAATACTTAAGAAAGGTATAATCGCGTGTCTTCAAGAGTAGATATGGAGAACCATTCAAGTAGATCTCTTTGTGGAAAACCTATAAGAGGTTAAGTACCATCTAATTTAAACCAGAGCTATTTGGCAAATCTATGCTGCATTGCTTCCAGGTTATTTCTATGTGCCTCCTAGCTTGGACATGAGATAACTGATGTATACTCAAGTTTCGTTCAGACAAATGTTTGGCAAACATTTTTAATCTGTATCGGTGACTTCACGACTAGTGCGAACAATGAATGCAAGTCTCTGAAGTGAGACGTTATCCAAATGGTATTCAAAAGTATTTGGTGATGTTTTTAAAGAAAAGGACACTATGTTGCAATTACCGGTATTCAACTATATTTTATTGGTTATACACCAGTTGTTTACTTTATTAAGACACGATTGAAGTTGAAAACAGTCATCAATATTACTTATAATTGTGAATACCTTTGAATCATCAGTGTACAGCAGGCAAGGCAAATCAATTTTATCTCTTATGTCATTAATAAATATATTGAATAACAAGGGTCCTAGAATAGATCCCTGGGGATCTCCGGAGGTGCCAACAAATGCGATTGATTTGAATCCATTGAGGACAATGTATTGAGTCCTATTCACAAAATAAGATTTAAATAAGCGGGGTAGATAATATGAGCACCAATTTTATCTAATTTATCGAAAAGTAGCCGGCGATGGAGTCCGTCCAATGCCTTAGAGAAGTCCGTATATACGATATCTGTTTGACTGTGTTCATCTAAGGACTCAGAAATATATAGAGTGACACAGAAAATATTTGTTGTAGTCGAATGCCCCTTCATAAATTCATGTTGGTGAATATAAATTTTGGTGTTAATTGAATGATATATTCTGTCATGCAGTAGTAATCCAGGCGTTTTAGACTTTTGCTGCCAAATTCATGCTCTACGATATTTTTCTTTCATTGTGTTTATTTGGACGTGCTGAATAACACTTGGTAGTTACGCCACGATACACCTGGAGGATTCGCGATTAATTCAGTTTTTATGACCCAAAACGGAAACAACACCTGTTATAAAAATTGTACATTTATAAATTCTCTACCTTAAAGGTCCTATACATTTTTTTCGTGCGCCTAAACGTTTCGGAGATATGACGCGAAATAAATGAAAAATGCATTTAGTTTCTTTTTCTTTGTATTTTTTAAATATTTCAGTCAGTACCAACGCAGTTACCACCAGGACCAGACATATTGTTAAATTAAATTTTTTGCAACTGTACGAAGGGTTGTGCAGGAAAATGTAGCCGTAGGAAAGTAGGACTTAATTGTTCAACAGCTTGTGGACATTTTCACGTTCACTCCTGCTTGAATACCGCACCTATAATTGCTATGAATGAGGAAATGGACGACGTAGAATCTTATCAGAATGAAAGTAATGGCAACGATTTGTCATTGGACAATAACGTTTGAGATACCGAAGAAGTCGCAAACATTGACTAATTTAACATCTGGCATGGATTAGGGCTCCTGGGAAAACCAAGAAAAAAAAAGCGTACCGAGCATTCTACCTCTAAGGTGGTGCGGAAATGAATGCATTTTTTGCCTTATTCACTGTAAATAAATGTAAGTAAAATGTATAAGGTATTCTAGTGGAGAATAAAGATCACCAAGCTCTATAACAGCAATATTTAATATTCATTCTGAGACATAGAAAGCAAGATAATTGCGAAATATGTGGTGCAAAAGAGGTTTGGAAATGCATTTTTCACTTACTCCGCGTCGTGTCTCCAAAACGTTTAAGCGTACGTAAAAAATGTATAGAACCTTTAAGGTAGAGAATTTACAGCTGTACAACTTTTATAACAGCTGTTGTTGCTGTTTGGGCCAAAAGCTGAGTTAATCGCGAATCCGCGATGTCCGCGACATTCCGAAGCGATTTTCACGAATTCCTCCAGGTGTATCGTGGCGTAACTACCAAGTGTTATTCAGGACGTCCAAATGAACACAATAAAAAAAAAATCGTAGAGCACAAATTTAGCACAGAGGACAATTTTACAGCTAAAACGCCTGGAGTATAAGATTTCCAAGATTTTACAAAAGTTGCAGATTACAGAGATTGGTCTCAAGTTCTGAATATCTGATTTATTGCCTATTTTATAAATTGAATACACTTTGGAATATTTCCATAAGTCTGCGAACTGACAACTTTTCAGTATTAAATAGAAAATTAAGGTTAAGAGGTATCCAAATATAATTGCGCAATCGTTCAATAAGAATGCCGGTATGAAATCATGGCCTGTTGTCATCTTAGGTGTATAATTCATTTTAAAGGATCAATAACCTCGACCTCTGAAAATGAATTTAAATTTACAACAGGGTTATTGTTCGGGCAGACTTTCAGTGTAAATATTCCCGGTGTCCAATGAGGAGACCTAAGAAATTTCGCAAAAGCATTTAATATGCCATAGGATCTTTTAACGAAACTCCATCCAGATACATTTCTTCCGAGACATTTATTGACCCTTTTTACTATTGATGAAGTTCCCAAAATTTATTAGGATTACTTTTTATAGTTCTTTCGGAATCTTTCACGAAGTTTCTATATGCTATATTAATATTGCACTTTATTTCTTACCTGACATTTTAAAACTCGTCATAAATAAGGAGATCACAAGTTCTTGCTTCTTGCTTTCTAAAGTTTTCTTTGATTTTGATTTTCTTTATAATGGTGCTGTTATGCCAAGGAGGGTATTTACCACTACGAGAGACTGACTTCTTAGGTACACAAGATGCAAACACAAAGTCAAATTTATCACAAAATTGAATGCATGTGCAATTGACGTCGTTAAAAGAGGAAAGAAAGGACCAGTCACCCTAGAAGATTATCATACGATATAGGAAGATTTACGAAAATTTTAACTGTTATTATGGCAAATTGGAAAGTGATTATTGAGATTATTGGAGGTATTCATATCAATTGATATATCCAGGGCAGGGTGATGCATGTCTTCTATCGTTAAAGGATCAATAGAATGGATAAAGTAACAATTTCTGTTGTGCAACACTAGATCAACAACATTCTAATTGGAATTGCTAACTAAATTGTGCTGGGATAAGTTATTAGCACCAAGAAAATTATTTGTAGCTCTAGTTTGACCATTGGGTTGTATCTTCTAAATAAGATGCATATTTGGCAATATCAAAGTCAGCTATGATGAGTATGTTGCCACCATTATTATTTCGCAGATAACTAACAGATAACAGACTAAGGATTTCGTGGAAATTACATAGAGCTTCTGAGGATAAAAATAAGTTATTGACAGACCAATCATAACAAAATTAACGCTCCAGTCAAAAGCAATTATATGACTTGAAGAATAAAACCTTTCCTAATGCCATAGTAGCTTTTAAACGATCATAAATCACCATTAAGTAGTAGGCATCAAGTTGTAGTAATAATTATATTAATAATTACCCGAAAATGTGAAATCTAGTGAATATGGAGGTTATTTAAGCTATATTTTATTACCAGAGCTGTTATTAAAATTTTGTAATTATGAGGTGGATAGTATTTTCTGAAACCATAAGCTTACTCATGGCATTTAACGGTTTATGAAACAGCGCGCTTCATCGATTTTTTTTATCAAAGATGCTTTTAATTGAGGCAGCGTAATGTGCATTCAAAGTAATTAAAACAAATTTTATTTCCTCAAAAACATAACTTACATGTGTAAGGAAAAGTAGATCGTATTCGCCACTTGTAAATTTAAATTAGTAAATTATATATCAACACTATTGTGTTGGTTAATATGCAAAATATTTTGTTTAAAAAAAGTTTTTACCTAATTAATTATTAATAACTACTTAAAATGAACAACTGAAAAATTCTTCTGCTGAATAGAACACATTATTTATCAGGTTGTTCGGGTGTATAGTCAAGTGCATGGTGGTTATTTCCTGGTACAAGTGATTATTTTCAGCAATTACACTTATAATAATTGTCAGAGTGAATTTACACATGGGTGCCGAGCACAAAAGGTGGTCGTTTTTACTTATAGTTGCGGACATTACAGTTTCAATTTCATACAATTTTACATTGTAAAATTAGAACTATATTTTAAACGAAAAATATTTCCTCCGACGTAAATTTAGCTTTCTATCCTGTGTATTATTGCTATTTTGATACTAAACACGAAGAAATTTAAATTGCAACACCAAAAAATAAATGGATAGGTGAAAAACTATATCCCTCATATGCAGGCAAGAAGAACAATTTGGTTTTGTACTGTACGGTTGACCCAAGCACCATGTTTTCCTTGATTTCTTTGGTATTTGTAAACGAAATAACTCTTTTCTTGTGCGTCAGTTAAATTTTCAACTCACTTTAGTTATGTTGCTTTATCTGTTAGTTCTGTTGCTACAATATCATTGACAGAGTATTATTCATTGAGATTAGGATAAATATACAATTATATTACAGTGTATGTATATCATACCTAATCTACAAAATCATCAAATTCACGTTTCACCCTAACGAAATGACTGATAAATTCATCCACATATTTTTACAGTCGGCGAGATTGCGCTGCATCTGGACGAGTCATTTCATACCGACTGAAAATACTAATACATAAGCGACCTGAACGTCAGCTACTCTAGTAGCGGTAGAGCTAAAGGTGATAGCATGTTAAAGTTAAAAAAAAATATGCTACGAGTATTTTCATACCGTACGAGAATTTATCAGATGATTTTTTAGATAATTTTCAACAAAAAATAATAGTCAGCTCTGTATTGGAGAGATGGGAAGATGTTCAAGTATAAAATCATTTTATACCTTATGAATTTTATGCAGCTGAATTTTTATACTTTTAAAATAACAGAGAAAATCGTCAACTGTATTTACAACGGGGTTAAGACCGTCAGGAAAAATCATAAACATGCTGCATTTAGTGCATCTGAGCGTTGCATAGTCACTTTGACAAATGAACTGACGATCTCTCCACCCACAAACATTCAGCTGACGGCGATTTTAATTCTTTTTCAATAATAAAATTACTCTATCTTTCAATTTCAATCAGCAGTATTTCAATTTAATATAAGTTATGCCACTCTATGCTGTGAAATACGAGTTTTTAATAGATTTTTCATACTAATCAAGTTTGTCCTGGTTTTAAATTATATTCTTGTGGACTTTAGCACTAAGGAATCTTAAGCTCTGAACGTTCCACTTCAATTTACCTCTCCCAAAGGTTTTTCTTCAAAGCCTCCAGGTAGAATTACCCTAGTAAGTTTACCCTAATCTAGTGAGACAAACTTATACAAACGAAAGAGGAACGTTACCATCCGCTGCTTAAATTTTTTTAATTTTTTTTTTTAAGACGATGAGAATCCTGCATTAAAGCATTTACAGACATTTCAAATATACACGACTGTAATATAGATCAGCTGGATGAATTAAAACAGACTACTATCAAAGTCCTTAGAGGACAAGGAAATGGCAGTAGCTACATTCCTAGACATAGAAGGAGCGTTTAATAACGTGATAACGCACTCACTAACGAGTGCATAATAAAACAGAGTCTAATCCAATCTAGGTGAGATCTCCATTGAGGCGAAAGTGAGCACAGGCTGCCCCCAGGGAGGTGTGCTATCTCCATTACTATGGGCAATCCTGGTTGAGGAACTCCTCCGGAGACTTTCCACAGAGGGTTTCTATTGCTTAGGATATGCTGATGATCTAGCAATAGTTGTTAAGGGGCGATTCGCGAATACAATAACGGAGCGTTCGCAAAGAGCCCTAAATGTTGTCGACAAATGTTGTTGTAAGGAAGGACTCTCTATAAATCCCCACAGTCGTCAATTTTACACGGAGAAGAGCACTGCAAGGCCTAAAGTCCCTAAGGCTCAACGGAGTGGAAATTCCATTTGCCTGTGAGGCAAAATATTTAGGAGTCATTTTTGACCAAAAATTCAAGGTATAACTTCAACAGTTATATCAGATAGGGAGGACTGGAAAAAACGGTTCTCTCATAACAACACAAACAGTCTGGTACATTGACGGCTCCAAGACAGAACAAGGAGTCGGAACCGGGATTTACGGAACAAGGTCAAAAGCCAGTATCCCGATAAGTCTAGGGAAATACGCGGTGTTTCAAGCTGAAGTGATCGCCATACCCGTTGCTCAAGGGAGATATAGGACAAGGCACTGTTAACCAGTCGATTGCCATTTTCTCTGATAGCCAAGCGGCAATAAAAGCAATCAGTACCATGCAAATCAACTCAAGATTGGTGTGGGACTGCTTGACGGCCCTTACAGAGTCAGAACAGAGTGACCCTAGCATGGGTACCAGGACACAAGGGACACAGAGGAAACGAAAACGCTGACCAAGGCGCACTTGAAGCCCCAATAGGACCCGAGCCCTTTTGCGGTGTGGCAAAGCCATGCATACGAGCAGCCATTAAGGAATGGGTGCAAAATAAATCTCTGGAATGGTGGAGGAATTTCCCAAGATAGAGACAGGCCAAAGAGTTCATTAAAGTAAGTAATTAAATTTACGGAAGATCTACTAAGCCAGAATAGGAAGGCCATCAGAGTAATAGTAGGTCTTCTAACTGGCCACTGCCGGTTCAATAGACACATGAATCTAATGGGCCTGGCAGAGGACGCAACATGCAGATTCTGCCAAGAGGAAGAGGAAACCTCAGTTCACGTATTGTGCCACTGTGAAGGCCTGGCGAGACTGAGATTCCAAGTACTCGGAGAAGAAAAACCAAGGGCGGACAGCTATACATAAAGGCCTTCATCAACGCTGTGGAGTCTAGTACAAAGGACAAAGCTGGATGAGGTACTATAAGGAAGATATTCTGGGAACATCACAATAGACCTGAAAAGTTCGCGGTGGTAAAGGCTAAATAACCAGCTCCTTTGTTAATCTAATCTAATATAGAAAGACTATATAGACTAGAAAAAAATATCGGATAGTTTGTGTGCAGAATGTATGGTTTAAATTCAATCGACAATGTAACGAGTAGCACCATTCATTATAACCTAGAAAACGAATGAAAAAAGACAGATTTATGCTTAAAAACACAATTGAAAGAGCCATGTCCTCCATGTCAATCGGAACTGTTATTATTATTATTATTATTATTAGCCGCTACTCGAGTCCGAGTATAAAAATGTTACAGTCGATAAATTGTGTACAATAAAAAACAAGTAAAAGGTGTAGTCTATTGTAATTCCCATTCATCTACGGTGCACACGACTATGGCTATAGAGGCCAATTCGGGAGAGCACATGTCGACCGCAGTCAGGACAAACATAGACCTGGTTAGGTCTTGGATTCGGCCTTCTTGCAGCAACATTTCCTTGATAGCTGGCCACAACCCCTCGCCATTCGGTTCTGTCCGCTGCAAGTTGTTCCCATTGCTCGTCTGCAATACCGCAGGATTTTAGATTTTCATGGAGAGCGTCTTTGAACCTCTTTCGTTGACCGCCACGCCTTCTTCTACCGCTTAGCAATTCACCATAAAGTGTACATTTAGGAAGGCGGTTAGCATGATAACCGCATGCATATACGATGAACGTGACCTGCCCATCTTAGGCGTGCTCTTGAAATAATCACCTCAATTGGAAGGCTGTTTGCTCTCCTGAGTACTTCCACGTTTGATATGTGATGGAACCAACGGATTTTCATCATACTTCTGAGGTGTCTTTGCTGAAAACGTTCTAATTCTTTCACATGACGACGGTAAGTGACCCAGCTTTCACATCCATATAGCAGTGTTGGAATGACAACTGCTCTGTAGACAGCCATTTTCGTTGACAAAGCAAGGTCGTGGTTGTCAAATACTCTCTCTCTAAGTCCCCAGAGTGTTCTAGATGCAGCGTTAATTCTATTGCGAATCTCGCTGTCCATGTTTGCTTTGTCATTAACAACGTTGCCTAAGTAATTGAACTGATCCACCACTTCAAGAGAATTTCCGTTAAGTGTAATGTCTATTTGGTTCACTTGATGAGGAGTTGACATAATCTTAGTCTTTCCAATATTGATTTTAAGTCCCAAGGAATCATAGCTCTGGGCATACACATCTAAAAGTTCTTGAAGCTCTTCCGGCGTAGAGGCTAAAAGTGCACAGTCATCCGCATACTGGAGATCACAAATGAATCGTGTGCGTGTCTTCGTGAAAGCTCTAAAGCGTCCTATGTTAAAGAGACCGCCATCAAAACGGTATCTGAGACCTATTCCTCTGACTGTCAGTTTGTTGTCAACAATAATTGTTAGAGCAGTAGTAAACAAATTAAAGAGTAGGGGTGCCAGGACACATCCCTGCCTAACTCCAGTGAGGGTTTGGAAAGGTTCGGTTGCCTCATTATTATACATAACCTGGGCGTTGTTGTTTGTATGTAGACTGCGACATACTTCCACAAATTTTTTAGGGATACCTAAGCGGAACATAATTTTCCAGAGCACTTCCCTGTCCACCGAGTCAAACGCCTTGGTTAAATCAATGAAAGCCATGTGAATTTCTCCTTGATGTTCGAGTGCTTTTTCTTGAAGCTGTTTAAGTGTGAAGATTAAATCCGATGTGCCTCGGTTTGGTCTAAAGCCACTCTGTGTTTCAGGAAGTAGCTTTTCCATAACAGGTGTTAGCCTATTTGCCATCGCTTTAGTGAGTATCTTCCCTCCAACAGCCAGGAGAGCTATACCCCTGTAATTTTCACAGTCCGCAGCGCTCCCTTTGTTTTTGAAGAGGTTGATTAAAAGTGTATCACGAAACTCCTGCGGAGCTTGACCACTTTCCCACACGACATCAAACAGTTTTTTGAGGTAGGGTATGAGCTCTGATGACACAGCTTTAAAGATCTCAGCTGGGAGTGAGTCGGCACCGGGAGATTTGTTATTTTTTAGCTGCCCAATGGCGGTTAAGATCTCTTCCGTTGTTAGTGGTTTATCTAAGTCTTCGAACGTGTCATATTGAGGGATAAGATTTATAATATCGTGATCGGCTTGACTTTGCTGGTTAAGAATGTCCGAGTAGTGTTCTTTCCATCGGGCTCTTATTTCCTGGTCTTCTTTGAGGAGATTGCCATTTAAATCTTTAATAGGGCACATATTTTTCCGACTGGGGCCGTACACTGCTTTTACTCCTTGAAAGAAATTCCTGTAGTCGTGTGAATCGGCGTACCTTTGAATTTCTCTGGCCTTGCTTGCCCACCACTCGTTCTTTATTCTTCTGATTTCGCGTTGCGTTTCATACTTAGATTGGGTAAAAGCTTCTGCTTTTGATAAGTCGTTGGGGTGGTTGATAGCGTTTTGGAAGGCAATATGTTTGCGGTCAAGAAGTTCTTGTATAAAAGCTTCATTATCATTGAACCAGTCCTCCTGTTTTTTACTTGCTGCAGTGCCAAGAATTTCCTCACTCGCACTTTTTAAACTGTCTTTAATTTGTGTCCAGGTAGCAGCGACATCTACAGAATTGGTTTCTTCTAGTGCACTCAAATTCTCTTGAACTTTTTGCTTTAGCTGTTCGACGGTTTGTTGGTCACGCAATTTACTAATACAGAGACGGAGTCTACGTTTTACTTGAGTTCTTCGGTGTTTGGGTCTCATAACAATTTTCATTTTAGAGACAACAGGACGATGATCGGTCCAACATTCGCTATCAATGCGCGCCTTTGTAATTTGGACGTCCTTGAGGTGCTTCCTACGTACGATAACATAGTCCAGTAGATGCCAGTGACCTGATCTGGGGTGACGCCAGGTGCCTTTAAATTTATCCTTTTGTCGGAAAATGGTGTTTGTTATAACTAGATCATGTTCGGCGCATTTAGTTAGGAGTAGTTGACCGTTAGCATTCATGTTGCCCAAACCGTTCTTGCCTATAATGCCTGGCCAGGTGTCTGCATCTCTCCCTACTCTAGCGTTAAAATCGCCAAGAATAACGAGTCGTTCCGTTTTAGGTATTCTACAGAGGGTTTCTTCCAGCTGTTGATAGAAGCTTTCCTTGGTTTCGTGACTGGCATCCAGAGTGGGAGCGTAGGCGCTTATTAGATTTACCGCGTTGCCATCTGATAGCTCATAGCGTAGCACCATTAGACGCTCAGATAGGCCTTGTGGTACTTGTGTTAAGTTGGATATAAGTTGATTCCGAACGGCAAATCCTACTCCATGTTGTCTTCTTGAATTGGTGGGGAGACCTTTCCAATAGAAGGTGTAGTACTTTTCTGTGAGAGAGCCTTCCTCCAAAAATCGAGTTTCGCTGAGAGCTGCAACGTCAACATTGAGTCGGTGAAGTTCTCTATCTATTAGAGCAGTTCTTCTTTCAGGCCGATTGGTGCGAGTGCTGTCGTTCAAAGTACGAACATTCCATGCGCCGTAGATGAAAGAATTAGTTTTGTTGGATTTAACTTGCCGGTGTTTTTTCGACATTCGATGAGGTGTCCCTGTGGGCACCCTCCCCCGGAGATCCGATCGGGAGGGTATTTTACCTCCGGATGATTTTGTCCCACTTGAACGCTCCATCATTTTTTTAAAGCCTTAATCGACTGAAAACGAAGCTGCATTTGAAGTTTTAGCTGGAGCAGGTATGCAACTGACCAGCTCGGTTGCGGAAGGCGAGTGGTGTGGTCCCATGGCACAGAAGGAGACTGCGACGATGGGGTAACCAAACGATTCCAAAAGCAACCTTTGTGTGCGGTGGGTTATTTTTACCGCACTCTTCGTGAGAAGGTGGATGTGCTCACGGCAAAAGGTAAGGGTTATTCCGCCCTTACTCGGTCGTTAGAGCCTCGTTAGTGAAAACAGGGTGCACCAAGTTCAAATTGAACTCGCGAAGGTGAGGTTAACAATTGAGTAGGAGAGGCTATAACTTGCGCTTCACTACCCCATTACACCCGGAACTGTATCAACACATACTACGCACATTTTATATAGCACATCTTTGGAGTCATGCTCACCAGATATTCCCATCAGAGTTATCACCCTTAGACTATGGATGGAGTGAAGAAAATAATAAATACACTTTCAAGTGGTTTGACGGTGATCAAGTCCCACCGACAATAACTGGCGTAACGATCATCGATGAGAATCCTGCGGGTATTTTTTTCTAATATATTTTTATAATACATTGAAATTCAATTTAAAGAAATGTCGATATAGATTTTAAAATGTGTACTATTTTTCTTGCAGAAAACGTCGAAGAAGAAGATGATGTAGAAGAATTTGAGCGAGAAGAATATGATGACTATAAAACAGATACTACTGAGGAGTTAAACGAAGAAATTGATTAATAAATTCCAGTAATAATAAGCTTTTTGAGTATTGTTCAAATTTATTAATAAAATAAAAAATTAAAATATCTAGGAATTAAAAGAATCTGAATCATCACGTTTCAACATTACATCACAACAGAAACTAAATAAACTAGTCGAAATTTAAGCAGCGGATGGTAACGTTTCTTTTTCGTTTGTGTAAGTTTGCCTCACTCGATTAGGGTAAACTCACTAGAGTCAATTCTACCTGGAAGCTTTGAAAATTTTTGGGAGGGGTAAATTGGAGTAGTGGGACGTTCGCAGTTTAAGATTTCTTGGTTCTACAGTACACAATAATAAAATTTAAAATCGACACATGAAGTATTACTAAGAAACTTGTGTACCCCTTTTTAATTGTTATTCGACTAGGAACTGGATCTCGTGGATTTAAATGAAAGTGACGATGAAATAAACCTTGGGTGATTGCAACAGAATAGATATTTTTTAAATAAGCTTCAACCGCAAAAGTACATTGAATATATGACTAACACTCCATATTCACAACTAAACTGACATTTGTAGCAAGCGCTTTGGCAACTGTCTTAAATTTTCATTTATTGCAAAGCATGGCGACTTGATATGAATTTATATCTCATTATATTATGATATGAATTAATTTTGAAAGTGGATACTTCATTATGTCGGATCCGTTATTTATAGCAGTTTTTTCATTCGAAAGACATAGAGCATTCTTATCTTTTATCTATCCCATCATACTTTCATCCCATCTACCTTGATATCGGCTCTCCATTCCTTTGATATCTTAATGATCGTTCTTCTTGCTCCTCATTGCTCAGGGGAACGGTAGCTCAGTGTGCTAAAGCGTCTGCGAAGTCTGCCAGCTCCCCCCATACTTGACTTCTCTAATCAGAAATTTTTTGCTAGGCAGAAAAATAATAGTAAGAATTAACAACACGGTCTCAGTTACTAAGAGATTATCGGCAGGCGTCCCGTAAGGGGCGATACTTTCCCCGACATTATATAACCTATTCCTTTCCGATATCCTTTCTGACCTATATACCACCTCCCTGCTTTACGCGGATGATGCCGTGATCTGAGGGCGGTAATTTAATGCCGAAACGGCTGCCCAAAAGATCCGGCAGCACCTCGTAAAGCTGGACAAATATTTTAACGACTGGAATATTAACATAAACGCAGACAAGACAGAGACCATAACACTATATAGAAAATTTACCAATACAACGACAGATTAAAATACATAACGAGACGATACGAGAAAAGACCAGGGTCAAATATCTAGGGGTAACCCTAGATACGAGACTCAGGTTCGGACCTCACGTGACTATCACACCACAAAAAGTTTATTCTGCAATGAACAAGTTCTACTGCCTTATTAATAGACGCAGTAAGCTCACCGTCGAAAATAAGCTTACCTTGTTCAAGGTTATTTTTAGACCAATTATGACGTATGCCTGCGCATCTTGGAACAATATCTCGGATGCGCAGTGCATGCGTCAACAGATAATGCAGAATAAACTTTTAAGACTACTGACAAACTCACAAAGATACACTCCGATAACTGAACTTCACAATAGAAATAATATCCTATGATGAGATCCTACATGGAGGATACCTCACAGAAATTCTTTAAATATAAAATTCAGCTATCGGAGCTGACAGACGCTGATAGACGTAGACATAATGATGAACAACACGCACATAAATTACTACACCAGAGACTACCATGATATGATGAAGTACCATAACAGTATCCCTTATCTTACCTTTTCCTCCTACCCCTCCATATAATCCCTCATAAAAAAAAATTTTTAGAATTCAAATTTGGTTTGTAATTGTTATTGTAAATAGTCTGTACATAAGTTTTTTTTTAAATAGAATATCTTTATTTTTCATCATTAAAAATACGCATTTTTCAAACAGGTTTTTATAGTGTTTCCTGTACAAAACACATATAAAAATTAAGCCACTCATTAAAATTAACTTCTTGCATTTCGTAAACTGCATAAACAATACTGCAAAAATGCATAAACTGTGAATCAGGAGAGCAGCAATACAGAAAGATTTATTCAAACTTAACGTTTTCGATAGGACTATCAACCAACGATAGGTTCCGTGGGAGCTGCACACGCACAGTGGACAAGTAGGTGTTCGACACACGGAATATTAGTGTTTATATTATATCCGATAGGAAACAAATATAATCATTGTAAATCACATAATAAAATAAATCGAATATCTTAGTTAAGTTAGAATTATACTGAGAATAAGCAATAAAAGAATTTTAATTGGTAATTGGCTAGCAAACTGAGTTGCTTAGCGAAGTGGGTTCGATTCCCGCAAAGCGAAACAATTTTTAATTAAAAAAATTGCCCCATGAGTGATTCGGAGTCTACATTAAACTGTGGGGCCCCGTCTCTCCTTACCTAGCACAAGATCCTTGAGATTTTCCGGGGTTACCGAAGTAACTTGAGAGGCGGTTAAGAAAACAAGAAAGAAAACAAGAAAACATTATACCCTACAAGATTTTCAGAGAATTAGTCAATATGAGTATCCAAGATTTTCATTTTAAAATTCATTAAGCATTTCAATTGTTTAAAGTTGTTATCAACATTGTCTTGGTTTTAAAAATGTCGTTTAAAATTTCCTGGAAAATTAGAAAATTCAGACTACAAGAAGATACTAGCAGATAATGAAACACTAAATTTAAGCAATCTATAATTATTTTTAGACCTTCACAGAAATGTGGTTTTGTACATTTTGGGGTTGTATCATTGTCACGGTCTAAATATATTTTAGGTATCGTAATGCTCAGTTAGTAACAAATAATATGCTAGTGGTTTGGGGAAAAGAACTTAAAAATTATAAATTATGATATTTATTTTGGATAAATAAACGATAAAATTCAATGCCTTAGAAAACCACAAAATTGTTTTGTTTTGAAATGCCACGCTCCAAAAAGAATAGGGAATTGCTTCATATACGTCTGCTGGATGTTAATCCAACGTACAGTTAGTTGTTTTACATTGCGAAATGTTTATTTATTTCATGTTAGTCATGGATTCATAATAAATATGCAATAATAATTGAAATTTAGTTAGACGATCGCAATTTTGCGTGTTTGCATGATAATTTTTGCGAATATAGTTTAATATTTTCTAAATGTATTTATGCAACGTTTTCCAAGTTATTTTACAAAACTCGGTCCTTGTGGAATTCGTCTGTGATATAAGAATATAATCGATAAAATAATAATTTCCAGGTGACTTCAATATGAATAGAAAGAATAGCCAATTAATTGGTATTCATTTTTATATGTTGACAGAATAACAAGAGTCCGCGTGCCAACAAAAAAAAAGGGGCTTTAAGGAATAATAACACTTACTCAATACACCTCTCTGAAAATTTTTCAGTGCGCTAATGATATTACACCAGATTTAAATCTTGCTGAGCATGCAAATATGTTTCTAACTTTTTGAATTCTGACTTGATGTTTTTGTTGTGCCCTCTTGGTCTATGATGCTATCCAGGTACGTAAACTCAAGATGTTGATTGTTATGATAAAGGTGATTAACACTTTGGGTATTAATATGGAGTTGTTTTGCTTATATTTATGTTTAATCTTCGGTGTCTGACAACTACTTTTAAAACACCAAAACATTTGAACACTACACTCGAATACATAACTCGACATGCGTTTTGTTAACCATGTTAGCATCATCAGGAGATGACTAAAACTGAAATGGTTAACGAAATGCGCATCCAGTAGTATATTTAAATGTAGTGTTCAAATGTTCTAGCGTTTTATAAAAGTGATCTTGTCTATTAAAAACTCTATTTTACGTTTCGATTTTTAGTGTAAACTACTAAAACGTCTCGTATAGGATCAGCCGTTTTCAAATTGTTTTCTTACTTTATTATCAAAATTCAATTACTTTTATTTAATTTCTCAATGACCATTGACCATTTTTGTCTTACGATGTAATTTTAAATACGCATTTGCATAATATTTCAGTTTTCAAGTTAAGTAATTTTATTTTGTACAGAAATGAATGAGTTTAAAAAGTCCTAAAAGCAACGTTTTGGCTAGGCTATGCCAGCACGTTACATTTTTAAACAGATATTACAGAGGTTAAGAGATATAATGAACAGTATTAGTCATTGGAGCCCGTAACTAAAATTTAACAAATGCCATTTTCAAGTAGGCCGACTATGAGTCTCCAAACGCCACTCTCTCTCGTTCGCGTCATACATATTTTAAATAGGGAGGCGTGCATATAAAAACGATGAGAAAACCGTGAAAGAGGGTCATATTCCTTTTACCTGCCCGGGGAGCTACCACATAGGAAAAACCAAAACCCAGCCACCAGAGATTCTACCAGGACGTATAAGATAATTAAATCATATCTAATTATTACCGATACTTTCCCTATCGAGGCCTGGTACTTTAAAGAAATAGCAGCAGACTCCTAGCCATGAACTGAAATTTAATTCCCAGCGAGGTGCGGGACTCTGGCGAAGTTCCTCAAGGCGACGATGTGGCTACCGAGAGAGAGATTGCAATTTGCTCAGGTGAGGCTTAAATACCCATCCCGCTACTATTTGAAAAATGGGTAACATTTTTCAAATAAGTTAACTAAATTTCATCATTATTACGACCCTTTCTAAATTTCTCTGGCAATGATATAAGAAATCCTGTATCTAAAGTTTTAAAACTTGTAAGGTTAGGTTAATTTGTGCCTTAATTAAGTTTCTTTATTAAGGGGATAAACAATCAGAGCTAGGGAAATTTTAGACATAATTTTATGTTTTATTTATCGGTTTGAGAACAACGTTCTTTATTTCAAGTTTCATTTAAGTTGCATCATAATTTATTTTATCTTAATTAGCTTAAAACAAATAGTTTCAAAAGTTATGTTTATTTCATTTTTGCTTTATTGGATAAACCGACAAATAGTTTCCTTTTCAAGTCAGAGTTAGGTTAGTTCAAATCACAATCTCATTTCCTTGCTTCAATTAACAGCTAATATTGTTCCGCTTCTCGGCGGGGGTTGAATTTTACTCTACGGTTGGTCTAAAGTTCTTTTGAATTATGTTATTGGGTCAACGGGAAAACGAACCCTAGATATCCTAACTATTTAGCAATATTATAAAAGTTTATGGCCATCACGTTCAACAAGGGCCTTAGTGCGAGGGTGTCTGACTCTATTTATTTGCGTCAACGCAACATAAGTGCTATTCAGGCACGCTCCAGGGGCTTTTTGTACATAGATTGTTTATTTCTTCTGGCGTTAAGACTTTGCAACAATGGGTTATTTTATTCCAGTTATATAAATTACGGTACCAGATTTGTTGTGATTTCCTTTACAATCGCGTTTATTACTCTCTACGATTAAATGCATTTTATTCAGTTGGTTATGTATTTATTACACTCTACAATTTCCCTAAGTTGGTTATGTATTTAATACACTCTACGATATCTCCTCGACAGTGATTGTAGTGGCTGCCACCGTAAATTTGGTACCCTCCATTGTGTTTCTCAAATCAAGGGAATCATCCACGCATCAGTTTTAAGGTTTTACGCTGGTTCATTCCGCCACATGGCATGTAATCACGAACATCATGAAGTCATAAATTGGTTTTTTATGAGTATACCTCTAGGAGCATTTGAATCGTGCCTTGGGAGTACTATTTTATCCCCTCCGAGTTTGACGCTTGTCACAACAGGATTAGATTTTCTTTTAGATAGACGATTAGTCTCAACGATTATTTTTCTATAGGCAAATTTGCCCAAGTGTTCGATTTTCATTATTGACGATTTATCACCAAGATCTGAATAAATGTATAAAAACGATTTCCGTCTTTTCTTTCATTTTTGCTTTCAGGTAATGTAATATAACCAGTAAACCAGATTTCACTGGTTTATAGAAATAAAATGATTACTAAAATCGGTTCAAATAAATGAACAAGATGCTCTAGGGTGCTAGGTTACTAGAGTAAATAGACATACAGGGTGTCCTAAGGTTAACCAGTGTTAAATGAAGTGATTAAATTTTATAAATGCAACAAAATCAAGACAGAAATAAGTAATTCCAAACTTTACATAAAAGAACCTGGGGTAAATATAAAGGGGTTACTACAGACACAACGTTAGTTTGGGTCCTAACTTTGTAAAACTAGAGATCATGTAAATGGCCAATTTGTTTATTTATTTTAACATAAAATTGAGATAAATAATTACTGAGTGGGATTAAATGTATTCTTGATTGCTTCACGATTAAAGATTTTTGTTAGTAAGTAATAGGAGGGGTTGGGAATGTTTCACTACGTGCAAAAAAAGGGAAGAAGAATTTTTCTTAATTTTCATAAACAGCCTAGTGATTAGATAGCGGATATACCTCGACGACATATGGGCTTTTAAGGCGATTTAGTATTATGATTTACTTATACTTACAACACTATTTTTCTAGGAGGCAAAGGTGTCTAATTAAAAATGTAGGTTAATTTCAAGCAAGTCTGGTACACAAATCTACATCTTAAAATGAGGATACCAGAGTGACATAATATGATTATAAAATCCATGTGGTTTTCACCTGTGTTATAAATAAACAGACATCCAAAATCCACTTTCGATTATACAATAAGAACCGGTATTACAACAATTAAGGAAAGTATTCACATTATGCCATTTTATATAATGCGGTAATTATGTTTAACTTTAGTTGAAAAATCGATGTTACTGGAATGTTGCGCTCGAGAGCCGCCAATTAAAATTTTACGTAGTTTAGCTTAGTCGCATAGTTACATAGTTAACGTCTCCAAGAGTCCTGCATTATTAAAATAATGCGCCAATCGGATGCCGCGTTGCCAAGTTATGATTTTGTTCCTGTTTTTTCTTTTGGCATTTAAAAACATTCTTTTGACTGCCATATCTCCATGATTTATTAAATAATGTTTTTTTCTAAAAATGTAGGACGTTATTTGGTAATGATGTATTTACTAAAAAACATTTTTGAAATAAAATATTATTGTCCAAAATATTTATTTATAGTTCTTAATATTTAATTAATATTTCTCTCAATTTTAATGGAATGCCTGTAATTGTTTTACATGGATGATTAAAGCATACAATTCCTCACATTTTAATATCACACACTTTATTTTTATTTCAAACGGTTTTTGAGATATAATTATTGGCACCCTGTATAACTTTGGAGATAAATTTTCTTTTGAAAAATTGGTGAAAAACGTCCACCTTGTTTCCAAGGAGGACACATTTTAATGTAATACTTGTATACCTATCATCATCCCTCTACCCTACACGGCCACCCCCTCAAAAAATTTAAATGGCAAAGGGGATTGAGTGATAAATCTTTTGAAAGGTCTTTCAATTCTCTACGTAACTGTGCATTTTTTATTATCGATTCGTTCCTGAGAAATAAATTGTTTCATTATTTTAGGTTCGGGAAATAAAAATAAAATAAAGCAGTTTAAATTATCGTATGTATTGTTCAAAATAATTCCCCACCGACTTCCGTACAGTAGTATAATATGTTTTGAAACATTTCTGAACACATCTGGAGTCAATAAACGGTATTCTTGAACAATTCTTTCACGTAACTCTTCCAGAGATGCGGGTTTGGTTGCAACTACCTTCGATGTCAAATGTCCCCACAGAAAGAAATCCCAGGCAGTTAAATCGGGTGACCTAGCGGTCCACTCCACAGGACCTCTTCTTCCAATCCATTGCTCAGGAAACCGATTACCCAAAAATTGATGGAATGCTATAGCAAAATGTGGGGGTGCCCCATCCTGTTGAAAAAACAGTTCGCCTTCTAAGATTATCGCCTTCTTCAAGGATTTGGGTAATCATTGGGTCTATGTTATTTTCTAACAGACCGAGGTACCTTTTGCTATTTAAATTGTCAGGAATAAAAAAAGGGCCCGACAATGTGATCCCCTAAGGTGCCAGACCAAATATGTAATTTCTGAGACCTTTGGGTATGAGTTTCCATGAACAAATGTGGATTGGTTTCACTTCAATATCTACAATTGTGCCTGTTTACCTCCCCATTTTTATATGGATGAAATTTGTGGGCCTTTAGAAATGAACCAGAACTGCCACTTCGACTGCTTCATTCCTAATCGGTCGCTGAGGTTCATGCTTTTTGTTTCCTTCTTGTTAAAACTGTGTATTTGACATACAGAGCAAAATAAGAATTCTTCCAAAAAAAGCTTTGAAAACGGAAAGAGATTACTTTCCAAAACGTCAGCAAAATACATCATTTCTGTGTTTATTCCGATTTATATTATTTGCAAAACATAACCTCTGACTATTCCTTTGGCGTAAACGTCACGGGCGCAGAGGCTTTTTTCCAATAATTCTATTATTTTGTAGATTCGGTGATTTATTTTTGAAGAGGACAATTTCCTACAGAACCTGTTTCCATAATTTTTTTCAATAATTGTAAAACATACTGAGAACCAACCTTTCTATCTGGATGATTTCTATTGAATATGCGCTCCGTAGCTCTATCACAATTATCGTTTTTAAAATAAATGCTGAGAATTTCTGTTTTCTCCTGGTATAAACCATTTTGAGAACTCACTGTGATAAAATGTATCTCGATTTAAAATTGGTTGTGAACAAATTAATGTTCAAGGACTATCAAATACTTATGGGTCTTTTATTATTCTAAAACTAAATGGACAAGGAAAGTGGTTTTTGTCGAAAAAAGTCGTGTTGATTTGAGAACGGCGTGTATTTTATATTTTTTAAACGATTTCAATTGTGTGATTTGTAATCATCAAAAATAAAATTAATTTTCCTTAAGAACGAATCGACAGAAGTTAAAAAAATACAAAGTTATGTAAGGAATTGAAAGACCTTTCAAAAGATGTATCACTGGACCCCCCTTGCTATTTGATTTTTTTTTGAGGGGTTGGCCGTGTACATTAAAATATGTCCCCCTCGGGAAAGTTGACGTGTTTCACCAATTAAAAAAAAAATTATTTCCAAAGTTATTCAGGGTGCCTATTTTTGGTTGGGACACTCTGTATAATGCTTTAGCGAAATCTATATTCAAATATGGTATTATAAACCTGGGTGGGCTGTGCAACAGTACTTTAAATATGCTACAAACAACACAAAATTATTTAATTAATGTTATATATAAAATAGAAAAAAGATATTCTATGGAGCAACTGTATAATGAAACAAAGTAATATCAAATTAATATACATCTCACAATCAATAATTTTTATTCACACAAAATCTCAAAAACTAGATATAAGACATAGTTATACTACAAAAACAATAACAAACAATAAAATAAGGCATAATTTTTACAAGAAAACCTTATGTCAAAGATTTGTATCATATCTGGGTCCTAAGTATTATAATGTCTTGCCTATAAATATTAGATCCATTACAAATGTAAAAGTATTCGTCAAAAACATTAAACAGGACATATGTATAAATAAGAGTCTTTTTCTAAAGATTAAAGTTTATTAGAATAATCGTATTGATCAGGCTACATACTTAGTCTTTATATCAGTTCCTATATACTTCTTTTATTTTATATTATTTAGATTTTGATTTCTGTTGCAAATGTTAGTAGATCTAGTAGTTTGTTTCTATCTTTTAATATCTAATAATAATTAGTTGAAAGAATCGAGCACGACACAAGTTATTTTTTAATTTAGAGTGCTCATTTAAGTAAATTTACGCATTATTGTTATTACATATGTATATATTTTTCTTTTTACTATTCTTCAATTGCAATATCATATATTTTATATATATTTAGATTAAACATAAAAATGATATATTTATTTTAATTTTAATATTTTTATTTTCGTATGTTCGAAAATAATTTCCAGTTATAACATTTTATCTAGTTTACTTGCAATTTTTTAAAAAATTTCTAGCTATCGTAGAACTCGAGATATCGAGGTCCGACACACTATTGCCCTACTCTGTATATCTCATATGAGAAGCAACATACAGTTTCTTACAAATTTTCCATGCTACAAATTTCTCCGCATAAGAAATCGTGTGTGTAAGGAAGTATTCATTGAATAAAAAAACTTAGGTTATTAACTATCAAATATACACACCTGAAAGTCTTGTATTTAACAAACAGTTGCCACTAACCCTCAATCATTGATACAAAACACTGCTAAGATTACATGCACAGTTATACACTTTTGTCGATATAATCGATGACTATTCAGTTAAAATATTTGCCTAGTATTTTCTGCTACAATACGCAAGGATATGGTTTTTAATTTGTTTAAATGCTGTATTGTATACTAAAGTGTACGTTAGCTCTAGGGTTTTCCTAGATCATGCATTATTCACTTTCTTGTGGTACTGATAATTATTTTTGCAAATAGAGCATTGCTATGCTACCTTACTTTTATATTTAGTCGTATCAATTTCTTTCCCGATCTAAAACCATGCTGACATAAAGTCAGTATGTAATTTTTTCCAACGAAGTTTGAAAATCTGTGTTATATCCCACTCAATCAGGTATTTTAGATAAGATACTCAAGGTAGATATTTGATGCTAGTTCTCGAGATCAGTGAGGTCGCCCTTTTTAACGGAGGAATAATAGTGGCTAATTTTGGAAAAGTTATGAGCTGACTTATTTATCAAAATAGACAAAGGGTCTAATAACTTCAGCTGTTAAACCATCACAACTGCATGAATTTTTGTTAAGTTGTAAAATTATACTATTGTTATGTGCACACCTACGCCACTGCCTCATAAAATATACAAGAAGGGCCAGAAACTCCGCGAAGAATAGACTGGAACATTCGAGAATAAGGCGCCTCGATATATAAGGAGTGGATTTCGCGCACAGAGCACAGTTTTATATTAGACGAACAAGTGAACAGATGTTGTGAATTGTATTCATGTCTATAGCTGTACTTAGTGTATTATAATAATGAATTATTGTAATTAAGTATTAAAATAAAATAGTGGTTTGTGAAAAGTCTTATTGCAATTATTTGAACCTACGTACAAGGTGTTTACTGGAGATTGTAAACACGTAACGCTATAAATCTCTTCTACCGTGACAGTGTCAATTCAATTCAATTCAATTCAAAATACATTTATTATAATTAACTGGTACATAACAGTTGCCTAGCCAGGATCTGCCCCGAGGCCGATCGTGCAACCACCGCGCTGACGCGATGGCGGGTTGCAGGATCGGGCGGGACAGCCTGGGTCGGCGAAAACAATAATTGGGAACAACTAAACCTAAACACCTTTTGTCAATGGACAAATAAAAATAGGTAATACAATTAAAAAATATCAAAAAAAAAAACAGATTTAACAAAACTTAAAAAACTACACTACATTTAGGGAACTCTCGCACAAGACACTTTTTAATTTCGTAGTGACAGTGTACAAAGTATATTGAATTTACAACAAAGTTATTTATATTTTCGACATTTCCAGTTTCCAAAAATCTATCGAGAAGGTTTTAGAAGCTGCTAACATCAGAAATCCTTCTTTCAGGATAACGTTGGCGATAAATTCTATTGGCAAGTAAACAATTTCTGTCTGGCCCGAAACAAGCCATGTCTACAAATTCCGCTTTATTAAAATTCATATCGTAAAATTCCAAATATTTTAAATTCAATACAAATTGTAATGGCCGATAAGTGTGACAAATGCTCCTTTGTACACGACAATTTATACCAAACTGGATTTTATTGCTTGTCGAATAACGAAAACAGCAAAAAAATGTACAAAAAAACATTACAGTAAAGGACCGGTTAAATACTATTTACTCATTTCAATGGATTGGAAGAAATGTTCCCACTAAATGGCTTCATTTCAAACTTGCATAAAGACCTATGTCAATCAAAATGGGCAACACGTCGAACACCTATTATAAATTTTTCTAATGAATTATTTGAGGGAACCTATTTTTTTAAGTTTATTCTTGAATTTGACACTTATTTATTTTTCAAACGAAAAAGGTTGCAATTAGCCATAGGGAAGAACTTAATTTCTATATCACATCGTCGAAAAATATACAGGGTGTTCCATTTGAAAAAATTGAGAAAATTCAATTTAAAATGTTCTTAATTTAAAAAATTATTTTTGGTCACCTGTATATTTGTATGAAATGAAAATGATTCAAAAACATTAATTAGATGTCTCGTAACTGGTATTCACATAAGTTTTTCTTAAAACCCATAATTGTGACTGTGGTGATTTTTTAAGTATCCATCTGCAGATTGCATTATTTCAACAAAAAAATTCATTACATCCAAGTGGTTGGGAGATATTCAATGCTAATATAGGAACGAATAAAGCCTGAAAAGAGACTTCAAAAATGTACATGTAAGATTAGATTACAATGTAAGATAAACATAGCATTCCATTTAACAAAAAGGCACTTGGTTCTGTAATTTCGTCTTGGCTCGCCCTGTATGTTCGAAAATAATTTCCAGTTATAGACTTTTTTATATAGTTTACTTGTAATTTTTAAAAAATTTCTAGCTATCGTAGAACTCGAGATACTCGACCCTGTATATCTTGTACCTTAAGAAAAAACTGGATAGATTTTTATACAGTCTGTATATAGTTAAGTATATTTATTTAGAGATGTTTAGTGTGTAGGTCGACGAGTTGTTAGTTATGGACTAATACATAATAGGTCTGTCCACAAAAAACTAATATACGTTAAAAGTAGTGCAAAATAAAGATTTTCATCTAATAATAACAATATTAGAACTGTGGTTGAAAACTCTGTACATGATTACGGTATCCGATTTTCTTTCAAAGCACAGAATAAATACGACTAGGACAAATATCGGCAAAAATATTCGGTCCGTCCTAACTCATGAAAGTCATAAAATTAACTACATCACCATTGCAACATCTAGAGTATCGCAGAGCATATCGCGTAGCAGGCATGTGACGTCGCCCGCCTATCCTCGCACCAAGGGGGTGTTTTCTAGCCTCGACCCATTGAGGTAATTTCTATTACAAATAACGCCGAAAATAAATGACTACTTTTTTAAAAACTTTGTAGGGATTTGTAACACCCATAAATCATTTCCAATTAAAAGCTAAATTTTATGGACAGACCTATTACAAACCCTATTACTAAATTTTGGTATTTTTGACAGTTTGCTACGAGATATTACTTATCTATATAGCAAGTTGATATGAATTTCTTTATAAGTAAGTGTTTTTTACGTCAATCATATTGTTAATGACTTTCCTTGTTTGTCGTTTTATCCACAACTTAATTTCTATTTTAAAATGTTTACAATTAGATGTGTCTTATTTTAGTTGGGAGAGTGTTAAATATTTTTGTGGTAAGATAGTTGTTACATCTGTGTCCAATAGTTTTAAAAATTTTGGGTATCTCCAATGCTCCTTCCTTGTATCTTGTGTTGTGAAAGTGTTTAATTAATAGAAGGCCCTGGAAAAATAGTTGTCTAATATCAAATATTCCCGTTTTGTTGAATAGTAAATCTGATAAATAAGTGCTATATTTATTAAATATAATTTTGAAGCAAACTTTGAAAAGAGTGAAAAAGTCATAGCTATCTCTTTGGATCTACAAAAAGCCTTCGATACGGTGTCACATTGCCAGTTACTGGACAAACTAAACAAGATGGGAATTAGAAGTATTGCCCATAACTTATTAAAACAATATCTGTCAAATAGACCCCAGTAAGTAAAAATTGGCAGTGCTCTTAGCACTAAAAAAATAATAAAAACTGGAGTTCCACAGGGTACAGTCTTAAGTCCTACCTTATTCCTGGTGTTTATCAACGATTTACTGGACAAAAACTTTGGGTGCAACATCATGTCATATGCAGATGATACTGTACTGATATATTCGTAAGACACCTTGAACTTAGTGGGACAAAAGGCGACTGAGGCAACTAGTAAAGTCAAAAACTGGCTAGACACAAATTTGTTAAAACTAAATATAGCAAAGACTAAATTTATGGCCCTTTCTCCAACGAAGGCAGGACTACCCCACTGCAAACTATTCTTATAGTAGAGAAACGAATAGTTACATACTAAATACCACTACTATCAATACCTCAGCGTTATTTTCGATAATCACCTAAAATGGGATAACCATATTAAATATTTAAATGGGAAGCTAAGAAAACTAATATATAAATTCTATAACCTGAAAAGTCTACTAAATAGAAAGACTCTCTTTTTGACATATCTAACAGCCTAGCGGAATCCCTAATTAGGTATAGTATTAGCGTCTGGGGTTCAGCCTACAATACAACTCTCCAGCCTCTCCAGATAATACAAAGTTATATACTACGGACAATTTTTAACAGGAAAAGTCGAGACAACTGTAGAAATATATTTTTTGATAATAAATTACTGAGTGTGAAGGGATTGTATATGCATGCGGCTATAGTTTATACTCACAACAAGAAACATACATTTGGATCGCCTGTAAACCATCAATATAAAACAAGAAATAGATCTAAAAACGCTCATCAAACTCCAAAATACAATAAAATAATCTGCCAGAAACAAATCAATTTCAATGGAATTAAATTTTACAAACAACTACCTGAACACATTAAAGTCTACAATAAAAAGGAATTCAAAAGGACGTGTAAAAATTATATGACAGACAATTATACCACACTACTCCAACTATTGGCCTAACAACAAAACAAACCTTTCCCCGTTTACTTCCGACTCTTGTAACTAACCAAGTCGAAAATAAAGGTAATAATATATAAAATAAATTTGAATGCAATTAACTATATATTCTCCTTGTCTTCCTCTGTATAATTATTTCACTTTATATTATATTATTATTATATTATAACTACAAACTTATAAATCGTAATATTCCTAGAAAATGCAACGAATATTAACGTATGAACAAAATGTTAAATACTGCTAGACACAACACAAGGTCCCCTCAACACATAATGTTAATAGAATTGTAAAATTAATAATAAATATTATTAACTATATAATTACACAAAATATACAACTTGTAAACATGTTGCAGTAGTAAATAAATAAATTTTAAAAAAAATTGTTTTTCATTGAAAAAGTCAATCACCACAAGCAGATTTAGCTCCATTTTCTTTTTTAATGCATCCCATGATTCATCCTCAAATAAGATTGCGGTATCGTCGGCAAAGCTTATGATTTTACCAGCGCAATGTGTTTCAAATAACTTATTTACATGAATAGTAAAGAGTAGTGGACAAAATACAGTTCTCTGTGGTACACCACACTGGACAGTTTGAAAGTTACTGCGTATGTCCTCTAAGTCAACACAATGTTGTCTCTCCGCAAGACAACTAGACGGAAGTTATTTGACAATTCCACGTAAACCAGTATCTTAAATCTACATGGCTAACTGTATCGAATGGTCATTTATTATATAATAATATAATAATAATAATATATGTTTATTTCCAATAAAATAACAATAATTACATATTACATCGTTATTAATGAATGGTTTAATTCCATATCGTTATTTTGTAAATAAACAGTGCAATAATCACATAAGTAGTTAAGCACTACTTGTTCGTGATGGGTTAAATACATTTGTCACTTTTGGTTTATAAATGTCACTATTTGGTAAATTTTTACTTATTCAGGGTTTTCTGTCAAAATCGGTGAATAATAATATTTTATTCAAATATTACACGTAAATATCTAATCCAATAATCAATTTCTTGCTTTTTTTATATTACATTTTGGTTAATAATGTTGTGTACTAGGGATTTAGGATTTTCTTTTAACCATTTTTCAACATTTTTCTTAAATATGTGCAATTTATTTGTATTTTTTGTTTGTTTAGGCAATCTGTTGTATAGTCTTGATCCTAAATAAGAATAGCGTTTTTGTCCAATAGTTTTTGTTGCTTTCGAATTTTGATAACTGTTTTCTTTATTTCTTGTTGTATATTGGTGTTGAATAGGTTTGTACAATTTTTTGTTTTTAAAACTGTATAATAAAATTTTTAGAGAAAATAATTGCCTCAAATCGAATATTTCACTTATTTTGTATATATCATCTGAGGGGTAATTACGACTTTTGCCATAAATTATTCTTAGTATCCATTTTTGTAGATTATTTAAATTTTTTAGGTAAGTGTCGCAAATACCTCCCCATCCGATAATACCATATGTTAGATGTGATTGTACTAACGAATAATAGAGGATTTTAAGATGTTTTATATTTAGATAAGGTTTTAGGTATTTAAATCGATATAGCAGGCCTCGAATTTTTTGTGCAACATGTTTTACCTGCAACTCCCATCTAAAGTGTTTGTCAATGATGATACCTAAATATTTCACTGAATCTGCTTCTGGAATATTTAAAAGATTTTCAATATTTAGTGGACCAAAGTTAGGTAGATTATTAGCATATGAGGTAAATGGTAAGTAACTAGTTTTTTTAAAGTTAACAGTGAGTAAATTGTAATCGAACCATTTTTTAATGTCTTTAAATTCTTTTTCTGCGATTTTTTTTAGATTTTTCCATGAATTGGCTTTAAGAAGTATTGCTGTATCGTCAGCAAAACTTAATATTTTAGCCGTGATATCTCGCATCGAAAGTAAGTTGTTTATGTATACAGCGAACAGAAGTGGCCCTAAAACTGTTCCCTGTGGAACTCCGTAGCTGACAGTTCTTGGTTCACTAATAGTTTCATTTATTTTACATATTATATTCTTTCGGACAAATAACTTTTTATTACATTATATATATTTCCTCTCAAGCCACAATATTCTAATTTTTTTAAGAGGTTGCTATGCGATACCGTGTCAAATGCTTTCGCAAGGTCCACAAATATACACAAGCATGGTGATTTTTCATCTAAAGCCTCATAAACATACCGTGTTAGGTATGCTATAGCATCTTCAGTGGATTTGTTTTTCTGGAAACCAAACTGTCTCTCAGATATAATGTTAAATTTATTAAAAAATGTCGTTATTCTATTCTTCAAGATTTTTTCAAAAATTTTGGCAATGTTAGAAATCACGGATATGGGTCTATAATTAATTGGCTCAGTTATATCTCCACCTTTATGGAGAGGTTTTATTACACCTATTTTTAAGATATTCGGGAACTGACCTACAGTAAAACTTCTGTTTATTAAATATACTAATGGATCTACAATTTCAACTTCAATTTCTTTTAGCGTTTCAGCCAGATCTATCTAATGCATTATAAATTAATTCTGTTAAGTCAGCAATAGCATCATGTGTAGATACTAAATTATATATTTTTTTAAAACGTTATTATTCTGAGATATTGGTCTGTAGTAGTTGAGTTTTAGCTTATCTTAGATTTGTATACCGGTTTTATCACACAAATTTTAAGCCTTCTTGGAAAAACACCACATTAAATAGACATGTTTACAATTATGTGCAAAGGGTTACGATACTTAATCCACTATTTGTTTCAACGTTTCACTTGTTATGTTATCAAACCCTGGGAATTTTTTTGGTTTCAGTGATAGAATTAAATTTTTAACTTCAATAGATGTAGTTTCTTCTAAATATAGATTATTTGTCATATACTGACGTCTCAGACAATATGGTGCTACTTGCTTAGTTCCTATTTTGTTTACTAAATTTATTCCCACACTATTGAAAAAGTTGTCAAACTCATTCGTAATTTGTTGTTTATCAGATATCTTCTCATCATTATTGTTAATTATTTGTTATGATTACGTTTTTTATGCACACAATTTGTTTTCTTCTAGTTTGTTTTGTAATAATTTTCTTTTGTACTTTGTCATTAATATTTTGGTATTGCTTAGAATCGTTCAACATATCCCTATTTCCTGGGTTTCTTTTTACTAATTTATATAATGAGTGTTTTTAATTGATTAAATTAATCCAATTGTGACTCAAGAACTTCTTTTAATATTATTTCTTTTGATTTTTACAGTATTTGTACATTCAGTAGTTTTGTTTACAACATTATCCGTAGCTTGTTCGACATCATTTGTGTTGTATATATGTCCCAAATTTTTTCATCCTTCAGTATATTTCTTATCTTTTCATAATTTATAATTTTCTTGCATCTATTTTCTGACACTGACTTTTGTGTGTGTGTTTAAATAAACAATACGCCGACGATTGCAAAACAATTGAACAAGGGATTTGCCATGATGAGACAGTTAATATTTTGGATTTTTCAACTTCTAATTTGCCTCCGCCAATCTAAATTTAAGCCTATAAATAGTAGTTTTTGCCTCCATAACAAATTGGTCTACTACATTGGCACTTATCTAATATGAATGAACGACCTTGCTAAGCATTTCAAGAATTATTGTGCAAATGTATTTCTTGATACAAGTTTCTGTATACTGAAAGTGCCCATAAAATTTCTCTCCGGCGATTGCATATAAGTTTTTTTCTGTTATGTAAGAGAACGTGAACTAGTTTCTTACGTAGATACTGCAGAACACATGCACGGCTAAAATTGCATATAAAAATGGATTAGTCATCAGGAATTAAAAATTATCGTTAAACATATTTTGGGGTCAACGACAATAATAATAATTACATAGTTGGCAAATATAACAATAAATATATTTTAGGCGCACCTAAGTTTAATTATTCTATCTAGGAGGCTAATTCAAATTGTATAACTTGTTGGGAAACGATCTTGCTAGTTTCGTATTAATAATAATAGTTTCACTTGCATATTTTCTATGATATTCAGACTTGTGCAAAATTGGTGAATATTTGCTGTAACTGGGCCAGAACAGTGTTTTATTTGAGAATGTTTAAAGTATTACAGCGAGTTTAATATTTGTGCATATACGGTGTGTTCAATGTTGAAGTTGTATGTGTTAATTTCGATTATTATTGCAGGTTCAAGGAAGATAAAGTGGGGAAAATTTCTAATGACTTTGTGGTCCTTTCGATGGAGATTTTAAATTATTTGTTTATTTAATTTGCATCTGCCCAACGGTAATAAGCAAATTATTGGGCAGGAAAATGATAAACGGTATAGAACTAATGTACACTTAAGAACTAATAATAATAATCTTTATTGTACATTACATCATACAAGAAAATGGCATAGGACAAGTCAAATACGACAAGTAGTGTATAAATAAGATAATACCAATTTAAAGTTACAATGTATTTTATAAACAATAAATTTAGTAAAATAAAAATACAATAAAAATAGCACGAACAAATTTTGTACAAACAAATACATGTTTATTAAAGCATAAAAACAGTTAAAACACATGATTTAAAAACTCAGTTACAGTATAAAAACAATGATCAAGCAGTAAAAGTTTTACAGCATTTTTAAATGATTTAATGTTCGTAATTGCTTTAATGTCGTCTGGTAATTTATTAAACAATGTTTTAACCATATACAAACCATCTCTTCTTCTTATATATAGCTAATGTGTGGATAGGACCTAATAAATCATGCAGATTACGGGTTATGTAATTATGATAATTATTGTTTTCTAAAAACTCATCTTGATTAATTCAGAAGACAATTTCAAGGATATAAACGCATGTTACAGGTAAGATTTTAAGTTATTTATATACGGTTCTACAAGTAGAATACTTACTTGAGCCAGTGGTATTGCCGGTTTTTGTATCATAAGTACCCTATCAATATCATATGAAGAGCCCCAAAAAATTATGCCATATAAAATCCTCGAATAAAACTAAGCATAGCAATATGACAAAGTTAAAGATTTATTTGCAATATTTCTTAACCGATATAACGCAAAACAAACTGAAGACAGCCTTTTACAGAGTACATCTGTATGACATTCCCAACTAAAGGATTATCGATATGTATACCTAAGAATTTTGTCGACAGAACTTGTTCAAGGGATTTTCGGTTTATTTTTAAAAGATGACTTTCATTGCATTGTACTAATCTTGGTGTACAATGTATAAACACTATTTTATTTTGATTTACTACTAATCTGTTATTGTAAAAGCAAGCTCATTTAGTACAGCTTTTTTTCAATTGCTGTTTTGACTTCATTAACTTCACTTTTACTATTACATTTGATTGCAACTCCTTCTTCTTTAGCATTTCTTATTTTATTTATACCTACTTCCAAAGCGGAAGGATTTACATATTTTTGTATAGCTTCTAGAGTAGTTCTCTTGCATTCTTGATACTTATTTTTTGGTTTGACTATTACCACCTCACTAGCTACTCTTGCATACGTTTTTTTTCACTGGTGTTACAGATTTCAGTATTTCAGTTATCTTAGATTTATTTGCTTTCTTAGGCAAGTAAAGTTATCTTCTAATCTCCATATGTAATTAAGCGCTAGATCACAGCTATTGTGAACGATGCATCTTTACACGTCTGAAGGACTTTTATTATACTTTCCAAAATGGATATTAAACGTTCACAAAGAAGGGTCCTAAACGACTGTTTCAGATGGAGAATAATACAAAATGATGGTGCCAATTGGACGTCGTAACACTATAAATCTAACACTGTATATACTAACACTTTCTTAAATTTAAACCTGAAAAGGAATTTTGAAAACACAAGAGACAGGCAATATAAAGTTCACAAATATATATTAAATCTTTTTCAAAAAAATTATGTTTTACAAAAACGTTCAAGAAAAATGTATTGGCAAACTATAGTCTGGCCCGTGTACAACACATCGAGAGGTCGAGAGGTGAGCGCACTTGCCTCTCACCCAAAAGTTCCGGGTTCGATCCCCGGTCGTGGCAGTGGAAAATACTGTGAGAGGGATTTTTTCACTATACACGAATATTGGGTGTGTGTCCCTTGTCTCTAAATGTGTAGCCCCCTCCCACACAAGGCTCTTCTAGAGCCTTCCGGGATAAAGGGGGTTGTCATTACCTGTGGTGTATTTATTATAGTGAGGAACGGAACGACTCATAATGTAACCACTACCATCCAATGCGCGGTTTATAGCTAACGATTACACAAAAAGATTCAGTAAAAAGTTCAATGTTTATAATTTTGGTGGGCTTTTGCTTGCCCGTCTATTGACGTATTTTCAGTTCAATATCAATTTTGATCGCTCCTCGGAGCTTAAAAATGCTTGAATCGCAACGGCTTTGAATTATATTCTGCAATTATAGATTCATACGTTCAGGCAAGGCGGTCCCATGCATGTTCTGAGCACAAAGTAACTATACTTTTCTGACACCGAATCACTGAGGAACCGGTCTAGGGCAAATACGCTTAAAACCTATCATTTTCCCATCAAAATCGACTGCCAGAAATGATAGGGCACCCTCGACGCTAAGGGCTATTTTTCGCTAAAACTCTCGAAATACTTTGACTAGAGATTGGATAACTTGTCCTCATATTTAACAAAACGCATGAGTTGCAGTGCTGTACAACGTGGATTCGTAATAAAAGGGTTTCTATTTTCAAAATTCAATTCAATTCAAAAACACATTGTTATAAATAAAAAAAATGTATTTAGTTCTGCAATTTGGTACAGCGTCATATTTTTTAATTCTGAGCAAGTTTTTCTAATAAAATTTTTCAATGTTTCGCTCAGAAAAGGCACTTTATCTGATGGGATTTTTATTTTCAAGCTATTACCAGCGCCTTCTATAAATTTATTAAAGTCCAACATACTAAAAATAGTTTTTGAGTGAAGCAAGAGCAGAATACAAGAACGTGTGTTTGTAATCGAAAAAAGTTATAATTTACACCTGTAATACCGCTTTGCCGTAGACACATTGTATAACAGAATTCGGCACCTTGGCTTTACTTATCTGACATTACTTATAAGATACGCTCTGTGCTTTTTTTTGTTAATAATACACGAGAAATTATGCACTCCTATAATTACGACAGTCAAATTAACGTCAAAAGCAAACCCAGTCACTCATAGAGCGATTTACTAGGTTAAGGTTATTTAAAAATAATTATAATCTTTTAAGTAGTAATGTTTGTAAGGTAAATTGAATAGATACTAAATCACATTTTGCAACATACATTAAAACTGAATGATAATTACTATTAACGTAAAATTAAGTAAAATATTTTCGGTGTGCAACGAAGCAAAAGTTAGCAGAATAAGAGAAATTTGTAATTATTGAATAAATTTATTACTAATATCAAGGAAAAGTGGTTCTCGTTTCGATAGAAATTCACGATGCTTTGTCTGCGCCTCTTCTTTTAAAAGAGTTCTTGTTAGAGAGTAAAATTAATTCAGTTAACAAATTTTTGGATAACTTCAGATAATTTCAGTTGTAGTGCCCATCGTTGAAAATGAAAACAAAATATAATGTAAAAAGATAATATTATACAGGTAATCTGTTTACATTGAATTGTTTTTGTTAATGGCTAAATTTTTATTCAAAAATTTAACAACGTTCTTGAGGAAACACGGAAATTTTATTTTTTAAATATTACATCAGTCAAATGCCCATCTTGTCGTGGTCTTTTTCTGAAGCGAAGTGCGCTCTGTAGGCCTGAGCTCTTCTATTTATATATATCGTCAGGAGGCGTGGCTTGATTCCTGTAATATCACACGGTCAGTGGACCGGAACATATATTTCCATGTCAATGGTAGCTGTAGTCCGGCGTTACGGTTGAAATTATTTGGATTTTTGTGTATTTCTATGGCTTTCTGGGCTAGTAGTGTCTCGTGCTCGCCAATCTTTTGATCTCGTCAAATTTTATCCAGTGGCCAAATCCTCTAGAGTCTTCCGCAACTACGGATTTAGTGATGTTTTCCTTCTTTGTGTGCCTGATATGTTATTTAAGTCTGATATTAATATGTGCCTTGGTCTCTCCTATGTAAACTTCTCCACACGAACATTTAATGCTGTACACACCTGTTGAATTAAGCTCTTCTGGTGGATCGTATTTAGGAACCTGTCCGATTTTCTGTTGTGCGTTGTAAATCACTTTGATGTTCTTGTTAGCACTCTTCCAATCCTGTCCGTGCAACCTTGTTTATATGGTAGATAAATGGTCGCTGTATATTTCTTTTCTTCTTTCGTATTGACTATGCTCCGTTTCTTGATGGCGTTGTTTATGTCCTTGGGTCTATATCAATTTTTCTGTAGAGATGTCTTTAAAGTCTGGTCTCTCGGAGATGTTCTTCTTCGCATATTTGTTCTGCCCTGTGTATCAATGTGTTGACGACGGCCTGCTTCTGTGCTGGATGTTGGTGAGACGGCGCATTTAGATACCTGTCGGTGTGTGTTGGTTTTCTGTACACCTGGAACATTAGGACACAAGGTATACAGGAAACCAGAAGAGCTCAGGCCAACAGAGCTCACTTCGCTTCAGAAGAAGACTACGACAAGATGGTCGAAACGTCAAGTATTCAAAATGATCAACATTTCAATTGAAGAGTGGAAGTTACAAAGGAGCTAAGTGCCAACATTATAATTTTGAGTTATTTATTAAAAATTTCATGAAACTTTCCTGCCAAAATTTTATTAAACACACTGGTACAGTATATAACAGAAAACAAATTTCAAGTGTTATGGAAAACTTGAATCAAAAGACAACAACGCAAAAAAATAAAAGAAGAAGAAATTAGAAATGTGTTAAGTGCGAAGAATTTTGCGATCAGAAATTGATACAAAATTTATTGGGTACTTTTTTCTTGTCGAGTTGCTTCAAGCGTGGTATCGATTTGTAACAAATGTCTGTAAAATTGCTGGTGCTGCAGATCTTCCAGATAGGGTATCATAGAGAGGAGACTATTTTCCTTATTGTCCTTGACGTGATTTACCGAATCCAATGCACTCAACTCTGATCTTGTAACATTGCTGGTTTATTTTGGTTCTTTCTAGTTTTATAACTATTGCCAGATTCCCTAAAGAATTTTTGCTCACTATTCTTTTTCCAGTTCCTTTCTTCCTTCGTTCTTTCACAATATTAATATCACTCATGGTAGAGACTGCGGGAAACACGCGGAGATTAACGCAATGGCACTTGACATCTTTCTACAGAAACTAGCTTGGCTGATACCGGTAGCATCACCTTTTAGTGGACATAACAGACTTATAAACTGAGATCAAGCAATCAACGATATTCGGGTTTTCAGCAATTAGCCCTTCGAAACGTTCGCAAAAATTAACGCTAGTTCCAAAATCTTGAGGGAGAATTTTTTGTACGACTTGAATTTTGTAAGGACTCTTTTAGAATGCGGCGATAACTATGGTTCGAAATATTGTTTAGAACTACGTAGCATAGCATTTTTAAGTATACGTACAGAACAAGTTCCTCCTAGTACTGTCGTAAGCAGAACAAAATAGGCCAACTCTTTTTTTCTAATGTAAATCTGTCTATTTGAATATGTAACGAATATCCGAAATAAAACAGATATCACTTTTAATTTATTTTTTATTTTAATGCTGTAGTTATTGCTACAGTAAATGATGGATGGTTAATGAGACAAATTGCACTGCGTTATAACATTAACAAAAATTTGGTGTGTAACATTTTAAGAAAGTGGAGAATAAACGGTACGATTAGTAGAAATCCTGGATTAAAGGACAAAGGATATCCTACTTGACAAGAAACTAACTATTAATATTTCGTTATTGCACCATTTCTATTTATAACTTCTATAAGTCTGTTTGGCATAGAATTAAATAACCTTATACAATAATCATTAGTAATAATATTTTCCCATATATTATTTACTATTTCCAGTAATTCTTCGGCATTCCATAGTTCACATTTCGTTTTTGGTTACTTCTTACGAGTAGTCCCCATACTTCTTCCACAGGGTTAAGATCTGGACTATGACTGGGCCAGTTAAGAATATTGATGTTGTTATCTTGAAATCGGTTAGTTACGGTATGAGCAGTATGAACGGAACAATTGTCTTGTTGAAATATGAACTCATTATTAGGAAATAATTGTAACACAGAATGGAGCATAATATTGTCTAAAATCCTAATATACGTTTCACTATTAAATCGTTCCCCAATATGCCACAAAACACCAGGACCACGTGCCGATATCCCAGCCCGCATATTGACGAAAAATCTACCACTTTTTTCATTGTCATCGAATCGAGTATTCGGAGGGAGGTAAACACGAATACGACCGCTGTGCGTTGACTGGAAAGTTTTTTCGTCTGTAAAAATTACATTGTTTCAAATAATTACATCATGCGCTAAAAATTCAAACGCAAATCATACTCGAGTGTCTTTATGTTCAGCTTTAAGTAAGTATTTCTGTGCTGCTGCATGACAGCGTAGCTCCGATTCTCTTACTCGCCGGCGACCAGTACTACTCGATCCAGGAAAATTCGTTTCTTCAACAGCCTGAATAACTGAGTAAAATGGATTTTCTACTAAAGCATTTACCAATTGTAAATCTTGTTGTTGAGTTGATATCCTTCGTCGCTCTGATCCAGTATCGTACTAAGTAAGTACCTACATTTTAATTGTTATTCGGCTAGGAATTGAATCTCGTGAATTAAAATGAAAGTAACGACGAAGTAAACGCTGGATGATTACAAAAGATTTTTTTTAAATAAGCTTCAACCACAAAAGAACGTTGAATGTTGGACCTACGCTTCATATTCACAACTAAGCTGACATTTCTTGCAAACACTTTGATAACTGTCTTAAACATGGCGACATGATTTTTACTTAAATCTCATTATATCATGACATGAATTAACTTTGAAAATTTATACTTTATTCTACTGGACCCGTTATAAAGCTGAATGTACTGTGCCCGCGAAAGAAAGCCAAATTCCGCAGGTTGTAAAGAGTTCAATTTGTTACAATCTTGATAATACCCTTGAAGGAACGGAAAAACTTCAAACCGTGAAAAGTCATTAAGAAAAAAGATAGAGGAGTGGGAATTTGGTCAAAATATTAACAAATCTTTAAGCTCTCTTTCTACCATGTGGCTCAATAGCTCAGCGTGTTAAAGGTTTGCTCTTTTTTTGCATTGTAGATATTTGGCTGACTCTAAGCCAAGTCCCTTGTAGGCCATGCATTGTTAATATAATATAGTTGTTTTGCTTGTTTGCTTTTGTGTTTCAAATTCCAAATTGAGTCAAATTTTAAAAGACTAAATAATAAAATAACTATTACGTAAGAAAGAGGAAAAACTAAACTAAACTATTTACTTATTCGGCATAAGATATGCAACACGATTTTTCAAAATAGTTCTTTCTAGCACAAGAGACCGCCTATTTTGTACAGGTAACAATGATTTTTTTGGATTTTGTAAGTTGGTCGGTTGTGAGTGATATTATTTGACTGCCATTTTCAAAATAAAGATGCAATTAGTTTCTTTGGTCTAAAGTATTATTTTAAAAACAAAACAAAACTGTAGGCTGGAAATTTTTTTTTTAACGCTCGAAAATATGCAGCGGCGGCACACAAGTACAGCGCGCGAGGAGCACGCGAGCACAGGCGCGCTATAATAAATTTGTTCTGACTTTTTAACTACTCGATGCTCGTTTTAAAAAATCAAAAAACAAATCCGGGGGCTAACTTGACCGTCAGCCCCCCATTTATACGAATCTCTTAAAATATTTTTGGCTCATTCAATCGTGCTCGTTTTTTGCTCAATTGTGCCGATATTTTTTCAATTGTGCTCGTTTTTAAATAATAAAAAATCAAAAAACAAATCCGGGGGCTAGCTTGACCGTCAGCCCCCCATTTTTACGAGTCTCTTAAAATATTTTTGGCTCATTCAATCGTGCTCGTTTTGTGCTCAATTCAATTGTGCTCATTTTTAAATAATAAAACACAATTTTAAAAAGAAATATTTGAGACATGCATTGTCGCCTACGATGCAAACTAATTAACGAGTAACCAGCAGGTCTTCTTGCGGAAAATCGATTGCTGGATAAGTACCTTCTGATCTAAAATACATAAATTTCAGAAATTTGCGATGTACCGATTTTAGATTGTTAACATGCACATTATAGTGTGGGGTCGCATATTCACACAAGTGACGCATATTCAAGTTCCGATATGACAGAGCAACAATAGAGCATTTTCAGTGCATCAGAGCCTGAAAAATCACGAGAATGTCTAACTATAAATCCATATGTCTTGCTGGCTTCCAAGACTATGGTGTTAATATTTATATTAAAAGCAAAGGTTTTATCAAAGATAACGCCTAAGTCATGCAATGTTTTATAAAGTGTCGGCCATATTGAGTCAGCCATTTTGAATTTTTATTTATCAACATTATAGTCTTTTTCAGTGGCCTCAAAAATTCCTAGTATATCAATTTGAATACAGTTGCTTTGAAATTTATTGTGTTATTACAATTTTACATAATAAAGGTTTTTTTTGTTCAAACAATTAATTAACAATTAGTGGGCAAATATAACAGTATAACTTTTTATTTCATGCTAATTCAAGTGTATAACAAAAAGCTTTAAAAGTTTTACGGAAATCCAAGCTTGCCGTAATTTTTCCGAAACAGCGCATTTCTGAGCTAATTTGGCTCCACTAATAATAAATACTATTTATTGTACAAATCTTATATCTTAAAATCTCCACTAGAATTTTTTCTGTTCCATCAGTGAAACAATCCATATAATTTAAAACAGCAAAGAAATTTAATAAGCTTTTCTTGGAAACAATTGCTTTGATAATTTTTTCAAATTACGTTTCTTATAGTTTCACATCTTATTTTGTTTACAATTGCACCGCCAATGTTAAACTGTCATATTGTCCCATTATGCTTAATTTTACAACAATTTGTTTATGGGAATAATAACGATAATTGCCTTAAGAAGAAAATAATATTAAGTATAATTCAGAGAAAGTTTTTCATGGTATCAAGATAATTTGTTGATTACAATCCCAGTACATGCTACGAATAGCAATGTTTGATGGTGAAGAAATATTTTAGGGATACACATTTTTAATTAAAACTGAATTTAATATAGTTTTGATAAAATCTCATTTGGGTTTTAACTGGAAATAAGCTGTAAAGCCGAGACCTCGCCTATGTATGGTAAATTCAAGTAATGATATATCGATAATCAATGTGCATATCATGCTACGGTCTCCATCTTGGAAAATAACTGCTGATTTTTAAATGTTAAATGGTATGTCAGTAACAGTTGAAAAAATGAGCAAATATTGAAGACCAATAGAAAGTATAGATTTGCAATGATCCATTTTTATGGTATTATGGGATTACGAGTTGTAAGACAGGCAGGTAATAAAGAAAAGAAATGATTTTGATTTTGAATTTACTAGAATGAAAATCGTTCTAAAATAGCGACCATAGCACTTATTCGGCCACAGTACCAAATGCAGCCCTGCTTTACTTTACTATTACTAATAATTTAATGAAAATTATCAGAATTTTATTAGACATGAATTTTAATTAAACTATACGGAGAAATATGATAACTAAAAGTATAACTTCTAAATAATTATCTGTACTAACTGTTTACATTAAAATTTATTTGCTTTAAATGGAGTGTGAGATGACATATTAACCCCAATAAAATTGAATTTATAATAGTATTACATAGAAGTTTTAGACAAAGCATTAGGAGAAAATCATCGATCTTTACTTGATGCAGCTAATTTGAAAATGCCAAAAATTCTAGTATATAATAACAGTCTAACATTAGGGATATTCGTATATCTGACATAAAGAGACAGTTTGTTGAATGAAAAGTGTGTTTGCTGATAGATATATATTATATTAGAAATATACTATGATATATAATATTATCGAGACAGGCTTAACCTTCTCAAACATATCGTATTACATACTGCGTAACAGCTCTTCTCAATAACCGCTCACGCTGCATGAGCATTGTATTTCAATTCTCAGTAATTCTGATTGTGCTGAATCAGCAACACTGTTTCCTTTGTTCTCAAAACATTATAAATATTACCAACAACCTTTTTGTAATCAGTCTTATACTCACTTTCGAATAAGCCTCATCTAAATTATTATTGTATTAACGAGTCAACGTTGTCTCCAGTGTAACAAATAAAGTTCCTTTTTGAAAAATTATTCAAACAATCCACTATCTAACATTGGCGCAGTCGTGGCGGATCTGAAAAACACGCACAGTTCGGGAGCCTAGCCAGTAGCAAACATATCCGAGGGAACAAGGAGTCCATCTGAAAAAGGTGCCTAACCGGACGAAAAGAGCTTCTGGAACAAGGAGAACTTCTTAGCTGTGGTGGTGGATCCCAATCCTTTGTTCAGAAGAACCTACATGCTTAAAAGCAAAAGAAGCAAAACAATAATAATTATCAAGAAATACAAGCAACATTTCAAATCAACACGATTCAACAATTAGCAAGTAAGAATTTCATCCCGTCCCATCGTTGGTGTCTTCGGCATCAAAGGCAACCCTGTGGAAGGAACACCCAGTGACGCCCCTGGCAGAGAGAGACCTTTGGTGAAGCTAAGCTCACGAAGTCGCATTCAACTGGACCACGAGGAATGAAAAATTTAGGGTTTCTCCTGCTGATCGGATCAGCACTTGCTCAATTTAAAATATCACCCATTAACAATACGCTCGGAGTATATTATCACCAAGACACGGACATTGTGATTTCTCACAAGAAATGGACTTTACTGGTACACAAAAACATATCTACCTTTAAGACAGCTTTCGACAAAAACGACAAGATCTTACAGACACTATACAACACACTCGACCCAGCATATCATTACATGAACGTCTTTTCAGGAGATGTAAAAACTCATCTTAGCTTATTGACGCAAATTTCCCAATCAATACAATCAAAATTTGACGAAATTTACCTTGACACGAAACGATACAAACGAGGAATACTAAATAGCATCGGAACGATTTTCAAATCGATAACCGGGAATTTAGACGCAGAAGACGGTCAGTATTATTCTGATTGTATCAACAAATTGAATAATGACGAACACCAACTCGAAAACCTAATTAAAAACCAAATATCTGTTACAACTTCAGTAATCAAAAATTTCAACGCAACTATTCAAAAATTGCAAGTTGACGAAAAAACTTTCAATAAGGATATTAAAGAAATTGAAACCTCAATTTTAGACATGACTAAAGACATAGAAAACGTCCATGCAAAACTGAAATTTATCGAAATCTGCGAACAACTTATGGCAAGTTATTTATTTATCGAGGATAACCTAAATGACATCCTAAATTCCATCACTTTCGCGAGGCTTAAAATAATTCACACGTCAATTATAAATCCAAAGGACTTAGTAAATTCTCTACAGGAAATTTCGCAAAACCTACAAAGGAACAATTTACCGCTTCCAATCAAACTATCAAAGGTTGCACAGTACTTAGACATTATAGAACTAAAAGCTTTTCAAACAAATTCGGATCTAATATTTGTGTTAGACATACCTTTAATAGACCCTCAAACATATTCAGTATTTCAATTATGCCCTATTCCTATTTTGGATAATAGAACTGGTTTATATCATGTATTATCAACTTCTCAAAAATATATCGCGAGAGATGATGATTCATTAATGTACATACCTATTTCGAACCTTGAAGAATGCAAACCACTTTATTTCAACACCAAATTATGTCCAAATTTATTTGCATATCCTATTGACAACAATGCCATATGCGAAGCCCGTCTCTTCAGGAACCTCAAAACTCTGCCAGAAAACTGCCAGACGTCATTTATCATCAGCCAAGGCTACAACGTCCAAAAAATAGACGAAAACACATGGTTAGTTATTAACGCAGAACCTCTACAAACAACCATCAACTGTCCAGAAAGAAATTCAAAAACTGAAGTCATCTACATCTACAAAACGTCACGGGCGCAGAGGCTCTTTTTTCCAATAATTCTATTATTTTGTAGATTCGGTGATTTGTTTTGAAGAGGATAATAGTACATGTGGTAGAAAACCCAAATAATAGGAAAGAATATCATCTACAAAAATTCAATAGTAAAATTACAACCAAATTGTTACGCCTTCATAGGCATCACAAAAATTCAAGCGAGTACCAATGAAGTAACCGATGTAAAAGACGACACTCATCCAAACCAAATTCCATTTGAATGTTGTAAACATATTCCAGACAAAATCCGAGCTCCAAATCTTAAACCACTAAAATTAAACAATCTCAATACGGAAGACCTCGAAGTTGCCAAACACAAGTTGGACCAATACTCCAGAGATTTAGATGATTTGATCAACGAACCCTTTATAACAAAACACATATCCTGGTTCACCTATTTTATCATTGTGGTAATATTTGGACTGTTATTTCTGTACCTATTTTGTAAGTGCAGAACAAAAAGACGAAGACTAGCCATCGATGTTTCCGCATCACCCCCATCTCCACCGAGGCCTAGCAAACCCTACAGAACATTTGCTAACCTATTTCCTTCACGAAGACGACCTACCTTAAGAAGAGAAGACAACGAAGCTGAAGACATAGAACTTACCTAAAGACAAACTGTTTTGTGCCTTTTTACTGACTTTTAGTGCTAGACTCTTCAGTGAATTTTATTTCATTTGTTTAATCATTATATTTCATTATTTTTCTATCCTTTGTTAATTTCAATTTTATTAACATTTTTACATCACTTTCATTTAAACTTATCATACTTATATTTTATGCTTTTATAGTAAAGCTATATTAAGTATGTTTGTATTTTACGCGTTCCTGCTAAAGCTATATTTTAACTCCAACATTTTTATGTTATTTTATTTTATGAATCAAGCTTATTGTGCTTGCATTTCATATTTTAGACGCTAAGGTTATATTCTGTATTTTAAACCTTACGATTTAACATTTTTGTATCTTTTATATTTTTCCAAATTGTACCATTACCTTTTATACACATTTTATATTCATTTCAATATTGCTGCATAAACACCAACTCTTTTTATAAGGGGGAAGCTGTTATATTATAAATATACTATGATATATAATATTATCGAGACAGGCTTAACCTTCTCAAACATATCGTATTACATACTGCGTAACAGCTCTTCTCAATAACCGCTCACGCTGCATGAGCATTGTATTTAAATTCTCAGTAATTCTGATTGTGCTGAATCAGCAACACTGTTTCCTTTGTTCTCAAAACATTATAAATATTACCAACAACCTTTTTGTAATCAGTCTTATACTCACTTTCGAATAAGCCTCATCTAAATTATTATTGTATTAACGAGTCAACGTTGTCTCCAGTGTAACAAATAAAGTTCCTTTTTAAAAAGTTATTCAAACAATCCACTATCTAACATATATAGCTTCTATGTCTTTCTAGAGGAGGCAAATTCCTTCCGCCTTCGACCAGCATAGATGCTGAAGATCATCTTAAGCCGTGTCCAGTATATTCTTCAGGTTTTTAAGTTTTCATTTTCAAATATTCAGCACTCTGTTTTATTGTACTACTTATAGTATGTTAACCGACATGTTGAGCATAACATCTACCATTACGATACTCAATAAGTAATGTTCTACTATCCATATTTGTAGGTCTAATATATTTATGATAAAAACTTCATGGATCAAAGAGACGTCCTTCCCTTGTAATTGTGAAAATTCTTGATTTCTGACTTTTGCTATCTCGATGAAATACGACAAGAGACAGCCATTATCTTCCACGTCTTCTATAGTTAAATGAATCAAGTCATCTCTTAGGCATGCACGGAAAATACCAAAAATTAAAACTTACCATCTGGTGTTTCAAATATGAATTTGGCGACTTGGTCTGCAGTTAATTCTTTAGACTTTTGTATACAGGCTGTCTAGTTTATCAGGGCCTTCGAGAAAATCTCACTTAATATTGGTCGTAGAAAAAAAAATATTTTTACGAAAATTGTGCCGATTTATATAACCTACAAAACGGTTTAAAGACATTTGAAATCTATGGCCTACTTTAAGAGTTATGGCGGAAAATATCGAAAATGCGGAAAACGTCTAGGCCAATTATCTCCGTTATTTGAAGAGATACGAGAAAAATTCTAAGGCGAAAATTTTTTGCAGTACAGAGTGTTTCAACGAGGTTTTATTAATTTTTTTCAAAACCGCTGTATTTTGAGATTTACTCTTCAGGCTATTAATACAATTATTTTGAAACGGGCGGGAAATGGCGCCATTAAATTATTTTCTTCCCTTTTCAACGATATATCACATGCCATATGTATTCATTGGTACTACGCTAGTAATTATAAAAACATTTTTTTAAAACCAATAAATTTTTTTTAACAAGCATTATACTTGCCGTGGAGAAGTATGATTAAATAAAACGATAAAATAATTCAATAAGTTGTTCAAATCTTTGCTATAATAAAGCATTACCACAATTAAGAAGAATAAAGTAAATTCAGGTAACAAAAACAAATTAATAATAAAAAGAATAACTATGATGCTATTAGCTATAAATAAATTATATATAATAAACACAAATAAACTATTTATGTATAAATAAATATATTATAAAACATTATCAACAATAATACAATAAACAGAAAGGTAAATAAATTTACATGAAGAAACTGATAATTATGCTAAGACTTGTAGCACACAGAACATTAATATTCATCTAATCCTCAAAATAATTTTTAAGATATCACATCAAGTGTTCAAAGTGTCCACCGCGATTTCTTGCACAATCGAGCGCGGCGAGGCACTGCATTTAAAACATTACTCAGCATTTCGGGGGTAACTGTAATACATGCGTGTCGAATTCGCGCTTTTAGGTCCTCTACATTTTGCGATGTCATCGAAAACAGCTTATCTTTAATATACCCCCCATAAAAAAATCCATTGGGGTTATATCTGCAGAACGAGGGGGCCATCGAATAAATCCATTGGTACATATCCAATGTTGAGGCAAAATTTCGCCTAAATAATTTAGGCAAATCTGGGAATTGTGGGGAAGAGCTCCATCTTGTTGAAAATATTGAAAGTTGTGTCGATTCTCTAAAGGTAAGTCATCTAAGAATTCACTAAATTTATTTCTCAGTTTAGGTACCCTTGACCACTGAGGTGACCATCATAAAAATAAGGACCTATTAAATTGGTGCCTAAAATACCTATCCATACATTTATTGAAAAACAATTTTGAAACCCAGTCGGTCTATGCCAGGGTGTATTTTCAGAAGTCCATTTGTAATGAATATTGCGATTAAAAAATCCATTATTGGAAAAATTTGCTTCGTCGGACCAAAGAATTTTACTACATATTAATGGATCGTCACGCTTCTTTTCCAACAGCCACCTATAAAAAGTCGTCCTCCTTGGTTTGTCCCCCATTTGTAAATTGTGAACTTTTTTGGCTTTATAACACCGGTAACCATTTTTCTTTAAAATTTTTCTAGCACTTGTTTTATTTATATGAGAAGCAATTTGAATTTCTCTTAATGATGTTTCCAAATTTTCTGTATTTTTATTTCTTACATAATTAATAACTCGGTTTACCGTATTTACATTATCAGTAACACTGTTCAACCTTGTCTTCTTCCTTAAAAATGGACCATTATTTTTCAGTTTCGTAGCTAATTTTCTGAACAGAGTTTTATTTGGCTGTGGTGCTTGTGGAAATCTGTTTCTATATTCTATTTGAGCTAATCCAGAGTTAAAATTGCATTGGCAATATGTAACGAACAGATTATAACGATCAATGTGAGTGAAAATCATTTTTGAAAATTCTAAATTCTTTAACGAGTGTGATTGGGTGGGAGTGTAAGTATTAACTGAGATGATCTATCAAAAAATTAAATTGTTAAGTTTGTTCATAGCCAACTACTTTAAAATACTTGAAATAATAGTGAAATTATGAAATACAAACAGATGGATATTATACTTAAATTAATTGGTAAATACATTTTAACTTTCTGAGCAAGGAGTGACGCTTTTATGGAGGACCTCTGTACATTGGCATAACTGCGAATACTCTTTCCATAATTGCTCAATGTTGCTTTCTTGATTATTATTTTGTTTTTATTACCTGAATTTACTTTATTCTTCTTAATTGTGTTAATGTTTTATTATAGCAAAGATTTGAACAACTTATTAAATTATTTTATCGTTTTATTTAATCATACTTCTCCACGGCAAGTATAATGCTTGTTAAAAAAAAATTATTGGTTTAAAAAAAAATGTTTTTATAATTACTAACGTAGTACCAATGAATAAATATGGAATGTGATATATCGTTTAAAAGGGAGAAAAATACTCTATTTAATGGCGCCATTTCCCGCCCGTTTCAAAATACTTTTTTAACAGCCTGAAGAGTAAATCTCAAAATGCAGCGGTTTTGAAAAAAAAATAGATAAAACCTCGTTAAAACACTCTGTTTTGCAAAAAATTTTCGCCTTAGGATTTTTCTCGTATCTCTTCAAATAACGGAGATATTTGGCCTAGACGTTTTCCGCATTTTCGATATTTTCCGCCATAACTCTTAAAGTAGGCTATGGATTTCAAATGTCTTTAAACCATTTTGTAGCCTGTATATGGGTTGCTATTTAAAAAACAAAAACTGTTGCTACTTCCGGTTCGAAAGTGACATTTTTCACTTAATCATTCAGTAGTTTTAAAGAAATGCCTTATTTTTTCAATAAATGTATTGCGTTTTATTATATTGTATTGTATTGTATTGTATTGTATTGTATTGTATTGTATTGTATTGTATTGTATTGTATTGCATTGCATTGCATTGCATTGTATTGTATTGTATTGTATTGCATTGCATTGCATTGTATTGTATTGTATTGTATTGTATTGTATTGTATTGAATTGAATTGCATCGTATCGTATCGTATCGTATCCAGTAAATGATGATTTATTATTATTAAGTTACAAAGTCTGACAATCTGCCTATGTAAGAAACTGTGTCACCGTTAATCCCAGTTTGTTACACTGACTAAATGGGTGACGCCACCAGAGAGTATTTTAATAAATACTAAGCCTAAGCACAAAATTTGGTCAATCTCTGGCCTTACTTAAAAGCTTTTGAGTGCAGTGAAAACTCGATCCCATCTTGATTGAAAATCGTTAAAAAAATTACATATATCACGAAGCTTAATTATGATCAATACTTAAATTAAATTAATCTCCAACTCTGACAACACAATTCGAATGGATATTTCGACTAAAATTTATAACAATTATACATGTGTTTTAAGAAGCTATTAGGAAGACATAAATAACTATATAAATGCATTCCATGACATCAATTTATATCTAATAACATTATAAAATTTAATATTCATTAAAACTAAACATGTTAACTTTTATATATGTATCTTTATACATATGTTTTTCTAAAAGCACACTATAAATAGCTAACAACTAAGAAAACGGTAAGGATAGTAAGATTTGTACCGCAGGCGGTAATAAATTATGTAACTCTCGTTCTAGATAATCTTTCTGGACCAAGTTACGAATTATTAAAATCGTTGTTACCAGAAGTAAAATGGATATCAGTATAGATACCAGATTTCTTTATTTTTTAACCCAGCATTATGTAATTTGTTTTCTGAGAAATGAAATTAGAAGTCGTCAAGAGGAATATGGTAAATTCAAACGCTGCAATTATATTTTTTTAGAGGGTACTTTTTATGTGCCTAAAAATCCCCAGTGATCCCCCAAGCCGAACTACCCCAAAACCACCCCTAAACTTTTCGACAAAACTTCAAGATACATTTTTCATAGAGTATAAAATTCCCTATCCATTGGTATATACAGGCTGTCCATTTTATCAGAGCACTCGAGAATATCTCACTTAATATCGGTCGTACCAAAAAAATTTTTTTTAACAAAATTGTGCAGATTTATATAACCTACAAAATGGTTTAAAGACATTTGAAATCCATGAAAATATCAAAAATGCGGAAAACGTCTAGGCCAAATATTTCCATTATTTGAAGAGATACGAGAAAATTTCTAGGTTGAAAATTTTTTGCAAAACAGAGTGTTTCAAAGAGGTTTTATCTAATTTTTTTCAAAACCGCTGTATTTTGAGATTTAGTCTTCAGGCTGTCAAAGAAATTATTTTGAAACGGGCCGGAAATGGCGCCATTAAATAGAGTATTTTCCTCCCTTTTGAACGATATATCACATGCCATATTTATTCATTGGTACTATGTTAGTAATTATAAAAACATTTTTTAAAAACCAATAATTTTTTTTAACAAGCATTATACTTGCCGTGGAGAAGTATGATTAAATAAAACGATAAAATAATTCAATAAGTTATTCAAATCTTTGCTATAATAAAACATTAACAGAATTAAGAAGAATAAAGTAAATTCAGGTAACAAAACAAAATAATAATCAAGAAAGCAACATGAAGCAATTATGGAAAGAGTATTCGCAGTTATGCCAACGTATAGAGTTGCTCCATAAAAGCGTCGCTCCTTGCTCATAAAGTTATAGTGTCTTTACCAATTAATTTAAGTATAATATCCATTTGTTTGTATTTCATGACTTAACTGTTATTACAATTATTTTAAAATAGTTGACTATGAACAAATTTGACAATTTAATTTGTTCACAGGTCATCTCAGTTAATACTTAAACTCTCACTCAATCACACACGTTTAAAAATTTAGAATTTTCAAAAATGATTTTCACACACATTGATCGTTATAATATGTTCGTTACATATTGCCAATGCAATTTTAAATCTGGATTAACTTAAGTAGAATATAGAAACAGATTTCCACAAGCACTACAGCCGAATAAAACTCTGTTCAGAAAATTAGCTACGAAACTGAATAATAATGATTCATTTTTAAAGAAGACAAGGTTGAACAGTGTTACTGATAATGTAAATAAGGTAAACCGAGTTATTAATTAAGTAAGAAATAAAAGTACAGAAAATTTGGAAACATCATTAAGAGAAATTCAAATTGCTTGTCATATAAATAAAACAAGTGCTAGAAAAATTTTAAAAAAAAATTGGTTACCGGTATTATAAAGCCAAAACTGTTCATAATTTACAAGCGGGGGACAAACCAAGGAGGACGACTTTTTGTAGGTGGCTGTTGGAAAAGAAGCGTGCCGATCCATTAATATGTAGTAAAATACTTTGGTCCAACGAGGCAAATTTTTCCAATGACGGATTTTTTAATCTGAAAATACACACTGGCATAGACCGACTGGGTTTCAAAATCGTTTTTCAATAAATGTGTGTATAGTTATTTTAGGCACCAATTTAATAGGTCCTTATTTTTATGATGGTCACCTCAGTGGTCAAAGGTACCTAAACTTTTTGAAAAATGAATTTAATGAATTCTTAGATGACCTACCTTTAGCGAATCGACACAACTTTCAATATTTTCAACAAGATGGAGCTCTTCCACACAATTCCCAGATTTGCCTAGATTATTTAGACGAAATTTTGCCTCAACATTGGATAGGTATCAATGGATTTATTCGATGGCCCCCTCGTTCTTCAGCTATAACCCCCATGGATTTTTTCTATGGAGGTATATTAAAGATAAGGTGTTTTCGACGACACCGCAAAATGTAGAGGACCTAAAAGCTCGAATTCAATAGGCATGTATTACAGTTACCCCCTAAATGCTGAGTAATGTTTTAAATGCAGTGCCTCGCCGCGCTCTATTGTGCATAAGAAATAGCGGTGGACACTTTGAACACTTGATATGATATCTTAAAAATTATTTTGAGGATTAGATAAATATTAATGTTCTGTGCGCTATATTCTTTTTATTATTATTTTGTTTTTGTTACCTGAATTTACTTTGTTCTTCTTAATTATGTTAATGTTTTATTATAGCAAAGATTAGAACAACTTATTAAATTATTTTATCGTTTTATTTAATCATACTTCTTCACGGCAAGTATAATGCTTGTTAAAAAAATTATTGATATTAGAAAATTGTTTTTATAATTACTAACGTGGTACCAATGAATAAATATAGCATGTGATATATCGTTGAAAAGAGAGGAAAATACTCTATTTAATGGCGCCATTTCCCGCCCGTTTCAAAATAATTTCAAATAACGGAGACGGCTGGCAGGAGAGCTCCTTTAAGTAGGATCAGTCTTTCGGCTGGTGTTTGTTGCAATCGAAGCATTAGCGTTTTGATGGTAATATGCAATTATTACACTTAACGCGCCAGACTTGCAACTTGTAATTCAGCGCTCGGCGGGGCACATAACCCGGAGAGTAGCTGTTGGTTGCAGTCTGGTTACGTTCCTTATAGTAAAGTAAAGATTTTATAGAGGAGTTTGCGACTAAAAATATTATGTTTAATATTCCGCCCTCTAAAAGCACATTTGAACTAATCATTTTTTGGGCCGAGAAAAATCCGCATGCAATCGTGGAGTCTCATCACCAGGTGTAGTTCCCATTAAATGTGTGCGCTGGGATTATTGGAGATTACCTAATTGGCCCTTTTTTTCTAACAGGCAGATTAAATAGACATAATTATCGCCTGTTTCTTGATGATAATTTGCCTATTCTGTTGGAATATGTTCCTATTATACTGCGAGATCGCATGTGGTTTATGCACGATGGTGCACCTGCCCATTTAGTGCTCTGACACGCGAGTATTTAAACAAAAACTTTAATAATCGCTGGATAGGTCGTGGGGGAATAGAGTCATGGCCAGCCAGATCCTCAGACCTAAAGAGTTTGGATTACCTTCTTTGGGGACATCTCAAGATCTTGTGTTACAGTCAGCCAATTCAAAATGAGGAAAAATCGCGAAACCAAATAATAGTTTCTTGTGGAGCTATAAGGAATACTCAAGGAATTTTCCAAAGAGTAAGCGGATCAATGAGAAGGAGGGCTGAAGCGTGCATACTTGCAGGAGACAGAGATTTTGAACAATTAATTTAATTTTGGTACTTTTTGTTCAAAATAGTTAAGTTTTTTAAATTAAAAAAGTCTTGTCTAGATGGTTTGGTTAGCACAAATTATGTAACTGAGACTAAGAGAAAAAATCATCATGTATTTTATTTTTTGAATGGAAAACCGTCCATCGGACGAAAAAAGTCAAGGGACCATTTTTATGACAAGATAAACCGCAAATATGAAAATAATATTTATTTAAAAAAACAGTGGCGTATATTTTTTTTAAATATTAAAAATATTGCAGGGCATGTTAACAGAAACGCCACTGATAAAAATTTAAAAAACAATTATCCCGGAAAAAATGTATTTTTATGCGTATTTTGCATGTACTAAAATTGAAAAAGCGATTTTAGCGATACAGATCTCAGAATTAAAGCGGTTGCAGACCTAGGTTCACAAAAAGAATTTTTCTTAAAATCATCCAAAGATTATCGCCTTTTAGGATCAGCATTCAATTATGAAACACTCTCTACAAGATAGTTTAGTGCTGACTACATATTTTCCAGGTAAAATGCCTCGTCATTTGGATTTCGCTTTCTTCATTACACAAATTATCGAGCCTGAAACCTTGTACACAGATTTTGACATTTTTATAATACTCTGAAACACGCCACGTATTGTTTTAAAATGTCAAGTGTTATTAACTTTATCACAAATAGGTCAAACACGCGAAGATCTTGAGAATTGCACATGTAATTTTCGGTATTTATTATTTCCTAATTGTAAATATAATTACAAAAGTTATTTGTTTAAGAATTGAAATCTTGAGCATTTGTTGGAGAATTAATTAAAATATGCAATTTATATTTACAAAGCTTATTGATCAATACCTCAGCTGTTAACCTACAAATTATATGATGCGATTTTATTTAACAATACATTATATAACCTGGTAGAATGCGCGATAATTCTGCAATTAGTTCATCATATGGGCTTGGTAGTGAGACGATTATTGGTGGTACATTCACCAGACAATGTTTTTGTTTTCACTTTTTAATAGCATATCAAGTTATCTCAATGGCTGTTGACAATTTGTATAGCTCTAAACTAAAACCGTTGAGTGATAAATCCTCACTCAACGCTAAAACTTTAGAGAGCACGACTGAGCAAAATATGTCAGTCTGTGGGAGTTTTCATACTAAAATATGCGACTGGTTTATTTTAACAGCTTATAATTAATTGTGTTCATGTGTAAAGTTGACCAAAAATTGACTTGGGAAAAAGGGCGCTATTCAAAATTTTCGACATATTGATACTGAACGACTATTATAAAATAAGTATTCTGGCACAAAAATTATGGAAAAATCAGTAGCCGTTGCTCTAAAAAAACAATATTTAATAAAAGAAATAGCATTGACGCTTATGGCAACTTAAAACTTTGAAAGTCTGTATCTCGCTTCGAGAGCCGTAACCTATTGTAATTTTTCGTTGTGTTTTGGCGTTCCACAACCAATATTTCAAACACGAGCACTTAAATCGAAAAATACCTCTCTTACAATATTGCCGGCTAGAGTTTCCGGCTTACAACGGTATAACTTTTATAATTTTTAAACGTAAGATAGCTTAGGAAAATTAATAAATGTAAAACAATCCGCGGATCTATTTACATTGCAGCAGCCGACCGTCCGTCGTCGTCGACCTCCCTCCTTTACGTTTTGCATCTACAATACCAGGCGTTGCCTATTATCCGGCAACCCCTTTAGCCAACCTTCCTCTTCCCATAACTTTTACTCTTTTACTCTCAACTTTAACTTTTCAATTCTTTTCCTATCCCTCTCTTCGTTTCTGTTTGTTATTTGTATTTTTTGTTATTTTCTTCTAAATTCTTTTCAAATCCCCTCTCATAAAATCATCAAAATTATCAAAAATTTCAAAAAAATCACAAAATTTTTAATCGCATTTTGAGTGACTGGGATGCTGCCCTCACCTGCATTGTTTCAAACGGGTATTTGTCGTTTGTCTGTATGTACCCGTTTCAACAATCAAAATTAAATCAGTGAAGTCAGCGAATTTTAGTTTTAATTGTTTTTATCCGTCTTTTTGGAATTTTAAATGTTATTCATCCGTTTTATTCATTATTTTTGTGTGAAAGGTGATGGATGTTTATGTTAGTGTCTGGGTATATTAGGGTATTTTAGATTATACGTTTAGAAACAATGTCGTTGATAAACATAATGAAAAAAAGTAGTCCCAAATTAGACCCCTGTGAGACACCTGAGGTTGGTAAAACTTCGGCTGACTTATGGCCACAATATAAAACATATTGAATTCTATTGTTAAGGTAGGATGAAAAATAATTAACAAGGTCAGCTGAAAATCCAAATATGTGCAATTTTTGGTCTGGTCGATAGCCGAGTGGGTTAAGGTGCGAGGTGGCAATCGCGATTAATCACACGGACATCGCACCACCAGGTTCGAATCCTGGCACCGGCACTGTCGGAGGGAATGGTTGTATGTCCGCGTTATTTCAATGTGTAACCCCCTTCCGCACAAGCTCCTAGCTTCTGGAATTGGGGGTTGTCTAATTTCTGTAGTGTTTATTTATTTATTTTATTTATTTGCAATAAGACACAATGGTTCAACTTGCCGAAGGCCTTCGAGAAGGATTATGTCAACTTGACTACCATCATCAATCGCATCAGACAAGTGTTTTGTTGAGCAGAATAAGTTGGTAACTGTAGATTGACCTTTATAGAAACTATATTGAAATTCGTGGCAAAATACGTAATCATAAAATGGCATTTCAAGGACTTTAGCAAAATTATTCAAAATTACAATGGACCGGTAATTAGTAATTAAGGTTCTATCACCTTTCTTAAAGACGGGTATGATTTTGGAGTGTTTCCAACATTGTGGAAATGTTGAGGTTTGGAGAGATATATTGAAAATTAAACGTATGGACAAACACTGTGGCACAGTCATGAACTACGAAAAACGGAAAATTATCAGGGCCATTAGTTAGTTTTGGCTTTAATTTCTTCATTGCTTTAAGAACGTCATCTTCAGTGAAATCAGGAACGTTTAAGTAAGAATTATTAAATACATTATGATCATTATCAACATTACATTGTTCCGCTGCAGAGTATGATTGATGAATATATTCACTATTCAGTAAATGAGTTGCTAATTATTTGGGGATCGGAAATAATATCGTCATTATATTTGATATTTTTGGGAAGATTGGCGACATTTCTTTTCATGTTAACATAGCGCCAGAATTCCGAAGGATTCTGTGCAATATTTTCTTCTACATGATTGTTGCAATTTTTATGTGCAGTTTCAATATCAGATTTATATAGTCGCCATGCTTTGTGTTTTCTCTTATATTATTTATGATTTTGTTGTTAAACAAAGGAGGATAACTACGTTTTATAGGGACATATTTGTTTAATATGGGTTCTAATATTTCATAGAATTTCTCTAACATCGGATAATTAGGATAATAAGTACCAGTCAACTTTTAATGTAATAAAAATAGAATTTGAAGTGAAACTTTTTCCATTAGCAATTTTATGGTTGATCCTATTGGTGAGGTATTAAGGAGTGGAATTAAAGCATAATATTTTTAGTCGCAAACTCCTCTATAAAATCCTTATTTTACTATAAGGAACGTAACCAGACTGCAACCAACAGCTACTCTCCGGGCTATGTGCCCCGCCGAGCGCTGAATTACAAGTTACAAGCCTGGCGCGTTAAGTGTAATAATTGCATATTACCATTAAAATGCTAATGCTTCGATTGCAACAAGCACCAGCCGAAAGACTGATCCTACTTAAAGGAGCTCTCGTGCCAGTCATCACACACCAATTGCAGACTGCAGTTTCGAGCTGTTGGCTCTCGTCAGTGCAAGGCAGGTATGTGACGACCGACACGAGGATCACTTGACCATTTAGTACATTTCGGTATCTTTGGGATAGCAACATATAAAATAGTCAGCAGACGCCATCTAGCGGTCCAGTGTCCGTTGCAATTGAAAAATAAATAGCCTGACTGGGCTTAGCATAGTTCAAATGTGCTTTTAGAGGGCGGAATATTAAAATATAATATGTTTAGTCGCAAACTCCTCTATAAAATCCTTATTTTACTATAAGGAACATAACTAGACGGCAACCAACAGCTACTCTCCGGGTTATGTGCCCCGCCGAGCGCTGAGTTACAAGTTACAAGCCTGGCGCGTTAAGTGTAATAATCGCATATTACCAACAAAACGCTAATGCTTCGATTGCAATAAACACCAGCCGAAAGACTGATCCTACTTAAAGGAGCTCTCGTGCCAGTCGCCACACACCACTTGCAGACTGCAGTTTCGAGCTGTTGGCTCTCGTCAGTGCAAGGTAGGCATGTGACGACCGACACGAGGATCACTTGACCATTTAGTACATTTCGGTATCTTTGGGATAGCGACATGTAAAATAGTCAGCAGGCGCCATCTAACGGTCCAACGTTCCTTATAGTAAAATAAGGATTTTATAGGGGAGTTTGCGACTAAAAATATTATGTTTTAATGTTCCAACCTCTAAAAGCATATCTGAATTATGCTTCAATTGTTATTAACTATTTGATTTTTTTTAACCGCGTTTTTCAACCTAAAAATATGAATAACTCGAGATATGTAGGTCCTATCGGGACAAAAAAAACTGAAATCTTTGTCATTAAATTTTCTACAAATCTACGTTTAGTGTAGGTCTTAGGAGCGCAACCATAACCTATAAAAGTGAAAAAACTGGCCAAAAATCGTTTCTTCTTTAAATTTTGCTACCCAGAATCGCTGGGTTAGCTTCAAACTTTCATATAATCTCCATTTTCCTCTAACAGGAAACCCTGAAAATTTAGTGCAAAAATATTAAGCCCAGTGTGCGCATTTGAATTTGATATTTAAAATTTGAATTGACCGTCATTTTATGCCATTAAGTCCAAAACAGGTCATTTTTTCTTTTAAATTTTTTTAAAACCTATTTTGGCCATTTTTTTGCATTTGCTTAAAACCCAATAAACAAAAAATGAATTTTTTTGAAAGAAATTATGACCAAAATAAACTCTTTTTTTATTTAAAATAATGCTATTAAAATTTTCTTTATAATCCGATAAAAAAAATTCTGATTTTTTTTCAAAATGACTTATGGAAAAAGTTCCTTTATAATTATTTTTTGTGATATTTTGACTGCGCTATTCAGAAAACATTTCATATAGTAAGGGGAAATTAGCCTTCCTAAAAGTGTAAGTGTAAGATACGTCTTTTTTATTGTCGTGACTAAAACCATTGCTGTGAGCATTAAAATATATCAGTAGAACAGGATGATGAGGGTCTTCCTCGAGAAGAATATCAGGAGCTCGTTCTACTCTACAACTCCTGTTTTATAAAAAGAGAATAAGTAATTTGTTGTTTAAATGTATTATACTATTGAACATAAAATGACCATTGCCAAATAGTGTTGTCACTGTTCCCGTCTTTAGATTCATTCAAGAGTAGACTGGACCATTTCCTAAATACTGTGCCTACATAATATTAAGATTATTTGTCCCTGTTTTTAAGTTATAGTAGTTAAAACAGATGAATATCTGTATTTTGTGCCGATATTTTTCTTCTAGATATTTGTTATTTAATTTTTATACTCTGAGCTTGACAAGTTTTCGAGCTTTAGCTCTTATGTTTTATTTATTTATTTATTTATTTATTGCATACACTGCTCAACAGGTAAAATACCCAATTAGAGAACAGGAATAGAAAGTTATAAAAACAAATCATAAAAGTAGAGTACAATATAAAACATTAAAAATCGATATAAGACAAAAAAGCAAACAAAAAAAGCATAGAGGATAATACAAATTAACAAAAACATCAATAAATACAAATTGTAAATTACAGATAATTCAAAACAAGTTTAATGAGGTACATGTGCAGTATTAACTAGAAAAAGACAGAAGGAAATAAAGATTAAAATTCAGTGTAAGAAAAACAAAAGTAATTTGAAAGTATCTAAATTAATTAAAAACTTCAGCTTTTATATCATTAAGGCTGCAATTAAAAATATCGAGGTTGTTACACAGTTTATTAAAATTGTTACAGATAGTGAACAAAGGCGAATTTTCTAGAAAGTTTGTATGTGGAGTGGGTAAATAAAAAACTTGGTCATTACGAGAATTTAATCTAGGGACGTGAAGATTTAATTTGCAAATTATTCCAGGAACATCAAGATCGTTGTGTAGCGTTTTAAATAAGAATACTTGAGAGACGTATATTCGCCTGTCTTCCAGAGTAGACAACGAGAACCTTTCAAGCAATTGACTCTGTGGAAAGCCAATAGCTGGATAGATACCATCCGACTTAAACCAAAGTAGTTTAACAAACCGGCGTTGAACTGCTTCCAGGTTGCTCTTATGAACATCATAACTGGGACACCAAATAAGTGATGCATATTCAAGTTCTGACCTCACAAACGGTTGGTAAAGGATTTTCAATATATCCGTATTAGTAAATTCACGACTGGTGCGAGCTATTAATCCAAGAGCCCTAAAGGCTTCAGAGGCTATGGTATCAATGTGGTTGGTAAATGATAATTTGCTATCAAAGATTACGCCTAGGTGGCGAAAAGTTGTAGGCCTCTGAAGAGTATCACTAACAAAATGATATTAAAAAATAATCGTAGATGTTTTCAATGAGAATGACATTATGTTGCATTTACTAGCATTCAAGGGTAGTTTATTTACTAAGTACCAGTTGTTTACTTTACTAAGACAAGCTTGAAGTTGAAAACAATCATCAATATGGTTTATAACTGAGAAAATGTTAAGGTCATCAGCATATAACAGGCAAGGCAAATCAATTTCCTCCGTTATGTCATTAATAAATATATTAAAAAATAAGGGCCCCGAAATGGGTCCCTGGGGAACACTAGAGGTAGCAGCAAATTGACTTCAATCCGTTAAGAGTAACATACTGAAACCTATTTGTTAAATAAGACTTGAATAAGAGAATTAATGAGTATGAAAGGCCAATTTTCTCTAATTTGATTAACAGTAACTGATGATCTAACCTGTCAAATGCTTTGGAGAAATCCGTAAATATGACATCTGTCTGGCGATGTTCATCTAAGGATTCAGAAATATACTGAGTTACACAAAATAAGTTAGTCGCCGTTGAACGCCCCTTCATGAATCCATGTTGGTGAATAAATATCTTAGACTTAATTGAACAATAAATACTGTCGTGAAGTAGGATTTCTAAAACTTTGCAAAAATTACAGATTACAGAAATAGGCCTGAAGTTTTGAATATCTAATTTATTCTCCTTTTTATAAATAGGACAGACTTTGGAAAGTTTCCATAAGTCCGGAAATTGACAATTTTTTAAAATAAGGTTAAAAATTAGGGTTAGAGGATATGCAAAAATAATAGCACAGTCTTTCAATAAAAATGCTGGTATGGAGTCGGAACCCGCAGTCATTTTAGGTTTAATGCGTTTTTAGGCCTGGAGAACTTCTGCCTCATGAAAAAAATGTATATTAACAGTAGGGTTATTATTTGGACAATCGTTATCAATAGAATTATTCACGGCGTCTAATGAGGAATCAGAATATGCATGGCAAATGCATCTAAAATATCGTGCGGACTATTAAGTGAAGCACCGTCAAAGAACATTTCATCTGAAACACCGGTTGACCTTTTCTTGCCATTAATGAACGCCCAGAGTTTGTTAGGATCGCTTTTTATATTATTTTCGGTGTTTCGTACAAAGTTTTTGTAGGCAGTATTAATATCCCTCTTTACTTCCCGTCTGACCTTTTTAAACTCCTCAAAAAGATAATCGGTTTCCGAACAGATTTTTCTGAGACGTTCCTTAGGCCTAATTTTTTTTATAATACTACCATTAAACCAAGGGTACTTATTATTCCGCGAGGCCGATTTCTTTGGTACACACAATTCAAACTCCAAATCAAGTCTATCATAAAACTGAGTGCATATACTGTTGACTGTTGACCAAGGCAGGGCGATGTATATCCTCATTAATTAACGGATCAAAAGACTGTGTTACGTTACAATTTTTGTTATGCAGAACTAAGTCAAGGATGCTATTATTGGAATTATGTACAAAATTGTACTGTGATAAGTTGTTACTGACCAGAAAAGTATTTAAGGCTCTGATTTGGCCGTTGGGTTGAGGATCTTTCAAGTAAATCGCGTATTTGGAAATATTAAAATCACCGAGGATGGCAAAATCACTGCTGTTATCCTGTAGACACCTTAAAGTACTTAGTGTCTCGAAAAAATATTCGTAGTCGGCAAGAGACACACTCGGTAGAATATAAATGACGAATATATAGATGGAACGATAGTTAAGTGAAATTATTACACCCAAGATGTCAATGGCTGGCACGTTGTTAAAACCTGCAGAGTTAAGGTTTACCATAGAAGAAACACATTCTGAATTTACGGCTAATAGTACGCCACCGCCCCTTGAGCGATTAATGGCAGTAAAATTCCTATCGGAGCGAAAAATATTATATTCGTTGCAGAATAGTTCTCTATCAAAGACGGAGGAATCAAGCCATGTTTCGGTTAATGCGATAGCGGAGTATTCAGAGCGCACTGACGCAATATAAAGTTCTGCGGTCTTAGTTTTGATACCACGCGTATTTTGGTAATAAATTAAATTGTAATAATAATAATTTTTTTAACGTCATCTTTAATTATTTATTCCCGCTCAACCGGAAGCGCTATCGAGTTGAAATTGCGAAGATTGTCATCCTTAAATTGTTAAACTGTTACAAACCTGTAACAAAATATATAGTAATTTTTGTAATAGCCACTTTAATATTTAGTAATAGTATATCTGACCACCTTTATCAGAAACATCAGAACCGTTTGATTAAATTTGTGAAATATTCAGCCAGAGAATTTTCAGTTACTCTATTATTTATGACTCATTCTGTATATTTTGGTTGTTGTCGTTATCCTTAGTTGTGTGCGTCAACAAATATTATTCAGCACTAAATCACATAAAAACTTCGGTATCGGTGTTGTTTTTCTCGCAAAAAAGGTGCAGACTCCAAATATACGCAATATAATAAGTGTATAATGCATATTATATATTTTAAATTTAATTTCAAGGAAATGAGACACGATTTTCAATTTTTAAAATAATCACAACCTTTTAAAGAATTCAGGTTAAGGTCAACCTCCTGATAAATTCTATACAGCGAATATATTTTCCATATATAGCCGTACTACATTTTCGTCTACATAATTTGTCTTCTGAAATTTTTCTGTAACATCTGCTACTTGTGACTACTTATATTTAGAAGCCAAAATTTAATTTGTAAAGTAAGTTTACATATCTTAAAGTACAGAATAGTTAAGTACTTTCTTTCTCCTGAAAAATATGATACTTTAGTCCAACGTTAGATAGTGTTCGATTCAGATTTCATGGTAGATTCATAGTAAAAAGTTTGCAAAAAAAGAATTGAGGAAAATTTGATTAACCTTCATCTTCCATTATTGACAAAAACAGGAAATTTACCAATTTTCTAGGAAATTGTTTAAGGTATACTACTTATTTGGATTATTACACGGATATTGCAGACGAGTAACTAAAAATCACGAGCTGTTATATTTTAATTAACAGGTAGACAACTCATTGTATTCAAGACATTAGAAATAATAAGTAATTAAAAGTAAATTTATGGCATTAAATTTTAATAACAACTCTCACAGACACACTTGTTAATTATTTAAATTTATTTAAATATAAAAGAATATATGTTAACAGCTGTTTACATTATAATGGTATAATAAAGAATTACTTAATATTTCGTAAATTTAAACTAGACGCATGTTTAGCGGACATTACAAATTATTGAGTGAAGGGGGACACTTAAAGGGCAAAGTCACGCAATTTGAGGAAGAAGGTTTCCGCATTTCTCGTAAATATAAAATCAATATATAATTTTAATATTAATCACATGTTATGACATAACTGTATAATTTATTATAATCGTATAAATGTAAAATAATATAGTCTGGAGGAAATTGTACTTTAATGGCAGAATCAGTATAAATATATAGATAAGAGGCCAAATGGTATAATATTATATGTCGTATATGGCACGAAACTATGAATATGAAAATATTTTCAATTTACATCTCATTCTAAGCTTCTTTATTTCAATAATGAAATCAACATTTAAATATACCCAGAACGACTTAAAATTAATCAGCAAATATACTACACGAAGTAAACCTAGTCGTTTACATCTCAAGAGCGATGAAAAAACGAACATCTCTCAAACCAATTGAAAAGAAGAGAAATCCATAAGGAACATGGAGCTTTCTGCGAATTTACAAAATAGTTCACTGTTAAATAGTCCGTTGAGAATTTATTTTCCAGCAGTGCCTAAAGGTATGCATTAAACACATCAAACTCAACGAGTTAATTAATTATTATAAGTTAAATTTGAAGCTTATGCACAGACAGGCCACCCTAATCCACGAGTCACCTGCTGAGGTGAATATTAAAATCAGCCCGTTACCAACAGCCTGACCAGCAAGACGTGCTTAACTGTTTCTCTGTACATCTAATTACTGTCGTTGTAAGCAAAATATTCTGATCGACCATTAAATTAGTCTAATTTAGTTGCCAGTACGTACAGACCCGGCGACTCTCCGCATTTTACTACCGACTAATTTGTGTAAACATTTAAAAGATTATACAGTCAGTCGACACCGACCATCTCAATGCATCAGTTGTGTGCGCAGAAACTGAGGCAGTTAGTAGAATTAAGACTGCTATCATAAGAATTTAATTTTTCAGCTTTGTTGTCGCCTCCCTCTGTCTTCCTGTTATTATTTTTGCTTTGAATATGGACACGGAGGAATCGCCACTTCGGTGATGATCCTGTTAAGTACCTCTTTACAGAGTAAAGTGTCGTAGCTAATCGCAATTTCGTTCAGATCTGGTTGCTCACTGTCTTCCTGTACTTATTTTTCTTTGTATACGGCAGCATTGAATCCATGTTCGTTCCCTCGGTGGTAATCCTGCTAAGTGCCACTTTGCTTTATTTCAACAGAATAAACTGTAACGTGTTGTAACTAATCACATCTTCTTTCCTGATCTGTGCATAATAGTGATTTTAAACCTTGCTTCTAGCTTTTAGTCACTGTGCATTAGCCAAATCGGTGGTTTAATGTAAGCTTGTAGTTTTGAAATAATATCTATCTTGTGGTATTGTTTTTTCCTGCCTGATGTGTGCGCACTAACCTTTTTGCGCGAATTTCTTCACTAACTTGCTGCGTTATCGTTACACTTTGATAACCGTTACCTATAACTCTTATGTAGCCTTTGATGTTAGTTACAGGAATTATACCTTAGATAGCAGGTATAGTTTCGATACATTAAGGTATGTAGTCTTGTAGATAGTAAGCTTTGAATATAATAAATATTGTATATTAGAAAAAAGTGACATTTATTGCTGAATTTTTGAAGTCTAGTTTTCCCTTGCCTCGCTGGATATATGCTTTCTCCAGTTACGTTACACAAGTCCTGTTTAACTGAAACTTATTGTTTCAATGCATAAAACAGGAACTAACGCCAGAGTAACCGCTACATCAATAAAAAATAAGAAAAAAACTATTACAAAATTAACATAAAATACTATTATCAAGTTACAGAACAATACAAACGTTATTTATCCCTTGAATTGGAGTGGTTTAGGTGGTTATCTCCACATAAATTGGACCGATGCATGCTCGAGTTTAACAAGGATGATAAAGACCAGCCATAGCATTATTTGGTATTTTGCAGTAGCGTAAAGCCTGCCACTAACTGTGCACCGTATTGCTGCAGATAGGAAGAACTAAACTGGTTTTCGTTATTTGCTCACTTTTAGAAGAAAAGTGTACTTTAATGAAAATTTCTAGAATGTAGACTAATGCAGTTATAGAGGCAGACAGCCAGCATATTGGACGTTATCGAGATGTGGGGATGGAATTCCTGGTTGTATTAAAACAACTTGCCTGCTCAAGAAGTACGTCCTCGGAACTATTCTTCAGCATCGTATTCTTCCGCATCTTCATGTTCTTTTGCCACATCAAATGGAATATAAGACAGCCATTTGATAGATAACATGGTAGAAAATCTTCTACCGAACATGAGGTTAGGCTACATAACACCAAAAGTCACGGATCAAAACTGGCTCAAGAACAAACACAGAAATGCACACAGTGCAGGAAATGAAATCGACATGGGAACACAGTCATCAACGGTTCATGCCCAAAATAAATAGAAGAACCGCTCTCATGGAGCAAGTTACAATTAAGGGTAATAAGACGATTAACAGGACATTTGTACTCATGTCCACCCTTCCTATATACCCAGCTACTAAAACGTAAGTTAATCGAGGTTCTTAGTAGGCAACAAGCCTAAATCTAGGTTGCATTAGATTATCTCCTCCTCTACTGGGATGGCTGTATACATCCGAATGTGTCAAAAATATGAAGCAGCGGTAAGATTTTACATTTTATGCACAAATGCTGGCAAAGTCATTATACCCTACATTAGCTAACAATCTTGTAGCCTGCTTTTATAGGTTAAACACCCCAGTAGACTCACTATAATTCGCCTACAAAAGGACACCATATGACAAATCAAAATGAAAAAGAATGTGATAGTTGTTAGAAAAATTTGAGTACTCAAGAACTTTTTTAAACGCCGTAACAAGTATAGTTGAGTTGATAATTTTTTACACAACTTATCTATAGGATTCGAGCATCTTAAGCCGTTATCCAAAACAATTCCTAGATTATTTTCATTAATAAAACACCGCTACCCAAGGAATCATTACTGCCACTAAATCCCAATGTAATATTTTACTCCCTTTAATCTATACCCTATTGGTTGGGATGGTAAAGGGGGTGGTGGAGGGAGTAGCTAACGCCAAAAAAAAATTTGAGACGTTTCGTTGTTGTATACACACTGAATCACATTTGAATTTTCTTTTACTCCCTTTCATAATAGTGTGGGGGTAGTATTGGGGTTGGGGTGATGGTGGTGGGTAGCTAATGCCAAAAAAATTTTGAGATCTTGACTTTTTGTACATGCCCTAAATTGCAATTGTATGGACCCTTACCTACTTGCTTTACCGATTTACCCTTATTTACCCCATTTATTATTCACGAACCCTTCAACGGAATTAGATCAAAATATAATCCAGCCATATCTCGTTATAATACATAAGTGTACCAAATTTCAAGTCAATATCATAAACGGTTCCGGAGTAAACGCGGGGGCACAAAAAAAAGTTACAGACAGACAGACAGAATTTTTTTTGCTCAAATTAAAAATATCGACGTTTCATGACATTTTAAGCCTATTTTAACAAAAAAAATGTACTTATATTTTTTTGCGTTACTATACTTCCACTGGACGTGGAAGTAATTATCGTTAGACGAAAAAACTGTTTTTTGAGTTTTCTCTAGATTCGTTTTGAGGTGATTTGGTGTAAACCACTGCTCAGTTTAAAATAACCAAAGGTCTCAAACTTAACTCCAGAAAAAATTAATTAATCAATATTTTCAAATACTAACATCCCTGGGTCATACCCCGGCGCTTTAAAAAAATGAGTACCTATTACATATTAAAACTTTTCGACGATAGACTTATTTTAATTCCTACAGAAGTTTCACAGTTAAAAAAAAACAGTTGGCAACGATCACACCTCAATTTTTTTGTAAAAAAAACGTGACCACGACGGTTGAAAATTAAGTCATAAAAAACATTTTATCGACGAAAAAACCTACTTTAATATATAAAAGACATCTTAGACATTAATTTAGAATTAGAAAAGAAGACATGTTTTAGGTGACAACGGTAATACCACATTTCTTTATTAAAAAACGTTGGCGCAGCATTTAAAAAGAAAGTTTGACATATAATAGTAAAATAGTATTTTATGCACTAAGGGAGAGAAACGTCTTATTTTTCCAGAGGTGTAATTTGAGACCCGAGGGCAACAAATACATCGAGGGAAAAATGGCGGTCTCTCCCGAGGTGTATATACTATTTTTTCCACGATCGGGAGTAGAAACATTTATTTCATAAATAAAGAATTATAATAAATTGGAGCGAAATTACAATATTTAGAAGTTTTTGGGATATTTCCATTCAACGTATCATGGCAACAGATATTTTGGTTAGTGTTATTTATTTAAATTTTATTTACGTCACTTTGACGTTTATATTTTTACTATCAATGTTAATAAATAATAATTACATTTTGTTTAACTATTAACTTATATAAGTAAATATGCAATGTCTTATTAATTAATAAATAAGAATTACATTTTGTTTAACTATTGGGCATGAAATAAAACTCCCCTAGGGAAATTATTGTCTTATTTCGTCCCTAGGGAGTAAATGCTTTACTTCTGTCACAATTTTGATGCCATAGAAATCGATTTCTACTCCCGATCGTGGAAAAAGCATTTTTTCGATGAGAAGCCATTTTTTATTCATTAAAAATAGGAATAAACAAATTTTTACTCGTCTGGCGGGCGCAATATGTTTTTTACACGTTTTCCACCAATTTTCACCTTTTAAATTTGAGATGTTCGATGGGGTACATTTAAAATTAATCCTTGTAAAGATATATCCGTTGTAGAATGAAATGATAGATAACCACGTGTCATTTTAGATCTGTTCTTTGAGGCTTATTATTGCTATAAAATTGAAACCGGCCTGAACGTATAGGCGGGAATATTTTTGCATATTTATATGTATTCCTAACGGAATACCCCAACTTTTAATCTTAGGATTTCGGAATTTTCAACCCCCAGTTTGACTCACTATAATAAACAAAGAACTTGTTTCAAACATGTGGAAATGTTTTGTTTATACACTGACCTCGGGATGAACTTTTTTTGTCTGGTTATATATGCATAACAAGTATATGAAATTTAAAACTGTTTCGTAGTTTAACAGCCTCGGAGTTGTCAACGATTTTATTAGATCTTATCGTTGCCTCTGATACGGAAATTGAATTTTGTTACTTTGCTCCTAAACTATTACTTATTTACGTAAGAAATTATTAAATGTTACTATATGGGATTTCTGGTTGTTGATTTGTTGCGCGCAGGTGTGATAGTTCCGTGTAGAAGATACAAAAATTATTATCATATAATTTATAGGTAAGAAGCAATACTTGTAGAATAAAATTAGGAATACTGGACGACAGTATTAAAAGAAGTGCTACGAAGTAATAATTCAAACATTTGTGGATGAGCCAAAATGAACCCTTTTGTTTATAATAATAATTTATTTATTTATTTAAACTATAATACCCAACGGGACTAAAACCCAATTACAGAATAAGGCCAAAAATTAGATACACATAATATATAATAATAATAATAATAATAACAATCTTTATTTAGCACAAGCAGCTATTACAGAGGTGTAACATACATGTGTAGTACAGTACATTTACCTACATTTAACAATACTAATCATTTATACAACATACTATAATAAGCCTAATGAGTAAAGTAGAACTAAGTTATTTATACATGAATTTATATAAATATTTTTTAAACAGAAACACATTCTTAGCTTGCTTTATAACTTCTGGTAATTTGTTAAATTCGACCGTCCCTTTGTCGTATATGGAAAACTTTGTTTTCATTAAATTTGAGCAATTAATGTTTATATGATTTCTTTGCCGTGTATTGTAATTATGAATATCCTTACGATGTTGTACATTTGTTGACAAATATATTGATAGTAAGTTATTGTGAAGTTTGTATAAGAATATTAATGTCCTGTATTTTATATTGTCTTTTACTGAAAATCATTTAAGTGTACATTGCATTGTATTTATATTAGCATATCTATTACATTTTAAAATAAAACGCATAGATCTATTTTGAAGTAGCTGCAGTTTAGATATATTGGTGTCATTATACATATATAATATACTTGAGCAGTACTCGAAGTGTGGTTTCATTATTGTGTTATAAATAGTTTTCCTTGTATTTGAAGTTAAATGTTTACTAACACGATAGGCGAATCCCATTTTTTTATACCCTTTTACATATTATGTAGTTTATATGGTCGTTAAATGTTAGTTTGTTACATATGATTAATCCTAAATATCTCATAGTTATGACCTTTTCAAGATTCTCTCCGTTGTATTTTACACACATATTATCAATGTTTTGATTTAAATATTTGTTGGAACCTATTATCATATATTTGGATTTTTTGGCGTTTACCATTAATCCGTTCGTTGTAAACCATTCATTAATTAATTCCAGTGTCATGTTAATTTTTTGGATAACTTGCTTCACATTAGTTCCAGATAAATATATTATAGTAGCGTCTGCAAAGAGATGTATTTTGCACTCCTCTGAGTTGATTAGAAGTAAATCATTAATAAATAGCGTGAAAAGCATAGGCCCTAGTACACTACCTTGTGGAACTCCATTATTATTAAAAAGTTTTTTGAGATTTAATTTTATTTATTTTGGTTTGCTGACTCCTTCCATATAGATACGACTTAAACCATTCGTACGCCGTGTCAATAATCCCAAAATATTGGCATAGTTTTTTTAATAAAAGCTCTCTGTTGACAACTTCGAATGCTCTTTTTAAATCGAGGAAGACGGCTGTCACAACTTCATTATCTATGGAATATTTGAAATCATTGATTATTTCTTGTAAAGCCGTTTCACACGAATGATATTCTCTAAATCCTGATTGGGGGCAAGCGGAGGTGCGTCTTTACTATGTACATACTTCGGTATGCGATGTAAAGCAACGACAGGGGCAGTTAGCACTTGGATGGGTGACCATTCCAACGGAAACCGCGTTCTCGCCTCACACATCTTCCAGCGGCTTGTATATTAGTGTAAGCGCGGAAGCTATACAACCCTAGGCGAGGGTTGTATAGCATATATACCATCCTTCGGAGGGGATGTAAAGCCGTCGGTCCCTTGTCTATTAAATGTTAAGCAAGTAAAAGATCCCTACTCTTCTTAATGGAAGAGGTTCGGCAAAATTCCTGGTTGGGGGTAGCTCGTCTACAGGCGTCGGTGTTAGGCCTCAGTAGCGGAAATAGGCCGACGTTAAATAAATGTATAAAAAAAAATCCTGATTGGTTTTCATGTAATAATTTATATTGCCTATAAATTCAGTGAGTTGGTCATGAACTACTGCTTCTAAATTCTTTCCAGTGAAGGTAATATAATTATGGGTCTATGCTCTTCCGCTAATTTTGTACCTGGAACTTTTGCCACAGGAGTTATTAATGATGTTTTCAATATATCTGGAAATGTTCCACTATTTAGCGATGTATTAATAATATGTAATAATGGATAGCCAATGACATCAAACGAATTTTTTATGAATTTAATGCCAATTTCATCATCAGAAAATTTATTTTGCTGTTTAAAAACAATTTTACGTAATTTAGTGAGATTTATAATATTATATTCTTTAAAATATATACCTATCTGGCATATCTATTAAGGTAATACTTATTATTTCTTAACCTATTTACAATTAGATCAACACTAGAAATAAAGTATTTATTAAATTCTTTTTCTAAATGCTCATTTTTTTCAACTCTTATAAAGAAATGTAAAACTAAAATTACAAACAAAAATTATTAAAGATAGGCATATACAAACCCAGAATCACAAATAAATTAAACTATTAAAAATTTACAATATTATATAACATTTCATAAGTTAACAAATCAGATATACAGTGTTTTAATTGAGTGGATAGAGCAAGCAAATATATCAAGTCTTTCTTCGTACATATGGCAATTTTGAATTGTTTGATAAAAAGGTGAAGCAGTGAGTAAGTTAGTACGAGATTTAGGTAAGTGCAATGCTGAGTTGGATCTCAAATTTGGTGTAGGCACATAATTTAAAATTCTTGATTCTGAAGTTACTGCATTGTTTATGATTTTTTGAAGAAATATAATGGAATGCATAATACGCCTCTCTACTTTTGAATCTAAAATTGCCTGGGAATGCAGACAATCCCTGAAGCAACTGGCTAATAACAGCAAGGTTACCTTGATGTGGGTGCCAGGGCATGAGGGAATACAAGGAAATGAACTTGCTGATAGCCTTGCAAAAAAAGGAGCTGAAGCACCGTTCATTGGACCCGAACCGTTTTGTGGCCTAGCCAAGGGACATATAGCGGAGGAGATCCAAGAATGGGAAAAGGATCAGAAAAAGTCTTACTGGAGGAATACTCCAGGCCAAAGACAAGCGAAAAATGTATAACTTATTCGACAAAGAATGCCACAAGGCTTCTCGAACTAGAAAAGTCCGAATTAAGGCTAATCACAGGCCTTCTAACTGGCCACTGCCCCTTGAGATACCATCTCAAGAATATGGGCAAAGCGGTAGATAGTAAATGCAGATATTGCGATACTGCAATTGAATCTGCGGAACACATACTTTGTGAATGCAAGGTGTTAGTCCGCACTAGGCTAAAATTCCTAGAACAGGCGGAATTAACGCCGGAAGACATAGGGAAATTAGCCCCCAGGAAAATCACAAGCTTTGTAAAAAGTTTGGGAATCCTGGGATAACCACTAGATATAGGGTAAATCACAAAAGATCTTTTAGGTCGAAGTAAAGTAAGGCTGTTCGAAGCCAAACGACCCCGTAAAACAATCTACAATAATACGCCTCGGATATAAGCTGCTTGGTCAAATCTGGCCAATAGCGTAACCTGAGGTATTCCACTGGAACGATAAGTTCCATCAGCAACAAAATGTAATGATTTGATGTATCTACGCTGCACTTTGACTGAGTCGTATAAGTTGTATATAGAGGACTGAACAAAAGTAGTGTAAAGAGTATTTAAAGTTTTCACGTAGTTAACTTCTTTACTGTTATGCAAAACAAATCCCAAACTTTTATACGCCGACTCAGTGATTAGACGAATATGTTCATTGAGTGCCAACTTGCTGTTAAAAGTGACACCAAGGTGTTTGAATTGAGTTACGCTGTTCAGAACGATATTGTCAAGCTGATAGTCAAATAACTCAATGGTTTTAGGCCGAGAATAGCACATAATGTTGCATTTACTGATATTTAAAGGTAGATGATTTTTTACATACCAATCATTTAATTTGACCAAATTACACTATAACTTCGACAATCTGAAATAGATTTAATTTCAATGTAAATTTTTAGATCATCCGCATATAGTAAATAGCTGATATTAAACAGCTGTGTTAGGTCATTGACAAACATAACGGAAAGTAACGGCTCCAGAATCGCACCTTGTGGAACTCCTGATGATTGCCAAAACTTTCCAGATTTGAAACCAAGATATTGGACAAACTGTGAGCTGTCATTAAGATACGATCTAAAAATATTAAGCAAATTTAAAGAAATACCGACTGTATCCAGTTTTGATATTAACAGCTCATGGTCAAGACGGTCAAAAGCTTTAAAGAAATCAGTATAGATAGTATCTACCTGACTTCCCTCATCAAGTACCTCAAGTTATCTCAACAAAGTTCGAGGTAGTACATCGTCGAGACATAAATCCATGCTGATATCAAGTTCCTTGTGTGAAAATATATATGGCAATCTATGATAATTTCAAAAATATGCAAAAATTGCATATTGCTCGATGGTTGCTAATTTCATTTCTGGAGCCTACCAACTACAATCGATTTTATTATGGGCAAGATTAAATAAAAATTTAGCAGATAAAATAGCACGTCTTTGTGTTACATGGCCTATGTCCATTTAACAGTTTTATATAGAAACTAGTGTTTTGGTTATATTTAGCACAATCTGTATAACATTTTTGATTCAGATTTTGTAAGTGAAACTGTTTTCAACCAACAGAATTTTATTTGTATAGCTGCTAAACCATTCCACACTGTTTTATGTACATATTTTTATATCTTAGGAACTCAGTCATGTTTTTCTACACTATCATGTATTTCCGTTCTATATACAGCATCCCAGGAAACAATTAACAATTGTCTACAAAAACATTTATTTACATTAGATACCTATATTTCAATTTTTATATTTTTGTTTACTATGTAAGTAAATATGATTATGTTCTTTACCTTTTCTCGTTACTATATATAGTATATCCTATAAGATGTAATATATTTACTGAGTTATCACAATACGTTTTTACTATTTATTTACAGCTGTTCATATTGTTGGTTATGTACAAAATAGAAATTACAAACTGAGGCAAAGGCAAATCAGCTGTGGTATGGAAGTAATAAAAACTTTTATTATAGATTCCTTTTATCGATCATATGCCACTATTTTAGTTGTGAGTAAAGGAACTTGTAGAATTGCGACCTGCAAGTTGTTGCACTTAATTCAACCATTGACAGATGGCCATACCTGTACTACTTCTATATTTTTATAGCCTTCAATTTAATTAGGGAATTAGATTTCTCAAGTTTATTTCGTAGCATTATTTTGCAGTAAATAGGACAAAAAAAGTTTACGTTATCAGTAAAACTCACCAGGAAATCATTTGCTTGCAGTCTTTGTACTGATTCGAACGTATATAAATTTTAACTGTGGACTTCAGTAATTGATATTACATTTTATATCCACGTTAACAAGTGTTTATCATACAGGTAATTTCATTTATTACTCATTTAAAATTTAATTAATCTTCAATTTTTGTCTTTGATGTAATTTCAATTATTTTTAAAATAAATTTAAATTCAAGGTCAATTCTGTTTAATTTAATAAGTAGTTAAAATACTATATGTACCACATGGTTTTAAAAATATTTTTTTCTTCTTTTTATTTTTTTTTTTTTTGGCAATTTATAGTCTAAGAAATCAGCTTTTGGATATACTTATATATTTATATACATATATATTTAGATACTTAAATTCTTAAATACTTATATATTTCTATATATTTATATGTTCTTATGTACTTATATGTTTATGCACATATATACTTATACATTTCTGTATACGTTTTTGCATAACTTCTTCATTCCTGCATAGCTTTTGCACAGCTTATCTTTCATATAGATAAAATTTCATTAACTTTTAATAAACCACATAGTTGGTTAATTTTCCTACAACTTTCACTCCATTTCATTAAGAGACGTAAATTGCCAAGGAAACTTTAGAATCCATTCTCGCAACAAGAGACAATTGTGGGCCTGGATTGCTGTTCCAGAACCAGTCACCTCGACAATAGTCAATCTAAGATCCTTGTATAAATTTGTTATATATATATTTTTTAAATTTCAATTAGTCTTTACAAACTGATTTGTCTATTATTCATGTAATATATTTTAACATACATTTTAAACTATCTTTTTATTTCTCTTACCAACAATTTCAATCTGATCTATAGTAGACTGGTTATTCGAGAAAAAGAGACAATTCTACTTATTTTCACTATAGATGGTTCCCAATTTAGCATCAATTTTTCTTTGTCTCCTTTTCTCGAAATAAACAGAAATCTGTCGCTTATGCTGTACATATCAAAAAGGGTAAGTTTCTCCACTCTTACGAATACTCTGGACCCACGGCTCTCTGCTCCGACTTAAACCAGCTAGTCGTCCGCATATGTTGCCTCAATTATTTCTCAAAAATGAATAACAAGGGAAAGGAGGTAACATTTGCTCTAATGAAAGTAGCTGGAATTTGTTTATTGTGTCGTCATTTACACACGAAAAAAAATAAGAGCTTATGTGTTGAAATATTTTTGAAATTTTTGCAATTTCTCTGAACAAAAGCTAAGTGCCTAGAAGCTGCAGGTACATGCTCGATATGAGACCCAAAATATAACTCATCAGAAAATATGCCTAAGTCTTTAGTACCTTTACAACCTTTCCCACAGAAAGAGAAAATGTTACATTTAGTGATATTTAAGCTAGCGCGGTATAAATGACACCAGTCAGCAATATTGTCAATTACAGACTGTAATAGTATCAATTATTTTATAGATTTTAAAATCGTCAACAAAAAATAGTTTCAGATAATTGACTTTATCATCTAGATCGTTGATAAAAACAAGAAAAGGCAAAGGACCTAAATTGAATCCTTGCCTTGGAGAATACATGAAGTTATTTTATATTCAGCAGATTTAACATTTTCGTACTGCACGAAATGTATTCTATCTGTAAGGTAGGATTTCAAGGCAACTAGATTTCGTATTCTCCCCGTATAGGTCATTAAAACGCATTTACGATTGGCCCAAACAATTTAGCATGCGTAGCTTAATTTTTGCGTTTCATCAAAGATTTACGGGTAAGAATGTGGTTTTTTAAAATGTTTTTCCGTGCACTTAATACAAATAAATTTACCTTGTCGACTATCAAGACGATCATAATTATCAAGAAAATTAAGATATGAAGACATGAAGGTCAGCACGTAACGAAATCCAGTTTAAGAACAAAAATATGAACATGTTTTAAATTAAAGTAAATCAAATTGAAACGTATTTTCAAGGCCGTTGGCGCTGAAAGTTAATGTGTTTAATTTAATAAAGGCACATGTTGGCTTTGGTTCCGAAATATTGATTATTTCTAATCTTTCGTGACAAAATTGAAAATAAAGTTGAGAATAAACATATTAAAGGTCATGACAAAAGTTATATTATAAGAGGTAATTGTCAAAAAATTGTACTACATTTGAATAAAATATTATAATTAATACAGTTTATTGTTACATTTGATGACATTAGGAAGTCTAAAGTAGACACCCGAACATTATTCCGGATTATATAAATAAAAGTCATACATTACCCCCGTTGGATAAAAATCATAAATATTTGAATCCCTTCCTCACTTGATGGTTACTTACTTAGTATCTGAAACAAGAGAAACTTATTTGAAATTTGTGCCACTAATGTTATGCATATAGTCAAAGAAAACGACGAAATACAAATATGAATTGTTCATTTGAAAGATGTAAATTTTCCTCGTTGTTCTTCTTGAACTCGTCTGGAACAATCTGTGTGTATACCAGCAACAACTAAACTATAGTGTAAAACCTTAATTGTTATTTAAAATTCCCTATACAATGATTGCAAGCGAAATATACGATTAGTAGATGACATTATTATATTATTTTTATGTGAATTTTATTTACTGAGTATTCAGTTAGTTTAGTCCAGAATGTTGTTGTATTGCTTATAATGGACAGGTAAAATATTATACAATTTTGGACCCCAATACATTATAAATTGTTGTGTATCTAATTTGAGGTATTGTGACATTTAAATTATATTTTTGTCTTGTGTTGTGTACATGTTGTATTGTATTCAGTAAATTTTTATGTGTAAATATTAGAACAAACTTGCTATAAGGAGTTGCAGATTAAATACATGAAATTTTTTTAATAGTAGTATTTATTTTTTCCTAAGATAATTTTTATTAAATGCTTTTGCGATATATTTGAAGACTCCAAATTTGTCGGATATGCACTTTCCCATGTTATTATTCCATATCTAAGAATTGATTCGACCAAGGCATGATACCAATGGCTTTATAGTTTTAAAAGGCAAACTATTTTGTAGGTGGTAGAATTTCCAAACCAACTTATGCTTTGTTGAATATGCTCTGTCCATTTTAAATTTTGATCTATAATAATTCCGAGATATTTAATGTTCTTTGTTTGCTGCAGTTTCATAGCACATATACAGTCACGCTTTAGTTTGTTTATACATGAGTATGTATATAACTATCTTAGGTAAGCTTCTGTTAGATATACTCAAATAAATCTTATGTAGGTTAACTGTTAGGTAATTTTTCGATAGCCACTGTTGTAGTTTTGAAAACTGTAACACAGCTTTATTGGCCCAGGAGTTATCCTCAACCAGAAGAACAATGCCCTCTGCATATGCTACTATTTTTCCATTAATTGGACGTTGAAGTAATTCATTGACATAAATATTAAAGAGAATAATTGGCTCTAGAACCGTTCCTTGAGAAATGCCATATTTTATTATTTTTAAATTACTAATTAAAGGCGACGGGCGGAGTGGGACGTGTGTTTGTGAAAGAGAAGGGAGACAAGTGGGAGCGCAGGCTCCTCCCCTTGCATCTTGCTACACGGTTGCTGAATTGGGGCGCTCGTTTTTATAAATGCACTCCCTAATGAAGTTAGAGCTTCGGGGTAAAAATCTTGAAAGAGAATTGATTGCCCTTGAAAAAGATCCCAGCCCGAAGTACCTAACCCTTTCCCTTGCCCTTCTACAGCACAAAAACTTTGCGCGCCCCCTCTCCCCTCCTAATCATCCGATCGCAATATGGTCGGGCTCAAATCAAAGAGAAAAAAATTTAAGGCACATTAGTACACAATCTGACATTTGTTGCACCATTTACGGAAAAAATTGCGGGTTACAGCAGTTTTAATTTCATTTACGTTTATCTTTCCACCCCGGAAACCCCCTCAAATTGGCCAAAAACCACCCCCAAAGTCCTCTTTTCCGTGAACTCGTTTACTTTCCCCAGTTTTTCGACTAATTGTTGTTCCCTCGAGTAGAACGGAAGGTCCCTCCAGGGATTTGACCTCAGCCACCCCTATCCCAGGCTTCCAACTCTTGTAGGGGGGTGGAAAATTGATATTTGTCTTTGTGAGAAAAAAATTAATATTTTGTAGGAGGCGTTTCTTTGTGGAAGGTGGTAGGTGACGAGGATTGTGTAACTACCCCCAGGGGTTATTTTCACCCTTCAACGGGATGGACATTTTTTTCCATCTATTATTTAACAATAGTATAAAGAATATGTTTATTAAAGTGTTTTTATATATTAATTTTCCACCCCTTTGAAGGGTGGAACCAACTCTCGGGGCTGTTTACACAACCCTGGTCATCTACTACTTTCCTCAAAGAAAGGCCTCTTATGAAATATTAATTTTTTTTCCCCAGACAAAAAATGATTTTCTACTCCTTTGAAGGGCGAAAATATCCCCGGGGAGGGGTTACACAACCCTGGTCACCTACCACCTTCCTCAAAGAAATACTTCCTATAAAATCTAAATTTTGTTCTCACAAAAACAAATATCTATTTTCCACCCCCTACAAGGGTTGGTAGCATGAGGCAGGGATAGCTGAGGTCAAGTCTCTCCAGGGACTTTCCGTTCTACTCGAGGGAACAGCAATTAGTCGAAAAACAGGGGAAAATAAACGGGTTCGTGGAAAGGGGTGACTTTTGGCCAAAATTTTATCCCGGGAATCGATTCAGCACCCTTGAAAACGTGGGAGGATATTGTTTAGCCCGAGGCACAAACATTCGGTAATTTCGTCGTAAATGGACTAGCTTGGCCATTTTTACATGTGAAATTTGAGGTAAATTATCACTCTACAATAGGGTTTTCCCAGAAAAAAAAATTATTGCTGAAATACTTAACTCACGTAAAAAAATGATTTATGGCATATTTATTACCTTATTAATTTTACTAATAGTAACAAAAAAAAAACTTGAAGTTTGAAAAATATTGGGTTCATTTTAAACAGCCATAAATTGGCGCGTTGTGACATCAACACCCTGAAATCCAATCACAGAGGTTGTCTCTGTTCAAGATTGTTTATTAATCTTGGTCTCTGTTAACATAACATAACCTCTATTTATTGACAGCACTCAGCACTTTTCTACGGTAAAATATCAGCGGCACCTTTAATATATCCCTCTTCCACTTGATTCCATTTTGATTGTAGAATTAATAAAACATAAACCAGAAACTGATAAAATAATATTTTCACTCCAAACAATACAAACATAAAAATATAAATTTGACGTTTTAGGATAGTCATCTGATGTGTAATGTCGGTGAATGTTAAACCTAAACTACAGTACAAAATATTAACGTCCGACGCTTTCACGAATAACTTGTGCGGCATTTATCTGGATTCTGATTGGCCAATATTTACACGTCCACTGCTTTAGATCAATCACAGTACAAGCATTACAAATTGAAATTCTGAGAAGTTTTAGAGGAAAGCTTTCTTTAACACACAGTTAGAAACTATTACAAACTAATTATATCCATAATCTCATTGGTTTTCCGGCTAGATACGTAATTCTGGCGCGTAAAAATGCCCGTTTTAAAAAGCAGTGAAATTATCAGCAAGTTGTTTTAACGATATTTTCTTAGAAATAGTTCTTATTAGAAAAGTAAATTGTTTTAAATTTATAAAATGTTTTATTATATCATTTTCATGACACAAATTGTTAAAATAAAATTAGTGGGAAAACCCTATTCCGGGTGAGCTTCAAGAAAATCCACCATTTCCTTTTTTTGGTCTGTACTAATATATCCCACCCGCTTATCCGCTGATTGCTTGTGCATCATAATATTCAGTCTTGTGATTTAATCAACAGATATAACAGCTGATTAGTGACATTAGTATTTTATAAGGTTTTAAGTTCATTTGGTTGCACAAAACAGCGTTGCCATATTTGCCATACGACATTTTCACGTGTGCGAAAAACAAATCTCGGATGGTGTCCGAAAATACTACCTCAAAATTATAAGCCTAGTATTTCGCATGCGACAAATATCGATTGAGCTCGAAAATATGGCCCCAGATCGATCTCACTATACGACAATACTCGTATAGTATGAATGTATAGTAAAACATAGTATGCAGCATATTAAAATTTCACCTTGTTCAGAAGATTCTTATTAAGCCAGTGAGTTCGGGAACTAATACTGGATATTATTGTAACATTACGATATCTGTCGTTAGTAAGTTTACACAGAGCTGGTAAAATTTGAACATATTTACACAATTTGAATCGATATTGTGGAAACCTTGGGAATATATTTTTAAGGTGGGAGGGCCACATTTTTTTTTTTATACATTTATTTAACGTCGGCCTATTTCCGCTACTGAGGCCTAACACCGACGCCTGTAGACGAGCTACCCCCAACCAGGAATTTTGCCGAACCTCTTCCCTTAAGAAGAGTAGGGATCTTTTACTTGCCTAACATTTAATAGCCAAGGGACCGACGGCATTACATCCCCTCAGAAGGATGGTATATCTCCCATACAACCCTCGCCTACGGTTGTATAGCTTCCGCGCATACACTGATATACAAGCCGCTGGAAGATGTGTGAGGCGAGGACGCGGTTTCCGTTGGAATGGTCACCCATCCAAGTACTAACCGCGCCTGTCGTTGCTTTACATCGCATACCGAAGTATGTACATAGTAAAGACGCACCTACGCTCGCCCCCGAAGGCCACATATATTATTGGTAAAATAGATGGTTCAAGTTGTGTTAGTACGTATATGTCCACACCATTCGGAAGGTCCACAGTGCAGGAAAGCCAACGCCAGTATTTACACTTTGGGAGGAAGCTAGGCGTTTTTATTGAAACTTTATTCAAAGAAATTTGAAATAAAAACACTATGAATTAATTAAGGCCACAAGTTGAATTATTCACCTCCATATCAAACGTATAGTAAATATCTTTCGAGTCGATTCATCTAAAGAATCTATTACTACTAGTTTGTAACCAGCAGGTTTCCATAGCCCAAAAATCAACAGTCACTTTTCAAATGACTATCTATTGCAAACAACACAAATGATAAATTCTAATGCACAATTTATATCCTAGTTGAATTAACTGAGATAATTATTAAATGCTTCCATAAACGAGCAACGATAATTACATAAGGTGAATGAGCACAAATATCGACTATATAACATCTCGTGAAAGTGTTACGAAATCATCAGTCAAGACCTACTTAAAAAATAAATATTTCTTTATTACGTTTATTATACCATAACGCTTTCGGTTTTTATCTGTTTACAATATTTTAACAGGTTTTTGTGTTGCGAAATGCATATCTAATACCTACCAAACAACATTTGTTACAAAAATTAACATACCTATGATGTAAAAAGATATATATTTTTTGCGGAACAAGCACATATTTGTTATGTAGACCAGAAATATATTTTACCAATGCCAATAGGCTACTCCATCATAATTTTTAATTTACTGTTGCACTCTGCCACCTAAATTGTTTTTTTTAATAACTCAGTAGCTACTAGTAGAAAGTGATGCTGGAAGAAGGAAATATTTGAATAATGTTATTTAATTCGACCTGTATGTAACCTACTTTGTACAAAAGATTATATACAGTCCATCATCATCAAATATGTAAAGTGTAAACTAACAGGATTTCCTTTCTCTTTCCTCTGACTTAACCCCGCATTATCTAAGAACCTTTGCGCTATACAGGGTGTTGGGAAAGATAAAGCCTCTGGCTGTCTGACATTTAATTTCTCAGGATACTGAAATTGTAATGCAAAAAAGCGATTCAGATTTTCCCGAGACCAATAACGAACGATTGACAGGTTATGTCGACCATGTAATACAAAGGACGATTCATCAGTGAAAACAATATTTCATTAATTATCTCTTTACACTAGTATAAGTACTTACTGTAATGCAACAAGTCGTTAATTAATTTGTCTTGGGGAAGGAAAAATATTGGAAAACATATTAAATTTTTCAAATTATTGAACGGTTTTGAAAATATATTCGTTGACAATATATTTAAGAATGTTATTCTCAAATTACATATGAGCAATAAATGTATAAATATTGATGGCATACGTATCGGCCCTAATTACTTAAATGTATTGCAGCAGCCAATTATTCCGAAAATTATACGGCTAGCAGGGCGAAGATTTAACCAGATGTAGTTTCGACAAGGTGGTTGCCCTCTTCGTGATTCTACTGCAGTTTAGGATTTCCTGTACATTATATTTCTAGGTAGTTTATTGAGTGCACGATGAACTATCATATGTCCAGCTAGATCTCCTGATCTCGCTGTAGATGATATCTAAATTCTCAAATGTATGGCCTCCAATAGAACAGGGCTAGTAATCTGGAGAAGTTGCGGTTGACAATCGTAAATGCCTTCGAAAAATTAGCCCTAATATGTTGTTAAATGTCAGAAGAAGATTTTATGATCGATTAGATTATTATTTAGCTCAAGAAGGAGGCCTATTTAAATATTTAATATAATTAATTATTTTTCTGTTTCAAAAATGTTAAAAAGTTTTTGTATTACTTAGAACCTAGTCATTCGGTCCTCATACACTTTAAATGAAAAATTAAAACTGTTAAATGCTCTGATACTCGTGCACATCGCAAATTCAACAGTTGAAAAAGCGTCCATACTCTACCAATAACAACGTAGTACTGACTACTAAATACTCAGATAGACATACGCGCTGTCATATTTATAGTACATCGCCTATCTGTGTGCGCTGGAAATAGGTTGCCTATTTATTTAGCATGTAAACACGGCCCAATACATATACGTACTTGGCTGTCGAAACCTGTCTATGACTTGTGGATTCTCGGTAGCAAAGATAATACTCCCTCACGTTGATAGAGTATGATGCAGCTTTTATCCTGCTTAGCTTATATCAGCATCGGAGATGACTTAGTTTCAAATTAGTAAACTTGGAGAAGCTTAATAGTGGAACTTTGATGTTTCCAGCGCTGAGTAAATCTGGTGTAACCGCCATCTTGCTTAGCTTGGAAAAATTTAAAAATACAAAGGAAAACATAAAGTTAAATTATAACTCTGACACCTGTATTGAAATATTGATAAGTAAAAAGATACTTTTTACCTATTAACATTTCAGTAAGGCGATTGATTGATTAAACTTAATATATTGACTTCTACTATGCACAGTTAATCCACCCTGTATATTGATATTTAAAAAACTGAATGATTTGAATAAAAATACTTTGAGGGTTTCTCTATTTATACCGAAGCATTAGACAAGCCATAGTTTTATTATTTGTCAAAAATTTTTGTTGCCACAACACACTTTTTTATTTGCAGTGTTGCTTTGTTGACAAAATAGATGCTTTTTTATTATTATTTTTTTTATTCATTTATTTAACGTCGGCGTATTTCCGCTACCAAGGCCAATCACCGACGCCAGGGGATAAGATCATCAGTGTAGGTGTTAAAGAACACGCCAAAACCCTCGATGAACTTTTCGAAACTGTAACAAAATCCGACTTTCCCGAAACATTTCGCATGAAAAGCGTGCTTCACGTAAAAACGCCGTTGGAAGAGGTTTTTATATACATTAAATCACATTTCCGCTCTAGGAGCGTTTTTTATGCAAACATATCAGAAACTCACCAAGGAGTGTAATTTTAGAAAGTGTAGTAAATGTCGCTGCATAGGGACGTAATGTCGTCCCGAACACAAAATTTTAGAAAGTATAACGAAAACCGATTTTGAAAATAAAAACACTTTTACGAATCCATGTTGTGCAGCACTGCAACTCATGCGTTATGTTAAATATGAGGACAAGTTATTCAGTCTCTAGTCAAAGTATTTCGTGAGTTTTAGCGAAAATAACCCTTAGCGTCGAGGGTGATCTTTCACTTTGTAACCATCGATTTTGAAGGGAAAACGATGGGTTTTAAGCGTATTTGCCCTAAACCGTTTCCTCAGTGATTCGGTGTTGGAAAAGTTTAGTTACCATGTACTCAGATGTGCATGGGACCGTCTTGCCTGAACGTATGAATATATAATTGTCACAATATAATTTAAAGTCGTTGCGATTCAAGCATTTTTAAGCTCCGAGGAGCAAACTAAATTGATATTGAACTGAAAATACGTGAATAGAGAGGCAAGCAAAAGCCCACCAAAATTATAAACATTAAACTTTTTACTGAATTTTTTTTGTGTAATTGTTAGCTATAAACCGCATATTGGACTTTAATTGGTTACACTATAAGTCGTTCCGCTCCTCACCGTGTGTTGTACACGGGCCACACTATAGTTGTTACTCACTCATCCACTATATCTCATCGACTTGCTGTGACCCGGTTTTGAACCCGGGCCGTCTGCGTGAGAGGACCATTAACCATTAAAATCATTTATTTAAATACTTATATTTCACAATTCATTTTGCCTTAAGATAATATTTGGTTTTTCATTTAATCATATTAATATGCCCGTCGCGTTACATTGCACGTAGCGCAGAAACGTGGCGGGAGGCAGATGGAGGCCATACAGTATCTTTTATAGAATTTCATTTAACATTCATTTTTCTTTTTCATCAATTTGACAATTTTACAATGTTTACAGTAACTATTTTTTTGTGGGATTTGAGTTTTCCTAGTGTTTTATTGTAGGAAAAATTACTAAAACCTACTTCAAAACGGTCATATTATATAAAAATAGAAGAATTTATTTTTGAATAATTTTTTTGTGGGAAATAAAATTAGCTGGCGCGTAACAGATAGAGGTAATTAGAGGGGGAGGGGGGGTTAGTGGAAGAGGAGAAAGGGAATTTGGCTAGAAAGGATGTTATATGTTTGTATGTAGTCGTTACCGTCTTTCCAGAAAGATCGGTAGTTTCTGGTGTATGAGTCGATGTACGTGAGTAGGGTTATCGTGTATCCGTATGTCTTGATATGTGTCTAGTCAGTTCCAGTCGTTTAATTCTGCTCCGGTAGAGTTTTTCGGAGGCCTCCACGATGGAATCCTTCATCATGGGAACCCCGGCCTTCCGATGCAGTTCAACGATCGAAATGTATCTACTTGAGTTTGTGAAAAGTCGGAGTATTTTATTCTGTGTTGTCTGTAGTCTTTTGCCCTGCGTGTCTGAAATAAAATTCCACGACATGCAAGCATATGTCAGTATAGGTAGTTTTTATAAAGCGTCATTTTATTGTCTGTAGTCAGCTTGCTTCGCCTATTTACCAATGGGTATAGGCGGCTCAGCGAAGCGTACGTCCGGTTAAGTGTCTTCGTGATATGAGGCCCGAAACTGAGCCTCTTATCCAGGGTGACCCCTAGATATTTGACCGAGTTCCGTTCCTCAATCACTTTGTCGTTAATTTTAAGTTTCGTTATTGTCCATGTTCGTAAATTTTCTGTTAAAGGTTACCATCTCTGTCTTGTCCTCGTTAACTGTTTTTTATTGAAACTTACCAAAATGTCCTGCACCACCTTGCACAGAGCAAGATATGTGCTGTGGCCCGCTCTAAAGCCAAATTGATAGATCGGTATGAGACCTTTCTTATTTATATGTTTGTTAATTATATTTAAAATGATTTTTCCGTAATTTTAGATAATGAATTAAGAAGTGATATTGGCCTGTAGCTGGCAAGGTCCTCTGTCCATCACACCACCAAGCCGACAAATACATGCTTAGAATGTAGTTTTATTCGATTATTCTTTTATTATTATTATTATTCACCAAGGAACTTGTATATTAGCGTTAATATCAAACCGACTTTCGATTTAAAGGTAACTGTGGATTTATCATGAAAATTAGTATGTAACTACTAGGTGTCTAAAAGATGTTGCCACTTGAAAAAATTGACGTAATTACAAATTAGTGATTTCGGAAATTCTATTTGGTCGTAGACACTAAACCGATACGGGTCAGGTCATACTTTAAAACGGTCAAAATATTCTGGGCTTTTTATTTCTGGGTTATATAAATGCTAAAATAAAAGATTTAAAAAAATTCAAGTTGCCTAAGAGATATTTTTTGGTTTATTTTTTTGCAAATGTTATGTGCTGTGCAGTAGCGAAATAACCGCAAACGCTCTATCTGAGTCACGATTCCATATTCAGCTATTGATAAAATATTGTTTTTTTATTATTTCAACTTGCCTAGAATACATTCCCTAAATTCGTCGTCAGCTCTCCGACTAAAACTTCATTTGTCAAAAATGAATTCGTCCGTCACTTGACAAGATCATTTAAAATCTTAATCTCTTTATTATTACTATTTAAATTGGTGTAATTTTAACATCACCTACAACTAATTTAGAGGCTGTTGACTAACACCTTGTAAATGTCTCTTATCTGATGGTCTTCAAAACAGAACGTTCCTCGCCATCTTTATTAGGTCGGTTGCCATGAACCAACCGTATTAAGGATGTATATTTTATTTTTCGTTAAGTCTGTGTGTGCTTGAGACAAAGAAACTCGTTTAAAACTGGAAATTGCACTACTAGATGATGTTTTTTGTTTCATGTTCACTGTTGTTGTATAATTACATCTTTAACACAAGGTGATCCGAAATAGTCTGCGGCTGATAGTACATCCAAAAATAATGCTAGTCTGTTTATAAATTTATTTCCGATTATGAAAAATAAGGGAGATATGTCCCTAAAAAGTAATTTTCGGATCATTGGAAGTAAAAAAGGTATTCTTATTGCATTTCGATAAACTAAGCCGTTCTCGAGTAGTTGATGTTTAAAAAACAACATAAACTTACTATTATTTTAGTTAATAAATTCTTTTACACATAAAGGATGCCTTGAAATATTACTCTGACATTGATAAGCTGCACTGCTTGAATGTTAAAGCTAATGCATAACATTCATACTTTAGACAATTTAGTACAGACATCCTATATACGACTAGACCATTTAAGATGACAATCAATCCTTCACCCTAGCATTTTGGAGTTCTCAGAGTACTTAATATTTGTCTTGGCATCCAAAACTAGACTACTATTTACATTAGGGCTAGACTGTGATGTTTTAAAAACTACAACCACTGTATTTTCGTGATTTATATATAATTTGTTTTTTCAAACCAACTTCTACCTGCTGAAGGCGATTTGACAAATAGGAGGTGAATCATTCATGAGGAATACCCCTAACCCCATGTTTTTCCAACTTAGTTAATAGAAGAGAGTGATCGACACAGTCAAAACAAGCAATTATTTAACCTGTTCTGGCTTCATCAATGCTCTTTAACCTTTCCAATCGCTTCTTTAGTACAAACAAGAATAACCTCTGAAAAGAAATAAATTAGTCGATAATACGACACACGACACCGCAGAAAATCAAGTACCTGTAGATATAGCATTCATCCAGGAGATGTAATAATATACTGGGTGGCAGCATGAATAGAGCGTGGATGAGACTCGTTTAAATCAACGGTCACGGAATGTAAAGTAAAGTAAAGTAATCTTTTTTTATCCACAGAACTGATATTAATAGAGCATAAAATCATAAAGTACACCTATCATGTGTTTACAGCTGCAAACTTACAGACTAAATTTGTAAGTTATAATCTAAAAAAAAACAGAATATATATATACAGTGTGACCCATTTCAAATGAAAACCTCTCTGTAAAAAATCTATTTATAATCCTATGTTAACGCTTTTTTTTAAATGATAAACCATCGAAAACTCCACTTTATGACAAAAATTTGGAGATTAATTTCAATTTTCAAAGCCTTTTATGATTTATTTTCAATGTCGAAAATGGATAAATTTGATTAACGATTTTTTTATTGAAATTTTAACTACACCACTGAATTCAGTAACCTCTCAAATGGGCAAATCCCAAGTTTTATGAAAAAATATTGAAAAATGACAGATTTATGACAAAATTAATGTAGGCTTACAGTAACTTTTACTTGATTTTTTTTTAAATCGAAGTGGCCCATGAAAAATAAACAAAAGAAAGATAAATTAAGTGAATAGTTTTAATAAATATTGTCATTTAAACAAACTTACTCATATTGGACTTAAAAACATAAGTATGAACAATTAAAAGTAATAATAATTAGATACCTATTAAATAAAAAAAATAACACATTGTACAACATTACACTAAAACTTCTTAAATTTTTGTAGCCTCTACAAGGCCGCCGTTTATTTCGATGCACTTGTCGAATCGTTTTTTAATATTTTTTACGATATTCTGTAATTGTTGCCGGGTAACTTCTGCACAAGCTTGTCTTATTCTTTCACACAAATCTTCTCTATTACTCGGGCGTGACCTGTAAACTTTAGATTTTATTAAACCCCATAAAAAGAAGTCCATCGGTGTTAAGTTCGGGGATCGGGGTGGCCATTCAATTAACGGGCTACCACGACCTATCCATCGATTAGGAAAGTTAGCATTCAGGCATCTGGTAACCACTCTGGCATTATGGACAGGGCTTCCATCTAATTGAAAATGTAGATTTACTCTTTCTTGTATTGGAAGTTCATGTAGAATATTCCAAAATTCATTTCTTAGGAACTGTAAAAACTGCATGCTATTCATATTACCTTCAAAAAAGAAAGGGCCAATGATTGTTTCATTGAGCAACCCACACCAAACGTTAACTTTTTGGGAATATTGTCTTTTACAATTAATAACAAACTGTGGGTTTTCTATAGCCCTAAACCTAGAATTTTGTGACGATACTACCCCGTTTGTTGTCAAAGTTGCTTCATCGCTGAATAAAATATTTTTATTACAAATTCTGTTATTAAGATACTCTCCTTGAGCCCACAAGGAAAACCCCATCCGTCTGTTATCATCACCAGGTTCCAATGTGTGTAAAAATTTGGGTTTGAATGGTTTTACCAAATTCTTCTTAAGGCATCGGCGAATATTTTCTCTAGGTAAATTCAAATCTAAGCTAGCTACTCTTACACTGGCGTTTGGATTGTTGTTAAAATAATTTAAATCTGTCTGCTCGTACCTGGTTTTTCTTTGTATATTATTTGTTCTTATAATACGCCGTGTCACAGCGCCACACTCATTAAAAATTTTGTTTATTTTATAAACAGTACTTTTAGTAATGTTGGGCCTATTCGGATGCTTGTTGTTGAATATCTCGCATACCTCTTTTAAAGTTCTGTCATTATCTCCTCTAAGGCGCACAAGTTCAATTTTTTCCTGTACATTTAGATTATCCATAATTAACTACAAACTAATAAACTAATACTTGATAATAACTATCGATTAATTTTATAATTCAATAACAATGAATATGAGAATATGCGAATTTTAAAGATTTGACGTTTGACTATAAAATTTGTTTTCCATGGCACCATATTATTATCTGCCATTACTCAATAAAAATGTAATATTTATTAAAATTATTTACTTAATTTATCTTTCTTTGGTTTATTTTTCATGGGCTACTTCGATTTTTAGAAAAAATCAAGTAAAAGTTAATATGAGCCTACATTGATCTTGTCAATAATCTGTCATTTTTCAATATTTTCTCATGGAACTTGGGACTTACCCATTTGAGAGGTTACTGAATCCAGTGGTGTAGTTAAAATTTCAATAAAAAAATCGCTAATCAAATTTGTCAATTTTCGACATTGAAAATAAATCATAGAAGGCTTTGAAAATTGAAATTTATCTTTTGTCATAAAGTGGAGTTTTCTATGGTTTATTATTATATATATGTATATATATATATATATATATATATATATATATATATATATATATACATATATATATATTTAGTAACTTTAGTTCCCTATCAATTACAAAACCCAAATATTTCATTTGGTCTACTTACTCGATGTCCTGCCATTTATTTCAATTTTTAAATTTAACTCTTTAAATGTATTGTACCAGTAATTGTTACTTATAAACATCCATTTGAATTTTAGTTCATTTACTTTCAGTTTGTTATGTCTAAATTTATTTATAAACATTTTAAGTTCTTTGTTCATAGTTGATATCAGTTCATTGAAATTACCATTGGAATAGTATATTAGGATGTCATCTGCAAACAGATGGATTTTACATTTATTTAGAATATTTCCTACATCATTTATATATAATATAAATAGCAGTGGTCCAAGCACACTTCCTTGAGGAACTCCGAGATTATTTATTTCCAATTACGATTTGGTATTCCATATTTCTGTACATTGACGGGGGCTAGAAAGGTAACTTTCAAATCATTTTAACACAATTCCCGTAACTCCATATTTTTCAAGTTTCGATATTAAAATATCTCGATCTATAGTTTCGAGTGCCCTTTTCAAATCGATAAATACTACACAAACTCCGAAGCTTCTCTAATCAATTTTAAGTTTCCAGTCTGATATCACAAACTGATGAGCAGTTTCACATTAGTGGTTTCCTCTAAACCCTGATTGATAGCTACATAATATGTTGTTAGTATTTATATATTTTATGACTTGCTCAAACACTACTAATTCCAGGATATCTTTGCAAAAGGGAAGCATATTTTTTGTGCAGCAAGATTTGTTAAGAACTTTAGGTATGGATAACTTCTTGTGATCTCACCAGGAAACAGCAATTATCTTTCAGCCGTCGGCGTCCAAGGCTTCGACATACCCGTTTAACGTTGATGTACATACATATAAAGAGGAAAAAGGCACCAAGATGTGAGATATATGAATTTCAAGGGAATTAAAAGTAAATCACGTGCTATTAAAATGTCCACTATATTACAATTTTAAAGTGTATGCAACTCTCACATGACATAAAAATGATTGAGGCTAATGACTTTACCAGTCGATGCCTTCAACGACAAAAAATTAATAACAATCAATAATTGCTAGAATGAAATATTTGCAAAATTATTCTCAATTTATAGATACCTAATTATGTCTGCATTTGCATATGCAAGCTGTGCTAATGTGTGTCGTAAAGGTAAAAATGGGGTCATATTTCCTACTTTTTTTTTCTCGCATTCTCGAGCGTTGAAAATTTACAATTGTTTAAGTAACTTCTGAATTTATTTTCATTTGCTGTAACGAAGGTGATAAGAACTAATATACGATGCTGATTATCCTGATTGTATAGCACTAATACTATTACTATTGGCTACAATGTTTCTTATTTTTTAATTAGTTAAAGATCCTAATATATTACTTATGCCATTTATATTACCTTAACAAAGTCATATATTATATACCTAATTGAAGGTTACACAAACCGAAGTATATAATTTAATATAACTTTAATTGTGATTAAATTTATAGTATATTTTCCTCGACCCACTCATGGCAATCAAAAAATCATCGTGATCGTAAATAAAACCAATAAAAATAAATACATAAAAATTACAAAAAGCAGTAAAATAATACAGCATCGGATGCAACTATTCAATGTTACGATTAGTTCTAATAATTCCTCGATATGGATATTGTTACTAGAAACATTAAGATAGCAAAATTAAGATTAGTTACACTTTTTTACATAAATGCGTCTCTCTTGATGGTATCACGACATTAATAATTCAACTTCCTAAATCTTTGACGACATCAATTCAACCTTGTCCTTCCTTACAAGTGTAAATATTGAGGGACCTATTAACCTTGTTGCCAATTTGTAGATGATATGAGAGAGATAGGGTATTCAGCCTCAATAATTTTATCGTGAATCACAAGATAATTTTTTATTTTTTACGACACTGGCGTATATCTAGCGTCTAAATTCTAATTCAATAGTTATTTATGACATAAGTGTTTCCACGAAAAAAATAAAATCAGTTTTAACACATATTCATACACTATTTTTTGTATAAACACTACTAAAAGCGTCACTAAAAATCTGATTTTAAAGACATATCTGCGTATTATTTGGGTTTTCTATCACATGTATTATTATCCTCTTCAAAAACAAATCACCGAATCTACAAAATAATAGAATTATTGGAAAAAAGCTTCTGCGGCCGTGACGTTTACGTCAAAGGAATAGTCAGAGGTTATGTTTTGCAAATAATATAAATCGGAATAAACACAGAAATAATGTATTTTGCTGGCGTTTCGGAAAGTAGTCTCTTTCCGTTTTCAAAGCTTTTTTTGGAAGAACCCTTATTTTGCTGTGTATGTCAAATATACAGCTTTAAGATTCTCTGTATGTTATTTCCATAGATACTTACTACTTACACAGAGTACAGAACTGATGATATTTTCTTTTAGATAATGTTGAGTTTATTAAGTTCTTCTTTTAACATTGGTAGCCAGGTTGTACAAATATCTACAGAACAATTCGATACGCACTTATCTTCATTAATAAGATTATTGCTGATTCTTTAATTTTTCTTTTTTTGGTATCTGCTTCTTTTGTTAAAATTTTTGCCAAGTCCCAGTTTAATCTATGTCAATTTTCCCAAGCATGTTCACAAATCTTTGATTCCTGAATTTCATTCTTTCTAATGTAATTCTTGTGTTCATCCAACCTCACACTGAAAGGTCTAGATGACTTCACATACATAACATTTATCACATTCGCACGGGATATTGTAATTACAGTGTTTTGAATTCTGCTCCCTGTTTATCGGTTTTGTTTTTGTTAAAATAGATCTTAAAGTGTTCCCCGTTTGAAATATCGTCCTAACATCACATTTGTCACCTATACGGCGTAGCTTCTCCGATAGTCCGCATACATAAGGAATTATTACTGTATAATGACGTTCATGTTTTTGTCGTACCTGATTGTTCCTATTTTCAACATTTATGAAAACTCTATCAACAAAGGCTTCAGAATATTGATTTTGTACTAGAACCGCTTTGATAAATTTTTTCTCGTAATTTAATATGGCCTCATGGTGTCGATTTACTAGATAGTTTTTTGGAAAATATAAATAGTAAGGAACCGTCTATTAAATTCACATTAGAAGTAGAAAGTAGGAATGAACTACCGTGTTTAGATGTTTTAATTAGTAGGGTAAATAATACAATTGAAACAAGCGTTTATAGAAAACCAACACATACTAATAGATACCTAAATTTTAATTCAAATCAGTCAATAAATGTTAAAATGGGTGTTGTAAAATGTTTATACGATAGGGCCAAAATAATTTCATCTAATAATGAAATTTTCTACTTCCCAGTAATGGGTATTTCTCCAGTTAAAAACGCCTCGGCGAGTAAAAGTTGCTTCGTCGGCAAATAAAGTGTTCTTAACAAAATTTCGATCCCTGTTGTGTTTATTTAGAACAAATTGACAAAATTGTAGTCTTTGTGGAAGATCCTTTCGAAGTAAGTTTTGTACAGGCAGGCGCGGATCCAGACTCAAATTAAGGGGGGGGTATACAAAATATTGATAGAAACATACAAATAGAACACCGCTAAAAAAATGACAAAAATCTTACTAAAACAATTTTCAGGAAGAATAACGTAAAATAGATTTTTATTATTCCTTCATAAAATAAAATCAAATATAATTAATTCCTACTTAACGAGGGTTTTGTGTATCGCGACGTAAATAAACAATTTTTTAGGATACCCGGTTAGTCGTTTAAAACCATATGTGCGACGCCGGGCGCCGGAAAAATTGGTCATTTTAGTTGATTTTCTAATTTTCTTTTGTGAACTAGACGGGGCCATGGCTCACCCCTATTGCCGCTGCTAAACGACTCGAGCTGACTTGAGGATCTTCATCCACACGAACTAAAATTTCTAGTTCTTGATCTGGAGTAATCCGTTTCGGTCGTCCTACATCGTTTTTATGATGAAATGAACCCGTTTCTCCCAAACGACGAAACAAATCTTTCAAAATCTTTTAGTTTGGCTGTATTCTATTTGGATATTGCAATGAGTATCTCCCCGCTGCAGCACGTCCGCTAAAATTATTTTGTGCGTAAACACATATCATATCCCTTATTTCCCCATTTGAAAAATTATTATGTCTAGGTATTGTAAATAAAAAAGTTAAAGAAATTAGCTCAAGGAACATAAGAACAAAATAAAATGACTAAATGACACAAATGACTGAACTAAAACGTAACCAAAGCACACTTTTCAACAAATACACTTTGTTTCATTAAATTTGAATTTGTTTTTCAAAAAATTATTGAAATGTTTAACGGCACTTTCCTCGAAAATGGTTGGAGTTATCAAGTTCTACCAAGTGTATCTTTTATACGTGGAAATGACGCCCTCATCAGATTTTCTGGTCAAAAGTACCACAACGTTTCGTCAAAAAAAATGAAAAAATTCATCATCAGATACAGGTCCTGCGGCGCCCCCTATGATCTAACGTGATATAATACATAAATTATTGTTTCTTAGAATAAAAAAGTTCCTCTAGCAAATTTGGTGAAGATCAGTCAAGAGGCTGTCGAGTTATTGCAATAAAACGAAAAAATAGTAAAAATGGAACTTTGACACTTCGTATTTTTTTCACAGCAACTTTTACTAAAGCATATTTGATTATATCCTCATATTTTGGCCCAAAGAATCTACCCCTGAACTATGGCCTATTATTAATGGCCCACCCTGCATAACAGACTGCTATTCTTTTTGGATGTACCATCAGTGTCGGGAGACAATTTTGGACCACCTTGTGTGTAAGAATGTCTCTCAGTGAATTTTGCTGAAATTTTAGTATGATGTATTGATCAAAAATTTCCTTGGAAAGTTTCCTTGGCCCCAGCCTTGAAAAATAGCCAGTTTTCAAGAAAGTCGGATTCGAAGTCGGTCCTGGTGCGATAGTGTGAAACGTATACCCTGATGTAAATAAGTTGCGAGACAGAAAACATAAATTAGGAAGAGAAAGTCAGATATAGTACTCCCAGAACGCTCCACACTTTGTAAAATATTTTTATCACCTTGTCGTGTATCAACGCAGGCCATTGATATTGTCACGTCAAACGGCATAGCAGAATGCGGTTGTGGTGAGCGGGAGGTCGAGAAACTTTCATTCGTACGCCAATATGTCACAATATTTAATTTACTTCTCGCACTCAATTGCTTCAGAATATATAAAACTACATTTGCTGAATCTAGGTAATCTCTGCGATGTAGTACTTATTTAACTGTAGAATATATAAAACACAATATATAAAGGACACACGAGCTTCCTTCTACAATTTTTACCTTCATTTTTCTTTGCTTCACTTTTTTGATATTCGGGCATTTAATTTTATTTCCTCAAAATTATCAAATGAAATTTTTCTATTTGTAAAGAGTAACCTGAATCTAATATAAACTCCTTAACTTCAGGTCTATTTGGTTCTAATTCTTACGGAAATAGTAACCTCTTCCAACATGATTTACTTGAATGAAAAAATAATAACCAGTGAAATATGTCTCTCAGAAACCAATAATGTGTAAAAAAGTTAGTAGAGGAAGTTAGCCGTAGGTCGGTCTCCCCCCACCACTGACCTTGACCTTGACCGTGCACCTGTGGTCCGTTCCTTCAAGGCCACGGTGGCATCGTAGGTTCGCATAGCATATACCGTGACCTTGACCTTGGACGGCCGCAGTGCGTTTCGACTTCAAGGGCGCAGTGTTGCTGTTACCCAGAACGATCACTTGCGGTGACCTTGGCCTTGGCTAACACTATTAGAGAATGCAAGGACGGAGCTTCCTCCTTGCCACGCAACTTGACCTCTAAAATTACATTAGTTCAATACGTACACAGTAAAATGTGGTGGGGTTCTATATTTTGTGACGTAGTATACTTTTTCTATAAAAAAAGCACGGACTATTAGAACAAAATCATATTTAGTCTGGTTCACCTACAGTTAATAAGTGAGCATAGTGTTGTGATCTGAAATATTTTAAGTAAGCAAAGTTCTGTAATATTTCTTGGTTAGTAATTCTTTCACTGTACTCAACTACTTAAATATGACTACCAATATCGATTTATTAGCCCTTAATGAACTTATTATTAAAGATACTGAAGTTTTAGACCAAAAACCTATTTCATCGTTAATTTTAAATAAGGTTTACGCCATTAAAAAAATGTTAATGCTTAATACACGTTTTGGAAAATCGATATTAGTACATTTATTTGATGAAAGTACAAGTACTACCTTTAAATCATTTTTGCCTAAACGTATTGCTGAACTATTAAATATAACTTTTATAGAAGAAATAAATTCGTCTAGTGGTAAATATGCGTTGATTTATTTAGGAGAGAATTCACCCATTTATACCGGTGCTAAATCAAGGTCACTAATAAAATTCGAAATTATTGCGTGATTTAAACTATTTAAAATATTTGTATACTTTAAATTATCAGACCAATAAATAAGGTATAGTGAAAGTATAACTTAGACTGAAATATTATAAATACACTACAATAGTAGTAGAGATGTAAGTAGTTTTATCATATATTTGATAACTTGTTCTAATTTTATTTATGTAATTTCTAGCCTCACTATAACTGGCAAGAATGTGGATGCAATATTCAGCAGAACGTTGGGTAAGGGCAGAAGACATTAATTCGGCAATTGAAAGACTATCTTCTGTACTAGGCGACTTAAGTATGGATAGACTCCATGCAATAAATTATGATCTGAATTACTGCTTCGATGCTGAAAAAGTTAAACAGCTTAATGAGGATTCTGAGAGGTATTACAGAGGTGCACAACTATGTGGTAAATTCTCTCGTGGTATTGTGAATTTAGAAGAATTCTGTGAGCAACTAGTGGAAATAAATTTAAAACATTTCCTATGTGACATAGAAAAATACTTACCTAAGAAAATTATTGAAAAGTATCAACTCGACCAATCTGATGAAGAACAGGATGAAGACAACTCAATTAGTAGTTAATCACTTATTGTAATTCTTCTGTTAATAATATTAATATGTAAATGGTGTAATAAAATTATTATTATGGAAATATAGTTGTTTTTATTTTTAAAATTAAAATTGAAATAAATGAAACACATTATTAGATTATACATTAATTTATTTATAATTATTTTTGGTGACATACATTAAAAAATATTAATTATTAATCCTAAATATAAACATATTTAAAGATATTTATTTTAACTCTATATTTAAATCTATAATACATTTGTTAAGAAAGTGAACGTTTGCAAGAGAGCAGTGACTATATTTTGGTTGGGTGTGTTCCATACATCTTGGTACCTTTAACGATTTTAGATTGGGTATGCAGGGTGAGAAGTCATCTAGATCTATAACTCTATTCCATTTTAGATGATGCTGTAGAACATTTTTCTTTAATTTGCCTTTGCATACAATTATAACATCCTCTGACAATACGTTGCGTCGAAAATTATTAACAGCGTTTTGACAAAGTCGATGAAGTATTAGTGGGAATTCTGACAGTTGAATATATCCATCACTCCATTTTATGCCCCCATGGTAGTTGTTTTCTAACCATCGGTAGTGAGTCTGTTCGCCTTGGGTTAGTGATGAGAAAGGATTTGGTGGTTTGAAGAAATAGTGTGCTTGCTGATTAGTGTTACAACATAGAACAGCTAATTCTTTAACGGTAAAATCATTTGTTTTATATTGAAACCCCTGCAAGTCAACTATCAAAGTAGGAAATTGGCTACCTAATGACGTCATGGTAATAGGTATTCGTTACTTAGCACCAGCAATGCCACACTGAACTGAACCATCTAATGCGCTATAACTTAAATACGCATCGTGAAGTATAAGTGCATATACTCGAGTTTGTTCGGGAAACTTCGTCTTCCGTGTCTCAAATTCAATTTTTATATCGACGGTGGATGATTTCATTGCATCTGGTTGGTGTGAGCAATCAATAACAAACAATGGATTTTTTCTGAATTCGCCAAGGTCCATCATAGGTTCACTCATATCTTTATCGTAATAACTACGTTGGAAATTTTCATAGGCGTAGTAGGCTGCAGAGTCGAGTTTCTTATCGAAATTTAAATTCCAACGTTCATATGGAAATACTTCGGCATTTAAATATAGCCGAATATTATTTATATCTGCATGTATAAAACTTGCGGCGTCCTTGGTTCTGTCACTAGAGTTGCCATTGTTTTGAAATCCGATAATGATGTATCGAGGTCTCTCAAGACTGTTAGTGGTTTTAACAGCCCATATATCAGAAGCAGTATCACGTAGAGTGGGTAGCTCATAGAGATCCCACATACGGTAAGCCATTTTAACTTTAGCATTATTACTGCTCGTATCAATTTTCTTTAATAGTTTAACCTTTTGTCTAACTTCAGGCACAATATGTCTTATCTTCCATTCGATTTTGTTAATTTCTAACTGTGCATCAACTTCTCCAATGTAAGAGTCTTTAAAGGAACGTGCTATAATTAAAATTAATTCCTGTTTTGTATTTAAAATACCTTTGGTATAATCTTCTGCAAAACCCATGAGGTACTTAAGAGGGAGTTTACCGCTGAAAATGTGGCTGGTAGTATCTAAAATATCCTGTTTTTTCTCGGTGAGACCCCAACCTATAGTTAGTAGCGATGGGAGGGATGTTTGTCCATATGACACCCTAGTTTTCATTGTAGTAGTGATGCCAGGCTTCCTAACGACAGCGACCTGTTCACCACCCATTTCATATCTTATTTCTTCGAAGAGAAAAGCTAGCGCATTGTTAGATAGATAACACTTCTTGGTAACATCACTAGGGGTAAATTTTCCTTCTATATAAATGTAACTCTCTGTAATGTCAAGTATTAAGTCCTGAAAATTGACAGGAATGCGTACTTCATCAGAGTTTCTATAATATGGTGAACCGTGTGGTTTATATGTATGCTCATGTAAGCTAACGAGTGACTGATCGAATACAGGTTCCTCGAACACCTCAAGTTTTTCACTAGATGTAAAAGTCACCATTATTAACTATTTTTCTCTCAGTTTCAATCCGATGGATCGAAGAAATGCACGATCTTTAGCTGGCAGGTTATGTCTTAACCGTTTAAGCTCTACACGTTGAATGAGTCGATTTCCGCAGTCATTAGTCTTTTTATCGTCAATCACATTGAAACGATTGTGTGCTAATCGTTGTTGATTATATCGGAAACCCATTGTGTTTGCGATTTTAAAACTGTTTCAATTCTAGCTTTACGATAATCTTCTCACCACGAAAATTGATTAAATCTCCATTATCATCCAATATGCGTAGTGTAATGTTGTCGATAAACTGACGTCCTTCAGGTCTAACAGGCAAATATATGATGTTCGCTGGCTCTCTGGTAAGTTTGTAACCTGGTTCAACGTCTATGTCGAACTCGAAAAGGGTATGGGATTTAAGGGTATTCAGATATACTCCAGAGATAATGTTGCAATCTACACGTATCATCCTTACTTTCATAATATCAACAGGTAATGTTGATTCATGATTAGTGTTTGGATGCAAATAAGTCGATTCAAATCCCAATAAATTACCAATAGAGTTTGCTTGTGTAAAGTCAATTCCATATTTTGACCAAATCTCACACTTTAGCGTATTGTTGTTCGCTCGCAGTCGAAATAGTTTTTCTTTTTCCTCTTTCTTATCACCGGGCATAGCTTTCAGTATTGCACGATATATCTCTTCAATTTCATAGGCTCCGCAAGGTATGTGGATAAGTGTGGGGGCTACTTTTGGTCCAATTCGATAGCAAAAACGATTGTTGGTTTCGTCCACATTGAATATAGAATTGTAAGAATAGAAGCCTGTTAATCCTAACCCATATCGACTATTAGTATCTAATTCAATGGGAGGATAAAACTCAGCACTGAGCACACTAGATCGGTTTGATAGAGTGAACGTATACGACATGACTGATGATATTTAGTGTTCTCTCATGAATTTATTGTGAACTACAGCAATAATCGTGGTGTAATTTTCGTTTTTTGCTGGATGACGGAGACGTTTGTATCTCATTATTTGATGCAACATTGACATCGCGCACTTTACAGTAGCAGCAAAATATTCTTCGAGGCGGCGGCCCATCATTAACATCAACACTGCTACCACCGCCATCATCATCATCATCATGATAATGTTCCTGACAGTATTGATATTTTAAAATATCAATATCATTCTGGAGATGCTGGGGTAGTTTGTCCCATACTAATGCAATTTCATGTGCAGCACATCCAATCATTACTTCTTTAGGCATATTTGCCAGTTGTTGTTTGCTCATCTTCAATAGACTGCGTAAACGGGAGAATGCGATTAGTGATTGACCCATCTGCTTGATGCTTTCCCGATCCATTTCAAGGTCTGCAGATGTTATTTCACAAGCGTTTGTAGTTATTTTGTAGTGAGAAACTTCAAACACAAATGACCACACCACACTGTGTTAAAATTTTGTTGGCGTTCATAGTTATAGTAAATTTTGTCGGTCGACTTTGAACCTCTGCGCAGATATAAAACTAATTCTGTCGGTGGGGGTAAATCACCAAAACTATCGAAATATGTGACTAAACTACCACGTTTTTTAAATGCAACCCAGTGTGTTCCAGGGCCATTTATACTGTCTAGATTTATGATGGCCGACTCATTATGACGTGGTCCAGAATATGGTAGAGTGTCCCGCATAAATATCCCCCGAAAATAGGGCACTTTCACCTTCTCTGCATAATATTTAAGATCGATATTAGTGAGAGGTTTTCGGGGTAGAGCATCTAGAAGTTTTTTGAACTTTGTGGTTTTAGATAAAGTCCTAGTCCTTTGCGATATGGTTTTAAATATAGCCCTTTACCACTTTTTCCTATAGAAATCGCCTCCATCTGCCTATTATGGCGATTTTTTTCAGCTAATTCCTCTCTACTCGTTTTAACATCATTTACAGCTTTAGCTATACCAGCAGCAGTGCCAGCTAAACTACCCAAAGCTGATAATCCAGCAAAAATGGGTATTAATGGTAGAATTCCACCCACTTTCGGTATTGGTATTATCCTAGGTGTACGAATATTACGTTTTCCACCAGCTGCTCTCATGTGTCGTCGTGCTGCTTGAAGCGCAATTTGCGTAACTTTTTTTGTGTCCTTAGCGATTTTTCGTTTACCACCGGCTTTACGTATGTCATCACGTACTTTACGTACTATTCCAGCACCAAAAGCTATATTTCTAGTTTTTTTCTTGTTTTTCTTTTTAATTATACGTTTCTTTGTAGTACGGGGTGTTGTTGACGTACAACCCATACCAAGACGTTGCTTTCCCTTCATTATAGTTGTAACTAACCACGCGGCGGCCTTTTCTTTGAAACTTACGTCTTTTGATTTAACTCGTTTCCAGGCAGCTTGTTCAAGTTGATAGTCTGCTTTGTGTCGGGCTGCTAAATTACTGGTGTTTTGATCGTATGCAATATCGTGCTGCTTGCATGCAGCATCGAGTTTGTTTATGCCTGGATCACCTCGGGCTAATCTTTTTTGTAATTTGGTGCCTGGACCACAATACTGGTAACCTCCCGGTAAGTGTAGTTCAAATGGGAGCTTATTTATTAGAGAATTGACTACCCCCTTACCAATCTTTAAACCACGACGATTTTCACGTGTGTGCTTCTCGGTTGACACCATTTAAATAACAATCACAATACGTACATCTATTTATATAGTATCCATCCGTGCTACGATGCGCATTGTGAAGCAGAAACAGAAACTTGCTGTAGATAATTTAGATGAAAAAGTAGGGTGTGGACTACAAGTCGAATCACGCCATGGCCCGCTACTTCCCTCAACTATTCGCGGACTCTTAATAGGTCCAAGTGGTTGTGGCAAAACAAATTTACTAATAACTTTGCTTACTCATCCACTTGGGCTACGTTTTTCAAACATTTACTTATATTCAAAGTCCTTACATCAACCCAAGTATGAATATTTACGCGATATATTAGCACCGATTACGGGGCTAGGATATTACACCTTCAGTAACAACGCGGAAATAGTGCAACCATCCGACGCTGAGCCTGAGTCTATATTTATATTTGATGATGTTATATGTGAAAAGCAAGATGTTATTCGAGCATACTTCTCAATGGGGCGTCATAAACATGTAGATTGTTTCTATTTGGCACAAACGTATTCCCGCGTCCCTAAACAGTTGGTAAGGGATAATAGTAATTTCATAGCAATTTTTAAGCAGGATGATATGAATTTACACCACATTTTCTCAGACCATGTCTCACCGGATGTGACTTATAAAGAATTTCAAGAAATGTGTGCAGAGTGCTGGAAAGACAAATATGGGTTTCTTGTAATTGACAAGGATAGAGAAGTAAATGAAGGGAGATATCGCAAAGAACTTGATAGTTTCATATATCCATGAAGTATTGTAATTAAAATTTTAATTGGTCTACAGATAGCATCGGGATAACTTCAGCAGTGAGGCTGCATTTGTTAGACATGAATGACAATGGTGAGAATAAACTCAGTAGTGCTATAGGTAGAAACATGAGAGAAGAAATAAGACTGAAACGTGAATTGATTGAGGCCACCGATTCAGTGCGCAAAAAATTCAACTCTGTGAAGAGAAGAAACGTTGAGAATCAGTTAACACTCGAAAAAATTTATGAACCCATAACAAAACCATTAAAGGTTATATCATCTGCTTCACATAACCAATCGCTAACACAACCTCAGAAACCAACACAACCGATAGAAAGTGCAAGAGCTAGTACTAGTACATTTAAAGCAACACCCGAAACTAGTGATGAAGATGGTGACAAAAATGCAAGTCAACAATATTTTTTGGAAACACCACCGGGATCGTCGTTAATGAGCACTCCATGTTCAGAAAGTTCTATTAGTGGCGCAGAAGGAAAATGTGATATAGTGCAAACACATTTAGGAAATCTGAAATTCGACAATGCTAGGTATGATACTATATACGGTGTACGTTTAGACCCCCATACAGAAAAACTACAAATGGGTAATGCTGAAATACGCTTTTCTAATGGAAATATCACATTGTGGCGTGGAACTAAGAAGGTGGGGACGTATTCTGGCAGTCCTAAGTTATATGATATGATATTTATGAAACAACCACAAATTTCGCGTAGTAATGAGGCTATTATTGGCGACAAAGAGTGTCAATTATATGGGGGGATTTTAAAACAGACAAAAGCACCATATAAAAATTATGATATGAAACAGGGTTTGAATAAAGCTAAATGGAAGAAATTCACTAATATTATAGAACCATTGGTATCTTCTACAGTTGTGACGAGATCTAAAACTGGCTTAGGTGTTCCTATTAATAAATTATACAATAATAGAGGTGTTGACTATGTATATTGGAATAAACCGAAAGAACTGGTGGACCGCCTACGCCTGCTCTATAGCTCAAAAATGGTTGGTAACAATGGTGTCAATAACGAAATAGTCAGTTTATTGGAAGAAATGAGGGAAGAAAGGATAATCTATTAGTGAAGTTAAAATTCATTTCACACTTATTTAATTAGTATAAAATATTGTGAAATGCTTAAACGGGGTCAGACGTAAACAGAAATGGCTGTTGTAAACAACACAATTGACAAGTTCGGTAGACGAAGAAGTAATAATAATAAATCGATTATCGTACATGGACCTCCAGGTATTGGTTTTAAACTTACCGCAGATAATCAATTTGATATGCAAAATAAGCGTTTACTGAACATTGGTGAACCAATAAATCAAAAAGATGGTGTAACTCGTAACTATGTAGACGAAAATATCGATAAATGTATGAAAGACATTAAAAAGTCACACATTGCTTTTATGGAGAATCAGTGGACTGAATATAGTAAGTTTGTACACAGCAAAATTACCGAGATGATTAATGACGCTCTGCAACACATTAATAAAGAAATTTCTGGAGTTAAGAAATTAACCGAGGACAATTATACTATTTTATATGATGCAATAAGCAAAGTGCACCACATTCTCGATGAATCCCGTCTGAAAGGTATGACAGTGCGACAGAAATCACTTGGAAATATTGTGGCACAAGCTGGGAGGAACGATCGTAATCAACAAGTGATAGATGAAATAGTGGCTGAAGTCACGGACAACGCTGCTACATTAGGAAAAAAGTGAAAAAACAGACCTAAATTATCTATATAAACGCCTGACTTAAACTTCAATTATGGTGATTAGTAATGAGAAATTACAAGTTGTTAACGAATTGCATAAAGCTTGTAGGAGAAATTTCCGTAGAAGAAGAACAATAATCAAAGGTTATGGTGATTTATGGCAAATGGATTTAGCTGAAATGCAACCATACGCTGATGAAAACAATGGTTATCGATACATTCTCGTAGTGATCGACTGTTACTCAAAATATTTGTGGACTAAACCTCTAAAAAATAAAACTGGTGTTGAAATTACTAAGGCTATGAGAAGTATTTTACAAGAATCAAATTATTCTCCTAAAAATCTACAAAGCGATCAGGGTACGGAATTTTACAACAAAAACTTTTCTGCTTTAATGAAACAGTACATCATTAATCATTACTCCACGTATAGTACGAAAAAAGCAGCAATTGCAGAAAGAGTAATACGAACATTAAAAACCTGGTTATATAAAGAATTCTCAGCTAGAGGTAAATACAAATGGGTTGACATTCTATCCGACATTACAAAATTGTACAATAATAAAATACATCGTACGACTGGTATGAAACCTGCTGATGTTAAACCAACTACACGTTTAAATGCTTATAATCACATTAAAATTGCTTTGAAACCTAAATTTCGTATTGGCGATATAGTTCGAATCAGTAAATATAAAGGTATATTTGAAAAGGGGTTCACACCAAATTTTTCAACTGAACTTTTCAAGATCGTTAAAATAAATGTAACAAATCCCACAACATATACACTCCAGGACATTCATGGCCAACCAATAAAGGGGTGCTTTTATGAAATGGAGCTACAAAAAGCTAAATACCCTGATGTCTACTTGGTGGAAAAGGTTTTAAGAAGGAGAGGGAACAAGGTTTTTGTGAAGTGGCTCGGATTCTCTAATGACCACAACTCTTGGATTAACGAAGCAGCTCTTATTTAATATTGTCACATTCTTTATATAAAATGTGTATATTTATAACAACTAATATTTTACTTATGTTTAGAAATTTCATAATAAAATGTGTGTATTCCATTAATATTTGTTTTATTTATTTTCCCCATATAAGACTCCAAAGCCTTAGTAATTATATACACATTAACGAAAAAATATATACAAATGCAAATTTGTTAAAATTTTTGAATTAATTTTTACTCCTAAAAATTATTAGATGAAATCAAGAAAATCATTTTAATAAATTTTATTGAGAAGAAAATATTTACAACGAATTATAGATTAAATATATTTATTTAAAACGTATATAATACAGAAAAAATACAAATACATATTTATGGAATTAATCAGATGAAATCCCCCCGTCTCGACAGTAACGCTTCCTGACAGAAACATTCTCTGTTGTGTTTCATCACACCTCCATAAATATGTCCAACATATTCACAAAGTAAAACACTGTATGTCTTCTCGTCTCTGCATTTGCTGCAAATATTGTTCCAACAATCACCAGTGTACTTGTTGCAAACCAGACACCGCTGCCTCAATGGGTGCTCCACCTTGCATGTCTCACAAACATCTCGGATAATTCCAAAATTTGTACGAGTCGTGGGTTGTAGACACTTGTAGCACTCTTGCTCCAGACGCTCACGTGATGCTGCTTTTCGGACGGTATTCACTGGCACTGGATTTTCTTTTATACAATTTGAACATAGTCCAGTACATGGATTAATTTGCTGCTTTGCCCAGAATTGGGAACAATTATAGCACAGAATTGCACCATCCATACTATATGGATATACGGCGATTGTTGGTTTCGATTGCCACTCTCTTGGACAAGACATTGCTGTTTTAAAAACAAGTGTACGGTATGACAGCTGAATAATAACTGAGTTCCTCCTCATGGTCTTGTTTGTTTAAGTAGTCGCTGGAATTGCCGATATTAGAGCCATGGTATGTCGTTAGAGATGATGTGACGTCACCAGCAACATGTTTAAAAGAGGAGGTGTAACTCCACGTTAGATCAGTTGCTTTGCAAACTTCAACGTTGATCATTCCGTCTACTGTCTTATATATTCGTTTCCAAGTATTAATATGGCTGCTGTACCTGCTGGTTGGGCTAACCTCAGATTCCTGGACTGGTTAGCATCCCTAGATGTCCTCAACAATATATGGTACCTTGAAGAGGTAGAGGACGACTTGGCTGCTCCCGAAGACGACGAGGTAGAAGTTGAAGACGATGAGGAAGGCGATGAGGAAAGCGACGAGGAAGACGATGAGGAATTTTTTGACGCTGAAGAGGGTGCAGACGATTCAAGTGATGATGAGGGTATCGTCGTAGATGTTCCCCACCAAAGAGGGCAGCGGTGGATAACATCAGAATATTTAGCAAGGGTGAACCCGATGGATGGCATCTTCTGCACCACCATGACCTTTGTTGCGGTCCAAGTAGTGGGTGGTATGGAATACAATCTTTGCCACGGATGTTTTCTGGGATACCAGTCTAGGGTGGATCCTGGGAGACATCGTCATGTGGACTACCATGCCACTACAAGGATAATGAGAGGCAGGCGGGGATATTGCAAATCTTGCAGAGATCCACTCTATCAGATTAGGCGAGTGGAAATCTGCAATATTTGCAATATGGACAGATAATTTGTAGTTTTTTTTTGTAAATATGTATATATCTCTTAGTTTATTGTAAATAATTATGTAATTAGTTTTAGTGATAAATAAATGTATATATTTAATTTTTAGTTTATTGTAAATATTATATAACTAGTTTAAGTGTTAAATAAACGTTAAATTGAATCTTATTTTTTGTTTTATTTACTAAATATTTAAATGTAAGTAACACAATGTTACTAGAGAAATCTGTGTTTCACTTCGATTATTGCTTATGTTGACAGTGCTATTGATATTGATGGTGTTAAAAATATGAGTATTAGGACACTTTCTACTCTTATTTGTGTGAGTAGTGAGGTGGGGAGTGATGAGGTGGGGGTGGTGGTAGGGGCTATATATACATAAGAAAGCCCTCACCACCCTCAGTTTACTTTCTACGCTCCAACATGTCTGAAGTACAAGACAATACTGTATCTTCCACTTCAACCATGTTCGTTTTGTGCGAAAGGTATCGTGCCTACCTGCAGCGCGTTAGAGAGGCGACAAGGGGTGGTGTAGCAGATAGCACCACCTCACCAGAAGAATACCAACCATTGGAGAGGTCTCCGTCCACATGGTCGATGGACACTGTGCCCAATGATGATTCCGAAGACGAGATGGATGGAGTAATTCTGGAGGAATCATCGACGGACACAGCGGAATCGTCTGACTCGGAAGATGATGCAGCCATTCTGGTGGAGGAATCTACCGATGAAGATGAGGATGCAGCCATTCTGGTGGAGGAATCTGCCGATGAAGATGAGGATGCAGTCATTCTGGTGGAGCATGATTCGGACGGATAATTCTGTTTTATTTTATGTATATATATTTTTGTTATTTATAAATAAATGTATTAAGAGTTATTCTTTTTTTATTTCATTTCATATACAATAAATAACAGTAGTAAAGTAAAGAATAAAAAATTGCTTTAATATAAGAAATAACGGGGTACTTATTTAAGTAAATTGGTTATTCGTATTTGGACTGTCGGTCAAAAGTGTTGCAAAAGGTGTATCGAGGTCACAGTTGTCCTCCAGTACCGTTTCTACTCACTTCCGACCTTTAGTTTTGCCGCAGCAGACTTTTTCCCGGAACGGCTAGTCGTATCGCTCCGAAAGTGGTTGCAATCGCTTCCCAGTGATCGATTTAGTCGAAAACGATACCTCGCGTGTCCTCGGGCGTCTTCGGGTGGCTTCGGGAAACTTCGGGAGTGTTCGGCATGAGTTCGGCTTTTCGCTTAAAATTGCAGCCTTTGCATGTGTGAACTCCCCTGAAACGTGTTTTGATTTTTTTATTCCCCCAATCCTTGACAAAACAGTGAATAACGCGTTCGGTAGTGTTCGGATCGATTCGGAAATTATCGGAATCGATTCCCAGTGGTCAGTTTAGTCGAAAATGACCCCTTACGCGTGTCTGAGTGTACTTTGGAAGTTTTTCAGTTGTTTATATATATATATATATATATATTTTTTTTTTTGTCCAATATTTGTGTATAAATAAATGTATTAAAATTTATTTTTTATTTCATCTACGATGAATACAACAGTTCTAATCTAATTATATACTTAAATACACAATTTACCAAAAATTCCATGAAATATATATATAAACTCGCGTTATAGGTAAGTATAAGAGTAAAGTATAAGAGTTTCCTAGGACCAAGGTAGCCCAGTGGTAACGTGGCTTGCTTTGTAAACTTTGTGAACGAAGGTTTGGTAGTTCAATCCCTAGCACTTGCAGGGATTTTTTTCAACACGTAAATTATAAAATTATAAAATTATAGAATTATAAAATTATAGAATTATAAAATTATAATTATAAAATTATAGAGTTATAAAATTATAATTATAAAATTAAATAACAATTTTCCGCTATACCACTGCGCTACCTTGGTCCCCCCCCCGGGTGGGTGGGTGGGCGCGGGGGGTTTTGGCAGAGGCGGGGGCGACGCTTGCAGCCTTCGGTCGCTTCGCCCGCATAAACCTTTTTTTAATTTTTTGACCCGCTTTTTTTTTTTTTTTTTTTTTTTTTTTTTTTTTTTTTTTTAATATATAAACCTGAACTAACCATAACCCAGCGCGTGACGCGGGGGGGGGGGTTGGGGGGGGGGGTGTTATTACTTTCTACATTTACATTTTTTCTAACCTAACCTAACCTAACCTAACCTAACCTAATTTTTTTTTCACATTTTTGCATTTAAATTTTTTTTTACATTTTTTCTAACCTAACCTATTTTTTTACATTTAAATTTTTTACATTTTTCTAACCTAATCTAACCTCATTTTTTTTCAGTTTTACATTTTTACTTTTATATTTTTTTACATTTTTTCTCTTAACCCTAACCTAATACTAAATTTATGTACAAACATTTTTAATGCAACATTCTGTAGTGTGTTTACGCACTACCTTATTCCCAGTTTCTTTTTTATAGCATTTAGCTTCCTTGTACATCTCTCAGAGGCTTTGCGACGCTTCGCAATGCCTCTGAGCATTTCATCGGCCCGAGAATTCAACATCTCCGCCTTCCTTTTGAGGGACTGCGCGTGATCCTTTAATTTGCTGTCATCATCAGTTGCACTTTTAAGTTCCCTATCCTCCCGCTGCAACTGTTCATACATGTTCAAGAAATTTTTGAAAGTTTCATTTTGCTCTTCTTGGGAGAATAACTCCGATTGTGAATCAGAATCACTTTCATTCACAACCAGAGCACGGTTACGGGGTTCCTGCGTTGGCAACACCGCATGAGAGCATCCTGGCAACGGCGCGCTCGAACATACCGGTTGCACTTTCGTCGGCTTTTTTGCAGCATCTTTTTTCGGTTTCTTAGCTACCGACTTTTTTGCAGCAGCTTTTTTAACCACCGGTTTCCTTCCCGATAACGGCTTTTTATTTTTAGCTGCTGCTTTCTTAGGCTTTTCAGGTATCTCTACCTGCCCCTCGTCTGAGCCAACATCGGGAATAGGGCTCAGGCGAGCAGGTACAGATGCTTGCGCCGATAAAATTCTTCTAAGAATCGACACGTCATCATCTTTCTCGGTATTCTCTACCTGCGTCTGCTTTGTAGATGTTGAAGGATGCGTCGTCATCTTCTTTTGGCCTTTCTGCGAATAAATCTTTGGTTGCGCAGGTTGAAATTCGTCCTCAGAATTTGTCTCCGTAACCGTAGGGAACCTAGACCACGCGGCGTTCGGGTAGGCCTCTCCATTAGATGTACTAGCTCTGGCTTCATCTGAAGCCAAAGCCTGCGCGTCCAATTCGGAGAAATCGAAATCACCCAGCAAATCATCGTTCAAATCGGTCAAATCCGTCGGGATTTCAATATCCGGTAGTAAACCCACGCCAGGACTCGTCTGGTTGTTCGCCACACCATTACCCGGACAAGCGTCGCCATTGTCACCCACGCCAGGGCTCGTCTGGTTGTTCGCCACACCATTACCCGGACAAGCGTCGCCATTGTTCGCCACACCATTACCCGGACAAGCGTCGCCATTGTCGTCTTGCCCTGGCATATAATTAATTAAGTATGCAGCCACAGCACTCAACAAAGCGCCTCCCTTACCGCTACCACCAGAAACACCAATCTTTTTTTGTCCTACCATTGTCACAACAAACACAAAACGGACACGAGAAACGGGCACGAAACACAAAACACAGAACACAAAGAATGCTAGGAATAGAGCAGACAGCACTATTTTGCACACTTCCTTACAACTCGAGAGCTGGAGACGGAAAGAATCTTTGTAGCATCTCTGAAGCCCATAACGCTGAACTAACCCCTCCACTCCCTACCACTCTTGTTCCTATTGGTTCAAATTATTTCCCTACACACTCTAACTAACCCCCTACTTCCCACCCCACTCTTCCTATCGTCTCTCTCTATCTTATTGCCTACAGTACTCATACAATAAAAATACCATTTAGTAATTTAAATCTTTATTTATAAATTAACATTTTATTTCATACAAATATCTCTTACTTCGACTTACACATAACATGAAATATCACAATGAATTTTTCAATTGAATATTATAATTGTCGACCTTTGCGTTAACAAGTAGAAACATTATTAACAATTAATCACTCAACTCATTCATTGCTTTGAGTAACACATCTAGTTTATCATCATCCTTTAAAACATTTCGTTCAACGACACTATTTAAGGCTGATATTAACCACTTTAAATTCTGCTCTGGTTCACTCTGAAAAAATGTTATGTCTGAGTGACCCCAGGGTAGAGTTTTAGTGGTATTGGGAATCACAAAACGTTTATCGTCATAATAAGAAAGAGCAACTTTATTCCGCATCTCTGTATAGATATCATGCAAGTGACTTCTGAAAGTATTCATTTTACGAAATATTAACCCGCCCTGCTCAACAATTTTTCTGTAGTCATCTATTGTAAGTTGTTTTTCAATCACAGATTTCTTTACTCCCTTGGCTTTTTTCAACTCATTACCGACCGATTGCACGTAGTACGCTTTCGCTCCAGTACCATAAAAGCTGATAATAGGATCTTCGGGGAATTCGTCTTTCATATTCCCAAGCACAGACGAGCCTTTTGGAATATTAAATTTATTTCCCTCCCTGTAATTAGAAGTATCAAATTTTTCTGGATTTTGTACAATAAAGTCATAGAAGTTATCTGTATAAACTTTCATAATTAAGGAATCGGTGTCGGTGTACAACAAAGAAGCATTAGCACCGAATTGACGTTTAATAACACCATAAAAAAAATTATACAGTACCGTCTTCGATAATTCAAGAATACAAAATCCTACGTAAATTGGTTTGTTATAGACTACTTGCAATTTGCTCATTTCAATCGCTACAAAATCCTCAGAAAAAATTGTGCAAGATTTGAAATTTGGACGAGCGATTAATGCGTTTGCACCTATAGTTCTTCTAACATTTTCCCAATGAGTAATCAACTTTATATCTCTTCTATTATCAACATTTTCCATGGTTTTACCAAATACTGCATTATTCATTAATTTATATTGGTCTTTTTCAAATTTATTGGTCGCTGAATTTCTCATTTGCGTATTTAAATCGATGTATTTTTTTAACCAGGGCGACTGCTTGAACTTAAGTACTCTATGGGTTTTTAACACCATTAAACCATTTTCAATGGCTTGTTTCAAGTTTCTATAATGCACAACATATCGTCTCTTATCATTCAAATTTGGGATTAATTTTGGTGATTTTGATTTTGATTGGGGGGGTATAATATTTTCTACTAAGAAAGGGAGATCTGAATGTAAATCGTGTAACTCTTGCGGATAATGTATGTCTACTTCAAAAACATACCCGTGTGGACTCTCGTCTGAAATATTAGTAACATCTAAGTCGATAATTTCTCTTTCGGACAGCCACTCAAATCCCCCTGTTGGTAATGCTTGGGACATACTATGACCGTATAAGTTCGTAGCATCAAGATATGTGATAAATGACGACGGTTCTGAGGGATCATAATTGGGTACAAACTTATTATTTGCGATATGCTTCCTTTCTGTACACTGGCTGACACCACCGCGTATAGCTTTTTTAAAAAAATGTATCATATCGATATCTGTTAACAATTCAAGTTCTACCGCTGTTAGTTTCAACATAGCGTCCCAAGATAAACCTGGAGCTGTGTAATATTGAGCTGGATCCAATTTATATTTATTCACGCAAATTTTACGAAAATTTTCAAATACGTCACACAAAAGAAGGACATCTGATTTTAAATACAGGTCTGAATAGTCACCCAAACTCTGGCACTCAAACAATTCCCACACATTTTTAGCCCTTTCATAATCGTCATCTGATATATGTGTTTCATTTAGGCTGTCATAGAATTCCTGCTTGGTGGGTAGAACACGATTATTTAATTTCTCTAAGTTATCTACGAAACTATATGGAAATACACCCTTCCGTCGCATTAAAATAAATTTTGCATTATCGGTAAAAAAGTTCTTCATTGTCACCATTTGACCTTCATTTAAATTTTCCCCTAAATTTTGTAGTGATGCTGACATAAATTTAAAACTATCGATGAAACGTAACCGCAAATATTTATTTTTTGTTTCCCCCTTGTCAGTAACGTAATCATGCATGTAAAGATGTTTTGTAAAAGATATATATTTTTCTTTGTTTTGTGGTATTACGTCAACTTTATCTTTATGAGCGCATAACTCTTTTACAAATAAGTGAATATCGTATCCACTCATGTTGTGAAATATGATAGGTACAAAATTTGGTAGTTTATAATTTAAATTACAGATCGAGTGCGCGGCACCGAATCGTATCTTACCAGTTAAGTGGCAATGATCTTTCACCTTTATATCACCTTCTGCAAAAGGCTTCTCACATATACCACAGATGGTTGCATTGTCAAAATTTTCTCTTTCTATCGCTGTAAGCGGGGACATGGGGATTACATCTTTCATATATCTATTATAAATTTCCCTTAAATCAGCCTCTATACATGATACAAATACTTTTGCTGCATCAGATCCGCGATATAGTTCAAATTTAGAAATGCTATTATCAAAGGAACATTTTATGTAATACGCGAAAGAGTAAGGTTCATGAATAAACGTTTTGTTGGTATAAGAGCGTTCAGGATTTGGCTCGCAAGTATTTATCGGTTTCAAAATGGATTCAAAGTCTGCATATACTACAAATGGTACTTGCATTTGTCTGTCAAAATTCTCAAATTTTAATATATTTTCCGGTACACGTTTCCCATATTTATCAACCCGAAATTGTGTCGATGGTGTTGTAGTGTAAATATGATTACAATCATTTGTTTGGTGAGACATTAGCTGACGTTCGTTACAGAAATACAGCAAACACCCATCACAAAAATATTTTCTATGTCCGTGAGCGGATATTTGATTTGATACTAATCCAGATAAATTTTTTATCCAACAATAGTGAGTTTTAGCACAATCCGATTTACAATGATGATTCTGATCACATTCCGCGGAAATTAATAATAAGTTAACATGAATACGTAGTTTCTTCTGAGAATAACGCAAAGGTCCGACAACATCATATTTTACTTTATTATTCTCGAATTTCTTTTCTAACCCATACACATTAATAGATATATTATTCAATTCCTCAAATTTTGAAATGTCTCTCAATTTCATTGGAAAATTCATACCTGTCAAATTTAGAACTCTTGAATAATGTGGATAAGATGACATTTGAGATGTACCACCATTTGCAGGATACAATGCTGAAGTGACTGCCCAAGCAAAACAGTATTGGTCCTGGTTTTCTATATTCACTACGGCCTTCTTATTTGCGATGAACTTTGGTAACTTGATATATGATGAACCACCCATTGGACTGTACTTGTTTATATTAATTTCAACAAATTTTATTTGTTCGAGGGCCCACCCTAAAAATAAAAAAAAAAATGTCAATTGTTATTCCACATACCAGAAGATATTTACATACCAGAATCACGCTCTTGGAACTCAGTAGTTTGCGCAACCATCATGTCTATAAAAGTGTCGAGTGCAATGTTTAAATCCACACCTTGATCCAATATTTTATTACACGTATTAAACGATTTAATTTCAGCTATTTCTTGTGCTTGTAATATATAGCTGGCAAATGTCTCCATGTTTACTTTCACAGTTTTATGAAGTAATAATATTTCTTCTAGTAAATTCAATATTTTATGTCGAATTTCGTTGAAAAATATTATATAGTCCAGTTTCTCATTATCACTATGCACTCGGTATGTTATGATTCTATATTTGAAAGCACTGCGAACAATTTCTGTACCATCCATCAAACGTACACATGAATTTGTTCTGTGTTGTAGTGTTCTTTTATGAGACTTCATTTGGTTAGTTGTTAAAGTCACATTACAGCTATAACACGTCTGCATAATTACCGATGTTGATGGATTCGAATCCAATTTCACTTTCTTTGCTGGCGGTCCATTACCATTTAAACTGTTACACGCCTCCCTCTGATGACGTCGCATATTGTCACTGCGAGTGAAGCTTGCACCACAAAAACTGCACGAATACATATTTGCTTCTTTACTCTAGGAAATTGACGTTAAGAATGATCCCATATTAACTCCTTTCACTCTTTTATAGAAAAGATATACTACGTCACAAAATATCAAACCACGGCACATTACGAGTTGCGTGGCAAGGAGGAAGCTCCGTCCTTGCATTCTCTAATAGTGTTAGCCAAGGCCAAGGTCACCGCAAGTGATCGTTCTGGGTAACAGCAACACTGCGCCCTTGAAGTCGAAACGCACTGCGGCCGTCCAAGGTCAAGGTCACGGTATATGCTATGCGAACCTACGATGCCACCGTGGCCTTGAAGGAACGGACCACAGGTGCACGGTCAAGGCCAAGGTGAAGTGGTGGGGGGAGACCGACCTACGGCTAACTTCCTCTACTAAAGTTGTTTCAGGTAAAATATATATTATATCCTAAGGCCAGCCGCGCATGTACGATTTTACGATCGACCGATTAATCAATTGGGTAGTTAGAACTGTACTTTATATATGAAGAGCGCACATGAACGATCGCAGATTTGAAAATTTGTGTCTGGACACAGATTCTGGACCCGATCGCGATCGCCCAATTTATTAGCCCTATGTATTTTAATCTGCGCGAATGAACGCATATGAATTCAGTCAACTGATTTACGATGTCTGTTGTTTTTGTACATAGAATATATAAATTGACACAGAAACATTAATAAGAAGGGCAGAAATACACGCAGCTTTTAACAAACCCATTTTACAACTGAGCAGAAAACACGAAATCCATTTTCGCTATGCGCGCATAAACTTGTGATCTGGCGATTATGATCACTCGATTTCACAATCGTCTATCCGCGCCTGGCCTAACTGTCAAAATCAATAAAAATGTATTAGAAACAATATCAAACCTTGGAAAAAATTAAGGTCGCACAAACTTCGCTCTAGTTGATAGTTTAATTAGGACATTTTTTTCTATTTTGATAACATTTACAAGGTTACTATCATCACTCTAATTTAATGCTTCAATTTTTAATATTAATAATATGAGAAGATAAATATAGAAACTGCAGCGTTATTTTCAATCTCCATTTTAATATGCATTTGATAGGCAACTGAACTACTTACATTAAAAACCTATACAATATTTTTATGTAAGAATACGTCTGTCAGCATATTTTAAAAAAACCGTTGTACTATAATAAAATTGCACAAACTAGCAATAACTCGAGCCAGTGATGCGTGCTCTATTTGAATTGTCAAGTATCATTTAATAGGTTTCCTGTGAATAGCTCTTTTTTATGAATTGTCGCTTATAAATGCAAGTTGAAATCCTTTGACGGTGTATAGAGAAACAAAATTATCCTCGTGTCGTTCGTCACATGCCTACCTTGCACTGACGAGAGCCAACAGCTCGAAACTGCAGTCTGCAAATGGTATGGGACGACTGGCACTAGAGCTCCTTTAAGTAGGATCAGTCTTTCGGCTGGTGTTTGTTGCAATCGAAGCATTAGCGTTTTGTTGGTAATATGCGATTATTACACTTAACGCGCTAGGCTTGTAACTTGTAATTCAGTGCTCGGCGGGGCACATAGCCCGTAGAGTAGCTGTTGGTTGCAGTCTGATTACATTCCTTATAGTTAAATAAGGATTTTATAGAGGAGCTTGCGACTGAAATATTATATTTTAATATTTCTGTCCTCTAGAAGCACACATACACTTGAACCAAAATTGTATTTCTACCTATAACCGAGATCTGTGATCAATATTCATATATACTGTATGAAATATCTTTACTAATATGATATAAATTGCTAACGTTTACCTATTTATACAGTACCTAGCGTAATTTGAACCGTAAGTTGTTTCAAAATTGAACAAAAAATTAGTCGAAAAATAGGTGATGTAGGTTTGGATCGTTCTTTATATCTCTGGTATCGGTGAGTGCAGAGAGCTCTAAGGGAATAATTAAGTAATCTCGTTTACAGTGTGGTTGTTTTTTGATTTTTTTTTGTGGCATTGAGCCATTAGCCGTACAGCCAACTGCCACTTAAAATAAAATTATACTGCAGAAAGACTGCACAAATATTGCACAGAAAATCATTCATTACAAACTAACCCACAACGACCGAGAAAAGAAAAATATTTGAAGATCACAAAAAAGGAAAAGAAATGATAAATATAGAAACTGCAGCATTCTTTTCAATTTTCATTTAAATCTGGCCGATAGAGGCGTTGGTTAAGGCGCGTTCGAATCCCGGCTCCGGCACTGGTACTGTCGGAGGAAATGGTTGTATGTCCGCCTTTTTTCAATGTATAACCCCCTTCCGCACAAGCCTCTGGCTTCTGGAATTGGGGGTTGTTTAATTTCTGTAGTGTTAATTTCTGTGATGTTTATATGCATTTTGCTATGCACACACGCTTCCGCCCTGGGATCTATCAGGACATTTTTAACTACAAACAATTTTAGAGGACCACTATAAATTAGAGGATGCTACAAAATAAAAACAACAGAGGTTACGAAGCTAAACTATTTAGACATTTACACAAAATTTACAATTAAATGTTCGTTTCTTTCTAAAAGTGCAGTCAAAAACTGGTTTATTAAATTGACTGGGGAGGGACAGTATATTAAAAGGTGATTAATTTTTGTGATTAATAAGGTGTGTATATTATCTGAAAGTTATTTGTAGCATTCTACGAATATTCTTTCCTATTATTTGGGTTTTCTACCACATGTATTATTATTCTCTTCAAAAACAAATCACTGAATCTACAAAATAATAGAATTATTGGAAAAAAGCCTCTACGCCCGTGTCGTTTACGCCAAAGGAATAGTCAGAGGTTATATTTTGCAAATAATATAAATCCGAATAAACACAGAAATAATGTATTTTGTCGACAACAAAAACAGCAGTCAATATTAGTGCAATGCTAACTGTTTAATATGGCAAGAATAGCAGAGAGAGAGCAAAAGATTTTGCATTGAAGTTGTGAATTTTTTCACTAAAAACAATTAACAACAACAGTCGTGTAGTCAGTTGACTACAAAATAAATCAACAATGTGGGATAGACAATAAAATTAATTTATTCAAACTATCACAAGTTGAATTTTTGTGTTTGATAATTGATATTTATATATTAATTATTTTATTATTATTTTTTGCTTCCTGGCAATCATCTCGAACTTCATTTCTTTAAGATGGCTATGGGGCGGTATTAGTGCGTGCTAACTAATACGCTACATATACTCCCCTTCCAAAAAAAAAAATATAAAAAACCAATCAATCAATATCGAACCGTACCCGTTTAGTTGGCAACCGTGCGGGTCGGTCCGAATCATCGGTCAATAAATAGGCCGGTTTTACTCTGTCAATACTGACAGTCGTCGCTATTCTCCGCGCTTAAGGATGGTGATGATTTTATCGGAAAGTGAAACCACCTCGTAAGGTCCTTCAAACAAAGGTGAGAAAACAGGTTTAAGATGTACTTCTCTAAGAAAAACAAAATTACAAGTGTAAACATCAGGACTTACGAATGATTTTTGAGAGACATGGCGTTTGGGATTTGTAAAATTTAACTTGTCAAACATGTCATGTAATTTATTAATAAAATAAGGAACTCCCGTATCAACATGCGATTTAACAAAAAATTCTCCAGGGAGACGTAACGTTTGACCGAACACAAGTTCAGCGGATGAACAATGTAAGTCAGTCTTAGGCATAGCCCTCAAACCCAACAAAATTATAGGCAGTTCTGCGACCCAATTAATCGAATTAGCCCTCGCTAGTAAGTTAGTTTTTAACGTCTTATGGAAACGTTCCACTAAGCCGTTACTTTGCGGATGATACGAGGTCGTGCGAATCCGATGGAACCCCAAAAACTTTGAAAATTCCTGAAATAGTTCCGATTCAAATTGCACGCCTTGGTCAGTAGTGACATGTATAGGAACGCCAAAACGACATATGTAATTTTGAAATTGCGTATTGGCTACTGTGTCAGCAGTGCAATCAAAAATTGGGTAAGCTTCAGGCCAGCGCGTGAAACGCTCAACCACTGTAAGAATGTAAGAATAACCTTCTGAAAAAGGTAATGGTCCTACAAGATCAATGTGGATGTGTTCGAAGCGGCCCTTAGGTATATCAAAATTACTTGTTAGAGCTTTTGTATACCGATTTATCTTTGAAGTCTGACAATTCAGGCAAGTCTTTGTCCATAATGTGCAATTGGAACTCATTTTTGGCCAGAAATATTTATCGGTAATTAGCTTTTTTGTAGCTCGAATACCTGCGTGAGTCAAATTATGATATATATTAAAAACAATACGGCGTAATGTTTTAGGCACGTAAAGGCGGCATCTAGAATGAGAGAGAAATAGGATCTTTAGTAGAACCAATATTGACTTGTTTTAAAAAGAAATTCATTTTGTTATTATTACATTCCTGTGATTGCAATAAAGAGGTAAGTTCTGAATCAGTCGTTTGTGCGCATTTTAATACAGTCAAATTAAATTCATTTGAATTTATAGCATTTAAAAATTGTGGAGACGTCAACTTATTTTAATTTATTAATGAACAATCGTTTATTCGTGACATTGTGTCTGCAACGACATTTTTGGTACCTTGAATATGTTTGATGTCATTCGTAAATTGTGCAATGTATTCTAAATGCCTAGTTTGCCGGGGAGTCCGTTCTGATTTGGAAAACAATGCTGAAACTAATGGTTTATGATCCGTAAAACAAATAAAATTGCGACCTTCTAATAGATGTCTAAAATGTTTAATTGATATGTATGCTGCGAGGAGTTCTCTGCCAAAGACTGAGTAACGCTTCTGAGCATCAGTCAGTTTCTTCGGAAAGAATGCTAAAGGGGTGGTTAATCCATTAAAAGTCTGTTCTAAAACTGAGCCAATAGAAAAACTTGAGCAGTCTACCGTTAATGAAAGAGTTACCCCATCATTATAATTAGGGTGATCAAGGATAGTCGCGTCAATTAAAGCTTGTTTGGCTTTTATAAAGCTATCAGAACAGGTCGTTGACCAGGAATCTATAATTTTCACTTTATCGCGTAATAGTGTAGCATTCAATAGATGTAATGGATGTAATATCTCAGCGAATTTAGGTATAAATCTATGATAAAAATTGACCATTCCTATGAATCCCTGAAGCTGTTTAGTAGTGGTAGAGGAAACTGTTGGATAACGTCAATGCGTTCACTGGTGGGGGCAATGCCCTTAGAGGAGATATGATGTCCCAAAGACGTTAATTCGCTCGTGCCGAAAACACACTTAGACGGTTTAATACTTATTCCGTAATTTTCCAAACGTTCAAAAAGGATTCGTAAATGATTTAAATGTTCGTCATGATCCTTGCTTGCGACTAATATGTCGTCTAGGTATACGAAAACAAATTTCAAATGCGACAGGACTTCGTTCATAAACCTTTGAAACGTTTGCCCGGCGTTCCTCAACCCGAATGGCATACGTCTAAACTGAAATAAGCCAACCGGAGTGGTAATGGCGGTTTTGAAAATGCCACTTTCATTGACAGGGATCTGATGATAAGCTCTAACTAGATCTATTTTAGAAAATACTGAACAACCATATAATTGGGCATTAAAATCCTGTACATGTGGTAGGGGATACCGATCAGGAACTGTTACCGTGTTCAATTGCCGGTAATCGCCGCAAGGACGCCAATCGTTGGGCTCCTTTTTCGCGACCATATGTGGCGGGGATGAAACAGATGATGAAGAGGGTTCACAAATGCCTAACTCGACTATCTGGTCAAACTTACTTTTGGCCATGTTAAATTTCATAGCGTCCAAACGTCGTGGACGACTAAAAGGTAAATGTCCCTCTGTTACTATATAATGCTTCACGGAATGTTTAATAGGCATATAATAATCCGGCGTGCTAGTCTAATGAGAAAGACTATGTAAGAGTTGAGTATATTGATTTTCTATAGAAAATAATTAGGGAGAAATGACAGAAACATTTTTAACGTAGCAATTAATTGACAAGTTTGTCTTGTTATCTATCAAGAATTTATTTTTTAAATCCACTAATAGACCAAAATGTTTTATAAAATCAGCTGCTATGATAGGAATGTCTACATCGGCGACAGTAAAAACAAAGTTAAAATCGCGGCGTAGTCCTAAATTGGCTTTAATAAGTTTCTTACCGTAGGTAGAAATCACAGTATTATTAGCTGCGGTTAAAAATAAATCAGGATTCTTCTTCAAATCTGTAAACAAATTTCTAGGAACGACTGACAAATCCGCTCCGGTATCAATTAAAAAACGTAACTTGTTTGACGTATCGTAAATGAAAAGTCGACATCTGCTGTCAAAATCACTAGTGTTCGCAGATAATACGCTAGTGTCGATTAGTTTTTTTGAGCGTCTTCAATACTATAAAAGCTACACCAAGGACCACCGCGTTTAAAAGCATTATCTTCCCATACCTGGTGATAGTAGCAGATGGTATTATTAGCTGGATTGAACTTATTTCTGCTGCTGGAAGATGTGGAACGCGTACGGAATTTAGCGTGACCACATGTACAATCATGATTAGTTAAGGAGGTAGAAGGACGACTCTGACGATTAACAGCTTGTAATGATTGGTTAGTACTTTGTAAAGAAGATATTTGAGCTTCTAGAGAAATTTGTTTTAGCAAAATCTGGTTTAATGTCATTTGAAAATCTGTGGAAAACGCGTTAAATTTGTTTGGTAAATCGGACAATGATGTGGACGAAACTGAATCGGAAACAGTAGCAGGGGAAACGTGAGATTGGAAAGAGGATACAACAGTACTCTGACATGATTCCCAAATTTTATCAGCAATGTCAATGTTATCATGAATATCTGTTTTTCCTGAAGCTGTGATTGCTATGTAAATCATTTTAGGTAAGCGACGTTTCCACAATTTTATTAATGTAGCTTGACTAACCATGTGGGTGCCACCGACAATCCCCAACAAGAAACGATAAAAATCTGAGAGTTTTTTATCGCCCATTTGGGATCCTGACAAGGGGTCGTCCAAACGTTTCTCCTCGCTGGAAGAAAGTCGTGATATGATTGTATCTCTTAAAATATTATATAAATTCGTAGCTGGTGGCGCGACAATAATGTCATAAATATTATTGATTATGTCCATTGGTAAATTTGAAATGATATAATCATAATTCTTGCGATCTGAAGTTATACGTGCAACGTTAAATTGGGCTTTTACCTGAGTGAATATCTCTGGTCTCGATGTCCAGAAGGGGGGGAGTTTAAGCGATGCGACATACTGTTGATGCATAACGTTACGATCGTCAATTGAGTTTTCAAGCTCAATTGGCGCGGTCGGAGGCGGGACGGCCATCGATCGAAATTTACCGACGGTTGCCAAATAATTGGACAGGATCGGATTGATCAATTGGTCGAATGAATAAAAGGAGTATGTATATGTAGGTATTAAGATAGACGCACTCACCCACGCAGAAACGTTCCGAAATCGAAGGAGGGTGGCGATTCGGGGGCAGCAGGAAAGCGACAAGCAGCAGGCGGCAGGAAAACTTCAATAACTTTCGGGGTTACCAATTGTAGTCAGTTGACTACAAAATAAATCAACAATGTGGGATAGACAATAAAATTAATTTATTCAAACTATCACAAGTTGAATTTTTGTGTTTGATAATTGATATTTATATATTAATTATTTTATTATTATTTTTTGCTTCCTGGCAACCGTCTCGAACTCAATTTTTTTAAGATGGCTATGGGGCGGTATTAGTGCGTGTTAACTAATACGCTACAAGTCGCTCCTCGATTACTCAAAATATCACTACACAAAAATGACAAGGTATTATAAACTTGTAATTTTCTTCAAGACGGCTCAATGGATAACAATTTAATAGCACCGTTTTATAGCCAAGACACTAACAATCATTTAACAAAGAAAATTGCTTCGAAAACTTTTTTAATAACGAAGACATGGCCTGACAAGTATTAAAAAATATGTATTTGACTTGACTTTTAGGGGGTATTCGCAATTCCGAATTTCAACGCTACCTCAAAATTGGAATGCGGCAGATAGCTTTATATAGGAAACCATTTTCAGTTTTTTAGGTCCTCGACTGGTATAGACCTCTTTTTACAGGCATTTTTCAAACGTCTCGGTTCCCCACTACTATCTGGCATACTTGATTTAAATAATGTGTACATATTACAGCAGTGTAAGGTGGAGCCCCATCTTGTTGAAAATATGAATAATTTAATCTTTGTGCCACTGTTAATTCATAAAGAAAATCTTGAAATTCGTTTTGCAGAAAATTAAGATATCTACGAGCCATATTTGCCATCATAAAAATAAGGGCAAATTACTTTAGTCCCTAAAGACCGACCCAAACATTCATAGAAAATCTTACTTCGACAGCAGTCTCTCTGCACCAATGTGTATTTTGTCGTGTCCACTTATAATGCATATTTCTATTGAAAAATCCATTATTAGAAAAATTTGATTCATTCGACCATTTAACTATCCACAAAATCTTACTTCCTCGGCTTATGTCCATCATTTAAATGTTGAACTTTCTTGATTTTGTAGCACCAAAATCCGTATTTTTGTAAATATTTTTCATGCACTGTCTGTTTTTATTCGACAGTTTCGCTGAATTTGTCTCAAAGAGGTTTCTTCATTTTGTTTAATATAATTCAATACTCTATTCACTTTTCTTACATTAGCCGCAACATGCCCTCGACTTACTACTTTTTTGAAAATGAACCGTGCATTTTTAGATTTTAAACTAACTTCCTAAACATAGTTCGATTTGGCTGCAGATCATCTGGAAATCTATCTCCGTAAACCGTGACTGCCATCTTAGCATCAAAATTTCACTGACAATAAGTGCTAATCATATCGAATTTGTTATTATTGATGTACACCAGAATTACTGATATAAAACTTGTCTTAGAACTCGACAACGCAACATAAAACAGTGACAATCTATCAAATTTGTTAGTAACTATATACATTATTTTTCGCTAATCATGGCATAGGTGATTTTTACGATTCAATGATATGAATTGTGGTTTTCGTAAAATATTAAATATTGACACTCAGTAAAAATTTTTGTGACATGTTTTATATCGTTGGAAAGATAAAAAGTAAACGGAATTAATGGTGTCATGGCCTACTTTGAGACTTGTTCTTTTCATTTTTGCACAAGAGCATATGTCAAAGCTAACTGCGTTTTTCGAATTTTTGATACACATCGTTATTCTTATTGTCTTTGCCGTCAACTTTCATCCCTTTAACTTTTTTCGTATCTTCTCAAATAAGGAAGCTATAACTGTTTGTGGTTTTCCTATTTTTTAGGATTTTGTATTATATCTCACAAAGTAGACTATGGATTTCAAATTTCTTTTTCTGAAATATAACTCACAAACAATGGGATAACTAATTCTCAAACTTTATTCTTCTACAATAGATATTAAGCAAGATATTTGGCCCTCGAAATAGACAGAAGGTCCTCTGTCACCCTGCGCCGACAGGTCTGTCCTCAATGGAACACCCTGTATGTACATGGTCGCAATCCATCCAAGAAAAATGACAGCAATTGTTGCTGAAATCGACATGGAACATTAATCATATTTTTTTGAATTTCGTTTCCTTTTTTGCAACATCTAATTTCATTTCTAAAAACCAGTGAGACGAGGAATTTAATTGGTAAATAAACGCATGATAATAGACGTTGTCGGTGGTACTATGTAAACTATTAATTCAAATGACATTAGACAGTAATGCAATTATTAATGTCTATTTAATATACATGTTACGGGTATGGCATTGATGAAATTATCAGGCGTATTAGGTGAAAATATGTTATACAAAATATTCGATTACGAATCATTTAAAAAAATTCCAAGTGGATTTGTAAGCGGTTATTTAAAAATGTGTATTTTAATATGAATATAATGTTTCCTACTCCATTAATAATTAACATGCGTACTATTTCTTTTCCACATTATAAGGAATTTAAAAATAAAAATTGATGTGTAGTCATTGCTAATATTAAATTATGGGAGATTTCACGTGTCCTGGAAGAATTTACTGAATGAATTAATTACAACTTTTATCATTTCAATTAGCACGGCTTATGTGAATGGATAGTAATAAATAAAACAAATTCATGATCGGTACATAGGAAATACCAAATTTTTTTTTGTTTTGCTTTTAGCGTCTATTATTGTGATGCAGTATTGATTGGTCCATCAGAAACATGCGACAAGCACTATTAGTTTAGCTTTAATTATCTTGGTGAAGCGTAAATGCATTTGTAACGTGTGTATATGTATATGTAATATGTGGGGGGGGGGGGGCTGTAAACTCAGATATATGATTATAATGATTATTAATAATAATAATAAAGTATTGACTATTCAGAAATTAATTTAAAAAAATCCATTTATAGTATCCACATTATTTAACTGTTTGATATGTCGGTTTTTGCAAAATTTCTTCCGAGATTATTTCAAAAAGTGATATTTGATTGAGATCTTATTTTGTTACGAGGACAATTGATTTTTCGATAATCTTGTCACAAATTTACATATCAGAAATAAGTAAATCAGGTCCTTTCTGAAATATATTAATATATAAAACTGAATATTTATTTGTAAATATCTCTATTCTATATCCCTAAACTGAAATGCATGGCTCTAGTTTATAATATAGAAGAGAATAAATGGAATAAAATTTATTGTGTGAAATGTACAATAGTATTTACACAAAGTTACCCTCGGCAATGTCGTTCTTCCACTCTTCCTATCTCTATCTAAAAACATATTCAAAATTGTTGGTGCCATATAAGCAGGGCTTCCTTCAAATTTTGTGATATTGTGTTGTAAAGTGTAAACGAATTTAATTGAAACCGTATAAAAACTAAAAGCCGGCAAAAACAGTCGGTATCCCTTTATTGTACATGGGCGGAGGTAAATAGAAATGCTTGTCATAAGAAAATAATAAGATTCTTGGGCGTTATTATATTATCCTCTGTTTCAAATGGTCTCCAGAAAGCCACGGTAAATTAGTAAATAATTAAAATATTTTATCTTTTATATAGTAGTAAATATTTATAAATATGAACAATAACTAACTAAACTCCTACGCTTGATATTATAACAGGTATTTACGCACTGCACTGGCACATTAACAGCACAGCAGAAGTCCACCTTTGACTATTGAGAAGCGGTTTACGAGTTTTTATTATGCTACTAGGCCTGTCCGTTTTATTACCTTTAAACCAGTGCAGTCGTAGATGGTTCATCCAGGCTGATTACATTGCCAGTCTTGGACTCGCTTGCACAGTTTCAACTACCATTCGAATCTCGATACCATTGCTAAATATATACGACAAAATATCAAGTTCAGTGCGCACGGCCCTGTGCTTTAACACTGACCAGTTCCAATTGTCCTCGTATAAAGTATAGCTCCATATATCTGTTTTTACGTATGTTTCAATATAGGTTTAACTTCGACTTTGTTCACTTAAAAAACGGTTTTTGCAATTTAAACGAAATCGATTTGCTAAACACATCCATTGATTTATTGATTAATATACATGCATGATATTTAAAGCAGCGTTCAAATTTTGTTCTCATGTGTTGAGGACTCGGCATTTCGTATATTAACAGAATGGGTACTGGATCTTTTGACTAGTAAGGAGTATAAGCCAATAGGAGATTTAGAGTCTATAATTTTATATAGTATGTATGATATAGTTGAAATCTATTTTTTATTTTGAATATACTCATGTCATTATAGAGAGGAGTTATATATTCTCTTTTGAAAATGTACGTATATGAGTACAGGAGTTTTTGATTTTTATTTTTATATGCTTTGTTTAAATAATTGTAGTACACTGAGCTTCCGTAATACATATAACTTAATATTACAACATTCACAAAACTCCATTTAGTTTCCTCAGGTAGAACATACCTATACCTCCACAATAATTCGAACTGAAAGTAACACACACTTAACTGTTTTGTAACATGATTTTCACAGGAGAGGTTCTGATCAAAGATAACATCCTTGTTGTTTACTATTTTTTTTTAATGAGAAGGGGAAATCCTCATGGGCTCCCAACTTGAGCTGGGTCAGTGCCATACTTTTACACTGACTAAAACCCCTCCTTACAGGGTCGTCTGTAAACACTCCGAGGGCACTGCAGCCCCTGGGCTTATTGTGCACTTTCTGTTCCGATCTACACTGCACATTTTAATACTCCTGTGCCACTGATGAGGTGATACAGATCTGAGAATGGATGAGTTTTGATGCTTTCCGGGTATGTTTGTGTTTGCCCGTAAATATTGTATCTTCTGCGGGCCAGTGCCTCACATTCGTATATAATATGGTCTACCGTTTCTAGTACCTTGCCACATAATCTGCAGTCAAGGTCGCCATCAAACTTGCCAATTCTGTGCATGTACTTCTTAACAGGAAAATGTCCCGTCAAGAGACGTATTAAAATTCTCAACTGTAACCTGTTCGTTGAGAGCAGTTCTGCGGTTTGTTTTGGGCATGATCCTTTAATGAGTGTTTTCCCATGTCGATTACCTGGTGTGTTTATCCAGTAATGGTTGTGTTTATTCTTGACCCAGTCTTTAATTATCCCCCTAGTTGAGCCTTTGGTAATGCCCAGCACAGGCTCTGGGCTATGGAATGTATTAGTTGCTCCTTGTCTAGCAAGTTTATCAGCTTTTTTATTGCCATCTATTCTGGTGTATTCGGGCACCCAGAGTAGTTTAACTCTGTTCTGTTCACCCAGAACTTCGAGCTCTTTGTGGCAGTCCCACACCAGTGGAAGACACTTTGTTAGTGGCTAATGCCTTTAGTGCCACCTGACTGTTCGATGGAATGGAGATCTGCTGATTCACATATCGTCATTTAACATTCTCACATATACACTCAAGTATAGCCAGAATTTCAGTTTGAAATACAGTGGCGTGGAGTCCAAGAGAAAGGCTTATACTTACCCTCGGTTTCACTCCATGTATTCCTGCTCCTGATTTCATCCTAGACCCGTCCGTATACCAGACCAGGCATTTGCGTAATATCTCAGGAACTCCTGTTGACCAATCCCCTCACTCTCCAATAGATACTACATACACTACTTAGGTTTATTAGAATATTATTTAACACGATGTCAGTTGTTTGGAAATTTTTGCTCTACTGGTTAAAATGTTGGTACCAATACAAACTGCAACGGTTTTAGACGCATTTAGTTTTAATCCATTATCACTGGACCATTCCCTTAATAACTGTCAATTTATCTTCAGCCTACTTATGAGGCGATTAACGTTTTCAGGAAGATATAATTGGCTGTTATCTGCATACAGGTGCAGGTTCCAGTCCTACTATTTGGGGTACATCTGCAGTAAATATAATAAAGAATATGGGGTCCATTATACTCCCTTGTGGGACTTCAGAGCAAACATTTATTTCTTCTGATACGTTACTGTTTAATTTAACAGTCTGATCTCTGCCATTAGGACTAGTCCATGAAAAAGTTGAAAAACCCGAAAAAGTTATGTGACAGGGATGAAATATGGGTACCCCCCCCCCCGTTTTCGAGGGCGCTGGAAACGATGGTGATATTTTTGAGATTCTCAGCAACTACTCCAACACTCGAAAAACCACCCCTATTTCGCGTTTTTGCCATCGCATCAGTTTTTTGGGCAGGATTCGTGTAGGCCGTATGAAATTTAACCGTCTTATCCACCCCCGGGGTTGAAACTACCCCCTTTCCTAATACTAAAATATCCCCAAATAATCAAAATGCATGAAAATTTGTTTATTCCCGTTTTCGAGGGTGCTGATTGTTCAACACGATGATAATATTCATTTCTTACCCACCCTCCACCAATCACCCCTAAAACACCCCTTTTTCATATTTCTTGATACTGAGCATGTGGGGACTTATTAGTTCTGGGTTTTAAGGGGCTTTCGACATTGTAAACATTAAAAACCCCGATCCAACAAGTCCCCACATGCCCACTATCAAGAAATATAAATAAAAAGTGGGTGGTTTGTGGACGTTGAGGGAGAAATGAATATTATCATCGTGTTGAGCACCCTTGAAAGCGGGTATAAACAAATTCTATTATTAGAGGGGAAGTAGTTTCAATCCCGGGGAAGGATAAACTATTGTATGGTTGAATTTTATACGGCCTACCCGAATCCTGTCCAAATAACCGATCCACATGCCTACGATGGAAGAAAACGCGAAAAGTGTTTTTTTCTAGTTTGAAGATAGCTCCTGAGGGATGTGGAACTTACAAATATTACCGTCGTATTCAGCGCCCTCGAAAACGGGGGGACCCATGTTTCATCCCTGTCACAGAACGTTCGTGTTTCAAGCCTTTTTCTGTAACTTTTTCATGGAGTAGACACTCTAGACAGCTTCTGAACCAATTTTGCAAGCAATTTCGATATTTTCGTCATTGATAATTGGTTTTATTTTATGAATTGTTGCCTTAACGGTGCCAAAATTTTTGAAATTCTCCATTATTCGTTTAATACTGTTCGGAGACGCTTTTTGTTTCTCTGGACAAGCGCCCCAGCATCATAATTAATACTTGTCAAATAGTAAGTGACAGCTACATATATTTGTTTAGCACTCAACGCTGTCATAGTCAACTAAGAGTAACAGAACTTAAAATCCATAGCAAAATCCCTTATTTTTAATGGTAAATAAGATAGATTATAAAAATTGGGGGTTTCCATTTGAAATAATTGATAATGAATAATGAATAACGTCATTTTTGACAAAAAATTTAAATATATCAAAAACGGGGAGCGACTTAGGTATAAGACATGATGCACAAAATCCACCTAGAATTTTGCATACAATCCAAAAATTTAATAATATATAGGGTGTCCCATTTAAAATAAGCAAGTTGACACCTATTTACGGTATAACCGGAAGTGTCACTATCTTGAAAATTTTTTAGCCGAATTGCCCCCATCGATATTAGTTTACTATCAAATTTTCAAAATTTTCCTCGTGGGACACCCTGTACGGCGGCATTTAACTTGAGACAGCGATTTACCACAGGACCAATGCATTTTAGAAAAAAATGTATGTTTGGTGTTGAGGGGGAAACAAAGTGATGGTACAAAGTCTTAGTAACATTTTCAAGGTCATTTCGGGATCATTGAAACATATTTTTAAATACTGTATTCTATTTTTCAGAAAAAAGAAGCGACTTTTGTCTGAAACTTTTTTATCCGACCTCAACTTTGTAAGGTAAGATATAAGTAACCATTACTCCGCTAATATTTGAGTTAGAAACATGAGACCTGGCTGAAGAGAGAAACGGAAATGGAAATAAGAAATGAATATTTACAGTGAACCAGTTAATTAGTGTACATGCAATGAAAGTTGCAGTAAGGGCAGTAATTTTTAACGTAAATTAAAAGGGGGTGTTGTTACATGGCCTATGTCAATTTAACAGTTTTATTTAAAAACTAGTGTTTTGTGGATATTTAGCAGGATTCAGTTCTTGTAAGTGAAACTGTTTTCAACTAACAGAATTTTACATGTATAACTGCTAAACCATTTCACACTGTTTATGTACTTAGTTTTATATCTTAGGAACTGTCAATTTCTAAATTATGTATTTCGTTCTACACAGCATCCCAGGAAATAATGAAAAATTTGTCTACAAAATTTAGTTACATCAAATATCTATTTTTCAATTTTTGTATTTTTGTTTACTATGTGAGTATATTTGGTGATTTTCCTTACCTTTTCTCGTTACTATATTAGTATATCCAATAAGATGTAATATATTTACTAAGTTCACACCATAGTCAATACGTTTTACTATTTATTTACATCTGTTCATATTTGTGGTTATGTATTGTATTACGAATTGTGAAGCAAAGGCTCTGGTATGGAATAAAAACTTTTATTATAGATTCCCTTTATCGATTATATGCCACTATTTTAGTTGTGAGTAAAGGAAATTGTAAAATTGCGACCTGCAAGTTGGTGCGCTTAACTTAACCACTGACAGATGGCCATACTTGTACTATTTGTATATTTTATAGCTTTCAATTTAATTAGGGAATTAAATTTGTCAGGTTAGTTTTTTTGGTAGCGTTGTTTTCCAGTAAACAGGACAAAAAGTTTACCTTATCAGTAAAACTCACCAGGAAGTCATTTGCTTGCAGCCTTTGTACTGATTCAAACCTATATAATTTTTAACTGTGGACTTCAGTAATTGATATTACAATTTTTATATCCCAGTTACAAAGTGTTTAACATACAGGTAATTTAATTTCATTATTCATTTATTTAATTAATCTTCAAATTTTGCCTTTGATATAATTTCAATTATTTTGAAAATAAATTTGAATTCAAAGTCAATTCTTTTTAATTTAATAAGTAGTTAAAATACTATATGTACCACATGGTTTTAAAAATATTTTTCTCTTTCCTTTTCATTTTTTTTGGCAATTTATAGTTTTTATGAAATCAGCTTTTGTACAGTTAACTTAAATATACTTTCGTGCAGCTAACTTGCTTATATTCGTGCAGCTAACTTAATTAATTTTGTACAGTCAGCTTTAATATATTTGTATAGCCAACTTAAATAATTTGTACAGCTAACTAACTTAAACTTTGTACATGCATACATGCTTCGATGCTTATATTCTTAGATACTTCTTCTACATTCCTGCATAGTTTTTGCACAGTTTATCTTTTTATTTCTCTTACCAACAATTTCAGTCTGATCTATAAATAAATATAAATAAATACACCACAGGTAATGACGACCCCCTTTATCCCGGAAGGCTCTAGAAGAGCCTTGTGTGGGAGGGGGCTACACATTTAGAGACAAGGGACACACACCCAATATTCGTGTATAGTGAAAAAATCCCTCTCACAGTATTTTCCACTGCCACGACCGGGGATCGAACCCGGAACTTTTGGGTGAGAGGCAGGTGCGCTCGCCTCTCGACCATCAGTTATTCGAGAAAAAGAGACAATTTTGCTTATTTTACTATAGATGGTGCCCAATTTAACATCAATTTTTCTTTGTCTCCTTTTCTCGAAATAAACAGAAATCTGTCGCTTATGCTGTACATGTCAGAAAGGGTAAGTTTCTCCACTCTTACGAATGCTCTGGACCCACGGCTCTCTGCTCCGACTTAAACCAGCTAGTCGTCCGCATATGTTGCCTCAATTCTTTCTCAAAAATAAATAATAAGAGAAAGGAATTAACAGTGTGCGGGGTATTGTGCGCAATATTAGGGCGAGATGGCATAATTGAAATTTAGCGAATATGCCATTTTAAGTTGCTGAGACACACCAAGAAGTACTAATAATAATGTAGCGTAGTCAAACTTTTGTCAGATAGTTCTTAACACACTCATATTTAACAAGACGATAGGAAACGTATATTTGTACTTGGTGTATTTTGGATTTGGCAAAAATCAAGGTCTAAGAGGGTAAATCACCCCACAGACACTAATTAAAATAGGCATAACTTTTGTCATTAACACGTTCATATTAAACAGGACGATAGGAAACATATATTTGTACTTGGTGTATTTTGGATTTGGCAAAAATCAGGGTCTAAGAGAGTAAACCACCCCACAGAATCTAGTTAAAATTAGCATAACTTTTGTCAAATAGTTTTTAACACATTCATATGTAACAGGACGATAGGAAACATATATTGTACGGTGTATTTTGGATTTGGCAAAAATCAGGGTCTAAGAGGGTAAACCACCCCACAGAAGCTAATTAAAATCAATGTAACTTTTGTCAAATAGTTTTTAACACATTTATATTTAATAGGACGATAGGAAACATATATTTGTACTTGGTGTATTTTGGATTTGGCAAAAATCAGGGTCTAAGAGGGTAAACCACCCCACAGAATCTAGTTAAAATTAGCGTAACTTTGTCAAATAGTTTTTAACACATTCATATTTAACAGGACGATAGGAAACATATATTTGTACTTGGTGTATTTTGGATTTGGCAAAAATCAGGGTCTAAGAGGGTAAACCACCCCACAGAAGCTAATTAAAATAGGGGTAACTTGTGTCAAATAGTTTTTAACACATTCATATTTAACAGGACGATAGTAAACATACATTTGTACTTAGTGTATTTTGGATTTGGCAAAAATCAGGGTCTGAGAGGGTAAACCACCCCACAGAATCTAATTAAAATTAGCGTAACTTTTATCAAATAGTTTTTAACACATTCATATTTAACAGGACGATAGGAAACATATATTTGTAGTTAGTGTACTGATTTTTGCCAAATTCAAAATCCACCAAGTACAAATATATGTTTCCTATCGTCCTGTTAAATATGAATGTGTTAAAAACTATTTGACAAAAGTTATGCTGATTTTAATTAGTTTCTGTGAGGTGGTTTAGACTCTTAGACCCTGATTTTTGCCAAATCCAAAATACACTTAATAGAAAATTATGTTTCCTATGGTCTTGTTAAATATGAATATGTTAAGAACTATTTGACAAAACATACTGAATTTAATTAGTTTTTGGGGTGGTTTACCCCTTAAAATCTGATTTTCGCCAAGTCTCACTCACGCTATTTTAGAAATGCTATATTATCACCTATTAATATGAATGTGTTGAAAACTATATTGCCAGGTGTATTGTTTTTAATTATTTTTTGGGGAGGTGCACCCTCCTATAAAACCCCTTTTTTTCAAATCCTGCTTACGCTAACTTGGAAATGTTATTTTCTGTCATCCTGTTAATTATGAATAAGTTAAAAACTCTTTGACAGAAGACACGCTATATTTTCAATAGTTTTGGGGGTGGGTTTTGCCCTCTTAAAATCGCATATTCGCCATCTCCCACTTATGCTATCTTGGGGATGCCGTTTTCCATCATGTTATTAAATATAAATGTGTTAGAAACTGTAGGTAAGTACTACAAGGGATATATTATTTTTAATTAGTTTTTGGGGTGATTCACTCACTTAAAATTTCACTCTGGTCAAATACGGTTATGTCTTGGAAATATTCTTTTCTATCATCCTATTAAACATGAATTTGTTAAAAACTATTTAATAAGAGCTACATTATTATTAGTACTTCTTGGTGTCTCAGCAATTTAAAATCGCATATTCGCTAAATTTCAATTATGCCATCTCGCCCTAATATTGCGCACAATATCCCGCACACCCCCTTTTAATTTACGTTAAAAATTACTACCCTTACTGCTACTTTCATTGCAAGTACATTAATTAACTGGTCCACTGTAAATATTCATTTCTCATTTCCATTTCTCTCTTCAGCCACGTAAACATGAGACCTAAAAAAACACAAATGGAAACTAATATTGTGCTCTAAAAATTTTATTTGATTTATTTTTTCGAGAAATTATTAGATATTTTAGTAAAAACTCTTTGTGTTTGTAAAAGATTAAATTGCTTGAATTAATTAATACTCGAATATGCTTCAAACGCTTTTTAATCTAAAATTGTTTTTTATTGCTGACTAATAATTAACAGTATTATTATTGTACATATTATAATTTTAATTTCAACACTGGATACTTACGTTAATCGTGATTTGAAATGATTTGTTCAATTAAAACAGCTTGTAGCTACAATACAGTTATCTTAGTGACTCGTGTTCCAGATAAATGAGAAATTTAAGGAAATTCCGTATTATGTATGCCTATTATGTAACGATCAATTTGTAAAATTTAAAAGCTTATATTATACTACGTTTATATTAGAATCTCGGTGTGAAGAAATAGTTCGATTTGATCTCAGATAAATCGGAGCAAGTTTGTTTTAATTTAGAATAGTATTGCGGTTTTCTGTTCTTGAAGTGAAAGTATTATGTAATATATTGGATAATATTAGCAATAATTATCAACTCTTAAAGTTTAATTATTAACCATTTATATCCACTAAAATAATAATGGCTACAAGAATTAATAGCATTTAGAGATGTATATAGACGTAATGATTAATACAGGATGGCCATAAGAAGAGTAATAAATGCACAGAAATAAAACATACATAAAAAAATTATTTATGGCTAATTAAGGTGATAAGTAACAGTTATATTGCTACAAATGTTTTGAAATCTGCAAACGCATTAGTAGGCACTCGTTTTACAAATGTTAGAACCCAAGAGGACAAGACCCCTAAACAGATTGAATATTTAAATTCGATGAGACTTTAAAGAAAAATTGGATGGCGGCGAAATAGCTTCATCTATTAAGTATAGAAATTGGCGTCCCTACTGTTATTGAGATTAGAATAAAGAACTGAAACCTTGTTACTCTAATTGAGCTCCAATTAATACTAAAATCTGTTCACTTAAAGCTTAGCTAGATGGCTTCAATGCCTTTGCTGATGTTTTCCCCCGATTGTATTTTTGGGTGTGAAACCTGGCTATATGATTCTATACCAGACCCTTTAGTGATTCTACTTGGGTATCTCTGTAGGATCATAGGAGAAGGCGATTGGTATTTATATTTTTTATGAGACGCTATCTTCTGAGAGTAGATGATGTCATCCATCACTCTGTTTTCTGCTGCTTCCGAATATTTTAACTGTTCTTGTTCAAAACCATAACATCTCACTAGTTCTGTTTTGTCTATATGGGCCATCGGATACGTCATTGACCGATGACAGGGTTACCGTTGGTAATCTGGTCAACCTTTCTATTTCATAAGTGAATCTAATAATTATGGGAGATTTTAACATGCCTGAAATAATCTAGCAAGCCTCTTTCGTCCTACATTGACTGATCTTCTTAAGTAATTGCTCATTTTTATCAAGTTTTCACGTTTCTCAAATGTTCCGAACCAACCAGATATCGTTAAAACCGAATCCCTTCTGACCTAGATTCAATTATCACCTCAAATAGGAACCTGCTAGGTGACTTTACATATCTCTCACCGATGGAACTTCATGAATATCATCTTGACCTGAAGTCTAGCGTCCAAGTTTGTATTGAAAATAAATCCAAAAGATAGTCAAAGAGCCAAAAAAATGCGCAAATTTTATATGTCTTGATAGGGGCTTATCTGCACTTGAGACTGAAATACGCTTTTAAATATGTGTGACATCGAAATTTGCTGAAATAGTTTTAAACACTTTCTTTAACTTTGTGAACCTAAACTCTCGTAACAAAACTGTAGCAATTGTTCCATTAAAGCCTTGAATTAACAAAGATATTATGGCAATTATTAGACAAAAAAGAGCACTATTGCAAAGATGTAGAGACAGCAGAGTGATGAGGACTTCTGTGCTCTCTGATTGTTTTCAAACCATCTATCATTATGTATATCGTGTGCCAGGAAGGAATGTGAACAAGTCTTTCCAGCTTGCAATGATCCCAAATAGTATTGATATCAGTTAGACTCGCATGTAGTAGTGTTACCCAGAAGGGCGAACGGCTCTATTTTCAATAATTTCATTGAAGTAACTAACTTGCTTGCTGACACTCTTTCTCATTGCCTAATACTTATCATCTTCCTTGAATGCCCGCCAGTTTGGTAGATCATGACCAGGTGTAAATTTCCGCAAAAAATCGAGCATTAGACCAGTCGGCCTTACGAGGCATTGATGAAATATACACAATGTTACATGGTCTATGCCCATTTAACAGTTTTATATAAAAAAAACTAGTATTTTGTTTATATTTAGCACGATCTGCATAGCATTTTGATTCAGTTTTTGTAAGTGAAACTGTTTTAAACTAGCAGAATTTTACTTGTATAACTGCTAAATCATTTCACACTGTTTTATGTACAAATTTTTATATCTTAGGAACTCAGTCATGTTTTTTTTACACTATTATGTATCTCTGTTCTAGTTCTATTACAGCATCTCAGGAAACAATTGTCTAAAAACATTTATTTACATTCAGATAATTATATTTCAATTTTTATATTTTTCTTTACCATGTAAGTACATATGGTTATTTTCTTTACCTTTCTAATTACTATATATAGTATATCCTATAAGATGTAATATATTTACTGAGTTCTTACAATACGTTTTACTATTTATTACGGCAGTTCATATTTTTGATTATGTATAGAACAGAAATTACAAATTGTTGCAATCTAAGTCAGCTGTGGTATGTAGTATTATAGATACCTTTTACCGATTCTGTAATTTGTTTGAGTACAGGAATCTACATAAGGCAGGTTGTTGCGCTTTTAACTCAACAATTGACAGATGGCCATACCTGTACCATTTCTACGTTTTACAGCTTTCCATATAATCAGTGGAAATAGATTTTTCAAGTTTGTGTGGTGGCATTATTCTGTAGTAAGTGGGACAAATAAAGTTTACCTTATTAATAAAATCCACCAAGAAATCACTTGCTTGCAGCTTTTGTACTGATTCGAACGTATATAAACTTAACTGTGGACTTCAGTAATTGATATTACATTTTTATATCCGCGTTAACAAGTGTTTAACATGTAAGTAAATTTCATTTATTAGTAATTTAAGATTTCAGTAATTTTCAATTTTTGTCTGATGTAATTTCAATTATTTTTAAAATAAATTTAAATTCAAATTCAATTCTTTTTAATTTAATAAGTAGTTAAAATACTCTATGTACCACATGGTTTTAAAATGTTTTATCTTTCTTTTTCATTTTTTGGCAATTTATAGTTTGCGAAATCAGCTTATATAGTTATACACTTATATACTTATACACTTATAAATTTGTACATATATTTATACACTTATACATTTCTACATTTGTGTATACATTTCTGCATAGCTTTCTTATTTTATGCTTATGCTTTAAGCTTTATATTTTTTTATTGAAAACTTGAGCATCCACATCAACGTATATACAACAACCAATATGGTTTTGTCTCTCAACGATCGACAATAACAAATCTACTTTGTATAACACAATACTTAGCTGAAGTTATGGATGATGGTGGGCAAGTCGATGTTAGTTATATGAACTTCCCTAAAGCCTTTGATAGGTTGGACCATGGTGTTTTGTTAACAAAATTAGTCTGTTTTGGTTTTAACTTTAGGCTAATAACTTTTTTGAATCCTGTCTGGTTAATAGAAGTCACTTTGTACAATATCAGTGTCATAGGTCTACCGAATTTATATCTCAATCAGGAGCTCTACAAGGGTCGGTCTTAGGCTATTTACTGTTTATCATTTTCATTAACGATATCGTCATCTATCTCAGTTGTAAATCTCTCTTATAAGCTGACGACTTGAAGATATACTATAAGATCAGCGGCGAATCAGACTATGAAATGCTACACGCAGATTTAAGCACAATTCACGAGTTGTGTAACAAATTCAATTTGTCTCTGTACATAAAATACAATACGAGTATTAATAGTAATTAATGGGCAATGTGTAATTAATGAGGCAAATCTGACTCGTTATAATAGTTTTAAAAATCTAGGCGTAACATTTGACTCACATCATTCCTTTAGAGAACACATAAGTAATATAGTGAGATATTTGTGGGGTATGTGTCTTTATTACACATGAAGTACTAGTAATTATCATTAGTAAACTAATTACTATTTATTTATCTGAAGGATAAACAAATATAATTAGCCATTTGCGTGATCGTCAAGTTTTACAAAGTTAGGATCCTAATTTCGTTGTGTGTGTGTGTAGTAACCCTTTTTTAATTATCCCAGGTTCTTTTATATAAAGTTTAATATTACTGGTTTCTGTCTGATACTATATATATCTTAGGACATTAACCACTCTGTAATTTAAATACCTGGTAAACTTGAACACACTGTCTACTAATTAAGAGACCTAATTAATTATTTATATGTTATTTATGCGGTATTTTATTAATACAGATTGTACACAGTTGTAGTTGAAGTTTGGTTTCTCTTTTAATTGGAAATTAATCCATTTATTTAGTTAATTATTTGTCTAGCTAGGAAAGTAAAGTGGAAGAAAACAACAATTGAATGAGAAAAGTAGTCATAAAAAATCCATTTTATTTTATAATAATTGATGTGGCAATTAGCCGTACATGAAATCAAAAATACTCCAAATATTTGAGACTGGTCGATAGCCGAGTGGGTTAAGGCGCGAGGTAGCAATCGCGATTAATCACACGGACATCGCACCACCGGGTTCGAAGCCTGGCTCCGGCACTGTCGGAGGAAATGGCTGTATGTCCGCTTTTTTTCAATATGTAAATCCCCTCCTCACAAGCCCTGGCTTCTGGAATTGGGGGTTGTCTAATTTCTGTGGTACTGGTGTGGTTTATTTATTTATTTATAACTGTCCAAATATTATAATAGGGAAATCTACGTAGCTATAGTAATGACCATACTATAGATATGCTGAGTGGTTTGATGCAATAACAAGAACTGAGTTATAAAAAGTATTCTGTATTATTTTAATAGCAATTAGAGTTGTGGCAATGGCCTGATAATGATAATTTATAATTAGAGCTGTTAGCAATCGCTAGGTAATAATGGTTTATAATTAAAGAAAGTTGTTAGCAATTCCTAAGTAATAATAATTTATAATTAAAGTTGTTAGCAACAGCTAAATAATGAATCGAATGCAAAAGAAATGACAAGAATCATGTCATGTTTGTACATCATTATTCTGCAGTTGTAATCAAAGCTGCGGCAAATAGCTGATTAGAATATGATTGAACGTGTGATATGAGCAACGACTATGCTGGAATGGCAACGGCCTGGTAACGATGATTTATAATTAGGGTTGTTAGCAATCGCTAGGTAATGACATTGGTATTTAGAATTATTAGTAATAGCTAATGAAATTGCAAAACAGTGGACAAGAATCATGCCATGTTCGTGCGTCATAGAATATAAGTGATAAATGAGAATTAAAGACTCATGTATAATATAGAATGTTGAGGAAATATTCTTTAATTAACTACACTGTTTATTGATTGACAGTAGAGTATGAACAATAGTTCAGGTAATCATATTAATCTTGCTGAAGTGAGAATTTACACTCACGTAAAATCTTTTAGAACGCTGGGGAAATCTCCCTATAGTAATTAAATAGAAGAGCAACCAGAAGATTGTCTATGATTGTCAAACATACGAAGACGTGAATCTGCGAAGGTAAGAAAATAGTGTTGCATCACCCTTGAATTGAAAAAGTGACCAGACAATTTCCTGAAATATTGACATCCCTCATTTTAACGGCACCCAATTGAGAACCGAACCAACCAATTGGCCATTGTCAATGTTTCAAACCTTTATTAACGCATAATACGCCGAATTCATGTAACTACAATATTTTAGGGTACATAAAATGTTCAACAATCAGACAACTTTGTGGTTACAGTAGGAACATATTCCTAGTGTACTTTAAATATAAAGCAATCTTGAAAAACCTTACAGGAGATGTGGGTGACACGAGAGTCAATAATTTGTTTTATAAAACTGCAGAACAATGATTGACACAAAGTCTAACTAGTCTGTGATAAAGTACCTTGTGATTGCATAACTCTAAATATATAGTTCTTGAATGTAAACTTGTTATTTTGCAAACGCAAATTTCCCTAGTAAAATATTCAGAAAGTGAAATTTAATTAAATGAAATAGTAATTGGATTAAATTGTAATAAAATCTTATCATGTTTTCTTGTTAAAAAAATCAAAGCTAATATTTCATAAGAAAAATCCAATATTCTTTTAGTACCACAAATGCGCCAATTTCCCCCGACGAAACCAGAAAATGAATGTAATTGCGAATAATAAAATAGAGTATTCTTTCCTGTTATTTGAGTTTTCTACCACATGTATTACCCTTCTTCGAAAACAAATCACAGAATCTACAAAATAATAACTTTCAGACAATAAAATAGAGCCTTGAAATAACAATCTATCATAACTATCACTTTTAGAAATTTATGGCAGCGGAATTACATGACGCTCGGTATAGCATTATCGACCATGAATGCCCACCCCCAAGTTCTACATGTTTAACGTCCTCGTCGAGCATGTCGAGGCTGTGGCAATTACCCATCATCAAGAATTTTCGATGCTTACTCCGAAATGTAGGTGGCTGCGAAGAATTCGTTAAAATAAGATGTAGTTTATAATATCCTTTGGCTAGTAGTTTAGACGGCTGGTTTCGTGAAAAATAATCACAAAATAATTTACTAATCATTAATTGAACGAAAAAAATTTAATGAATTAACTGCAATAGTTACTTGAATTTGGAAAAATAAATAGGAAAAAATAAAATTTGTATATGGGCTATATACAGGGCACTTCAATAGTGACATCATATTTTAAAATGTTAGGATTTCTCATACGAAATGCTCGAGATTTTCAAAATACAAATACTATAAAAACTGTATATAATACCCAGGTGTAACCTGGACTAGAATACGCGAACGTGATATTGAACATCCTCTACGACGTACAGCTTAACAATATTGAAGGCATTCAAAGATGTCTCTTAAAATTCCTGTCATTTACAATCGATCATCAATATCCTCCTATAGAATATGATTACTTATTACTACTAAATTGTTTTTCATACAATTCTATGAAGCAGCAGACAGAGATGTAAAGTGTAATACAAATTTCTAAACAACATGCTTGACTGTCCGCAATTACTTACTTGAACAGCACCTACCAGGTCAACCAGATCTACATCTTTGTTTTACTTCTCTAATACACACACAAATGTATTAACGTTTTCACCAAAATATTTTATCTGTTGTAACTACGAAATTATTGCACATGATGACATTTTTAACACTTTTAAGTCAAATTAAATCAAGATTTTCTTAGATTGAGAGTTTTTGTTTGTTTCTTTTTTCTTATTTATTGCTTTTCCCTATTCACTTTTCCTTTACTATTGTATATACTTGCATATGTAGATATATGTGTGTATAACTAAATATGCATATGTTAAATGGTCATATATACACCTAATTCATTTGTAGAGTTTTGCAATAATTTCATTAGTAGGTATCTATTATGATTCAGGTTATAGCAATCCATATTATACAATAATAACGTATATTCTATTTTTACTTTATGTCACAAATTATGATAATCTATCTGTATGTTAGTTTCCGACCCTGTAAATTCTGTTGGGTTTGTGTATATAAATAAATAATAATTCTGTCATAAGTGCAGCTTTTGAAACATATTAAAGGTTTACCCGACATAAGGTATATTTTAGTAACAGTTAGACCGTATTTCGGAACCACGTTAGTAAACATTTTCAGCACCATTTTGGGCATATATCCGTGTCCCGCCCAAAGATGTTTTCTGAGACATAATTTGAATGCTTCTTTAATTTCCAGAAGACACATATGCTAACTTGATAAAAATCGAGTCAAACTCACAAAATATATCGTTACAAGTATAATGAGTACACGTAATATTAAAATTGGATAACGATGTAATATGATAATGCTGGTCATGTAATCTACTCTACTAGTTTAATTAAACGCACATTCAATGAAATTCGTTTATCAGAAAAATAACAGCAAAATAATACGCAATATAAATAATAGTAAACAAATTTAATTCGAATAAAGTATAATGAAGAATGATGTATCCTCGTCTGCTACTATCAGTGTTTTGTCTGATGACGCACAGTTACAAATGTTACAGATATACTATAGAATATATCTAATGAAGTACAAACAAGATGAATTAAGATTTCTTCGAAAGAAGTGGAAATAAATGGTTCCCGTAATAAAACCACAGCAATCGCTGAGTTATAATCTGAAGTATTGACAGTTATTGGACAAACCTTCCATAGAAGTTGAAATTATCGAAAATATGAAAAAAAAAGGGCAAACAACTGAAACTAGGCACATCCAAAAATGTCGCTAAGGAAGCCTTTACTAATGGAATATTCTCAAATTGTGAAGTGAAGTCAGATACGATTATCGGTTTAAGCCACGAGACCTCGATCAGAGAAGTTACGCAGTGTTGGTCGAGCCCGGTACTTGGTTGGATGGACCGGTATTTCTGTTAAGGTATATATTCCCCAAACGGGAGCCAGAAAAATGACAATAGTCGCAAAATTTTTCAAAAAATCAATTATTTCCTCTAAACTTGACAAACTATGATAAGAAAGTTCTTAAGACACCTCAATTAACAAAAAAACTACAATTTTCTAGGAAAAAATCTGGAAAAATTCACATAGTCTCGATAATTCATAAATAATCCAAATTTATCAAAAACACAGCTCAAACATTCATATCAGTCATTTTACAGCAAAAAAGTTACAAACAACAGCCACTAAAAATACAGCCCCCTCACTAACCTGATTCATATCGCAATGACTTTCCACAACCCAAACAGCAACTTTATATTTCAATTATTTTCCTCTCAATTTCAACGTTCCATTCAAGTGTTCATTCGCACTTCATAACGCCCTTCGTTCACTTCCCTGAAACGCCAGCTAGTCATTCATTCAACTTCCTTTCCATTTTACGTGCTCTCGTCGACGGCAAAATTATCACCATTTTATTTATTCCACTAGCTGGCTCACAAATGTCAATACTACTTTTCATACCCCCCTGTATACTATTCAACTTCGATCATACTTCTTATATAATATTCTTCCATCGAATTTCACTATTCATTCATTTTAGTATTCAAATTATCAATGTCCGCATTCAAATTATTCAAATAAAATACCGTTACTCTCGTCCCTATCAATACCGAAACTCATTTCCGAAACATAAGCCACGTTTCAAATGAAATTGAATCCACGTCATTCCATTCACCGAGCGCGTATCGGCACACTTTCATATCATTTCAACTCTTCAACCCATAGATCTTCGGGATAACTTTACGGGGTCATTCCAATTTTCGTAAATATTTTCGTTATTAACTCTTAAACCCGAATTGATTCAGACTTCATTCGCATATCAAAAAATTCCCCCTTTTAAGGCCGATGCGGTGATACAATTTTCATTTCCGAATTTCACGTTTTTCAGATTTCTGATGCAATATTGCGAAATGTTGTGCAATATTGCGCAATAGAAGCCCATACGGAACGGACCTTTTCAGATATTTCCAGCTCTCCGCTCGTCGTGTTCCCGACGAAGCGTATATAAGAGCCGAGCGCAATGAGCTCGGGCAAGTCAAGTTCGTCACGTGCGCCACGATCCGAGCCGCTACAGCTTCCTTCCTTGGCTATAACCAACTAAAAAAAGAGTTTTCCATTAGAAATATTATGTCCTCGCGCATCAAACCTGAAGTGAATTTTACAGGTTAAATAAATAAATCGTGTTAATACATTTTAATTTAAACGGAATTTCAGTCGAAAGTAATATTTTAAACCAGAGTAAATATTTTAATTTAAATCGTTTTTAAACTTTGTTCAGTTATAAATAATAAACTTATTTCTTGTTCGTTTAAACCGAGTGTTTTACTTCAAGAAGCAAGAAGTTTTGGACCCTGTCAAAGGCAATAAATAAACTTAGTTAAAGTAATTAATAGACTATCTTAAGTGAAGCAACCTACTCCAGGGCTATACAGGATGTAGCATTTGACACTTTCCAACGTTTTACGTGCGACCCACCCACTCTTCACAAATTCAAAAATTAGACACACGCAAGGCTCCCAGGGTCTCTTTCATGTTCTAAGCCTCCAAGCTATGCAGAATTTTTTTATTTTTCCAAACTAGGCAGCTTGTTCGTATTCATCTCATTTCGTCGACCCTACTGAGCGATTGAGTAGCTGAAACTAAACTCCGCCAGGACGTAAAAATAAATAAGGCATTAAAAAAAATTTGAATCGATTTAAACTCAAACCGCCCCGTCATCAAGTCAATATCGAGATACTGTTGATAGGATTACTTCGAGATGGAGAGGTAGGAAGAAATAATAAACAACATAGAGACAAGGATGGCTTAAGGAAGAAATAACGAAGGTACAGTTAGTTAGTTTGAAACGATATAAAAAACAAGAACGCGACATTCGATGCGTGCCATCCATAGGCGCGCGTAACTTGATTTTCAGGGCAATGCATACCCTACAATATTTTAAAAATCATTTATTATACACATAACATTATTTTGCAGACTTTTAAATAATTTTTTTTTTTTTTTTGGCATTCGGCCATTAGCCATGCAGCCAACCGCTACTTAAATTAAAAATTGCTCGAAAACTTAATAAATATTGCGCTGCTGAAAATCATTCATTACATTTAAATAATATATTATGACTGAAAATGGTGAAATGATAGGTAGGTATATGTATATTGTATGTTCGTATGTACAAAGGATTATAATATAATAATACCTATATACTTTTATATAAACTAACAACAAACTTTACTCAATTAGAATAGAGGAGCGTTAAGTAAAAATAGTGCGTTATCTCGGAACCGATCAAAACTACTCCGATTTTGATGATTTTTTTTTTTAAATGTCGGTAACTTAAAATATTTTAACCGTTATATATTAAAAATTGACGCTCTAGTCAGGGAATTTTTAAGACTAAAATTTTTTCTTCAAGCGTATTAAAATGCAAACATTTTTTTATTTATTTATTATAAATGTACAATTATTCAAATTGCAGTGTTGCATGTTGAAACCACTGGTCGACATTTCATTGTCTATATTCATAATTTTATTGTTAGTTAGTTCCAAGTTGTTTGTTATGGTGTATTCTTCATTTGGAATAAGTTCATTAGGGGTGTGAATTTGTGTCTTTAGAAGTACTAGGTTTATTATAATCGACTGGGGCTAGAATTCTTTTGGCTGTCTCCATCTATATAACCCTCAGCTACGGAACTTGACTTCCAGCCCCCATGTCTTTTTAAACAAGAAATATCTCCACCATTGTCTACAAGAATTGTTGCTGACGTTCGTCGTAAACAGTGACCTGTATATTCGGATGGATTTGACAAATTTAAACACAGAGCAATTTCTTTTGCCGTATTTGAAATTTTATGTATGCCCATTACTACTTTGTGACTTTTCCTTTTTGATACTTGATAAAAATTCGGGATAGTTGGAAATCTTTCGGGCGAAGTTTGGTATACTGGCGGCACAAATTCAAGTAAAAGTCACCGACAATAGTAAACGACCGTGGCTTTTTAGTTTTTGTATTTATAATTTTTACTAAAATTAATGTTCCAAAATCCTCGACATCCTCTACATTTAATTTCAATAGCTAGCTCATCACAGCGACAGGCGCCTGTGACTCCGAATATCAACATAACCTACAATCGATCGACAATTACCTATTTGTTCATTGGTAAAGGATACTAAATTTCTTACCTTAATAAGTGCCATTGGGTGCATTTTGCAGAAAACCGTCGAACTCTTGGTTTGTTAACACTTTGGATTTTTTCGGATTGTAACCTTCCCCTTGACGTTTTAAAAAAGCATTGAGTTTTGCATATTTTGCAATATTTACATTATTTTTCAAGTTTAATTCAGCTTTAAGCATTGAATACTGTGCCCAGAGAGTTGAACTTTTCAATTTATGTTTTTTCGGCCAAATTCGAGAAATACGGCACCCTAACGTTTTCAGAATAATTGCATTTTCTTCTTGGGCCCATTTCATTAGTCGCTCGTATGCAAATTCATAAATCTTGCGAGATTTCGTAGGAATTAAATTTTCTACAGCAGAATTAGCAATTTTCACTAATTTTGGTGGTGTACACTGTATTTCTTCAGACATCTTTTACATTTCACACAACCACATATGATTCGAATGCAATCGCGGACCATACTAATGACATAATATATGACGGATGGTTTGTAGATAGCGCGTCACCGGCCGCTGTGGTGGCTTTTCGTACTAACATTATGTTACTAATAAAAGAATGTCCACCACGGTGGCGTTCGGTATTAACATTTTGTTATTAGTAAAACAACGTCCTATTTCTAAGCCTATTTTTGGTAGCACACTTTAGACATTTTAATACGCTTGAAGAAAAAAAATTTTCTCAATATTTCTGTCGCAAAAAACAAACTAAAAATAAAATATTATTTAAAAAAATTATATATTGCATTAACCAGTCTCCTATAATGAAGATAAGCATTTTACACTGAAAGAAAGTAAGTAGTCAATTAAATTGAAAAGAAAAACCATAATAACATGAATTCGTCTTTAACGTAAATCTATTTAAAAAAATACAAATTAAAAATAATCCTAAGTATTATCTGCAATGTCTACTTCTTCAATTTCATCATCATCTGTGATTATTGGTGGTGGTGGACAATTAGTATAAGTATTGTCATTGCATTCCATGCAAGCTCGCGTGCAGTACAGCCCGCTTTTCTGCATCCACAATTCCAGGTGCAGCCAGATTCTCATTTGCAGAATATTATTTTTACTATCTGCTCCGACGCAGGTGACTGATTCATGGAATTGTGCATTAAGAAATTTTGAAACATCCATCCCCGTTCAATTGGTGACAAATAGTTACCTTGCCGCGTTTGAACTTGTAAATAAACTTTTTTTTAGAGATTTAGGGATATTGTATAAAGAAAAAATACATTTTATACCAACTTGATAAATACCATGTGAATCTTGATTTGGTGTCTTGAATAATCAGCAATATCCTCCAAGTTTTCTTTTTCTTCAAATTTTTTAGTAAATTTGATTTTTCCTTTATTGTAAAATGCTGATGTTGTATCACAACCGATGATTGCGTGTAAAAACGGGGATTGGCTGACGAATAGACTGTTTGTGGCCTTTTACCTTGGGGTGGTTTAAAAAAATACATTTCTTTTTCTTCTGGTGTTAAAGCGATTAATATTACCAACATGTCAATATCCTCAGCTACCACAACAACATTGGAGGATAAACAATCGAGTGTTGTAGTATCGATTAATCTATCCGCATTGCTATCTGCTTGTTTAGGGATTATGTGTGAGGTATTAACTTCGAAATAAATGTAGTTTTATTATTTTAATTTGCAAGAAATTTCTCTTGCGCAATCTTCAAGTGTATATCTTCTTCAAAAGCATAATTGACAGAAGAATTTTTTAAAATTCGATGTTTTCTTTCCACTACTTTAGTAGTTTCCATTTTATATCCATCAAATACAACTATTACATTATCACCATAATATGTCTGACATAACTATCAAATATTGATGAAAATTTGTCATTAATTTGCCATTTAACGCGATGTAATAGCATACCACCATCAATAATGTACGTATAAGTATTAATATCATTGATTTCTTTTTCTTTTCATCTTCACCAACGTTTATACCTGACTTAGCGATCTTACAGTACTATGTCGACTACGCCTATTATCTGTCTCTTTCTATACCCAAATTGTTTAAGAATGATTTTTGCTTAAAGTATTCATTGGATGAAATTTTTTGAATGTTATACTTTAATAAATAATGTTATTTTATCAACAATATTGATAATTATAAAAAAATAATAAATTGAATAAATAAACAAAGATCGTTAATTTTTAATCTATAAAGGTTTAAGTATTTTAAATTGCCGACATTTAAAAAAAAAGGGGAAAGGTATATAATGTATGTATTCTAACGTCATATCCCTGGTAAGAGACACTGAATGCATACCAAGACTGGATAAACTATAATTACTCGCAGCAGATTACAATAATTTTACAAAAATTGAGCATATCAACTCAAAATGCTACACTTATATCTACACCTCTACAAGTAGGAATCTACTTGAAATCTGAAAGTTTTAATTTTTTTTCTGTACGCGAAATCTAAACCTTTGCAAATATACGCGAGAATTGCTTTGAGTAGTTCATTAAATGACTCTCTCAGTAATTGACCGTCAAGAATACCAGAACCGATGAAGTGGCAAACTTATATAACATTTTTAACAGTCGGTTGCAAAATACAGCTAACAAAATTTCATTCATATATAAGTAAATCATTATATCCGTTAATAAATACTTTCCACTTTCTTCAAGCCAATTTCAACATTTCTGGTAACTGTGTTTTAATACAAAATATTTGTGCGCTCCCCTATGTCATGTAACATTGTTTAAAAGGGGCCTAGAAATGATGTAACGTAAAAGAAGTCGACAAGATAGTTTAGTCGTTTTTTATAGGTGTTATATAACACACAAATTGATCGTCAGATATTCATCAGAGTTTATAGATTTTAAAAGAGGTCATGTGCAGTTTATGCGGCTATATAAAATGTGTTAGATTATAGTAAAGTTGGCGATTGGTGCGCTCTGGCGCTGTCGAATGCTAATAATCATTTTTTGATAGCATTTTGCCAGATACACTGGAATGGCATAATGTCAATTAGAATATGACAAGTCGAGGCTATACTTTTCGTTGATATGTTGAGGTTTTTATGTAATTTGTATAGGATAGCCATGGCACTTTCTTGAAAATAACGGAAAGAAATAAAAAGGGACACATAATGGTACGGAGGCAACTATTTTAAACCAGTTAAAAATGTTTGATTCTTTTATATTTAGCAAACGCAGTAAGTATAATTTTTATTAAAGAACCACATTTCGATGCCAAAATAAGTTGAATTCCTTTCTGATCAATGGCATGAAATAATAAGATCTTTCGGTACTAAATATCGTACTAAACTACATCGTAGAACAAAAGGTTATTAAAATATTAAATAATAATATCACTTCCCAAATAAAATAGAATTTTTTATTTAAAGTAATATTTTTAATAATATTCTTGTGATGTTTACATACTTGCATAGCATTGACATAATAGTAAAAGGAAATATTAATATAAAGTAGTTACTTCAATCTAATGCAACTGTTGAAGATTTCAATCCCCCCATAGCATTTTAAGGTAAGAATATCTGCTCCAGAACCAACTAATAGTGATACCAAAGATCTCCTGAAGCCGTGGCCCGTATATAGCTCAGGATCAGATAACTTAAGGTATTTACCTATAGAACTTGGTATTTTTGAAAATGTATTAATACCAACTCGTTGGACCGTACATTTTTCTCCTCGACATAAATGGTTATATTGTAGAGTTCTTTTCGACGACAAGCGCCCGCCAAGCCCATTATTAATACAAATTTTCATCATTAAAAACTTTTCATCTGGTGCTTCTAGTAAAAAACGTTCAACATGTGCTCTGTCAAAAACTTTAGATTTCTTAGCCATCTACCCAGTAGTAAATGTAGTAACTGAAAGAAACAAAACAGTCATACTTTTGAACGTGATTGAAGATCCTCATCGCAGTATGAGAGAATTGACAAGAGAAAACGATATAAGCCCTTCTTCAGTATATCGAATCCTACAAAAAACAAATTTCATCCATACCGCGTTCAACTAATGCAGGCACTGATTGATAGGGATTATGAAAACCGAATACAATTTTGTCAATGGGCAAAACAAAAAATAGGACAACAAAGACATTTCTTTACTTTGTTTTGTTTACCCATGAAACAAAGTTTTGTAAAAATGGATAAGTTAATCGTCATAATTTTCATTATTACGATACAACTAATTCTTACATCTCACGGACAGATAGCCAAACAGGATGGTCGTTGAATGTTTGGGGAGGAATTGTTGGGGATTATGTGATAGGACTATATTTTTTTTGATGGACGTTTGACTGATCAAATTTATTTGAAATTTTCAAGACAGCTTGGAAGAATTACTGGAGGACGTCCCCAGGGATATTAAGGAGAGAATCGTACAACAAAATGTTATTAAAATATTAAATAATATCCAGATAAAATAAAATCCTTTATTTAAAGTAACAGTTTTAATAATATTCTTGCGATATCTACATACTCACATAGCATTGACATAATAGTAAAAGAAAATGTTAATATAAAGTAGATACTTCAATCTAATGCAACTGTTGAAGATTTCAATCCCCCATGACGTTTTAAGGTAAGAATATCAGCTCCAGAACCAGCTAATAGTGATGCCAAAGATCTCCTGAAGCTGTGGCCCGTATATAGCTCAGGATCCAACTTAAGGTATTTAGCTATAATACTTGGTATTTTTGATAATGTATTAATACCAACTACGATACAACTAATTCTTACATCTCACGGACAGATAGCCAAACAGGATGGTCGTTGAATGTTTGGGGAGGAATTGTTGGGGATTATGTGATAGGACCACATTTTTTTGATGGACGTGTGACTGGTCAAATTTATTTGAAATTTTTACAAGACAGCTTGGAAGAATTACTGGTGGATGTCCCAAGGGTTATTAGGGAGAGAATGTGATACCTCCATGATGGAGCATCTGTGGACCGCACTACAGCTATTCACGAACATTTAAACGACGCTTTTCCAAATATGGTTGAAAATTATAGACCAGTTACCGTACCGTCGGGTATTCCAAAAATTTTTGAATATGCTTTTTTACATCGCCTTATGAATTTTTGTGAAAATAATAATATTTTGACGAAAAATCAACATGGCTTTCGTTCTAATAAATCCACACATACTGCTATGTATGCCTTCTTTGAGAGGCTCATTGATTATATCGAGGCCGGGGAGTGCCCTGTTGGGATATTCTGCGATCTCAGCAGGGCATTTGGCTGTGTCGATCATGATAAATTATTAATAAAACTTTATGCCTATGGAATTCATTGAGTGGCTGGGGATTGGATAGCCTCTTTTTTGAAAAATAGACAACTGTATGTATCTGTGACATACTCCTCCAATGGAAATACCAGGAGTGTCAGCTCGGGGTACAAGATAAATAATTTGGGAGTCCCCCAGGGCTCAATTTTGGGACCCATTCTATTTTTACTTTATACCAACGAACTTGATACCTTGACAACTGAGGCCGACTTGATAATGTATGCAGATGACCAGTCTCTACTGTTATCAGATAGATTTGATAATTTCTTGGAGCAGAAATGCAACGTTTCTTTAAATAAATTTTATAACTGGTACTGTTTTTATAAGCAATTTTTAAATGCTGATAAGACCCAATACATAAGATTTCACAACCGACAAAAAAATTGCTTAGATCTTGACATTAAAATTAATGACAATATTATCTCAAATAGGAAAAATGTTAAATTCTTGGGATTAACATTAGATGAGTGTCTCAATTGGAAGGCACACTGTGAGCAATTAATATCAAAACTTAATTCGATCTCTTATTTGATAAGAAGCTTAAAAGAAATTCTATTAAAAGACCAACTATTAAATTTGTATCATGCACAAGTAGGGTCTAGACTCAGATATGGCATCGCCTTTTGGGGAAACTCCACCTTATCAGCGGATGTTTTTATTGTACAAAAACGAATTTTAAGAAACATGGCAGGGATTTCTAGTACCTGTTCCTGCAGAGATGCTTTTAAAGACTATAAAGTTTTAACCCTTGTTAGTATTTTAATTTTTGAATTGTGTGTATATGTTTACAGTAATACGGCTAAATTTATTACGAATAAGAAGTTTCATGCTATAGACACGAGACAAAAGGAAGAATTTCATGTTCCTTATTATAAATATAATATATCCTTAAATGCACCCAACTGTCTAGGTCTTAAATTGTTTAATTGTTTATCTGATGATATCAAACAGGCAAAAAATGTAAATAGTTTTAAACTAAAATTAAGACTATATTTATTAAACAATTGTTTTTATACGTTAGAAGAATTTTTTGTAGCATAATTGTGTGCCAAACTGTGACGATTCCTATACATGTATGTACTGTCTGAAAGGAAAATAAAGGTATTATTATTATTATTATAGACTTCTTTTTGTGGGGCTATATTAAGGAATAAGTGTACAAAGCCTCTATAACTAGGAAAGAAAATATGAAAGAAAGAATAAGTTTTTCAGGAAATTGCTGTAGATATTTTAAGAAATGTCGGTAGATCATTCAAAAATCGTTTACAGAAGAGAAAGAGCATAGACGTACTTTGAACAGTTCCAATAAATACTAGTTATTATTTATTTCATTAAATTTGGTTCAAAATAACTTTGAATTTTTAAAATAGTGCCAATTTTTGTATTTATTACCTAATAATAAATAATAAATACACCACAGGTAATGACGACCCCCTTTATCCCGGAAGGCTCTAGAAGAGCCTTGTGTGGGAGGGGGCTACACATTTAGAGACAAGGGACACACACCCAATATCCGTGTATAGTGAAAAAATCCCTCTCACAGTATTTTCCACTGCCACGACCGGGGATCGAACCCGGAACTTTTGGGTGAGAGGCAAGTGCGCTCACCTCTCGACCATCAGTCATACCTAGTACCGTATTTTCTGTTCCTGTTATTTTTGTCAACTTTTTTGTAATATTAAACGATTATTTATAATGAGTAAAATGAGTCTCTCTATTTTTAGGTAGATGTCACTTTTGTTTTATATTCATATTCAAATTTTAATTTATTACGTTTCTACCTAGTATTTAACTTATTAAATAAAAAAATAATAATAAAAACACCACAGAAATTAGACAACCCCCAATTCCAGAAGTCAGGGCTTGTGCGGAAGGGAGTTACACATTGTTACACTTGACTTGCTGTACCCTGTGTTTAAATATTTTAAGTGCGTATTCATTTTTAATAATCCTTAAGAATTTCCATTTTTATTTTTTGACATGTTTGATGAACAATTTTTTATTATATTGACAATGCTTTGGTTAACAATTTTTTATAGAAATGTAAGTATTCACTTACTTTAATTTTTATATCTAGTCTTCGTGTTAGTTTTTTAATCCAATATATTTCACATTTACAACATTTTTAGCTAATCTTTTAAATAATTTTTATTCTTCATATACACCCCTTTTTTCATATACTTAGATAATTTTTGCTAGCCATTTTAATCACAAAAATTTTTGTAATTCTTATTTTTACTCTTAATTTTATTGCTTATAAAATAATATGAAGCAAGTTTAGTTCACGAAACCGGTCGCCATTATAAGATTAAAAGAATTTAGTGTGACAAGTCTTTGTTGTTTTTACTCAGTGTGAACAACTCACTTGGGGTCTACTCTATGGGATTTTTATAAATTTTTAGGATAGAATCAAACGTGATTAATTAAACTGTGAAAACATTCTACTGAGCAACCAAGACGCACCCAGAAAAAACATTAATTGTCGCGATTAATCACACGGACATCGCACCACCGGGTTCGAATCCTGGCTCCGGCACTGGCACTGTCGGAGGAAATGGTTGTATGTCCGCGGTTTTCCAATGTGTAACCCCCTTCCGCACAAGCCCTGGCTTCTGGAATTGGGGGTTGTCTAATTTCTGTGTTGTTTATTTATTTATTTATTGGTACACCCTGTGTATTGAACACTGTTTGTAGTTTTCTTTTTGGGTATTTAAGTTATTTTCTGCTGCCTCAGGTAAGTCGAAAAATCTCCATCGAACATGAACAACTTTACAAAACCTTTACTCTTCTTCCCATTCCGACGCGACGCTTCCACAGGTATCAGCCACAATCAATTAAATTGACGGTACAGTTCGAGTCGCCTTAACGATAATAATTGAAGGATGCTTCGAAAGAGTCTTACGTCAAACAAGCAGACTATGACCCTCATGACAACAAACTTGACGTAGTTGATAAAAAAATTATCTTCACTGACTGCCCAGCCTTTGTGGTTGCGGTTAAGATAAATATTAATTGATCTTCTTATATTATATCAAAGAAAGAAATTTGAGGATCTCGCATATCGGCTATCATTCGGCTGGTTATGAAAATGAAGAAAATCTATTTAGTATCAAGATAAACCAAACAATAACACACGTTTAATATTATAGTTAGATTATTTTTGCCAAAAACTGATTGCCAGAAAAATTGAATTTTCGAAGCTATTTCCCGAACCACTATTCGTTCTGCTCTGCAAATTCTATATTAGACCTCTACGTTTTTGAATTTAGTGTTCATAAGTTATATACTAAATAAAATAAAAGAAAAATAAAACTATAGACAGGGTAATTAAAACATAATATTTTTAGTCGCAAACTCCTCTATAAAATCCTTATTTTACTATAAGGAATGTAACCAGACTGCAACCAACAGCTACTCTCCGGACTATGTGCCCCACCGAGCGCTGAATTACAAGTTACAAGCCTGGCGCGTTAAGTGTAATAATTGCATATTATCATCAAAATGCTAATGCTTCGATTGCAACAAACACCAGCCGAAAGATTGATCCTACTTAAAGGAGCTCTCGTGTCAGTCATCACACACCACTTGCGGGCTGCAGTTTCTAGCTGTTGGCTCTCGTCAGTGCAAGGTAGGCATGTGACCACCGACACGAGAATCACTTGACCATTTAGTACATTTCGGTCTCTTTGGGATAGCCACATGTAAAATAGTCAGCAGGCGCCATCTAGCGGTCCAGTGTCTGTTGCAATCGAAAAATAGATAGCCTGACTGGGCTTAGCATAGTTCAAATGTGCTTTTAGAGGGCGGAATATTAAAACATAATATTTTTAGTCGCAAACTCCTCTATAAAATCCTTATTTTACTATAAGGAATGCAACCAGACTGCAACCAACAGCTACTCTCCGGACTATGTGCCCCGCCGAGCGCTAAATTACAAGTTACAAGCCTGGCGCGTTAAGTGTAATAATTGTTGCAATCGAAGCATTAGCGCTTTCATTGTAATATGCAAACTCTTTTTAATCCACATTGTGCAGCACTGCAACTCATACGTTGTGTTAAATATGAGAACAAGTTATCCAGTCTCTAATCAAAGTATTTCGAGAGTATTAGCGAAAATAGCCTTTAGCGTCGAGGGTGTCCTTTCATTTTCTAGCAGTCGATTTTGACGGGAAAATGATGGGTTTTAAGCGTATTTGCCCTAAACCGGTTCCTCAGTGATTCGATGTTAGAAAAGTATAGTTACCATGTACTCAGAACGTATATGGGATCACCTTGCCTGAACGTATGAATCTATAATTGCAGAATATAATTCATAGTCGTTGCGATTTAAGCATTTTTAAGCTCCGGAGAGCGATCAAAATTGATATTGAACTGAAAATACGTCAATAGACAGGCAAGCAAAAGCCCACCAAAAAATTATAAACATTGAACTTTTTACTAAGTCTTTTTGTGCAATCCTTAGCTAAAAACTAAACATTGGATGGTAGTTGGTACATTATGAGTCGTTCTGTTCCTCACTATGTGTTGTACACGGGCCAGACTATAGTTTGTCAATACATTTTTCTTGAACGTTTTGTAAAAACATAAATTTTTTAAAGATTTAATATATATTTTTGAACTTTATATTGTATTTTTCTTATGTTTGAAAATTCCTTTTCAGGTTTAAATTTAACAAAGTGTTAGTATTTACTGTGTTAGATTTATAGTGTTACGACGTCCAATTGGTACCATCAGTTAAGCAGTTAAGCAAAAACGAACAGTAAGTATAGATTTTGTATTATTCTCCATCTGAAACAATCGATTTGAACCCTTCTTTGTGAACGTTTAATGTCCACTTTGGAAAATATAATAAAAGTCCTGCAGACGTGTAAAAATGGATCGTTCACAGGATCAGAGAATCTTGCTGGCCACTGCTGAGGTCCTCCGCGACCTATCCAACGATTAGGATAAATAACATGTAAACGGTTGCTAACAATTACACTGAAATGAATAGGAGCTCCATCGTGCATGTACCACATTTAATACCTTAACGCAATTGGTACATCTTCCAGAAACATAGGTAACTCTTATTGGAGAAAATTCAGGTAAGATTGTCCATCTTGGCAGTAAAAAAGGGTCTATAAGATTATTACCTATAATTTGATATAATGTTTCTAGACCACTTAGTAGACGGTGAAAATCTTTTGGAGTTAGGTGTCCAAGTATATTAATAAAATCTACTTTATTAATTAGCCGTTGTTTCGATATTTTTTAATATCATCATCAGGGCACTGAAAGATATAAAATCATAAAATAGTGCATATACAACCATTCAATATAACAAACAAACAATATTTTTTTCTTAATATGTTTATTTATGTTTGTTTGTTATATTGAATAGTTGTATACGTACTAGTTTATGATTTTATATCTTTCAGTGCCCTGAGGATGATATTAAAAAATACCGAAACGTCGGCTAATTAATAAAGTAGTTTTATTTAATACACTTGGACTTAACCCCAAAAGATTTTCACTTTTGCTTATAATTTCTACGCATACATTAACGGAAAATTGCTCTTGGAAATGGGTTTCGGTTATGGCATGAGATTTTCGTCCGCCCACACTTGTTATTATGAAAATTTTGAATAGAATTCCTAGAAAAAAATTCTTTGTCTGTGAACATGATTTATGGCTCAAACTTAGTGTAATATTCTGAAGGCACCACTGACAGAAGTTCGCACGCTGTGGAAAATCCCTAGTAGAATATGGTACGGATACAACAAAAAATCAATCAAAACTCGCCAAACAATTTGATAAAACATATTCAGAACTTTAGCGATCTTCCTCGTACTCGTCTCAGGATATTCGCCAAATTCCTGCAACGCAGCTTCCTCAATTTTGGGTGTTCTGACAGTTCGAGGTCTACCTTCCGAAGTACCTTTTTGGAAACTACCAGTTTCACAAAGACGGCGATGAATAGTCGAACAGAATCGGCTATCTGGCAAGGCACGATTTCATACATACTTCCTGAGTTTTGTTGCGTTACCATCTGCGAAACCATATACGTAATGCAGTATCGCCATTTCCGCATTCGTATAATTCACCATATTTACTGAGATATTCGAATAAAAACAAAATAAATCCAATGAAACACTAAAAATCGAAGAAATAATACTATGCGTTGGTTTTGAACACCCAACAACTCACGTTTTGCCAACAAATATTGTTTTGAAAATGATGTTTGTAAAACATCATGTATTCCAGGATAACAGGATGTGTTCAAAAATTATAGGTCAATAATGCTTACTGATGTAATTTTAATTTAATTGTTTTAATCCGGTGTGTCTCGAAAACATTCAAAATGGCGGATTATTTATTTCCTTGACTGACTAATTTTTTTTTTTAAATTGTTTTTTCGGCCATAAATTTTTCTTTGATGCTCAATTGTTTATTTCTTAACGGCATCGATTGCGTCGGAAAAAACTACTGACTAGACTAAACTAGGCTTTTGAACCAAAAATATATCTCAAATACTACCGAGAAAATTGAGCATAACACATTAACTGGGACACCATGCGCATAAAAATCCGCTGCCCAAGGAATCACCACTTCCACCTCCAGATTTTGTATCCAAATCTTATACACACTAAATCCCAATGTAATATTTTACTCACTTTAAAATATGGCGGGGGTGGCGATGGGGGTGGCTAATGCCAAATGAATTTTAGAGTCCCTTGGTTCTCGTATACCCACTAAATCCCAATTTAATTTTTTACTCCCTTTAATAATAGGGTGGGGGTGGAAATGGGGTGGTAGAGGGGGTAGCTAACGCCAAAAAAATTCTTTGAGACGTTTCGTTCTTTTATACACACTAATGATATTTTCATTTTTTTACTCCCTTTCATAATAATGTGGGGGTGATAGTGAGGGGTGGCGGATGCCAAAAAATTTTTCAGACCTTGACTATCCGCACATGCCCTAAATTGCAATTTTATGGACTCTTGCCTGCTTGCTATTTACCCCATTTACACCCGAACACTTCAACGGAATTAGATCAAAATATAATCTAGTTCCAGATCTCGTTATAATATATAAGTGTATCAAATTTCAAGTCAATATCACAAACGGTTCCAGAGTAAACGTGCGCACAAAAAAGTTACAGACCGACAGACAGACATTTTTTGTTCAAAATTAAAATTTCGATGTTTCATGACGTTTTAAGCCTATTTCAACAAAAAAATATTTATTTTTTGCGTTACTATACTTCCACTGGACGTGGAAGTAAAATATAAAGAATATCCAAAAATATAAAAATTATTATTTTCTTTTTGTACCAAGTAACCCATCGCAATTTTTGTAAACAATCGAACAATAGAGGATATGCTATAATTTCGACTATATCTGGGCCCCTAAATCAAAATTAAACTTACCAAATTAAACTTCACCACAAACACGTCATATTTCTGTCTTGCATTTAATATTTTAACACTCAAACTAAATAAAATTTAACTTCCTTAAAAAACACAAGAACTATCTATTTTAGGCTTAAGTTAGCAATAATTATTTTAATCACTATTAGAGACTTCACACATGAAGGACAGATATAAGACTATCATAATAACCGTTCAAGCTTATAATTTTAAGTGAGCTTAAGTAATTGTTATTATTATTAAATATTTTTAGATAAAAAGATCTGGTTCTGTTTAACGATTTTAAATCGCATTTTTGTATATTTGATGTTGGTGTGTTAAAATGAACGTTAGAGGAATTCCCTGTAACTTAAATACCTTAAATAACATCGTAAACTGATCTACAATTTGGGAAAATATAGAGAAATTTGTCTACTTTCACCCAAAGTAATAAATGGAATCAGTTTAAAAGGTGTCCAAAGTGGCGCGAAGCAAATAAGACGCCAATATTCTGGTTCGTAGTGCTTCAAACAATATGAGTGACCCTTCCAGCTCTTGTAATGATTCTAAATTTATTTAATCAATATATTAGTTTAAAATTAACTAGATATTTCCGATTTAAATATATTGGAGCAAAAAGAACATTGTGTTAACTATATGCACAATGCACAAATAAAATTAAAATAAAATGTAATGAGATTAAAGGAAATAATTGGATTACTAATGGCTTAATAAAATCAATAAACAAAAAATCCTGAACATAATAATCTTTTAAATCAGTACCTACTAAATCTAAAAATGTAAAAATAAACTATTACAGTAACTTAATCAGTAATAGAAATAACTATCCCGCAAAAATGTGGTAATGTGTGAAGGATATTCAAGGTCAAAAAAATAAAGTAAATATTACAAGCATAAAAAATTTGCAAGGAGAAATTATTTTAAATAAAAATGTAATTGTACATCATTATAATACATTTTTCAGCGAGATATGTGAAAATTCAGCAAATAAAATTAAATAAAAGAAATATAACTTTCCGAAATCTCGACTAGCCAATTCATTTGTTGTTACAAGATGTAAAAAAATATGATTGCTGATCTAAAATGTAAAAGCCCCTGTGGTCGATAAAGCTGAAGGCCGAAACTTTAAAAGAAATTTCTGACTACATTGTGGATCCCTTTAGAATAGCTATGATAGAGCCAACTTATAAACAAGGGGATAAACAAGAGGTATCGAACTATAGACCTATCTCTTATATTTATCTTAGATAAAATTTATGAGAAATTATTAAAAGTTAGAATATGCTCGTTCTTGAAAAAATATAAAATTATGTCGGACAAACAGTATGGAATCATGGAGGCTAGATCAACGAATGATGCAATAGCCGACTTACCCTCTAAAATGTACAACGCTCAGGACTCTGCTGAGCTTTCTTATGTGTTACCGTTGACCTAACCAAAGCTTTCGATATTGTGGTTATCCTGATTTATTAGTTGCTTTGGAAAATATTGGCTTTCGAGGAACATTTCATAATTTAATAAAAAGCTACCTAGCAAATCGAAAACAGTTCGTTAGTATAAGTAATTATATCAGCAATATAAAGAATGTTAGGTACGGAGTTCCACAAGGCACAGTTTTTGGACCAATCTTAGTTTGTATATATTTTAACGATCTATTTAAATTGCCAATAGATGCTAAAATAATAAGCTATGCCGATGACATGGCTATTTTCTACTTGGGAATCATTGAAAGGTAAGGTTGAGAGAAATCTCAAAACGGTAGTAAATTTCTATAATAGTAAACTGCTTTGTAAGATACATTACTTATCGTTCTTCAGCAATAGCAATGGCCTACCCAAGTAAAATTCAGTTAATATAGAACACGAAGATTCTAGGGTTGTAATAGCTCCTGTAAAAGTATCAAGTATTTGGGTATCCATTAACTGTCATTCAAAATGAGACGTAGGGGGCAAGCGTAGATGCGTATTTACTATCTACATATTTCGATATGCGATGTAAAGCAACGTTAGGCGCGGTTAGTACTTGGATGGGCGACCGTTTTAAAGAAGACCGTGTCCTCGCCTCGCATATCATCCAGCGGCTTGTATATCAGTGTATGCGCGGAAGCTATGCAACCTTAGGCGAGGGTTGTGTAGATGATATACCATCCTTTGGAGGGGATGTAAAACCGTCGGTCCCTTGCCTATTAAATGTTAGGCAAGTAAAAGATCCCTATTCGTCTTAAGGGAAGAGGTTCGGTAAAATTCCTGGTTGGGGATAGCTCGTCTACAGATGTCGGTCATAGGCCTCAGTAGCGGAAATAGACCGACGTTAAATAAACGTTAAAAAAATGAGACGTACATGTTAATAACATAGTAAAAAAATTAAGAAGTTTACTGCCAATATTCAAATATTTTAAACAAATTTGTGATAAGAAACATCTTAAAATAATGTACCATGCATTAGCCGAGTCACATATTACATATGGGATCGTAGGTTGGGGAGGGGTAACAAACTGCTTCTTGAAAAATCTAGAAACAGTAAAAAGGGTGATATACGACAAGAGTTATGATTCTCCATCCAATGACCTACTTAGAAAGTCGCATACTTGATCTCAGACAACTTCTCTGTGAAATAATTTTGATAGAGGTGCATAAAGTGAAAAATAATATGAAAAGAAAAGAACATACCTATAGAATCAAAACAAATAACAATTAATTAATGTGCCAAAAATGTGCAAAACAATTGGTCAAAGAAATACTGGGCCAAAAGTATATAATCGCTACCTGAATATTTATTTATTCAATACATTTGTCCAATAGTACAAAAGAACCAACTACAGGACAAGAAAATGGCAAAAAAATACATGACGACTACATACATATGAGTGACAGACATTATAAAATTAATTACAATTACACATTACATTATTTTATGGGATGCTGCAATCCTTAAGAGAAGTATAAATTGTATTAATCGAGCAGTTGAATGAAATATCACAAGTATTACAAATTAAATTGTAGTTAGACCAAAAAACGAATATAGGAGACAGCATTATATTGGTTCGCGACGGTTGATAATAAAATGTGAGAGGATTGCGACTGGCGGCTCTTGGAACCAAGAAGTTTAACTGGCTTAGAGCAGAAGGACATTCAACCCTGTTGTGTATGAGCAAATACAGGAATTTTACAGCGTAAAATTGCCTTCTAAATTATAGTGAGTCAAAGTTGAACCTATTTAACAGATAAGTCTGGTCTCAGCCTCTGTTTGGATATCTACCATCAGTGTGAAAGCAGAAAAATTTTAAAAATTTCAGACTCGATTAATTTAACTTGATAATCATAGATAGGCCTCCAAATAAGTGAGCAGTACTCAAGTTTAGACCGAACATAGCAATAAAATAGTTTGATTAAGACGCCATTGTCCTGGAAGACTTGACTTAGTCTTAAAATAAACCCTAATGTTTTCATAGACGAGGAAACTGTTAACTCGATATGTTTGGCAAATGATAATTTGTTATTGAAGAATACTCCTAAATCTCTGGTTGAGTCAGTACGGAACAAAGATTGTGTGTCGATATGATAATCGTAATCAATGAGTTCATCTTTTCGTGTGTATTACAACCTTACACTTTGTTATATTTAGAACGAGGGAGGTTAAATGACACCACTGTACTAGTCTATCAAGTTCCTCTTGTAGCATATGACAGTCGTCTATGGAATTTATTGGCGAAAAGATTTTTAGGTCATCTGCGAAAAAAAGCTTTTCGCAGCATAACGTGTTATTGAGATCATTGACAAAAAGAGCGAAAAATAGCGGACCTAATTTGGAATCTTGTGGTACCCCTGATGTTACGGTGTAAATGGTAGAAGTAAAAAAGTAAGTAATATAAGTAAGACGGTTTGTCAGGTACGAAGAGAAGAATTGAACAATAACGGTAAAGCAGCTGTACTGTCGAAATTTGGATAATAACAGGCATTGATCAATGTGATCAAATTACCCTAGCATACCCTAGCTTTTTTCCACGTATCCGGGAAGGTACCTAGCTTAAGAGATAGGTTAAATAATATTCTCAATAGCTGATAGAGTACATAGGCACAATATCGGATAAGGAAACTAGGAATGAGAATTTATACTTAATAGACTCATAGTGCGGCACATGCGTATCTAGTAACGCGTAAAACACGCTGTAGAAGAAATCGCAAGCTGAGTTAATATGGTGAAAAGTAGATAAAAATGACCAATCAGTTTCAAGAAGAGGGAAAGCGGGAAAGTCTGCCTTTCGAAAATTGTAAGAGGTGTGTGTGTGGTCTTACAGGGCTACTAATATGTAATAAATCTGACCTCACATACATTATTTAAAAAAGCAAAAATTAAATAAACCTCCGAATGTGACATAAAATCCATCAGTTAACTGATATAAAAAACAATTAAAACTAGTTGGTTGTACTTAGCTTTGAACACCTACTAGTAGTATTAGATTTCATCTATATTCTTGCTATAATATCCTACGTACTTATTTTCTGCAAGCTACAATTAAATTAGAGGATATTTTTTTGATTGAATTGAATTATGGTTCAATTTAGTTTAAATGATGTACCTGCTAATTACTAAAATCTCCATTTTTTTATCTAACTGTTCTCAAGACATTTGTTCTTTTTTTTACTGTTATTTACCTGTCGAACTATATAGTCTGTATCATCATTATGGAACTTTTATATACACTTTCTTGTTGCTGTGTGTTAATAAGGATTAGCTAATCGCACGAAAAAAGTTCGCCTTCTGTGGGTTATTCTAATGTTTATTTACTATTTTGTTTGTTTACTTAATATCTAGCTATTGGTAAAAATTGCTTAACTACCATTTACATCTACATATTTATGTATTTATCATTAGCAAATACATTTTTATTAAATAAACTTATTTTAGTCTATTCTACATCGCCTCCAGACTCATCGCCCAGTTAAATGTCAAACAAATTCAAGTTATTTCAAGTTTACACTTTTCTCATATTAACATTGAAATAAATTTTTTGACCGAATTTCAGTTTCTGAAAATAAAGATATAAAAACAAATTAGAATAACTAGAAATTTCACCGGTTTCTTGAAGACGGTTAGATTTTCGGAAATATTTTATATAGAAATGAATTGTATCTAAAACTGAAGCCATTTACACAGTCTACAAATTGGCTCTTGTAGAACTCAATATTATTTACCGTCATATTGAGCTTGGGAGTTTTTTTGGTGCACTCTGTATATTTGATATTATAGTCTCCGCATAGTTGCATAACCGGAGAGAAATCAGCATAGAACGATTAAATGAGAAAACTAAATAACATACGATAAAGAGAATGGCGGTTCAACATTTTGAGTTGGTGAGCCTTGGTGATTCCGTACAACTAACAGACAACCACGACAAGTGTCGTATTGCTGTCAGACGTGGCATGCCTCAAAGGGAGGCCAGCTAGAACAATACATAAAATGTGTGTCGAGGAGAAGGAAATATGAAGAGAAATTGGAATTTTTAAAAACGAATATTTAAGGGTTTATATTAAAAAAGTTGCGTATGCTTGCAGCTTAGATATTTTTTATTAATTAACATATCCGTTAATTAAATCCCCTATAAATATATCATAAGTATCAGTAACACCCAAGAAACAATATCGTTTAAAGCAATACCGGGTGTTAGAAAAGTATGGGAACGGTGGAAAATCTCGAACAGTTTGCATCAAATCGAAAAATAAAAAACACATGTCAAAAATTTTTCAAAAAACTATCTACTGATACCAAAATGACCCACCACCCTGTGGGTGGGGCGAGGGGAAACTTTAAAATTTCAAATAGAAACCTCTATTTTTTATAGCGGATTCGGCTTCTATGGCCAAAAATACGTGAATTTTATATCGGACATTTTTTTCGATTTTCACAAGGTGTCGCTGCAATCGCACAAAATTGAAATAAACCTTAAGCGTCCATACGTTTGTAAATATTTACAAACTCTAGCTACTCGTCTTGACAAAAAAACATTCAGCTTAAAAAACAATATCTGTGATATCTTGGTTCTTATGAATGTTTTTTTAAAATGTTCTTAATAACAGTATTTGTTTTGTGAAATTTCTACGAGAACGTTCAGTTCCTTCCAACTTTTGTAGAGGCAGGAGCGCACTTTTGTACGGAAAAAGTTATTTCATTTTTCATTAGTTCTCGCGTTTTTTTCTGCATAATGGCTACTTTAACAGAGGAAGAGAGAGTTTCTCTTTTAATGATGCGAGGGTGGGGCGATAAAGAAAGGTCCTATGATGACAAATAAAAGTCGCCCAAAATCTGGAAGACCAAAATCTGAAACATCGAAAGCTCGACAAATGGAAGTGGCCCAGGCATTTGTTGAAAATCGAATGTTATCAATCAGAAAAGCCAGTCAACAGCTTGATATGAGGACATTTTCAGTACATAAGAATTTGAAACTTTTGAAATTTCATCCCTACAAAATTCACCTTCACCAAGATTTAAATGAAGATGATTTTGATCGGCGACTTGAATTTAGTGAATTAATGATGGAAAGTAGTAACCAAAACCCAACTTTTTGTTATCTCTACTTGTCTTCTCAGATGTAGCAACTTTCGAACTCAGTGGAAAAGTTAATCGCCATAATTTTAGATATTGGAGTGACGAAAACCTCACTGGATGCTTGAAACACACACGCAGTATCCACAAAAATTAAATGTTTGGGCAGGAGTTTTCAGGGATCGAATCATAAGACCGTTTTTCATAGATGGAAATTTATATCGAGAAAAATACCTGGAAATGTTGACAAATCAAATAGTTCCCGCAATACAAGAGATTGCTGGTGATGAGTTCGATAATGTTTGGTTCCAGCAAGATGGGGGCTCCTTCACACTATCGGGATATTGTTAGGGACTATTTGAATGGCACTTTCGAAAATCGATGGATAGGTCGAAGAGGAACTATTGAATGGCCAGCAAGATCTCCCGACCTCGCGCCACTTGACTATTTTGTTTGTCCCCACCCACCATAGGGTGGTGGGTGGGGACCCACCATAGGGTGGTGGGTGGGGAGGTCATTTTGATATCAGTAGATAGTATCTTGAAAAATTTTTGACACATATTTTTTTATTTTTCGATTTGATGCAAACTGTTCGAGATTTTCCACCGTTCCCATACTTTTCTAACACCCAGTATGCAAATACAACACACTCAACTCCATCTTGAAGATTCAGTGTTAGTGGAATGACATAGTACTACCATATCACCTTACCAACACATTGAGGATGTAATCAGGCCAATAACAAATATTTTCTACCTACTGACGATTTTAAATTTCAAAAAGCTAATATTTCTATTTTTCATTTTTACTCACTTACCATTATAGATTATTTTCAGTTATTTAATAAGAATTCTGCGCTGTTTTTAAATTTTAATTAATCAGTTTTACTTTCACAATATTATATTCTCAAAAGCAATCGTCCACTTCATTTTTCAAATGTGAGCTCTGGTAAAATTGCCATTTTATATCTTTGTAATTAAGCATTATTCATTCTGTTAATAAAACACAATCTTAATTACTTCCACGTCCAGTGGAAGTATAGTAACGCAAAAAAAATATTATTTTTTTGTTGAAGTAGGCTTAAAATGTCATGAAACGTCGAGATTTTAAATTTGAGAGAAAAAAATTCTGTCGGTCTGTCTGTAACTTTTTTGTGCGCACGTTTACCCTGGAACCATTTATGATATTGACTTGTAATTTGGTGCACTTGTCTATATTACGAGATCTTGAACTAGATTATATTTTGATTTAATTCTGTTGTGGGGTTCGGGGGTAAATGGAGTAAATAAAGATAAATAGGCAAAGCCAGAAGGTAAGAGTCCATAAAATTGCAATTTATGTCATATATGAAAAGTCAAGGTCTCAAATTTTTTTTTGGCATCAGCCACCCCCCCCATTATCAACCTAAATACTACCCCCACAATATTATGAAAGAGTGTAAAAAAAATAAAATCTGATTTAGTGTATATACAAGAACGAAACGTCTCAACGAGTAAAAAATTAAATTGGGATTTAGTGTGCCTAGGAGAATCAAGGGACTCTAAAACATTTTTGGCATTAGCCAGCCCCTGTACCCCCCATTGCCACCCCCACCCTATTATTAAAGGGAGTAAAAAATTAAATTGAGATTTTTTGTGTATAAGAAAACCAAAGGCCTTAAATTTTTTTTTTTAATTAGCCACCCCCTCTACCACCCCCATTGCCATCCCCGCCCTATTATTAAAGGGAGTAAAATATTACATTGGGATTTAGTGTGAATAAGACTTGGATACAAAATCTTTATGTGGAAGTAGTGATTCCTTGGGCAGCGGTTTTTTAAATTATAATTAAAACTTTGAAATTAAACATTGGGAATGTAAATTAATAGAATTATTATAATAGGTATTACCTAATGTCTTCTAATTTTTTTGTCGTTATGTGACTTAATAGAAAAATTTTATTTCAAATAGATAACATTTTCATTATCAAAATATTACTATTTCCTGAATAATGGGATGTGAGGAAAATATTTATAATTGTTTGACGAGTTTGGTGGGTGTTGGGATCAACGTTCTGTCAAGAAACACAATTTTTAATTTGTCGACGTTTCGTTTATTATTATAAACATCCTCAGGACAATTGAATTTGTATTTTTATGTCATATAAAATATGTAACTTCTAGGACATCACTAGATACCGGTTTTTAAAAACATTCAATGGTTATACTTATCGTTTGTTTATAACATTGAATGTTCTTAAGAACCTGTATCTAGTGATGTCCCAGAAGTTACATATTTTATATGACATTAAAACATAAAGTAAATTGTCCTGAGGACGTTTATAATAATAAATGAAACGTCGGCAAATTAAAAATTACGTTTTTTTACAAAACGTTGATCCCAACACCCACCAAACTCGGCAAATATTTGTAAATTTTGGATCACTAAATTAGGTAATAATAAAATATTTACAATTGTTATATTGAAAAAAAAGTGAAAATCTCGGGGTGCAAATTTAACTGTGCTGGTTTAAATAGAAATAAAGGATTGATTGAAGAATGCGTTTACAGAATTCAAAAATAGTGAGAACTGCAAAAGTTTCTAAAATATTTTTTTTCAAACAGACAGAGACTATTTGAAGGTGGTGCCAATTAATAAATCAGTAAAGAAAATATACTGTACAATTACAATGGGCAATTTAAATAAAATAAATTCATACCTAAATTTATTGACCAGTTGACATATTTTCCAAAAAATCCTCAAAAAAGCACATACAGATATTATAAATTAATCCACATTTAGTCACTTAAAATATCACAGAACACTGTAGGTATGTAAAAAAGCTATAATAAAACACTAGACACACTTAAAATAAATAAAAAATGTCTTTTGTTATTTAACAACCAACAGTCAACAATAAATAAATTTAAATACGTTCACGAAGACTCGAACTCGGTACATTGAAGCAAGGCGGTACAATGAAAGCTCTATCTAGAGTGCGATCGTACAAAAATAAGAGATGGTGGAGTTAAAAAAAATATCATCGTCCTTGCACACACGATCTGTCAGGATAATTTGAAGTAGTACCGCCAAGAAAATCAAGAAAGCACTGGGCTATTGCAGATACAAAACTCGGTTGGTAATGGTAGACTGTCACTGTGTTAGTACCTGTAAGTGGGGACACTAGGTATCTACTTATATGTAGGGCGATTCAAATTTCATAAGTTCGTCCAGTGCACAGGTTGATGTTTCTCCTGCTATTGCAGGAAATATTTTTTTGTGACAGAGTTAAAGTGCATAAAGCTTGTTATTTAACTCTGCAATAAATAAACACAACCATCAACAATATTTTAGAACTACTACTACTATATATTCTTGGTACCAGTAAACAAATTATTTATAGTGATAGTTTTACCTTAATGTGTTCAGGAGGTCAATTTGAGTTCACAGTTTCTTTTTTGCAATTTCGGAGAGGTATATTTTATTGTTTATTTAAAGAAATAATTTTTTTGAACCGTGTTTTCACCGACTTTTTAAATATCTCGAGATGTATGTCAAAAGGGAACCAATAAAAGTGGAAAATGCCCGTTATGACGGTAATAATAGTAATAATATTTATTCAGAAACTAGTACAAAAGTACGTAAGTTTAAGAATTTTTTTCTAAAATAAATATAAATATAAAACGATTTAAGCATTTAAAATACGCAGGTCAACACTACAGAAAAAGCAAAGACAGACAAATAATGGAATAAATTTCTACATATTATAAATAAAAAATAATATATTAACAGGACCTCTCGTTTGTTTGTAAGATAGAACCTCTTGTTTTTTATCCCATTTTTGAATTTCCTGAGTGTTGGGAGACATTGAAAAAAGGTTTTTTTGGTATAAAGTATCGTATCGTGTTTTGGCGGTAAGATTTTTTTTTCTAGTATAATAAATTGTAATTAGGTGTTTAAAAATTTTAGTTTGTTTTTATGAAAAAGTGGTTTTGTCATCCCATTTTTGTGAGCTATATTTCAGTAAAAAGAAATTTGAAATCCATAGCCTACTTTGTCAGATATATTGCAAAAACCTGAAAAATAGGAAAACCACAAACGGTTATAGCTTCCTTATTTGAGGAGATACGAAAAAAGTTAAGGAGATGAAAGTTGACGGCAAAGACAGTAATAATATGTATCAAAAAATTCGATAAACGCAGTAGGCTTTGGCATACGCTCTTGTGCAAAAATGAACAGAACAAGTCTCAAAGTAGGCCATGACACCATTATTTTTGTTTATTTTTTCTCTTTCCAACGATATAAAACATGTCAAAAATTTTACCTAATAACTAGGTGCACGCTATTTTCAGCGTTAGGTGCACTCTAAATCACGAACACCTTGGATGTGACGTCTTTCATGGACTGCGCGGTAGTGCTAATTGATATAGTAAGAAGTATGTAGGTTCCTCATCAGTAGTCCGTGGTTTAGTGGTTAGATTTTGCCCGATTCTCTCACCAGAAATCCCAACAAACTACAGACCTATTGCACTATTATGTACGATGGCCAAACTAGCAGAGAAAATTATTTTGCAATTACTAAACAACTAGATTAAAAACAAAAACACCATCCTTGAACAACAATTTGGCTTCAGAACCGGGCACAATACTACACTCGCGATTTCTAAAATTGTGCAAGATGTCCTCATAGGCTACACAAAGAAACAATGCACCACACTGCTATTGCTGGACATCGAGAAGGCATATGACACAGTGTGGCATAACGGCCTCGTCTACAAGCTTAAGGAGATATGCGGACTACCCCCGTATTTTCTGACCCTAATTAAAAACTTTCTTCATGATAGATACATTATTGTTAAAATAAACAATGCATTTTCAACTAAAAAAAGAGTCCCGCAAGGGGCAATTTTATCCCCTTTATTATACAACCTTTACCTTTCAGATATCCCCACTTATTCTAATACAACCCTACTCCTCTATGCGGATGATGCCATGATCTGTGGGCAGTCGTTTTATGCACGGACTACTGCACAGAAGATCACGTATCATCTCATAAAACTGACTGACTTTTACAATACTTGGAAGATACGTATAAACGAGAACAAGACGGAGACTATCACGCTACACCGTAAATTTACCAACATAAAAACCATCACAAAACTTAAAATAAATGACAACAATGAGTTATTGGGGAACGGAGCACGGTCAAATATCTGGGGGTAACCCTAGACAAGAGGCTGTGTTTCGGACCCCACATCACACAGACCATCAGCAAGACCTACGCGACGCTAAGCAAACTGTACCCTCTTGTAAACCGACGAAGCAAACTTACGACAGACAATAAGATAACCTTTTTATTGTCTTTGCCTTCAACTTTAGCGATTGAAAGGCCTCTCTGCTTGATACATTAAAATTTATTTTAGCCATTATACCTATGGCTTGTTTTTGCAGAACAAAAACGCTATAAGGTGTTTCAGTTGCCTATCATGATAGAGTGGAAAGAAGCATAATATACAGGGTGTTCCTTAATGATTTGCTAATATTTTAGGGTATCATTCCTTAGGTCGTTTTATGAAGAAAAGTTCACGTATCTCCGTATCTCCACAACGGCTTAAATTTTTTTGATTTTTTAAATTCGTTATTTTTTAATATCTCAGAAAGTACTTTAGATACTATTTTCAATTTTGGTTTGTGTTAATAAGATATAATACCACATAGTTTAGATATAAAAGTTATTTTATCGCTGTACCAGTGGCATCCCTACAAACATGTCTAATATTTTTTACCAAAAAAGTGGTACGCTACTGATATTTTACCATGTGGATATTTTTTCTCATTAGCTTGGTAATTTCTACATTAAAACGATCCCTTGCGTTTCTTTCGTCAGACGCATCTAGAGTTAAAAATTTTTTTTGTGTTTAGTGATCCAGTAAATATTTAAATTTAATTTAATTAATTTCATTCCTTCCTTGTAAAAATATATTACATAGTGTACAGCAAATGTTGTGGACAAAAATAAAAGATAAACAAGTATTAATACGGGAGCGTAGAGACAACACTTTGTTTAAATTTATTGGAAATAATGATGAGATCGTGTTTCGTAACAAACTCCTGTATTTTAGACACAAACAACATTATGAATGTAAGTGCAACATTGTTTAATACACAAGAAAATAATTGTGTTTTGTAATTTGCAGTGAGCCTTGAAGATGAAAAAATAAATTTTTCGAAATGTCGTGTTGTTGATTTTCCCACTCGACCTATAATCCCACTAATAATTCAAAAATCAAAATAAATAAGTATTTGCTAAGTAGATCAAATAAAAAAATTGGGTCCTACCTTGGTTTTCATTATATCGTTGTTGAGATGTTAAAGATATTTTTTTTAATAAGAATTCAGCTACTGAGTATGCTCAAAAAAATACGAGACACATACTTGTATACCAGAGGTCTTTCAATATTACGGCACTTTAAAGGATCAATATCTGCCAAGGTTCATATCATGGCCACCTAGACTTAATAAAATAAGATGACTATTAACTGTCATTTTAAAAATAAATGCCATATTGCGATACATGATTGAAAAGAGGATTTAAAGGCGAATCAGACAAGTAAAAAAATATATAGGATACTGTCTAAAATAACAAACTTTGGATCACTTCCGCTTAAACCGGAAGTTGAAGAAAATGTTTGATAGGCTCAAAATAAGGACAATTATATAATATACAACTTCCCCAAAACTCAAAATATTATCTTGTTAAATAACAAAGTTACAGAGTGTTACATGTCTCCTGTATCACCCCGTATAATTATATGAGTTGTACAATAAATATACACTGTGGCCCATTTATTTTGGATCACCTTGTAAAATCTTTATTTAATGCGCAATTTTCACCGTTTTTTTTTAATTGTAGAGCTTGTTGACCTGCATTTGCGCCAGATTCCTACAAAATCCAAGGCCTACTATGTCAGGTTTCAGGAGTAGAATTTTAATAATTCTTATTAGCGATTTTTTTAGAAAAAATCTATACACGCCACTGGACTATCCACCCTTCAAAACGGGCCAGTACTAAATTTTATAGAAATTATATATATTCTATTTATTCTAAAAGTTAAGTTATCCATGAGAAAAAAATTTAAACAGTTAGTTGTCAAAAGTCACAATTTAAAATATTTACATTCTAATGCATGAAATGTTAATAAGATTTATGCTAAAATTATAGTACTATACCTGTATCTTGCTTAACTTCTATTAATTTTATTTTGTGATTTTATTTATCACTTATTTATGCCCTACTTGATTTACTGTCTAATTCTATATTCAATCATTTACTGTTCATAATAGTTACGTTTGAATTTTGTTAGGATTAAACTAAGGTTAAATTGGCTCTGGATAGTTTTATGTAAAGAAAAATTATTTCTTTCATAAATAAATGGATTCATTACTAAGTCTTCTAACTTACACAAGTATCCATATAGGTTTACTCCCCGTTATTTGAATGGTCCCATATTATATATATTATCACTGATAAAGTCGTCTACAGAATAATAGGCTTTTTTTAATAACATGTTTTTTATTTGTTTTTGAAATTTTCCTGCGGATAAAGCTTCAATTTCCTTGGATAATTTATTGCTCAGTACAGCATCTTTATAATACCAGTGCTTTTCATATAGAGAGGTTTTATTAATTTGTTTGTTTGTTTGTTTCTTTATTTATTTATTCATCCATTCATTTATTTATTTACTTATTTAATTATTTATTTATTTATTTATTTGGATACTACCACCCAACAGGTAACCATTTACAGGGTGGGAACATTACAATGAAAAATATGTAAACATTACAATAAACAGGTATTACAATATAAAAACACAAATTACAATAATAGAAAAGTGAAATAAAGTAAAATAAAAAATACATTAAAACAGCAGACTAGTATAGAGAGCGAAACATAAATTATAAATCAAGTTGTTTAATTGAACGAATGCTACAGTTGAATATATCAAGCTGATCATGCAGTAGATATAATAAATTAGTTCACATTTCAAAATTTATAATGTAAAAGAAAGCTTATCGATTTTGGTCAATTATATTAATAATTATAATATCGATTTTCATGAAAGAACATTATGAAGTAGAAGTCCTTAGCTTCCATTGCATTGATTGACAAAAATATTCCTGCGTAAATACCTAAAGTGCAGTAAGTTAGAAGTTAAGTAACAGTGCGCTACTCGCTCAACTGACTGCAACTCAAGTCAAATTTTTCATGCCTTTTTGTGCTATGAAGTTCTCTTAAAATGATTCCGAAACATTCACAACCAGATTTTAAGACTTTCGCAATTGCTTAGACCCCATTTATTGTTTTTTTATGTACATTTATTCAAAGTCGGCTTATTTCCGCTACTGAGGCCCTAACACCGACGCCTGTAGATGAACTACCCCCAACCAGCAATTTTGCCGAACCTCTTCCTTAAGAAGAGTAGGGACCTTTTACTGGCCTAATATTTAATAGACAAGGGACCGACGGCTTTACATCCCCTCCGATGGATGGTATATCTCCTATACAACCCTCGCCTAAGGTTGTATAGCTTCCGCGCATACACTGATTACAAGCCGCTGGAAGATATGTGACGTGAGGACGCGGTCTTCGTTGTGAATACGAACGGGCTCTCTGAGTGGTGAAATAAAAAATCTGGAGTGGTGGGGGTTTAGAGCTGAGACCCTGGAGGGCGTTCGTGCACTTATTTGTGATGTGAGAAGCCTTTGGGTTTGATTTCTGTAGTGATAGTTAGGGTCAAATACTACACCCTGTATATTGTAGTCTGGATCTGTTGAAGCACTTCGGTTTCAATTTTTTATTTAACACTGAATAGTCTTTGAGTTCTGACAGGGTCAACGGCTACACCCTGTATATGGTATTCTTAAAAAACAACATTTATTTTTCTAAAGCGGTACGAACAATTATTTATTTAAGATTTTTTTGAACAGAGTTTAAAAAATAAGGGGTAATTTTTATTTAACAAAATTTTTTTCTTTGTTGGATATAACTATTCAACAGCATAAATTCGGACTGTGGAATTTAGCAAAAATTTTTATTGAAATATCTGATTTGATTAATCTGAAAAAATTCAATTTGGTTTGAGAATGTGTGGGCCGTAAAGGCGAGACAAAATGGGATCACTTAAGACGAAATACAAGCAGGGGCCACTTAAGGCGAGGAGATACTATAACTAAATGGGGCCACTTAAGGCGATTTCTTAAAACTACTCTTTTTAACCAGGTTTCGACCTGGGAAGCTCGTTCTGAACAGCTAGTCACGAAAAGTATGCTAGGACAGGCGGTAAAAAAGCCTAACTAGACGGTGGGTATCTACAACTTAAGTTAAATAGTAACCGGACGGGAAGCACTAGCAAATGAGCTTATTACACTTAAAATCAGATTTAAATAACTTTTTCCACTGAAGTCATTGCCAAAACTGAACATGCCCCCCGGGTATTTATACGTTTGTGTAAATTTCGTTTATCGCGCCCCATCGAGTCTCGCATCCCGTTTTAAACTGTCTGGAAAGGCTGGAAATCGCTCCGTGCGGACGAGGATAAGTCATTGATTGCGACATATTGTGCAACACTGGAAATTTCAGATTTTGAAAATGAAAATTACATAGAAAAATCGGCAATGAAAAGAGGAATTCATTGAAATATGAATGAAATTTGGATCTATTTTTGTATAGAAGTTATTAGCGTTTAATTAGCAAAATCTGACACGACCCCGTAAAGTATTAACGGAGGTCCGATGTTTAAAAGTTCAAATGAAATGATAATGTTCCCGAGAGGTGAGTAGTGTCTGGAAATAAGATATTAAAATGTTCCTAAGGGGTACGAGTCAAGTTGAACCGAGATATTGTATGCTATATTACGAGGAGTGATAAAAAACGGTGAAATTTAAAATAGCAATCGGGTTGCGAGAAACTGATGAAATTAAAATTGAACTTTAAGACGGAACGTGGTTTGACGTATACAGAAGGTAATCAAAAAGTAAGAATAAAATGCGAAGTGGTTGCAAGAAACTTATGAAATGAGCTCGAATGTTAAGTTTTAACGTAGTTACGTATACGAGGGGTGGTCAAGAAGTATTAAAATTTTGAAAATGAAATTGTTTATAGAAAATTTACGGGTTGAAGTAAGACGTTGAAAATTTGGGTTTAGATAGTGGTTTGGGTCAGGTTGATGAATATACGCGGGCTGTATTTTTCAGTGACGTTTTTTCGTAGCGAATCTGTTATGAGTGGACGTGAATGAATGTTTGAAGTTGGATATTAGTGAATTTACGTTATTTCCCAATTATCAAGTGCTTGCGAATTTTTTCAGATTTATTTGAGTTTCACTGTGGTTTTTTTATGTGAATAGTGCCTGGTTGACTTTTTTATGTAGTTTGCCATGGTGCATGGGGTGATATGATTTTTGGAATTTTTTGTTTTTTGTTTAGGACTTGTAGGGGACATACCCTACAACAGTTGGAATGGTCACCCAACCAACTAGTAACTGCGACTGACGTTGCTTTACATCGCATATCGAAGTATGTACATTGTAAAGACGCACCTACGCTCGCCTGCCATTTATTGTTTATACCACCAAAATCGTAGTTGTGCCAGATAAAAAAATTGTGAAAAAAATATTCCGGGGTAAAAAAAGTTATGCAGAACTACAAGCGGGTTATGTGAGCCTATTCTGTCTTATAAACAATCACTAGCATAACTTTTACAATTTTTAACCGACAAAATATACCATAGTAAAATTAATAAACGACTATCTGTAATGATCCGAGCACAGTAGCAGGGTGCAAACTTGATAGAAGATGTCTAATAATTATTAAAATGTTCCCCAAAGATTGTATAAATTTCGGATTTTTTTGAAAAGTTAATAATAATTTGCGTTTTTTGTTAATTTAACAATTTTCCGAGGGGCGAAAAAGGATGCAAAAACCAAATTTGTTATTTTTTTACCTACTCCAATGTTATCTCAAAATTTAAATTTTTTCCAATTTTTCATATTTTTCTTACTCTAGTGATTGGCCATATATCATTCTCCCTTTTTTAGGAATGATGCCCTCATCGTATCTAAAATATGTATTTTTATGACAAATGTCGATGTTTGGAATAAAAATTGAGATATGAAGAAGTTGTCAATGAACCCGAACCCGAAATTCATATGTGGTGGGATATTTTATATAACATTTTAATTTTTATTTTTATGTTAGTTGGCATTTTTTCTTTTAGTTTAAAAAGCGTTATTGCCAACACTAATCGCTTATTAAAACATTATTGAATGAAAATTTACTGCGGTTTGTGTGAGTCACTGATAAGGCATATGGAAATTTCCTGCAACGGTCTTGTAGTAAACAGGATGATCAATTGCTGTGGCTTTTCTAATGAAGTTACAAAACTGTCTAAGTATTTGCGGTATATGGTTTCAAAGTCTTGTTTTAGAAGGAGCCTATGCACGATATAATAGGAAAATACTGTTATTCCTACAAATTTTCAAGAAATTATAATGATTCTTAACTTTGGCTTTGAAAATTATGCATTTTATTCATTATTTATATTCCACCGAACACTGTTTCCTGGGTTTATAAGGTTATTTTTTTAGTTTTTAATGACAATCGACTGTTAACAGTCGTTAGAGATATCATTTTCGTTCAAATTGTAGATGACATATTTCTAGGCTGCTACAGAATTTGCACCACCTACCATTGTATGTATAAATATAGATATATCTTCAGGCATTACGTATTAATATATCTCACAGAAATGAGGAAGTAAGGAACATGCTTTTAGTTAATCGTGAATTGATGTTTTTCAAAAGCTGATTATATCACAGAATGTATAATTTATTAAATCAAACGGCGGCGGCGGATTGGTCGTTTCTAACTAATTATGGATAATTTAACTTGGCTGTAGTATATTTTTCCGGTGTTACTAATAATGTATTTACTATGAAATGTGCTCCTATTATTTATTTATCCCAAAGTTCACGTACGAAGTGTGATAGGTACAACGAGAAATGGCAGGTTCCTTATGTAAAAACAATTCAATTCGGTCAAACTTACATTAGTTCAAAAGTTAATATTAACCAAGGAACAGGGTGTTAGGTTTTATGTTTTTACTAACTTTTAAATAAATTTAAACAATTTATCAAAATTTGGTAATCGGGGGTTTCTTGAGGTATGGATTTAAATCAACTGATAATTTTGCTATTATTTCTATAGGACGTTAAGTTTTTTTTGAGTGTTTTTATCAGACCATACCTTTTTATGCATTAGTGCCTTTCTGTTCAACAAAAATAACTGTTTTTCTTCCTTCTTTATGAAGAAAATATATACCAATGAACCATTTGAATTATAATTTAGGAATATACAATTTTTTACAATAAACTTTGATTAAAACAATAAAAGTATAAGATGCTTTCAATCATCTGGGGTCTTGATTTATGTGTCTGTCTAGTGCTTCCAAAAACTTCCAAAAATTGAAATCTATTTGAGTTGCCTTCAAAGAAGAACGGACCAATAATTTTATTATGGAGTATCCCGCACTATACATTTATTTTTAATGAATTTTGTGTTACAATCGATAACCCATTCTGGGTCCTCTACTGACCAGTAACGAGAACTTTGGTGCTGAAAGTGGCTTCGTCAGTGTACAAATTTTTTTCGATGAAATTAGTATTATTGAGTCCATAAACGAAATTCCGAAAATCTTCTATCTTCATCTCCGGGCTCTAAAGTATTCAAAAACCTTGGTTTGTATAATTTTACATGGTTCTTTACAAGATATCCTCTAACAGTTTTTCTTGGAATATTCAAATCTAGACTGGCACCTCTTAAATTGGAACGAAAATATTCCAAATTTTAATCCTGACTTCTAGCTAAAGAATATACGTGACTTCTGCTTCTCATAATATGCTTTGATATGGAACCTGTGCCATTGAAAACTTTTTATTATATTGTATACGGTGGTATTACCGACTTTTGGTCCATTGAGATATCTAATATTAGATTATTTAGCTGCTTCTCTTACTGAACGAGCATTATCGCCAATCAGATGAATTATTTCAATTTTAAAACATAATATATTTTAGTCGCATTTAGTCCTCTATAAAATCATTATTTTACTATAAGGAACGTAACCAGACTGCAACCAACAGCTACTCTCCGGGCTATGTGCCCCGCCGAGCGTTGAATTACAAGTTACAAGCCTGGCGCGTTAAGTGTAATAATTGTATATTACCATCAAAACGCTAATGCCTCGATTGCAAAACAAACACCAGCCGAAAGACTGATCCTACTTAAAGGAGCTCTCGTTCACATACCCCGGAGAGTAGCTGTTGGTTGCAGTCTGGTTACGTCCCTTATAGTAAAATAAGGATTTTATAGAGGAGTTTGCGACTAAAAATATTGTGTCTTAATATTCCGCTCTATAAAAGCACATTTGAACTATGCTAAGCCTAGTCAGGCTATTTATTTTTCGATTGCAACAGATACTGGACCGCTAGATGGCGCCTGCTGACTATTTTACATTTCGCTATCCCAAAGATACCGAAATGTACTGAATAATCAAGTGATCCTCGTGTCGGTCGTCACATGCCTACCTTGCACTGACAAGAGCCAACAGCTCGAAACTACGGTCTGCAAGTGGTGTGTGACGACTGGCACGAGAGCTCCTTTAAGTAGGATCAGTCTTTCGGCTGATGTTTGTTGCAATCGAAGCATTAGCGTTTTGATGGTAATATGCAATTATTACACTTAACGCGCCAGGCTTGTAACTTGTAATTCAGCGCTCGGCGGGCACATAGCCCGGAGAGTAGCTGTTGGTTGCAGTCTGGTTACGTTCCTTATAGTAAAATAAGGCTTTTATAGAGGAGTTTGCGACTAAAAATATTATGTTTTAATATTCCGCCCTCTAAAAGCACATTTGAACTATTTCAATTTTGTTCCACTTATTTTTACAAATATTTAGCACACAAAACTTATTTACACTGTAAATTACAGATAGCGATATTGTTTGATTGTATCAACAATTGCCTTATAGGCAGCAAAGGAAATAGTAACTACGTTTGCAAGTCTAGAAAAACAAGTCCGCAGCTGTACTTGTAATAGCTTAATGGGGTGTAATGGGGTAGTGAAGCGCAAGTTATAGCCTCTCCTACTCAATTGTTAACCTCACCTTCGCGATGAGTTCAATTTGAACTTGGTGCACCCTGTTTTCACTAACGAGGCTCTAACGACCGAGTAAGGGCGGAATAACCCTTACCTATTGCCGTGGGCACATCCACCTTCTCACGAAGAGTGCGGTAAAAATAACCCACCGCGCACAAAGGTTGCTTTTGGAATCGTTTGGTTACCCCATCGTCGCAGTCTCCTTCTGTGCCATGGGACCACACCACTCGCCTTCCGCAACCGAGCTGGTCAGTTGCATACCTGCTCCAGCTAAAACTTCAAATGCAGCTTCGTTTTCAGTCGATTAAGGCTTTAAAAAAATGATGGAGCGTTCAAGTGGGATAAAATCATCCGGAGGTAAAATACCCTCCCGATCGGATCTCCGGGGGAGGGTGCCCACAGGGACACCTCATCGAATGTCGAAAAAACACCGACAAGTTAAATCCAAGAAAACTAATTCTTTCATCTACGGCGCTTGGAATGTTCGTACTTTGAACGACAGCACTCGCACCGATCGGCCTGAAAGAAGAACTGCTCTAATAGATAGAGAACTTCACTGACTCAATGTTGACGTTGCAGCTCTCAGCGAAACTCGATTTTTGGAGGAAGGCTCTCTCACAGAAAAGTACTACACCTTCTATTGGAAAGGTCTTCCCACCAATTCAAGAAGACAACATGGAGTAGGATTTGCCGTTCGGAATCAACTTGTATCCAACTTAACACAAGTACCACAAGGCCTATCCGAGCGTCTAATGCTGCTACGCTATGAGCTATCAGATGGCAACGCGGTAAATCTAATAAGCGCCTACGCTCCCACTCTGGATGCAAGTCACGAAACCAAGGAAAGCTTCTATCAACAGCTGGAAGAAACCCTCTGTAGAATACCTAAAACGGAACGACTCGTTATTCTTGGCGATTTTAACGCTAGAGTAGGGAGAGATGCAGACACCTGGCCAGGCATCATAGGCAAGAACGGTTTGGGCAACATGAACGCTAACGGTCAACTACTCCTAACTAAATGCGCTGAACATGATCTAGTTATAACAAACACCATTTTCCGACAAAAGGATAAATTTAAAGGCACCTGGCGTCACCCCAGATCAGGTCACTGGCATCTACTGGAGTATGTTCTCGTACGTAGGAAGCATCTCAAGGACGTCCAAATTACAAAGGCGCGCATTGATAGTGAATGTTGGACCGATCATCGTCCTGTTGTCTCTAAAATGAAAATTGTTATGAGACCCAAACACCGAAGAACTCAAGTAAAACGTAGACTCCGTCTCTGTATTAGTAAATTGCGTGACCAACAAACCGTCGAACAGCTAAAGCAAAAAGTTCAAGAGAATTTGAGTGCACTAGAAGAAACCAATTCTGTAGATGTCGCTGCTACCTGGACACAAATTAAAGACAGTTTAAAAAGTGCGAGTGAGGAAATTCTTGGCACTGCAGCAAGTAAAAAACAGGAGGACTGGTTCAATGATAATGAAGCTCTTATACAAGAACTTCTTGACCGCAAACATACTGCCTTCCAAAACGCTATCAATCACCCCAATGACCCATCAAAAGCAGAAGCTTTTACCCAATCTAAGTATGAAACGCAACGCGAAATCAGAAGAATAAAGAACGAGTGGTGGGCAAGCAAGGCCAGAGAAATTCAAAGGTACGCCGATTCACACGACTACAGGAGTTTCTTTCAAGGAGTAAAAGCAGTGTACGGCCCCAGTCGGAAAAATATGTGCCCTATTAAAGATTTAAATGGAAATCTCCTCAAAGAAGACCAGGAAATAAGAGCCCGATGGAAAGAACACTACTCTAACATTCTTAACCAGCAAAGTCAAGCCGATCACGATATTATAAATCTTATCCCTCAATATGACACCTTCGAAGACTTAGATAAACCACTAACAACGGAAGAGATCTTAACCGCCATTGGGCAGCTAAAAAACAACAAATCTCAGCTCATACCCTACCTCAAAAAACTGTTTGATGTCATGTGGGAAAGTGGTCAAGCTCCGGAGGAGTTTCGTGATACACTTTTAATCAACCTCTTCAAAAACAAAGGGAGCGCTGCGGACTGTGGAAATTACAGGGGTATAGCTCTCCTGGCTGTTGGAGGGAAGATACTCACTAAAGCGATGGCAAATAGGCTAACACCTGTTATGGAAAAGTTACTTCCTGAAACACAGAGTGGCTTTAGACCAAACCGAAGCACATCGGATTTAATCTTCACACTTAAACAGCTTCAAGAAAAAGCACTCGAACATCAAGGAGAAATTCACATGGTCTTCATTGATTTAACCAAGGCGTTTGACTCGGTGGACAGGGAAGTGCTCTGGAAAATTATGTTCCGCTTAGGTATCCCTAGAAAATTTGTGGAAGTATGTCGCAGTCTACATACAAACAACAACGCCCAGGTTATGTATAATAATGAGGCAACCGAACCTTTCCAAACCCTCACTGGAGTTAGGCAGGGATGTGTCCTGGCACCCCTACCCTTTAATTTGTTTACCACTGCTCTAACAATTATTGTTGACAACAAACTGACAGTCAGAGGAATAGGTCTCAGATACCGTTTTGATGGCGGCCTCTTTAACATAGGGCGCTTTAGAGCTTTCACGAAGACACGCACACGATTCATTTGTGATCTCCAGTATGCGGATGACTGTGCACTTTTAGCCTCTACGCCGGAAGAGCTTCAAGAACTTTTAGATGTGTATGCCCAGAGCTATGATTCCTTGGGACTTAAAATCAACATTGGAAAGACTAAGATTATGTCAACTCCTCATCAAGTGAACCAAATAGACATTACACTTAACGGAAATTCTCTTGAAGTGGTGGATCAGTTCAATTACTTAGGCAACGTTGTTAATGACAAAGCAAACATGGACAGCGAGATTCGCAATAGAATTAACGCTGCATCTAGAGCACTCTGGGGACTTAGAGAGAGAGTATTTGACAACCACGACCTTGCTTTGTCAACGAAAATGGCTGTCTACAGAGCAGTTGTCATTCCAACACTGCTATATGGATGTGAAAGCTGGGTCACTTACCGTCGTCATGTGAAAGAATTAGAACGTTTTCAGCAAAGACACCTCAGAAGTATGATGAAAATCCGTTGGTTCCATCACATATCAAACGTGGAAGTGCTCAGGAGAGCGGGCAGCCTTCCAATTGAGGTGCTTATTTCAAGAGTACGCCTAAGATGGGCAGGTCACGTTCATCGTATGCATGATAACCGCCTTCCTAAATGCACACTTTATGGTGAATTGCTAAGCGGTAGAAGAAGGCGTGGCGGTCAACGAAAGAGGTTCAAAGACGGTCTCCATGAAAATCTAAAATCCTGCGGTATTGCAGACGAGCAATGGGAACAACTTGCAGCGGACAGAACCGAATGGCGAGGGGTTGTGGCCAGCTATCAAGGAAATGTTGCTGCAAGAAGGCCGAATCCAAGACCTAACCAGGTCTATGTCTGTCCTGACTGCGGTCGACATGTGCTCTCCCGAATTGGCCTCTATAGCCATAGTCGTGTGCACCGTAGATGAATGGGAATTACAATAGACTACACCTTTTACTTGTTTTTATTGTACACAATTTATCGACTGTATCATTTTTATACTCGGACTCGAGTAACGGCTAATAAATAAAATAATAGCTTATGTGACAAAATTGTTATTATTATGTTCACCCCTCTTTTACCAATCTTCTTTGTAAGAGTGTTTATAATAATTTGGTCGTATTAACTAGCAAAATTTTATGTGGTGACACATCACCCAGAGCCAACTCTGGATTTGACAAAATCTATCGCTGCAATTCGCTCTCTAATTATCACACATGTATTATACTTACAAGTAGACTTTTGTTCTTTAAATAATTTAAGGAGCCACTTTCTATATTTTCGTCATATACTTGAGAAACATCCTGTGTATCGCATATATTTTACACTTCCTTAATAATAAGTTTCCTTAAACATCAAAAAAGATGAATTGAAAGTATAAATCGAATCTCTTTAAATCGCAAGGTGTGTAAACTATAACTGTTGGTTTCGAAAGAACCATAAAATGCAATTATTGCAAGATATTTTTTACTTTGCCAGCAAATTGTACCTACTATACCCTATGTTAGGAAAGTCTTGATTGCATGTTCAGTAACCGAAGTATTTGTGTATTTTTAATTATTTAGCGTAAGTTCATTAATATCTTGATTACATTGAATTTAATAATTATAATGTAATTGTTTACGGTTCGGATTCTATCTATTGGTTACATAAAGCATTAAACACATTTGCTAAATGTGACTGAGGGTTTCTGTCATTTATTTTATTAGTATGTGTAGCTAATGTAACAATTGGTCAATTTCAAATGCATAATTTACACGGCCGCGAGACATTAAGGCTGTAATTTCGTAATAAAGGAAACTCACTTAAATTTTTATATCATCAAAAAGTTATACATGGCATTGACTAAAACAATAAAAATAATATTAAGCTCTCAGATTACACCTATACTTTCCTTAAATTGAGAAGGTATTTCGTCGATTTCAAATGTTTTATTTATTATACAGGCTGTCCATTTTATCAGGGCCCTCGAGAATATCTCGCTTAATATCGGTCGTACAAAAAAAATTGTGCCGATTTATACAACCTACAAAATGGTTTAAAGATATTTGAAATCCATGGCCTACTTTAAGAGTTATGGCGGAAAATATCGAAAATGCGGAAAACGTCTAGGCCAAATATCTCCGTTATTTAAAGAGATACGAGAAAAATTCTAAGGCGAAAATTTTTTGCAAAACAGAGTGTTTCAACGACGCTTTATTTAATTTTTTTCAAATCCGCTGTATTTTGAGATTTACTCTTCAGGCTATTAAAAAAATTATTTTTAAACGGGCGGGAAATGGCGCTATTAAATGGAGTATTTTGTTCCCTTTTCAACGATATATCGCATGCTATATTCATTGGTACTACGTTAGTAATTATAAAAACATTTTTATAATACCAATACATTTTTAACGAGCATTATACTTGCCGTGGAGAAGTATGATTAAATAAAACGATAAAATAATTCAATAAGTTCAAATCTTTGCTATAATAAAGTATTAACAAAATTAAGAAGAATAAAGTAAATTCAGGTAACAAAGACAAATTAATAATAAAAAGAATATAGCACACAGAACATTAATATTTATCCAATCCTAAAAATAATTTTTAAGATATCATATCAAGTGTTCAAAGTGTCCACCGCGATTTCTTATGCACAATCGAGTGCGGCGAGGCATTGCATTTAAAACATTACTCAGCATTTCGGGGGTAACTGTAATACATGCTTGTTGAATTCGAGCTTTTAGGTCCTCTACATTTTGCGGTGTCGTCGAAAACAGCTTATCTTTAATATACCCCCCATAGAAAAAATCCATTGGGGTTATATCTGGAGAACGAGGGGGCCACCGAATAAATCCATTGGTACCTATCCAATGTTGAGGCAAAATTTCGTCTAAATAATCTAGGCAAATTTCGGAATTGTGGGGAGGAGCTCCATCTTGTTGAAGATATTGAAAGTTGTGTCGATTCTCTAAAAGTAGGTCATCTAAATTCATTAAATTCATTTCTCTAAAAGTTTAGGTACCTTTGACCACTGAGGTGACCATCATAACCACACATTTATTGAAAAACGATTTTGAAAGCCAGTCGGTCTATGCCAGTGTGTATTTACAGAAGTCCATTTATAATGAATATTGCGATTAAAAAATCCATTATTGGAAAAATTTACCTCGTCGGACCAAAGTATTTTACTACATATTAATGGATCGGCACGCTTCTTTTCCAACAGCAACCTACAAAAAGTCGTCCTCCTTGGCTTGTCCCCCGCTTGTAAATTGTGAACTTTTTTGGCTTTATAACACTGGTAACCATTTTTCTTTAAAATTTTTCTAGCACTTATTTTATTTATATGACAAGCAATTTGAATTTCTCTTAATGATGTTTCCAAATTTTCTGTATTTTTATTTCTTACATAATTAATAACTCGGTTTACCTTATTTACATTATTAGTAACACTGTTCAATCTTGTCTTCTTTAAAAATGAACCATTATTTTTCAGTTTCGTAGCTAATTTTCTGAACAGTTTTATTCGGCTGTAGTGCTTGTGGAAATCTGTTTCTATATTCTACTTGAGCTAATCCAGAGTTAAAATTGCATTGGCAATATGTAACGAACATATGATAACGATCAATGTGAGTGAAAATCATTTTCTGAAAATTCTAAATTCTTAAACGAGTATGATAGTGAGAGTTTAAGTATTAACTGAGATGATCTGTCAAAAAATTAAATTGTCAAGTTTGTTCATACCCAACTATTTTAATATAATTGAAATAATAGTGAAATCATGAAATACAAACAAATAGATATTATACTTAAATTAATTGGTAAAGACATTTTAACTTTCTGAGCGAGGAGTGACGCTTTTATGGAGGACCTCTATACATTGGCATAACTGGAAATACTCTTTCCATAATTGCTCCATGTTGCTTTCCTGATTATTATTTTGTTTCTGTTACCTGAATTTACTTTATTCTTCTTAATTGTGTTAATGTTTTATTATGGCAAAGATTTGAACAAATTATTGAATTATTTCATCGTTTTATTTAATCATACTTCTCCACGGCAAGTATAATGCTTGTTAAAAAAAAATTATCGGTTTAAATAAAAATGTTTTTATAATTACTGACGTAGTACCAATGAGTAAATATGGTACGTGATACATCGTTGAAAAGGGAGGAAAATACTCTATTTAATGGCGCCATTTCCCGCCCGTTTCAAAATAATTTTTTTAACAGCCTGAAGAGTAAATCTCAAAATACAGCGGTTTTGAAAAAAATTAGATAAAGCCTCGTTAAAACACTGTTTTGCAAAAAAATTTAGCCTTAGAATTTTTCTCGTATCTCTTTAAATAACGGAGATATTTGGCCTAGACGATTTCCGCATTTTCCATATTTTCCGCCATAACTCTTAAAGTAGGCGATGGATTTCAAATGTCTTTAAACCATTTTGTAGGTTATATAAATCGGCACAATTTTCGTAAAAATATATTTTTTTTCTACGACCGATATTAAGTGAGATATTCTCGAGTACCCTGATAAAATGGACAGCCTGTATACATTAGTGGAACAATTATTTTTTGAATATTTTGTAAGGATAGTATTTATTGCATCATTGCCACGTGCGCTGTTTTTTTAGGTTATTCATTGAATTGAATTGAAGTGGTTGCAGATAAAAAATGTGATAATTTTTAAATTTTGTTTCTCTGAAATGTTCAGGTTTCTCTTTATTTAAGACGTTTTTTTCATCTATATTTATAAAGTTCGTACTAAAATATTCGATCATTTTTCCGTGTCGTATATGTATTTTGTCCATCTCCCATTATAATTTTCCTTATTTCATTCTAGTTTATTACTATCACTATCATTATTTGTTACTGAGCTAACTTTGCTCAGTTCAAAACATCAGCACACTTACCCTTGAATGCTCACTGTTTTCAAGATACATGTTGTTTTATGAATTTTGACTGAAACTAAAATTCACCATATTTTTGGAATGGCTGGACGTATTTGGATAAGAGTTGGTACACATATAGTACACTCCTAGTCAAATCAATAGCATAATTTAGTTAGGAAAAATTCCAGGAGAGGACTCAATTTTTATTATTTAACATTTAGGGCCAATTACATCACTCTGTATATCAGTTTTTTCTAAATGGCGGATAATTATTGAAATATCTATTAGTCACAGTAAATTAGCAATTGCAATTGCAAATAGGAGAAATAATTTATAAAAAAAATTAAAAATTTGGGTGCAGACTCTTAATAGACATCCAAATACATAGGTAGGTAGCAAAATAGTTCCCACCCCTCAGGAGGGTGCTTCATCTCTATTTGATTCAGAAACCACCTCTAGTGTGACCTCTCGCTAGTTTTTTAAATGCATGCCGCCAAAGCACAAAAATATCGCAAAAATTGGATTCAACATATAATGTATGTATATTTTCTATATTGTCATATTTCTATGCACAAGAAGTACATTTAAGTTCATTTAGTTGTTTTCTTATTTCATAAGTATTTTAAGTTATATTAATTTTTGTAAATTATCCTTTAAATGTCTCTGTTTTATTTTCCATGATAACAAATAATAATATTTACGCAAAAGTAATAGGTACATTAAGAAACCATTGTAAAGGTTTTGTCACAGTATATCGTCAATAAATATTTATCGCTCTCTGATCGGCAAGAGCGCGCGAGTCCTGCTGACATACATATTGCACACACTCGATGCTGAAATTTATACTGCACTTTTCTGGTACGCACTGTTTGAACAATTTCTATAGTATTTGTTAATAAAAATTTACAAAATAACCTGTCAGCATCTGAATATCGAAAGAATAGGCGTTCAATTGATTTTAAAATAATTCGGAAATATTAAAGAATAAGCCCGTAAATGCGGTATAAAGACAAAATTAATAAATTTTCAGTAATCAAAAAAATTTCGGATTTTTTTTTGTAACAGCGAACAAAATGGCGTCCTCTATATTTAGAGGCGCAAGATCATTTCAGACAATTTTTATTAAAACTATATCTTAGAGTGGTGGGTGTGACTTTTTAGGAGCGTCTTTCGAGAGGCTAGCTTCCCGACTATTAATTTACACCATTATTTTTAGGCCGGCTATCACATACGCGGCACCGGTGTGGTGCAGCACGTCGGCGATGGCAATAAGAAAATTAAAAGTATTGGAACATAAATTTATGCACCTCCTATAAAATTCTGACAGATACAACTCCCTCAGGGTCCTTTACATACATTGCCGTGACATTCTCCCAATAGCGGACTACATCGAAGATATTTCACAGAAGTTTTATATTTTCAAACTGGATGATAGTCTGCTAACCCGCAATATTACACGAATTAGACAGTATAATGCCCCATTCAGAATTAAACACACCCTACCGTACCAGGCGCTGCTCATTTTCCGTCAACCATTATAGCCAACCTTTCACCTACTATAATTCTCTTTTGGTCTACAATCTGTCTCTAAAAACCTCGCTTTTCTTTAAACCTTTCCTGCCCTCCCTTTTCGTTTCTATTTGTTTCGTTTTGTTGTTTTTGTCTATTCTAGATTGTTTTCTAACCAATCATCTTCACCAAAATTATAATTTCTTTGGATCTTAACGTCAAAAAATCAAATGTTCGGTGGGATGCCTCGCTGCGGTAGTTGTCTTGAACGGGTTTTTTCGTTTACTTTTTTCCAGTGTTAGCTCCACTTACTTTTAATAGTTCAAGTTTTTATTGTTTTAAAACCCTTTTGGATTTTTTTTTTTGGCATTAAGGCCGAAGCCATTCAGCCAGCCACGTACTTATTTCAATTATTGCAAGTACTAGAACACAAAAAAGAAAAACCTACTCCAACCTACCCACATACCAGAAAAAAAAACAACATGATGTAATAATCAGCTAAACAAAGGATATAACAAGGGTCACAAATTTCTCGTCCAGGGGCCCTTCAGGACATTTTCTTTAGCACACACAAAACTAGACCACGGATAGAAGGGTATAATAACACACAGGCATAAAACAAAGGAAACAAAGCTAGCCTATAACTTAATTTTCGTCTCTTGCAAGAACGCAATTAGGTGATTAAATATATCCTTCCTGTTTAAGGATAAAAGATGAAGTAAATTGAATGGTGTCGAAACGTTGCTCTCTTTTATTATATTATTATACAGATTATCAGTGGCTACTACGTAATTTTTATATCCAAAAAATATGTGATCAAGATCACCAGGGACATTGCAGTATTCACAGATATCTGAGTTAACAATTTTAATTTTAGATATTTTAAATTAGATTACTGCTTTTAATTTGCCGCTTTGGCAGAAGGAATTACAGTTTTTATTTATACAACTTGTTTAATATGCACTGTGTTCCTTGCTTTTTAAGCTGAACTGGACCTATTTCGTCCAGCTTCTCAATGTTTGATTGACTCCGGTCCAGGTCTCGGGCAGTATTGTTTTATTCTTTGAATTATTAATAAAGTTGTTTTTGATTTTGAATTGAATTAGCAATAGAACACATCCGAGTTGAAATCCTGTTGGTTTCTTCCATTTTTTAAATTTTGTTATATAGAAAGTTAAAAAAATTTCCTTCCAAAAATTTTAATAATAATAATTTTTATTTACCAAAGAAATATAAATACATATATGTGTAAATAAAGTAATACTTATATAAGTATTACAAATGCAAAATGGGCATAATTATTATACGTGATATTAGGTAAACAAAACAAAATAGAACACCACTGTAGGCTAGGTCTGTCCTTGGGTATACTAAAAAGTTGTACGGAAAGTAGAGTTAGATATTAAGAGTGTCCAAAATTTTTACGATTTTGAATTATAGATCTGTATATACATATACACATACATAAATACGGGTGGATGCTCTCGTATTTATACATGAATATACACATACATCCATCAATATACACATATAATAAGAGAGACAGTTGTTTTAATTAATTAAAGTGTGACACCTATGTCATTGATAACCATTTGAGCTATATATAATATTTAAAAACGAAACAGTGCCGGAGTGAGATATAAAAAAATGAGGAAAAACTAAAATGAAACTAAAATATGCTGCAACTTTAAATGTCTGAAAATAGAGGAATTTTGCTAAGGCGAAAAGGACTCTCTAACCTAACCTAACGATTTACATGCCATTTAGTGCATGTTCAAATTTTGAGATTGATTATGTCATGTATCAGGCATCTGGGCGTAGAGAATACAAATTGTTGAAGGCGTTTGTTAAATTCATTTATATTGACAGAAATTTGTAAGTCCAGAGACAAGTGGTTATATAATCTAGGGCCCAGGTACATGTAAGATCTCTGACCCAGCGTTTTGTTCATCAGAGGAGTTAGATATGCATTTTCTTTACTATGCGTATTATACATATGTTTGTTTTTTTTTCAGATCAGCTTTAGTTTTTTTGCCTGAGGACGCAGTGATAGAATAAAAGTTGATGTGGGTCCATTAATTGGGCTTCTTTGTATAAATCGTCTGAGGGGTACATAATATATGGTTTGGTAAACATTATTTTTAATATTTTCTGTTGGACAATTATTAATTTATTTAGCATTGCTTTGCCAGCACCTCCCCGTGCTGATATCCCATAATTAACATGTGACTCCACTAGTAAGTAGCATACAGTTCTCAACGAATTTATATCTAAAATTTTCCTCAATATTTTCATTTCATATATTAATGACTGTATTTTTCAATTATATAACTTATATTATTTTCCCATTTTAGGTAGAAGTCTATAATAATACCAAGATACTTAAATTCAGTTGTCCGAGCTATTGTAAATTTATTTGAAATATTGAGATTTTGGAACAGTAGTAAGTTTTTCGCATTTGTGCAAATTGGCAAGAAATATGTTTTATTAAAATCTACTGTGAGTAATTTGTGGTCGAGCCATTCTTTGATTATCTTTATGTCTTCCTCAACTATTTGTTTTAAAGTGATCCAACTATCACTTGAATAAAATATAGCAGTGTGTGTGAAAATAAGTAATTTAGATAGATGTTAAAAAAATGGGATCTAACATAGTCCCTTGTGGTACTCCATACTTCACTCTTCTGACGTCACTAACCCAGAATTAATTTTTACATATTATATACGTAGTATGTAAAGAAAGAAGTGTGTGATCGTGCAAAAATCTATAGTTTTTGGTGAATTTACACGATTTCAAGTCACCTGAAGCTAAAAAAGTGTTTTTTTTTTCAATAATAGTGAAAGTGATTAAGGGTTCACATAAGTAATTTTTTTTACCGTTAAAAGAAGAACAATTCATTTTCGTTGCTTCTAATGAAGATTTCATATTTATTTTTGTTATTATTTTTAGTTTTGTTATTATTTTTTCTAATAATTAATATTGTTATTGACTGAATTGGGCAATTCATTTTTTGTTATTAGTTTCATTTGTACCTACTTGTTATCAGAATTTCACTAAACAATGAAGCTAGTAAATTAATAATTCTTAAAATTAACACCTTTAATATTTTATAATTATTTAGCGACTGCACAGTTATCATTCATGAACTGTTTGATAACCACTGGCATTTCTGAACCATCCAATACATATTAATTTAGACGGCAAAGCGGCCTTTGGGCTCGCCTAGTTAAATTTTAGTAAACATGAGTTACACCCGCTGCACATGCATTCGCACTTGTTCTCGATTCTGTGCCAATCTGGCACTGATATTGTTCGATACGTATTCGTCCGCATTTGCTCCACTCGCACAGTTGGCGTTGGTTTAACCAAACGGGATGGACACGATAGATCATAGTTCGGAATCCATCATTGCCACTCAAGAAACATGTCTCTGCTATAAGTGCCATATCAGTAGACACGTGCATACACGCTCATGTATGTACATACCTGCGCCGACACGTGAGAGCAAATGCGTTGTTCGGTCACAGAATACAGATGTCCAGCTCTGTCGGAACGAAGTTATTTGTACGGATATTTTGTCTTTATTTAATGCGCCAAGTGGTATGACGTAATTCTCAGTTTTGATGCGCCGATATTGGTCAATCCAAATCTGTTATCGGCGCAAGGTGGTAAACAACTTTTGTGCGCATACAGCTTAAAAAATAAAACCTAATTTAAAACTTATTAGTCTGTGGTTCGGTAATACAACATAGGATTTAAATGCTACCACTCACACTTGATTCATGTTGACCAATGCGTGTGAGGACATGTGCGGTGGACGTTATATATTATATCATACCATGTTTAATTTTTGAAAAACATATTTATTTTCTTTTAATCTACTTTTCTAAATTTATTTTCTGCATTGTTATTAGGATCTGAATTATTTGATTGTCTATTTGTATCAAAATTTATATTTAAGAATGTTTTGTGATGGTTTGTTAATAGTACGCAAGGCTTATAGGTCAATTGGTTGTTTATGTTAATTTGTTTTTGGTTTATAAATATATGATCAATGCATGAAAGAGAATCATCATCTCCCCGTGTTGTTTCATTGATACATGATAGGTGTCCATGTTACTCTAATATGTTATTGTGTATCCTAATGTAAGGTTATCATTTCAGTTCAATAGATTAATATTGATAATAATAATAATACTAATAATTAATAATATTTATTGACCATTTTAGATACAGAATATTCATATGGTAAATCACTTGTAGAACATTGGCATAATATATAAACACAAAATTATTACAAAATATTTTGTTTTTAATATAAATACGATATAGTTTATAAATAAAATTATTAAAAAAATATAACTATACAGTATACACAATACACATAGTTAAATAATATACTCACAGATATAACAAATACAAGTAGTGTATTATATAGTTTTTCACAAAATCTCTAGGAAGATAAAAACATAAATATGACCTCAAGATTCCCTATTTTAAAAAAATCTCGAAAACTGAAAAACTGGTAAACAATATGTCTTTGATTGGGGTTATGTAGTTTCTATATTAATATTCGGAGGGCTGAATTTTGGTAGATTATTTTTGTATGAAGTGAAAGGAAGATACATGGACTTTTCTCATAATTTATCGTTTGAAATCATTTTCAGCTTTACTTTTCACCGCCTTCCAATTTTTATGTTTATATATTATGACAGTATCAATGGCAAAACTAAGTATCTTCCCTTCGCTTGGTAGTTCAAGAAGATCATCTATGTATAAGTCGAATAATACTGGGCCAAGAATTGTTCCTTGCGGTACACCGTATTCCGCAGTTTTTTTTTATAACTGTCAGTCATCAATTCTTACGTATTTCTATCTACTAGTTAAGTAACTTTCGATCGGATTACAGGCATTACCACTAAAACCGATATTTGTCAATTTCTTAAGTAGCAGTTCGTGGCCAGCGGTATCGAAGGCTTTTGCCAGATCAATAAATACATACAGTATTTGTTCGTTACTATCTAGGAATTGGTTGATATTATTAGTAAGATATTCTGTAGCATCATCTGTAGATAAATTATTTCAGAACCCAAACTGCAGTTCAGATAGACTTTTGCCACTGATTGATATTAGTTTGTAATTTATTACATCTGTTTTGTCACTACTTTTGTACAATGTTTTAATAATTCCTACTTTGAATATATTAAGCCATATATCATTACCTATACTTCAATTCAAGCGATGCACGTCACGAGTGATCTCATTAAAGAAATTTTAATACCAACATAATTTTTAATCATTAATTACGTTAAAAAGAGCAATTCTTGACATCCAATTATTAAGCTTTTTTCAGAAATAGGTACAGTTTAATGCGGCTTCATGATTCTTAGCAGTATTGTATTATTTATAGAATTGATCTGTGACATGTATCGCTTGAATTCATATTATATACCTAAGCGAGTCTGTTACTGTTTCTTTAATTTGCTTATGAATCTCTTATTTTTTAGTATATTTGGAGGCGTTTCTGGTTTTTTAATTTGGCTCGTTAATTTTTTACCTACGGTACTAATAGTCAACAAATGCGTTAGGTAGTTCAATTGTATTAGTAGTTAAGTTGCCTTTTTTTTAAAAAAAAATTATTTACGTTATTTTGTTTTATTTCTTAATCGCAGTTGTTCTTTATGCAGTGGCATAAGTTTTTTAAAGAATTTTTGTTTTTGTTTATTTACATATTGTAATAATCTATTTTAGTGTTTTTTTATAATGAAATTCAGCTTGTTACGATATTTTTTATATACAATCTCTAGGGCACCATTATTTGGGTTTTTGTGTTTAATGAAAAAAATGGTTTTGGTTTCTATTGATTTCATGATATATTTGGCAATCCATGACTGATGCTCTAGAGGTAAGCGCACTTACCCTGTTCATTTCTGTTTGTATCCTTTTTTGTCGCGTTTGTTTTTTCTTGGTTTCTTTTTGTACGTTTTTGTCTCTAAATTCGTGTTCTTATCATCAACCTTGTGGTATCAAAAATTTTTAAAGCCTTGCAGAAGGCTCCTCGTTTGGATTGGGGCGCCTGCGTCAGCTGCAAAATTTTAAAAAGTGTTTGTGCCCCAGTTTTTAAAGTGTATTTTTAGTTGTGTTAAGTCTTTTTGTAATTAGACATGTAAGAATTTTATTACCTTCTTTTATCTGCTTTTGCAGAAGGTGTTTAGGTTAAGTTTTATCAATTTTTGTTTAACGGAACCAGGCCTATTCCGCCCGATCCAGCAATCCGCTACCGCGATTAACGCGGTGATTGCACGGTCAGTCCCGGGAAGGGTTCTGGGGAGGTACTGTTGTACTTTTAATTTATAATAAAGCCTCGTTGATTGATTGATTGCCTCTCACCCAAAAGTTCCGGGTTTGATCCCCGGTCGTGGCAGTGGAAAATACTGTGATAGGGATTTTTCCACTATACACGGATATTGGGTGTGTATCCCTTGTCTCTAAATGTATAGCCGCCTCCCACACAAGGCTCTTCTAGAGCCTTCCGGGATAAAGGGGGTCGTTATTATCTGTGGTGTATTATTTATTTTGACCTCAGAAATTCTTATCCTAACAGACCTTAAGCCTTAACATCTGTTCATTTCCGGTCATCTGGAAGCGATGTAAACTATGTCCAATTTATAAAAAAGGAGATAAAATTGATATACTTAACTAATTTTAGATGTATTTCAGTCATTTGTAAATTCTGTAAAATCCTGGAAAAACTGCTACATGACACAATTTATCCAAGTGTCAGTAATTAGATCTAGCCGTACCAGTATGGTTTCATGAAAGGACGTTCCACGACTACTAATTTATTGTCCATTACACAATACATATGTAAAATTTTGGATGTACAGGCGCAAACTGATGTTAACCATAATATTCTACTTTGTAAGTTACGTGAAATAGGTTTGTCTTATTCACTGCTGTAGTTACTTAGATCTTATCTGTCAAGTCGAACACAATATGTCGCGTAAAATGGAGTTAAGTCTGTCGAATTCCTGGCTGCTATATGCGGATGATTTAAAAATCTTTAAATATATAATGAGTACTGAAAACTGTTACCGTCTACAGCATAATCTTGACAGACTATCACAGTGGTGTCTAGACAACAAACTGCTATTAAATGCCGGTAAATGTATTTTTTTTTATACATTTATTAAACGTCGGCGTATTTCCGCTACTGAGGACTAACACCGACGCCTGTAGACGAGCTACCCCCAACCAGGAATTTTGCCGAACCTCTTCCCTTAAGAAGAGTAGGGATCTTTTACTTGCCTAACATTTAATAGACAAGGGACTGACGGCTTTACATCCCCTCCGAAGGATGGTATATCTATACCTATACAACCCTCGCCTAAGGTTCTATAGCTTCCGCGCATACACTGATATACAAGCCGCTGGAAGATGTGTGAGGCGAGGACGTGTTTTCCGTTGGAATGGTCACCCATCCAACTACTAACTGCGCCTGACGTTGCTTTACATCGCATACCGAAGTATGTACATAGTAAAGACGTACCTACGCTCGCCCCTCGGTAAATGTAATGTTATGTATTTTACGCGTAACTCAACTACCCATGTGTTTAACTACCACCTTGACAACACTGTCATTTAAAGACCGGATACTTACCGTGACCTAGGTGTAATTTTTGATCCAAAGTTAACATTCAATGCCCATACAATGCATTTAAAACACTTGGTTTCATAGTGCGCAGTAGCCGTGAATACACGTCCCTTGTTTGGTATCCCTATTATAACATACATATTAATAAATGTGCAACGAAGATTTCTAAAACTACAGTTTTTTAAAACCAATGAAATATATGCTCCTATTGGCTACACTTACTCGACACTTTTGGTATGGTTAGTCTTGATGACAGGAGGAAATACCTTTCGCAAGTTTTGTTTATACAAGGTCATTCATAATAGTTTGGAATGTCAGGAAATGGTACGAAAGTTAAACTTTCTTGTCGCTAGGCTAGCTTCTAGACAGGAACTAACTTTTTATATACCAACAGCGCGAACTAATACCTTAAAACAATTGGGTGTTTGCCTGTTGAACAGTGTATTTTAAATAAATAAATTAGGCTTATTGGTTGATAATTGATGATTATTTTATCGTGGACACTTTAAATTGGCTAGGAACTACATCAGTTTAAAACCAAGTTTATTATGTATTTTAATGGAAAGATAATGTATAAGTGTATGATTTTTAAGATTTCACTACACTACGGAAAGAAAAACTACGTCAAGAAACTAATTACACCCTATACCTACATGTAGGAAGTCAAAAATTAGTGCCTCGAAATTTTCTCCAACAGATTTATCCGAGAACAAAAAAATTCCAAGTCACCTTAGCTATTTATACAAACTAAAATCAACAAGGACTGTTTCCTTATTGTTTAACATCAACTTACAAGAATTTGACGTAGATACTTAACATCTCATTTGCATCTGAATAAATATGAGAAAAAAGGAGATATATGCATTATATATTTCCCAAAATTATTACAATGTAAAATTACACATATTTTGTTACTGTATTTGAATATAAAGTTTAAATACTTTATTCAAACACTTAGATGTGTTTGTAGGTATAATAAAAATTAACACTATTCGAGTGAAATCTTGTATAACTGCATCAAGTTATCAAATGAAATACGTAAGTGGAAAGTCGGTAGTTGGTATTATAATACTATTATGAAACTGTTTAGACATTTTATTCAGAAATATTTGTCTTAATTCTGGTTTAAGGTTAAACGTCGCCAAATTGGCCACATTTAATACGTTATTTTTAACAAAGGTAACAAAAGGAGTGGTTTATTTAACGTGTTTTTAATAAGATCATCTAATGTAGGGTTTATAGAACACACTTACTATATTAGCATACCAAAATAACAGTGAACAATTGTCAATAATAATAATAATAATAATAATAATAAGATTTAAATCAGTCTAAGAACATATAAATATTAAAAATTAATTATTTTTCTTCCACTAAATGTTGAGAAGTGCAGTGCGATGTCTTACTATAAGAAACAAAGTCCACTACGACAAGATTATCAATTAAATGGCAACACATTACACCGCTTTAAGCATGTGAGAGATCTTGGATCACCTATGACAGTGAATTAACTTTAAATATACATGTCAATAACGTGGTGCAATCTTCTTTTAAAAGTTTGGGCTTTATAATAAGAATTTCAACCTGCTTAGTGTCGTATTCTGTTTTTTCTCTTCCAATGCTTGTTAAAGTTATATTATGAATTATATATTGTTATAAGTATATTATTCTATTTGACTTATTAATTTGTAATTTATTTTGTGATATTTATTCATAATCCTGTATTTTTCGTTCCAGTTGGAATGGATAAGGGGCCAAATACGTAAATGTATTGGTGACGTCTTGATATACTTGCCATGCTTCCCAAATGGACCTCTTACTCTTACCTTTGAAGGCGGAGGCTGTGCCGCAACCAGAGAATGAATGAAACACAGGTAAATCCGGCTCCAGACTATGCGTCAAATGCCTTCCAACGCTGGTTCCAATATTTAATCCAAATATTTGTGGCTGGGAAGTTTGCCAAACTTTTGTAGCTACACCCAACCAACTTATTACGGTTTTTATGGTCGGGGTGTTTAGCATTTCAGAGGACTGGATACTTTTCATAAACACTGATGAACTCCAAAATTTCTTCGTTATTCCATTCCACAACTATTTTCTTCAAGCAAAAAAAATACAAAATAAGCCTATAAAACTTGTTGCTCGCTAAAGAAATGTTCAGGCACTGAGTCAAGGCACAAAATATGTTTAAGTTGGTTATTGTTAAAAACGCTGGACGCATAGTCTAGACGACACCGGAGTGTGATACCGACTGTAGCCGGAATGTCTTCTAACGCCAACGCTGGAGGCTCGACACTCGACGCAAGTCACTTGCTTATCATACACACTATGTGTCCCACTATCATACATCCAGAGTTGGAAGGCATTTGACTCATAATCTGGAGTCGGCTTAATGCTCGTGATTTTGGTTTCTCCAGGCTTGTACAGATGACGTTGATGTGGCAAAACCTGTAATGCTTGCCCATGCCAGAGTCCGTCCAGATATGGGTCAAAGGTTGCGTCACTATTAGATCACAGCATATGCCAGCAAGGATGACAATCACATATGTGTCTATAGTATGCACAAGGATACTCTTTGCTCCTTGCTGTAGTGAATGGGGTACATGAATCACAAGCCTTCATGATTGCAGTTTTCCATGGGTGTGTTCGATTTGTGCAACTCCTTTCCCTGTTGTGACATATTCATTTTTGCCTGGTGGCCAGTTGAACTCTACAACTTTGGAAGTCAAAAAGTTGAACAATTCCTTGTTGATCATTGAGCCACGGAGAAAGTCCATTCAATTTCGTGGTAGTTTGGTATTTACAGATCCTTCGAATCTCCTCACCTCTTTTTCCCGGGCTGACTCCTTCAAATTGTCTCTAATATAGGTATCCCAAACAACATCTAACCTTTGGGCATTCTCCAGTTCTTTACGAAGGTAAGGTAGAAATATCTTAACAGCTTACAGACTGAAAGTGTCAACACTAGTAGTGGGTAGGCAGTGGACGATTACGGCACCAATAAAAGAGTTGGAGTCTTGGGTTGAAGGGGGCTCAAGGCATTGCAGTATTCCAGCCTTGTTGGTTGGCAAATGAAAAGTCTGAAATGGAAGGAGGGAATGACTGTACCTCATGTGCAAAAAGTCAGATTCCCGGTTCCTGGAACAGGGTGGGGCAATAGTACGTCGGACCTTGATATCTCGAGTTCTACGATAGTCAGACATTTTTTTATAAAATTGCAAGTAAACTAGATAAAAAAGTCTGGCAACTATTTTCGAAAATACAGGGCGAGCCAAGGCGACATTACAGGACCAAGTGCCTTTTTTAAAATGGAATGCTATGTCAATAGCCGAGTGGGTTAATGCGCGAGGTGGTAATCGCGATTAATCACACGGACATCGCACCACCGGGTTCGAATCGGCTCCGGCACTGAAATGGTTGTATGTCCGCGTTTTTTCAATGTGTAACCCCCTTCCGCACAAGCACTGGCTTCTGGAATTGGGGGTTGTCTAATTTCTGTGGTGTTTATATATTATTTATTATTTACGTATATTTTTTGAAGCTTCTTTCTAGGCTTTACTCATTCCTATATTAACATTGAATATCTCCCAACCACTTCAATGTAATGAATTTTTTTGTTGAAATAATGCAATCTACAGATGGATACTAAAGAAAATCACCAGTCACAATTATAGGTTTTAAGAAAAACTTATGTGAATATAAGTTACGAGACATCTAGTTAATGTTTTTGAATCATTTTCATTTCCTAAAAATGTACAGGGTGGCCAAAAATTATTTTTCAATTAAGAACATTTTAAATAGAATTTTCTCAATTTTTTCAAATAGAACACCCTGTATATTTTTCGACGGTGTGATGTAGAAATGAAAAACGAACATTTTTGTAACTACTTTCCTATGGCTAACTGCAACCATTTTCGTTTTATAAATAAATAAATGTGTATTTTTCAATTAAGAACTTTTTAAATTGAATTTTCTCAATGTTTTTCAAATGGAACACCCTGTATATTTTCCACGATGTGATGTAGAAATAAAAAACTTATATTTTTTGTAAGTACTTCACTGTGGCTAATTGCAACCATTTTCGTTTTATAAATAAATAAGTGTCAAATTCAAGAATAAACTTAAAAAAGAGGTTCCCTCAAATAATTCATTAGAAACATTTATAATAGGTGTTCGACGTGTTGCCCATTTTGATTGATATACGCCTTTATGCAATTTTGAAATGAGGAAAAATTTTGTGGGTCCATTTCTTCCAATCCATTGAAATGAGTAAATAGTTTTTAACCGGTCCTTTACTGTAATGTTTTTTTGTACATTTTTTGTCTGTTTTCGTTATTCGATGAGCAATAAAACCTCAGTTTGGTATAAATTGTCGTATAGAAAGGAGCATTTATCACACTTATCGGTCGTTACAAATTGTATTGAATTTAGAATATTTGGGATTTTACAACATGAATTTTAATAAAGTGGAATTTGTAGACATGACTTTTGTTTTGGGCGAGTCAAACAGAAATTGTTTACTTGCATAGAATTTGTCACCAACGTTATCCTGAAAGAAGGATTCCTGATGTTAGCAGCTTCCAAAACCTTCTCGATAGATTTCTGGAAACTGGAAATGACGAATATAAAAAAAGTGAAAGAATAAAACGTGTTGTGAACGAAGAAAATGAGTTTTCTGTGGTGCTGGCAATGGAATAAGTAGACGGTCTGTGGGTCGAGTCTTAAAAACAAATAACTTGCATGCATATCATATTCAAATACATCAGGTATTATCTGATGACGATTTTCAAAAGCACCTACAATTTTGTAATTGAGTCAGATGTGAAATGTAACATGATGTCAACTTCTTCAATACTATTATAATATATGATTTGCAGGATACAACTAGTCAGCGGGCAAATACCCCGACCTGTATTGAATTACACATTACAAATCATGAAAGAGTGGTAACCAATATCATTTGTCAATTCCCTGACCAGACATATACCGGTTTCGAATTTATTAGTTCTCATCAGTATGCAATAGGTCATGGAACAGACAAATGATAGTGGCCAACCTCCTAGTTTTATACAAACTATAGCAAATTGAGTAGTGGTGAGAGGTAAGCGAATCAATTGACCATATGAGAGGATTCACTTACCTTTCACCACTTCTTCAATACTGTTTTATTCAGAGATTCATTAAAATGGATTTGTTAATAAACACAATTTCCATTATTATGCTTCGGAAAATCCTCACTTTTTCATGCAAGTTGATAACTAACACAAATGGTCTATAAACGTTTGGGGAGGAATTATTGAAGAACATGTAATAGGGCCACATATCTTTGATGGTACATTGACTGGAGCTATCTTCATTTTTTGGAAAACTATCTGCCACAATTCTTGATAAATCTCCCTGAAAGAATTCGAAATAGGACGTGGTTTCAACAAGATAGTGCTCCACCACATTATTTAAATGCAGTTAGAGACCACTTAAATAATACCTACCCTAATCAATGGATTGGAAGAAATGGACCCACTAAATGGTCTGCTAGATCCCCAGATCTTACAAAAATGGATTTCTTTTTATGGGGATACGTGAAGGAAATTGTTTATAGAGACATACCAACAACAGTACAAAATGTGAAGGAAAAAATAATAACTGCCTTTATCTATCACACCAGCAGTTTTAGTAACATTTGAAAAGCGCATAGAGATGTGTGTCAATCAAAATGGGCAACATGTGGAACATTTATTATAATTTTTTCTACTGAGTTATTTGAAGAAAACTCTTATTTTAAATTTATTTTTGAATTTTGTAATTATTGCTGAATAAAACGAAATTGGTTGCAATTAGCCCTAGGGAAATACTTACAAAAAGTGTTCGTACTTCATTTCTACATCACATCGTCGAAAAATATACAGGGTATTCCACCTGAAAAAATTGAGACAATTCAATTTAAAATGTTCTTAATTGAAAAATAATTTTTGGTCATCTTGTTCATTTTTAGGAAATGAAAATGATTCAAAAACATTAATTAGATGTCTCGTAACTGGTATTCACATAAGTTTTTCTTAAAATCCATAATTGTGACTGTGGTGATTTTTTTAATATCCATCTGCAGATTGCATTATTTCAACAAAAAAAATCCATTACATCCAAGTGCTTGGGAGTTATTCAATGCTAATATAGGAATGAATAGAGCCTAGAAAGAGGCTTCAAAAAATAGCATTCCATTTAATAAAAGCACTTAGTCCTATAATTTCGTCTTGGCTCGTCCTGTATGTTCGAAAATAATTTCCAGTTATAGACTTTTTATAGTTATAGTTAACTTGCAATTTTTAAAAAAATTTCTAGCTATCGTAGAACTCGAGATCCGACGCACTATTACCCCACCCTGTATATAGTTGACTAAGTAGTTCCATATTAGTCAGAAGTACTTTCAGCCTTTTCCCCTGCTGAAATGTTGCTTTATGATTTGTTCTCTTGAAGAGTGCAAGAGAATTCCTTTTGATTGTGTCGTGTGTTGAGAGGGTGCGCTCATCAAGCACTCTTACATTCTTTCAAGCATTCTTATATTCTTGACAAAATCCTCATACTGCCGTTTGCCTATATCCAAGTACGTAAGGTTACAACCACCGATAAATGTAATTAGTATTTAGTCTGTGAGAAACACTAAATAAACAGGAATGAAATCCAAGATGGCCAACATCTACAACACAACATCACAAATCCTACTTTTTATCGTTTTGCAGTAGTGATGCCTCGAATGAAAGAATCTCATAGTTGTCGATTATTTTGGATTTTAGTGCTATACATGAAAACTTTTAGAAATCCCAGAGGGCTCCTACGCTAACATTTATTAGAATACACTAAGATACCTTCATACCAAATTTTGTGCTACTATCCGCCACTTAACGGTAATTTCAACCATCTAAAATTGCCAATTTTTTTTTATCTGATCCACAACTGTAATGTATCAAAATTCAGTTATATTTAAAAAATATGTTTGTTTGAACTACCTTGCGGAAAGTGCCTAGCACTTCAATTACGATAATTCTCTGAATTTTTCACGTGCAATCTGGGACCTTCAGGTCAGGAATAAAACTATTGACCTCACTTTAATGGTTTACTAAGAATAATATAATAGGGGGAAGTAAATACATCGCAAAATATCTAATTGTAATATTATGTTCAAAATATTTTTCTATGCTTCAATTATTGTTTGCGCACTGACAGTACACTTTGCATAAACAGTAAATACAGGAAACCTGCCAGCAACTGCGTCAAGAATATAAAAAAAACACAACGATCAATAATTATAATAGTTGTCTCGGTCATTAATATAAAATGATGATAATTAAGATAATTAATTTTCTTAATAAATTTATTTGTATAACAATATTCTTTTTTATATTATAACTAGACAATTTTTTTTTATGATCATTGTAAGAATAGTTGTTTGCAGTAAGTGCACAAAGTAGCACCTTTTTCAACGAACTGGAAGTTTGACCGCATGAGTCATAGGTGAGTGCAACAATCCCATATATCTCAATAAAGTAATCGTTTTGTTGTGTAAGGAAAATAGTACGTTCTTCCCCAAAGGTTTTTTACAAGATTTTTCCAATTTTAACTACTTATTTTTCAGTTCAAGTTTTTAAAAGGTATTCCCAAATTTTGTAAGCGAGTTAATTTTCTCCTGTCATTGTGGAAAAGGTATGTTAGTACGGCCTTGCTCAATCTACCAATGTGCCAAGGGCACCCAATTATATTTCTCTGTCGGTTTCAATGGTGTTACAGTTCAATTTTACATTTATACGTCATTATAAAAAAATCTCTAAATCATTACTTTATCTCTTACATTTAATGTCTAACGAATTCGTGTTGTCCGTCGTCACGCGTAATATTTATTATTTAGTTGTCTATATGAACCCGCAATTGTAAGGAATCTGTTGCACTTAGGTGTAGGCATGGCATTATACATTTTGTTTTGTAGCGTGTTGCATATATTTAGGCTCTCTATATCTGTAATTCTTAAGCTAGGCAACCAATAACTTTTAATTAGTTTATAGGTAGATTCCCATAACCGTACTGACGATCGGTAACACAGATTTATTTCTTCGCAATAGTTTTGGCTTAGGTCTCGTCTTCCGGTATTCTGTCACTTTTCACGTGTAAGTTCGCATGAACGCTTGGCAATTATTAATTGGTATTTTACGTGCTCTTTGCGATTTTTGAAATAAGTAATTTCACCATTTTGGGATATATTCGCAACGTTACATTTTTCGATTATTCATTTAGGTTTGGATGAGTGCATATTTTTATGGTATTGGAAATCGATTGTCTTCATTGCAAGGATCTATACGTAAAAGCCATTTTTGCGAAATTTACACGAGGCCAAGGACATCCAAGGTCAACAACATTTTTCTAAGAAAACCCTCCGAAACGAGGTAATTATTTTATTTTTATATTCAAACTAGCAAAATTTTACTTGTAGTAAATTGTTCAATGGTAAAAATTAATTTTTAACGTTTTTTTTTCCACCTACGGTTTCGCCTAGGATTTCGTAGTTTTTCTACGTTTTTTTGTCTCCCCTGATATGAATAACTTTTTTTTCCACTGGTCTACACGTGCTTATGTTATTTGTCCTTGCTGGACTGGAATTTCTTTTTTGTGGAGGAGCCATCCATTTTCTGGGTTAATTGATAGGCTGGAAGTTGCCCATTCCTGAAGTTGAGCCGAAACTGAAGCCCTGCTGCTTGCAAGTTTGTATCATTCTTGCGCCATCTATATATTGACTTTTTTTTAAATATATTGTATATTTTGCTTAAAAGAATATCACCACTGTATGTATATGTATTTTTTTTTAATTTTGCTAAACGTTCTATGAAAATATTCTGTTAATTAATTGAAACATCTATGATATTTGTTGGGGGTTTAAGCACTTACGTAAGACGCGTATACCCAGTTAGATACATTTTTTTTTAGTGTTGAATTTGTCTGTTATACCATACCCTACGTTATTGCACTGTTGAATGTTATATAAGTTAACCTACTTCGTTTATTGTCATTAAAAGATAAAACTTTAAAATTTAAGGTTACATTGTACTTGAGCTGGTATTTGGATAGAAAAAAATTTACTTGGCACCCTGATACATCAAAGAAGTTTAGAACCCCGACCATCTCCACTGTCAGTCGGCCGGCAAATACCCTTAGTCAACAGACGACGACCAACTAGGTACGTCAGATTGCAGTTTTAAAATTTGACGTAGCAATGGATATATACTAGCAAAGAGATACGGTTAACTCTGACATAGTAATAATTGCTGAGGTTTGTACTGATCATGGATTAGCTCTAAATGAGTCTAAAACTGAATCATTAGTTTTTGGTGAGAACAGGTGGTTAGTGAACCTAATTTTGAAATACACTTAGACATGAAGATTTGGCCCCATGTTGATGTAGCAAAAAATTTAGATTTCGATGTTAGGTTAAAATTCTCCACATGCATTGCCAAATTGGCACAGAAATCATATGGCCAGTTAAAACTACTAACTATGCATAGGAAGGTACTTAGTACTGGTATGTAATATTATGCGATTCTTTAACTTTATCCCATCTTGCATGTTTTTATTAACCTCTGCTCTGTTAGGTAGAGACAAAACTACTCTTGATAAAATACAAAACGCTTGTATAAAATGTAGTTAACTTACGCAGGTGTGATCACATTTCTGAATAGTTTTTGGATACTAAATGGTAAATTTACATGGAAGGTTTGAATACCATTGCCTTGCTACAAAATTGGTAAATATGGAACACCTGACAATTTATATTCTAAACTTTTAAAAGGTAGTGACGCACATGAATCCTCTACGCGCTTTAGGTAGCTGTATAATGTCTCCAAGCAAAATCTGCGCAATTTTGGAGGAGCTATTTTCTAATGTCGCAAAACAATCGGGGACATATACTGCGAATTACTGGTTTTCTAAGACGATAACTAGCGAATGTTCTAAACAACACATTTTCATCTATAGTACTTGTAACGTTTCTTATCCTTTCCTTAACTAAATAAAGACAATCATCTAATAGATCCCAAAATACACATAAATTATACAGGGTGTTGCATCATGAGAGGGACATAGCTTAATAGGAGGTAGAGAACATCAGTGGTAACCGGAACCTCCCATAGAAATGTCTCATTGGGCCTTCATTACGAAGATACAGGGTGTTAAATAATTTTTGGCCAAACCTGTTTTTTGTCATAACTTTGACAGGGAATGAAATAACGGATTCATATTTGGTACGGCTAATGTACTAACGAGCCCCAAGAGGTACATGTATAAAAAAAATATATCCAGGTCCGGACTCACTATAATTTATGTTTCTTCTTTGCATCAATAAAACATCACCCTGTATATGTTTTTTTGAAATTTCGATACGATATTCGAAAAGAGCAAGAAAAAACAAACAAAATGGCCTATTTCATTTTTTTGTTACACCTTCGTGGTTATTTAAATACGCTGTTAAATGTGCAAGAAAATGGATTACAGAACCCTATTAAATGAGAGGCACGTGAAATAAATAGTTTTATAACTAAAATTTGCAAAAATTCTATTGAGCCTAGGTGGTCTGGGTGAATCCTAATTCCGGCGCGTTTTAAAGGTCCATTTTGGTAAAAAAACGTGGTCCCAATAAGTAATCGGGTATGAAATAACAAAATTTTTAATCAATCACAGTAGGCTTGTTCAAAGTGACAGATAATAAAAAGAAATCTCCTAAACAGTTGAATAATTGTTTGTTAGTAATTTAATGTGTCAATAATATGCATTTAGTTAGTGAAAACTTGTGAAAATATTTTAATTATGCCAGTAAAATTTACAAACGTGGAATATGCTGACATGGTTTCTGTAATGGAAATGGTAGGTCGGCGGAAAGAGAATATCGGCTGCGTTTTCCTGGTCGTCGATGCCCTAATCATAAAACCTTTAGTACGGTGTTCCAGTATGCAAGACAACACGGAAAATTTCCTAATTCTGCAGTTGTGGAGCGTGTTTTACAACAAGGTGTGCAGGAACAAAACAATATTATAAACGTAGTTCAAGAAAACCCAAATATGAGCACTAGACGAATCAGTTTGGCAACTGGTATTCCTCATTGGCGAGTATGGAGAACCCTAAAAAGAGAACGTTACCATCCATATCATATCCAGCAGGTACAGCGTCTTCAACAAGGCGACGATATCCCCCGCCTGGCATTTTGTCATTGGTTGTCTAACCATCGCCCAGTCATTTACAGAATCTTATTTACGGATGAGGCACAATTTACAAGGGATGGAGTAAACAATTCACGAAATAATCATAAATGGGCACAGGAAAACCCACGCCAACGCCGTTCGCAACACAGGTTTTCTGTAAATGTTTGGGTCGGACTTGTGAATAGACATTTGATAGGGCCACATTTTTTTGAAGAAAGATTGAATGGTGAAATTTACTTTGATTTTCTTCAAAACATTTTACCGAATATGTTAGAAAATATCGGTATAAGAGGCATGTTGTTTCAGCATGATGGGGCCCCACCACATTTTAACCTTCAAGTAAGAGAACACTTAAACAATGTGTATCCTAATAGATGGATTGGACGCGGGGGTCCACATGAATGGCCACCAAGATCTCCTGATTGTAACCCTTGTGATTACTTTTTATAGGGCCACTTAAAAAACGAGGTTTATAGCATTGAAATTGAAAGTAGACAACATTTAATCCAGCGCATCGTTACAACCTGCGACGAAATACGGAATAATCCAGAAATGATACATCGAGCAATTGGTGACCTTTCTAAACGCGCAAGAAAATGCACAGAATGTGGGGGAGGACATTTTGAAAATTTACTATAGTGTCAATTACGTTTTATTTTTAAACACATTTAGTTATTGTTTTGTTATTTATTGTTAATTGAATGGAAAATATTTTATTTATTTAGATTTTAGTTTGTTCTCTTTTCCAATTTTTATTAAGTATAAAATGTTGATGATTTTCTTGATCAAAGTAACTGGTTGCTTAGGCGTAAATGGTTTAAATTATCTGTCACTTTTATTCTTTGAACAAGCCTACTGTGATTGATTAAAAATTTTGTTATTTCATACCCGATTACTTATTAGGACCACAGTTTTTTACCAAAATGGACCTTTAAAACGTGCCGGAATTAGGATTCACCCAGACCACCTAGGCTCAATAGAATTTTTGCAAATTTTAGTTATAAAACTATTTATTTCACGTGCCTCTCATTTAATAGAGTTCTGTAATCCATTTTCTTGCACATTTAACAACGTATTTAAATAACCACGAAGGTGTAACAAAAAAATGAAATAGGCCATTTTGTTTGTTTTTTCTTGCTCTTTTCGAATATCGTATCGAAATTTCAAAAAAACATATACAGGGTGATGTTTTATTGATGCAAAGAAGAAACATAAATTATAGTGAGTCTGGACCTGGATATATTTTTTTTATACATGTACCTCTTGGGGCTCGTTAGTACATTAGCCGTACCAAATATGAATCCGCTATTTCATTCCCTGTCAAAGTTATGACAAAAAACAGGTTTGGCCAAAAATTATTTAACACCCTGTAACTTCGTAATGAAGGCCCAATGAGACATTTCTATGGGAGGTTCCGGTTACCACTGATGTTCTCTACCTCCTATTAAGCTATGTCCCTCTCATGATGCAACGCCCTGTATAAACACTTAATACACAGGGTTGGGCAACTGTGTGGAAACAATTGATTTCTCGCTAAACTCTAATTTCGAACACCATTAACAAAAGTTTTTGTAGTGTTTTTCTTCTATTTAGTGACGTACTTTGATTTCCACAGCTACCCTATTTTTCGAGATATGCCGTCATCGGTAGTTTTTTAAATGGATGATCCTGTATTTTTCGATAGGCACTTTTTCATTCATTGTAATGATATAGGGTTTGGTGGATGTGCGACTTGTGGTTTTCTAAATATTAAATAAAATAATATGGCTGTTTACATCTTAATTATCAAGGCTATCTGAAGAAAAATATTCTTTTTTTTTGTTACTATGATTTTTGCAAACTTTCTTTAATAGAACTGAAATCATTCGTATTAGTATCAGTTGCAGTCAATACTATCAGGTAGTTTCCGTGTGAAGTAATAACATTGTTTTTCAATTATTGGTGAACTAACCGAATGTGAAAGAATTATGTTGTTAATTCGATCGAAGTAAAATGGCTACAAATGAAGATATTTCACTTGATGTTCTTCTTAACCAAAAGAATAACTAAAAACTTCAGTACCACTACCAAGTAGATAGATAGTGTGTATGCTCTGCTGTGTTTTTCAAAGGTTTTTGCGGTTACATGTTTGATGTTATTTAATAGTACTATAATAATATCATTTATTAGTCAGCCAACTTTATAAACCATGGTTTACAACTGTTACGGTATGGAACACAGCTAATGTTCTGATGGCTCTCTTTTGAAGAATAATTTTTTTTATATATGTAATAAGAGGTTCTCCAGTTTATTATTCCGTAAGTCATAGTACTGTGGAATAAAGCATGATAACTTAGTCTGCTTCCAAATTAATATTATACTTAATGTTCTTCACTGCATATATATGATGAATGATAGTTTTTTCGAGAAAGAATTAATATGACTTTGCCAACTTTGACTTTGACTTTCGTGTCAATGTTAAGACAAAAAATTTTACAGCTTCGGCTGTTTTTGATTTAAGTGAAAACTCTAAAGATTGAGTTATATCTCTATTAAGGCATAGATAATTTGCATTGAACCAATCAGAACCAGTCTCAATCATTTCCTCTGTAATAGGGTCCACATTTATGTTTTTTTCGATGTGTAAAGCTAAGGTTGTGTCATCTGCAAAAAGTACATTAAATAAACCATTTGACATAGAGAAGTAGTTTATATAAATTAAGAAAAGTGATGGTCCAAGAACGCTTCCTTGTGGGACAGCACATTTTATTTGTAATCTTGAACTTATCCCGCCTCCGCATGAAACTGACTGATATCTGCTTGAAAGATAGGATTGTATTAACTCTAATATAATTCCCCTAAAACCATAGTATCTCAATTTGGATATTAATAATTCAAGTGATCAAAAATTAAATGTATTAGCGGGGATAATCATAGGACACGTCATCGGGCCATTCTTTCTTAGAGAAATTTTAAAGTCTAATGGTTATTTCTAAACCAGGCAAATCCTCAACGACTTTCAAATAAAATTTGGTATCAGCAGGATGGAGCTCCACCTCATTATGGAGTTGGTGTGCGTCAATACCTAATTGAAATATTTCCACAGAGATGGGTAGGTCGAAGAAGACATATTGAATAGCCACCGCGATCGCCAGATTTAAGTCCTTTAGACTATTTTCTTTGGGGTCATTTAAAATCCGTTGTCTATAAGACCAAACCTCAGTCGTTAGAAAAGTTGGAAGATCGAATTCGGATGGCTGTTCAATAAATATCGCACCATACTAATCAAAACTCCTTAAGAGCCTTCGTTGACCGATAAGGATATTGTCAGGCTGCTGAAGGTCTTTAGCTTGAACATTTATTATGAATATTTTCTTTTTTTCTCGATATTACAGTGCTCAATGTTTTGTAATAACAAATTTAATTTTTATTAAGTAATAAATATTTATTATTCTTTGTTTTATTATTAAACCAAACCCTATATCATTTGTTGTCGAATCATAAAATTCATAAATATAATTAAATTAAATAATATTTAAACTACTACTACGCACAAAACACATCAATCACAGCATCAAAACACGCCAGGGGCCTTCCACAACGTTGAATACTCCAGCCGTACTGCCGTCTAGACTCCTGTCCGGTTCGACCCGTCGTCGCATCGGTCCCAACACCAAATCAAGCCAGAGGCCGTCCGCAACGTTCAATACTCCAGCCGCCCTGACGTCCAGAGCCCCTTCCGACCCGATGCCTAAATTATATGCAGCAAGGTTTCTGCAGCGGCAGTTTTTCCGCAGTTCTCGTCGCTACAACATCAACTACAACCATCAGTCCAGTGAAAGCAGATCAACAAGAAGTAACAAGTCCAGCCTACCAGTGTCTACTCGACGAACCAATTCCCAATACGACGCTTTGTCTGCCGCCAGCGCACGATCCAAGGCTCTGTTGATGTACAGCGACAGTCGCGACTTATAAACGTTTCATCGGTGCATAGTTAGGGAAAATTAAAATCAGTGTTAGCTCAGTACAGTTAGGGCCTAAATAACTAAACAAATACCATTTTTGACAGTACGAACGCCGTTCGAGTTGCTTTTAGTTATTTTTTTAACGGATTTTCGTCTTTTATTTACTTAACCTAATTGCAACTACTACATTATTAAATGAAGATAAGTGCGTATCAAATTGTTCTGTAGATATTTGTACAACCTGGCTACCAATGTTAAAAGAAAAACTTAACAAACTCAACATTATCTAAAAGAATATATCATTAGTTCTATGTTCTGTGTGAGTAGTAAGTATCTATGGAGATAACATAAACAGAATCTTAAAGCTGTGTATTTGACATACACAGCAAAATAAGAGTTCTTCCAAAAAAAAGCTTTGAAAACGGAAAGAGATTACTTTCCGAAACGTCAGCAAAATACATTATATCTGTGTTTATTCCAATTTATATTATTTGCAAAACATAACCTCTGACTATTCCTTTGGCGTAAACGTCACGGGCGCAGAGGATATGTTCCAATAATTATATTATTTTGTAGATTCGGTGATTTGTTTCTGAAGAGGATAATAATACATGTGGTAGAAAACCCAAGTAATAGGAAAGAATACAACTACGGGTATTAGCACCCACAGTTAACATCTCGGGAAACTTGGCGCTGTAATCATTCAGTCTGGGCTCTCCCGCCATCATAGAAACCACTAGAAGTCTCGAGTACTCTGACGTCATAAGCAATACCATCCTACAATTGAAGTCTCATGCCATATCTATAAAAATCGATCCTGCGAGAAATAGTTCGTCCTCACCAGCTTATCGGGATCTTTATCTAGACTACTGGCGCCGTCTATCTAAATGTAACAATATACTACAGATGACATCATATCTGCTGTTGAAAATCAAAGTACGTCACTGAATAGTAGAAAAATACTACAAAAACTTTTGTTAAGGGTATTTTTATTCGAAATTATAGTTTAGCGAGAAATCAGGTGTTTCCACACATTTGCTCAACTCTGTATACTATCATGTACTCGGCTGAGAAATTGACGTAACGTCTCTCAAAGCCACAATCTGATACACATTCACTGTTAATCACTGTGTTGAGGCGGAAGTTTATAGCAAAAAATCTAATTTTTTGCTTATAGTTTTATTTACACGAGTATTTCCGATTTACATAAAATAAGAAAATGCTTTAAATTTTAAATAATCCCATTTTAGATTTTTTATACAAGCGTTCCTGAACACAAACTCGGTGGTACTATAACATTCCCAAGATATTAAAGGAAATTTCCGAGTAAAGTACTGTTATTATATTTAAACGAGTCTGTAATGTTTATGCAGCATAACGTAATTAGTTCGAGGAAAAAAATAAACCCACTGCATTCATTAACATTTTTTTATTTGTAGGAGAAAACTCTAACAAGGAGGAACCAATACTATACTAAAACAAAATACATCAGAATATGTAATTAGAAGTAATATTGCTTAACAAAATGAGGACCGTATACATGGCTATTGTTGAATGTGATCCCCTGACTTTTAGTATGATAATAAATAACAGAAAACTAAGTGTTGGATGGAGCAGATACACAGTGAGGGTTTTTCGATGGTTGAAGTACCGAGGTTTTAACCACAAGGCAAATGACTGTAAAGTAATTGAAAAGTATAAAAATTGTTTTGGAGACCACGAAGTAAAAGATTGTGGATCCAGTGTGAGTAAATGTAGAAATTGCGCAGAGGCAAACGATGGTAAAACTCTGAATGCTCACGAGCGGTACTGAAAGTATTTGAAGAAATAATAAGAGTACTTATTTCATTCATATTCCACATTTGAAGAAAATAACAGCATGTAGGTATTGTGTAATTCCTCGACACACAAAGTGTCACTTTTACTCTATATAAAGCAACATATATATTGCGTATCGCAAAGGACAACGCTACTGCAATGGAAATTATAAATGTTACGTTGAAAAAAATGATTCCTCGGTAAAGCCTGTCAAAGTTATAAGGTTAGGTAAACCCTCTGACATAAATAGACCATTAAAAGTGATCTTAGATAACAATTTCGTATCAAAGGAAATCTTGAAAATGAAAAATAACCTTGCTGGTACTCCTTTCAAACATGTAACAATTAAAGACGACAAGACCCCGCAACAAATTGAGTACTTTAATGGGCTACGTGCTGAACTGAAAGAAAGAATCGATTCCGGAGAAACTAGTCTCACTATCAAATATGTCAAAGGCATTCCTACTATTACTGATATTACCCCAAAAAACCGACACTAAATTATGTCACTTTCCCCCTAATTTATACAAATCTCTCGTCACTATTTCCTAAATTTAACGAACTTGTCGCACTTATTAATTTACATTCACCAGCGTGTATTCTTCTAACTGAAACCTGGCTTTCTAGCAATACTCCTGACCAACTAATTTTAATTCCAGGATACTCATCTCACCGTTGTGATCGCCCTGACCGTAGGGGAGGAGGGGTGTGCATCTATCTAAGCAACACTGTATTCAGAGACTTCACTATATCATCAATAGACTTACATACACCTGGTTCTGAAAGTTTAGCACTACACTTGAAATCTCCCAAATTTAATCTTTTATTATGCTGTGTTTACAGACCTCCGAGCTCCGTTGCTCAAAATGACCATATAACATTCGAAAGTCTTTCTCACCTTACCTCCACTTACAGTAACGTAATAATAATGGGCGATTTTAATATGCCAGATTTACTTTGGCCTTCGTTTTTAGACTCGCCGCACATTACGGAGTCCTCTCAGATTCTTTCAGATTTTTTCATAAATTCTCATGTTACCCAGTTAGTCAATGAGCCCACTTGTTTCCGACTCAACGAGCAACCATCAATTTTGGACCTAATTATGACATCTGATAGAAATCTTTTAGGTGACTTGGAATACCTTCCGCCTCTAGGAAAATCTGACCACGTTGTTTTAAAAAGTAGTATTCAATATACAATACACACTCCCACTCGCAAAGAATGTACCTACCGAAACTACACAAATTATACCTCTGTCAACCAAGATATTTCGAATATAAACTGGAATGCTACTCTTAATCTCAACGAGGTGAATAGCAACTGGGAAGTTTTCACGCAAACTTTGGAGCGTTTAATACGTAAGAACACGACGACGAGGACAATCACCACAATTCCGTCTAAGCTTTGGATTACAGAAGAACTCTTAGCAATGATTAGAAAGAAAAAAGCTTTATGGCAAAAGTATAGACGATCTGGCCGGGACGACGATTTTAACCTCCACCGACAGTTTTCAAACAGACTTGGTTCAGATCTGTCACGCGCTAGAACAAATTTTGAAGCCAGCATTGCTAATAGTAACGACCCCAAACGCTTCTATAAATATATTCGGTCCAATTTAGAGTCTGTGGTTACCATACCTCAACTGAAACGTAGCGATGGGACTGTTAGTAACGACAATAAAGAGGTAGCAACCATTTTCTCAGACTCGTTCTTCGAAAGTTATACTCAGGAACCCCCTGGTGTTATCCCGGAAGTTCTTGGTATACCACGCGTCCAGGGTAGCCTTTCCCACGTTAATTTTTCCGAAGAGCTTATAGAAGAAAAAATTCAAAATCTGAAGAATTCTGTGTCCCCGGGTATAGATAATAATTCGGCATCTCTGTTAAAAGCCTGCTCTACCTCTCTTTGTAAACCACTTCGTATTTTAATGAAGATGTCTTTTGCCTCAGGGGATATACCGAACCAGTGGAGAACTGCTATCGTCAAACCTATTTTTAAAAAAGGTGATAAATTCAAAGCAACAAATTACCGACCTATCAGCTTGACCCCAATCGCAGTTAAACTAATGGAATCCATTATTGTAGACGGTGTGCGGCCTTTCCTATCGGAAAACGATTTAATTCCATTGGAACAGCATGGGTTCACCCCTGGAAGATCAGTCGAATCCAATTTACTTTGCTGTGTAGCTGATTGGTCAAAAACGTTGGACAATTGTGAGTGTGTGGATATTGTATATTTAGACTTTAGCAAAGCGTTTGACAAAGTGCCTAGAAACAGACTACTACATAAGTTGGAATACTTCGGGATTCGAGGTCGCCTGCTTGCGTGGATTGAATGTTTTCTCTCGAATCGAGTGTTCAAAGTTAAAGTGGATTCAGCGTTTAGTGAGAGCATGAATGTTCTCAGTGGTGTTCCCCAAGGGTCTGTGTTAGGGCCACTATTATTCCTTTTATATACAAGTGATGTACGCCGCCACATAACATCTTTTTGCTCGTTTTATGCGGATGACACTAAAATTTATTCAAACCCACTAACTTGTGATACAACGCGACTTACATAATATCCAAGAATGGAGTGATATTTGGCTTCTACCTCTAAATGTAGCAAAATGTGTGGTACTTCATTTAGGTAAATGCAACCCAAGATTATCTTACAGCATGAATAACTCAACTTTGTCTACGGTAAATTCACATGATGATCTTGGCGTTTTGATTACGGAAAACATGACATGGTCTGACCAAATTGCACGTCAGGTCAAGAAAGCCAACAGTAGGGTGTATTTGATACTGAAAGTTTTTGAGAATGCTGATTATAACACCTTATCTAAACTATTTAAACTATACGTCCGCCCTATACTTGAATTTGAGAACAGTGTATGGTTCCCATCTTTAGTTCGTGATGCAAATCTTCTGGAAAATGTACAGCGTAGATATACACGGTTGGCATTTGGTCAGAATCGCCCGCCATATGAAGAACGCCTACTTATATTTAATTTGCCTCTACTCAGTACTCGACGAATCAGAGGGGATTTAATTATTACATACAAGACACTTGATAGCAACACATCATCAATTCGACATCTTTATAAATTGAACAATGATGAGCGTCTTCGTGGTCATCCTTTGAAGCTTTCGCGAGATCCATTTCGATCAGTGGCCCGTCAAAATTTCTTAACGTTGAGAGTGTTTTATAAGTGGAACTCTTTGCCATATGAAATAGTTTGTGCGCCGTCTTTGAACAGTTTTAAAGCTAGACTTGATAATATGATACTGTGAACTAAATTTTGTTAGATGTGAGCATAATAGGATTTTCTCTGCTCTTATTTATGTTTAATAATAATAATAATAATATATTATAGATAGAATTAAAATACGCAAAAATCTAACAAACGAGCCCAGCAGGAATTTACCACCGATACCAATAACTCCACTAATTGTGAGGACGATATCGGCGATAAATTGTGGACAAGTCTCAACTGCCACCATTTGAAGATTTCGTTATGTGGGAATGAGTATGTATCCAAAATACATCCTCACTAAGTTGATTTGTTCTATTTTCGAGTTCAAAAAAACGTCGTAAAGTAACCTATGCAAATGAAAATGTAGGAGTTGTTTGAGCCATCACTGTTACTGTTACTACCAGCTGGTATGTTTAGAATTTTACAATGGTATTTTCGTATCGTACTTTCGCAGTGAGCGTAAGGTCGACAAACAATGACAATTTGTCTTAGACGACTATTCAGAAAAGTTTAAGCTTAAGTTTGTCAATGTATTTGATTACAGCGCACTTAAATATACCCTGGAGAATTCTGTTAAACTCGTTCGTCAGACAGCTCGCATCGTTAAATACAAAGAAGGTAGACACGGGCCAAAGAAAGTTGTTAGACTTGTCAAACAGGAATGGCGTTTAATATTAAATAGAATGAATAACATTTAAAAATAGTAAAAAGTAGTCAAATTTTACAAACCAGCCAGACGTTTTACATTATCCAAATGTAGAAATTTGAATATACTAGAAGCAGTTTAAATCTCGGAAACTATATAATAACCCAATCCTTCTTAATGACCAATTAAATATTATTGGAAATCCCACCTGTTTGTCGCTCAGATATAACAGTGATATCCGCCTGCACAAATTCACTAATTTTGTCTATTTAACATAATCTCCTAATTCATTGCAATGTATTAATACTAAAAATTTAATTTACTGATAGAAAAAGGCCACTCGCAAAAGGCATAAACGACTTTACCACCCATCAACAGTAGTTTCACCCCAAGCTTGATGCTGTTGTAGAACCCCCCAAAAGATTATGGAGTCCAACCCATTCAGATAGCATGAACATCTTTCTTATGGACATTTTTAGGAACTGCAATGAAATCTAACTTAAACTGAAATTTTGAGTTCATGTGAACGATCCATGCTTTGATGGAAGTCTGAAGGACGTATTTTCTGCTCGAAAAACTTAGAAAAATTAAAAAAAAAATAGGAAAAAGAAAAAATTAATTTTCTTTTTCCTCAACCTTTTCTTAATTCTAAATAAAAATATTACGTTCACAAAATTTTTAGGGTTCAACGTGACTGTTTCAGACGGAGATTAATGGATAAATCATACTTACTGTCGTTTATGCTTAACTGCGGCTCTGATGGTATCGATTGGAAGACGTCGTAACACTATAAATCTAACACTGTTTGTTTCACACTCTCTTAAAATTAAATCTGAAAGGGAATTTTTTGTTAGAAAACACAAGTAAAAGACAATATAAAGTTCAAAAAATGTATATTAAATCTTTAAAAAATTTATGTTTTTACAACAACTTCTTCAGAGAAAATGTTAACAAACAATGGTCTGACCCGTGTACAACACATGGTGAGGAACGGGACGATTCATACGGTACCAACTACCATCCAATATGCAGTTTGAAAAGCTAACGATGCACAAAAAGATTCAAGAAAAGTTTCATGTAACTGAAATTTTGGTGGGCTTATGCTTGCCTGTCTTATAAACGTATTTTATTAATTCACATAAATTTTGGTCGCTCCTCGGAGCTTAAAATTGCTTGAAGCGTTTCTACTTCGTTTGTATTATGCAATAACAAATTTTACGTTCAGGCAAGGCAGATCCCATGCACGTGTGAGTACATGGTAATAATACTTTTTTGACTCCGAATCACTGAGGAACCGGTTTAGGGCAAACCCCGTCAAAACACATCATTTCCCCGTCAAATCCGACTGTTAGGAAATGATGGGGATCGCTAAGGGCTATTTTCGCTATAACTTCCGATATACTTTGAATAGTCGTTGGATTAACTTGTCCTCATATTCAATACCTCGTAAGAGTTACAGTGCTTGACAACGTGGATTCGTAAAAGGGTTTTTAATCTTGGAAATTTGGAAGTTCAAGTCCAATTTTAGTATACTTTCTAAAATTGGGTGGTCGGGGCGACATTACGTCCCTGTGCAGCGACATTTACTACACTTACCAAATTAACGCTCCTCGAAGAGTTAGCGAAAATTTGGCATAAAAAACGCTCCGAAGAGCAAAAATATATTTCCAAGAATTAAAAACCTCCTCCACGGCGTTTTTACGTGAAGCACGCTTTTCTTACGAAGTATTTCCTAAGTCGGATTTTGTTACAACGTCGAAAAGCATATCGGGGTTATAGCGTTCTTTAACACTCCCCTCCTTTCCGTGAATCTTTTTGTGTAACGTTTGGTAAATTGGTTGTTTGAAAATAAAATGGATCATTGGATGTAGTCTCCCATGTGTTGTATTCGGTTATAGTTCAGACCGGCCTATCTGAACAAAACATAGATGCAAATCTAAAAATGGTTATAAGTTTGAACATATATCGATGCATAGCATTCGATTGAATTATTGAACATTGGGTTTCAAAATGGCATAAAAAAAGAAAAAATCGAGAATCCTCAGATTCTCGATGACACAACACAAACGCTTTCGACGCACTTATCTTTCTTAGTGTTCTTCCACTAATGCGGGCTTGCGTCTGCTCCTCCTCGTGTCTATGCCTCGTCGATCACCTTCGGTGTCGAACTGCCTTCTGGAACAGCTTAGGTGGTCCTCGGACTGCTTGGCTCCAGCTATACTATGGCTCTGCTCAGTTTATATGAAACAATATAAAACAAAATTTTAGTAATATGTTTGTTCATATCCCGTCTGGGGATCTGCGACCGATAACATATCGTCGTCTTTGAGAATAGGAACACTGAATTTTGTTGACTTATATTGATTGAAATGTTTTCCGTGTAGATAAAATTCTCTTCTTGGGGAGAAATCTGCGACCGATATCACATCGTCGTCTTTGAGAATAGGAACACTGAATTTTGTTGACTTATATTGATTGAAATAGTTTTTATTAAAATCGCTTCTTGAGAGAAATCTGCGACAGAATCTGCCTCCGTCGGATCGTTGCATCTGCCCCTCCAGCAGACGTGGCGGCATCTCGCCCTTGAGTTGCTAGACTCGTCTGAATCGCGCTCTTGCGTCAGAGTCGTCGTCTTTCCATGCCGTGCCAATGGAACATTTGTTTGGACCCTTTGGGTCGGACTCTGCTTACAGATGTATATGTTTTGAACATATGAGGACTTAGAAAAATTATAAAAAATACCAACTCTGCCGGACACGGTCAGAGTTGCTGCAGTGAATTTGGAAGATTTGTATGGACGATACAATATCCTCAATGAAAATGACTTGTAAAAAATGCATAAAAAATACCAACTCTTGCCTGACACGACAAGAAGTTGGTATGGAAATTTTGATATAAAATAAACCTAGCACTAAGTTAAAACTTAGCTTAGGTTGAAAATATAATGGAATCAGAAGTAGGAATGCTTTGGACTTTTTGAACTGCTTTCGCCTAAATGAGGCTCGTCGGCAGGTACATGAACTGCTTTCACCTTATCGTGGTCCGTCAGCAGGCCCATGAGCGGCTTTCACCTTATTGTGGTCCGTCAGCAGGCACATGAGCGGCTTTCACCTGATTGTGGTCCGTCGGCAGGCACATGTATTGTGCTCCTGTCTGCTCGGACTGCGGGACCCTCGCGAATTCTTGACCTGATTGAGAGGTAGTGTCGTCGAGGAATGTGTCGTCTGGACTGTCCTGCTCTTCTTCAGATGAATTCAATTATTGGGCTGCGGGACTCCCGCGAGTTCTTGCTCTGATGAAGAGGCAGTTTCGTCGAGGAATGTGTCGTCTGGACTATCCTCCTCTTCATTAGATGATTTGGAATTCAACGTTTAGCTGTTTGTGTAGAGCTGATCGCAAATCATTGACATGGATCTTTGTAATTATATTCCACTTCTGATCAATATACATGGCATAAAATAAAAAAAAATTGTTTTAAAATTATTCGTTAGGAAGATCGTCTAACGTGAGTTGCTTCTGCCTTGGTTCGGGCGTTGAGCTGGGGATCTCGCAGATGGACCCTGGCCTGGGACTCTGGCCCCTTGAAAGTTTCCCGGTCTCCTGTTGAGATGAGGATTATTCGGGCATTGGCTATGGAAGTGCCACTGCACTGTGTCTGTACAGTATCGGCACGGGGTTGCCGGTCGGTCGGGTACTCGGAATTTCCCCGATCCGCCATTGAAATTGGTTTGCCTGCGGTCAGGATTCACTGATCCGCTTGAAGAATTAGGCATAAAAAAAGGACGACCAGGCGCTCTGCCTGGACCGCCCTGTCGAGATACGTCCTCTCGGAAATGCACCCTCGGTGCTGTCGGAGTTGGGCTTCCATTGCTCCTTATACTTGAATTTTGTTGACTTATGTGTCCCGGCTCTTGATAGTAAGACGCGCGGGACAAACGTTGATCAATAAGCTGGATTAGCGACGTCTGTTCGTCAGCTGAATCCCGCTCGACGTTAGTAGCCGCTGCTATTAACATCTCTGTAGTTGAAATTAGGTTGCTTCTCAAGCGTGACCTAATTTCTGGACGCAGTTGGTCCATGATGACCCGAGCTCTGATGGCTTCGGATTTGAAGGGATCAATACGATCGAAAAGACAGGTTTTAATTGTGATAAACATTGCCGTGTCGTCTAAAGACGTTTGCTTGACGGCATACAGTTGAGCAATAGCTCGTGACTGTATGTCGGGAGAATTAAATCTCGTAAGGAATCTTTCCTTGAATAAGGTATACGAAGTAGTCAACGTCCTAAATTGTTCGGACCATCGTTGAGCTTCGCCCTTGAGTTGGCCGGTTACGTTATGGAGGCGATCATAGTCGTGGCTTATGCGAGCTCTGTCGAAATATTCCTCCATAATTTTCAGAAAAGCTTCTGGATCTTCATGATCAAGCCCATGGAACGTCACGTTCGGACATCTTTGTCTCTCATGGGGTGTACAGGTCGACACGTTCTGTATCGCCTGCACGAAGCCCTCTGCCATTTTCAGAAACATACTTTCCATCGAATTAGCAGTTTGTGGCTGTGAAGCAGATAAATTTACATTATTTCCCTCTGGAAACAGTCGCTGTGGTTCTATCCCTCTAGAACCGTCGTCGACGAGCGGTGCGGTGACTCGCTCGTAAAATTCTCTTGGGGTCGACCCCTCGGAGTCTTCCGCCATGAATGAGAAAGGATTTGTTGGGTTTGGGGACGGCATGGTCCCTGTTCGGGCGCCATGTGAACGATCCATGCTTTGATGGAAGTCTGAAGGACGTATTTTCTGCTCGAAAAACTTAGAAAAATTAAAAAAAAAATAGGAAAAAGAAAAAATTAATTTTCTTTTTCCTCAACCTTTTCTTAATTCTAAATAAAAATATTACGTTCACAAAATTTTTAGGGTTCAACGTGACTGTTTCAGACGGAGATTAATGGATAAATCATACTTACTGTCGTTTATGCTTAACTGCGGCTCTGATGGTATCGATTGGAAGACGTCGTAACACTATAAATCTAACACTGTTTGTTTCACACTCTCTTAAAATTAAATCTGAAAGGGAATTTTTTGTTAGAAAACACAAGTAAAAGACAATATAAAGTTCAAAAAATGTATATTAAATCTTTAAAAAATTTATGTTTTTACAACAACTTCTTCAGAGAAAATGTTAACAAACAATGGTCTGACCCGTGTACAACACATGGTGAGGAACGGGACGATTCATACGGTACCAACTACCATCCAATATGCAGTTTGAAAAACTAACGATGCACAAAAAGATTCAAGAAAAGTTTCATGTACTGAAATTTTGGTGGGCTTATGCTTGCCTGTCTTATAAACGTATTTTATTAATTCACATAAATTTTGGTCGCTCCTCGGAGCTTAAAATTGCTTGAAGCGTTTCTACTTCGTTTGTATTATGCAATAATAAATTTTACGTTCAGGCAAGGCAGATCCCATGCACGTGTGAGTACATGGTAATAATACTTTTTTGACTCCGAATCACTGAGGAACCGGTTTAGGGCAAACCCCGTCAAAACACATCATTTCCCCGTCAAATCCGACTGTTAGGAAATGATGGGGGTCCCATGTCGCTAAGGGCTATTTTCGCTATAACTTCCGATATACTTTGAATAGTCGTTGGATTAACTTGTCCTCATATTCAATACCTCGTAAGAGTTACAGTGCTTGACAACGTGGATTCGTAAAAGGGTTTTTAATCTTGGAAATTTGGAAGTTCAAGTCCAATTTTAGTATACTTTCTAAAATTGGGTGGTCGGGGCGACATTACGTCCCTGTGCAGCGACATTTACTACACTTACCAAATTAACGCTCCTCGAAGAGTTAGCGAAAATTTGGCATAAAAAACGCTCCGAAGAGCAAAAATATATTTCCAAGAATTAAAAACCTCCTCCACGGCGTTTTTACGTGAAGCACGCTTTTCTTACGAAGTATTTCCTAAGTCGGATTTTGTTACAACGTCGAAAAGCATATCGGGGTTATAGCGTTCTTTAACATTCACATGTGCTGTATTCTCTTTAGGAACTGCAACGAAACTCGTATTTCCATTGTACTTTTTGAGTTTCTATTCATTTAGAAGCTAGAACGAAACTCAAATTTTCGTTACCTCCTTAAGAATTATAGCAATGTTTGAGTTTTCGTTGTTGCAATAAAACTCAGATTTGTCTTACTCTTCTAGAAACTGCAACGGAAAGTATCATTATAGTCCAAATTAAGTATTCGTTACAAAGTAGCGTGGCATAGTTAGAACTTGCACAAATAAATTGTTACTAAATTGAAATTGCAAGTGTTGAGAAAGAACTTTATTTTTATCAATGTTTTAAAGATATAATGAAGATTATTTTTTTGTGGCATTTGGTCGGTTGACCCACAGCTAGGCACTAAATTGTTAAATAATTAAATAACCGCTTCTAACCTATTCGATAAAAATACGTTATTTTGTAATACAAGAGGAAGAAGACGGGGTCCACGCACTTCTCGCCCAGGGGTCGATCAGGGCAATTTTTTTTTTTTTCAGTTGCACATGCACACAAAGAGAGACCACGGGTAAGTTGGGTAGCTAAACAATAAGGCAGATACGAATTCTGTTAAGAATTATGTATTTGTCGTCTTTGTAAACCCGTTTGACCTGGGTCGATTAAGTTGGCTCCCAGGGGCGAGCGTAGGTGCATCTTTACTATGTACATATATCGATATGCGATGTAAAGCAACGTTAGGTACGGTTAGTACTTAGATGGGTGATACTTTCAAGTGTTATAATACCTTTCAGTCATATGCGAAAAAATAAAAATCAAGTTTCATAATTTCCAAAATAAATCGCTTTCAGTCCATAATGTCAAAATACAATAAAAAAAGTTATTCAGATATTTAAAATTATCAAAAACTACAATTATCTAAATTAAATTTTAATAAACTAAATTTACCGATATAATAACTTTCAAACATTCGACAAATCGTTCAAAATATTGCCCTAAAAAATACCGCCCCCATATGAACTTGAATCACATCAAAATTACCTTCCGAATCCGTATTCATAATATTTTATTTTAATTTTTATTAATTTTCTATTAATTCCTGTTCATGATATTCAATGTCTAATTCTGTCGCACATTATCTCAAATTATCTGATTTCTATAGTGAAACATCCAACTCACCGTTCCCAAAGATTAACTTTTATCATCAAAACTACTTACCGCTTCACGAAACCAGCCACAGATTCTCGCGATTAACTGCGAGAGCTCTCCGATATACAATGCTAGCACCTTGAAGAGCAAACCTTCGTGATACATTACCGGACCACTTAAACGGCAGTTATTTATACTTCGCAGTTAACTTTAGATACATAATTCAATAGCCGTTTCAGATAGAGTTCTAAGTCTTTCTTCAAAAGAAGTCCATTTCAAAATATTCTGCTTTCCATGCGAAAATTGCTGAAAGGAGTGGACGGGGCATGATAATAAAAAAAATTGAAATCAACGTCTCAGCGAGACACTGTCCCCGTCTAAACGAAACACATCCGGACCTACATAAGACCGAGAATTTTACACTTAAGCAAGTCAGTGTCTGGTGATCTATTAAGTGTTATACATCTTCGACAATGTGTAGTTTGTAAAATTTTAAAAAAAGTGAAGTTCTAGATATAACTTGTATCAATTTAGTACCCTTGCCTAGTGTGTGCTTTTTGTACCTGCTGCTCACTGACTAGTCGTCACCGCCGCAGGTGAATTTTAGTAAATTTTCAAGAAAGTGTATCTCTAGATGAACTCTGAGCCAATCCTGCCTAATATGTTTTCTGTACCTGATTTACTACCTCGTATCTTCATGTCTTCAAAAAAATTTATTTTTGGTACAGTTTTGTTGAGGAGAGCTAACGCTTACTTGAGCCCTTGAAAGGAAAGCTAGCGCACTAACCGCTAATTAGCTATTAGTTATAGAATTTGGGGACGGCTAGAACTACATTATAATCAGTATTTGACGCTTCGTTTATTTTAAAAAGAAAATATGTCGTTGGTGGTATGAAAATTGTATTTTTTACCAATAAATCTTTATAAATTTTAAGTTGTTCTGAGACACTTAAAATTGTAAATAGTAAAAATATACATATATAGATCTCCTATATCCTCTTTTAAAACTTTCTACTTCTAAGAATGCAGTCTCTTATCAAAATACGCAATAAAACAATGACTCGTTTATTAAATACACCATGAATCTTATGAGCTTTTAATATACGTGAATGAAACTAAAATCTCTTAAGAAAATGAGGTTATGATATATTAATTCGACAAGAATTCTGAGGTAACGCGATGTATACATAATGTCTAAGTCAACGAACGCGGAAAAGTGGTAAAAAATTAAAAACAGTGGCAATTTTAAAAGAAAAATTAATTTATTTAAAACTTCTTAATGATACTCCAATCAATCAGTCACGAACAAATCGGTTAGAAATTTAGGCGGGAAATATTAGAACAATCATAAAACCACTTTAAAACTAAGCAGTCTTATGAAGGTTCTGACTTCAAACAGTTCAGTTTCAATCAGGATTATAAGAATTTATTCAAGTACAAATTCATCTATACATGGAAACATTTAGTTTATCTAGGATTATACGAATTTATTCAAGTTCAATTTGATTTATCTAGCCCAGGAAGAACTTGTAAGTAACTACCCAAACAGCACACCAAGGTCCAATGGACTTCCAGTGGACGTCCATTGGACTAACCCATTTAAAATCATGGGCATCCAATGGATGTCCAGCAGACAAATAATGGACACTCAATGGACGTCCAATGGATGTCCAGTAGAGACTGTTTGCCACATGAAATGGACATCCAAAACTGGTCCATGTATTGACCAGATATGGACATTAATGTCCATTTCTGGACTTTACTGGACGTCCGTTGGGTGTCCATTGTTTGTCTGGTGAACATCCTCTGGAAGTCCATTGGACCTTTTGAGCTGTTTAGGAATGTAATTTTTATGTTTGTAAATATTAGATAAAAATAACTATCCAATTTTCTAAACATTTTTCAGAGTATCTAATTGAGAAAAAAATGAATGAAGTTTAAAAGGAGGTAAGAAAATTGCTGGGTATATATTTTTATTTCTTATATACATGAATAAAAAATCTAATGCATGAAATTATGACCTTTGTAATAAATACCTTTTGGAAGCTAAATAAATTTATTAACTTCCAAAAGACGGAATTATAATGGTTGTAATTTCGTGCATTAATTTTTTTTCTTGGTGTTTTATACAAAAACCAAAATAAAAAATTAGGTCCATAGAGCAAATTCGAAAACCTTTTAAACGTAAATCATTATTTTTTCAATTATTTGCTACGAAGAATTGTTAGAAATTTGGATTATTATTTTTAACTAATATTTACAAAATAAAAATCACATTGAGATGATTTTTTAAAAATTGTACATTCTGAAGGTATTAAGTAAGTGCCAATAAATACAGAACACATATTACCGATATATTTTATATAATATAAAATCATTTTTATATTCTGTATTAGTTTTTATTTCCAAATATGTTCAATTTGTCTTTTCTTTCTCTGGCTCACATTGTTTTTCCTTTCTCTGGGCCACATAGTTTTTCCTTTCTCTGGCTCACCTCAACCATTTTCTTATCTTTTCTTCTGTCTTTCTTCGTTACTTTACTGCCAATACTTCACTCATTAATTGGTTTGATGCCAATCGAATAACATTTGTCTACTTCCAGAAAGTAGCAAACACCCGTGTTAGTTTGATTTACATTAAAAATAAATTCAATTCAATAAAATTTTCGTAATGACTAGGTGCTGTCCTGATTGCACGCTATTTTCATCGTTGGGTGCACTCCAAATGACGAACGTCTTGGATGTGACGTCATTGACGTTAAAACGTATTGACACAGTAGAGAATAGTACTCTCACTCTCGTCGGTCCCTTTGATATTTGTACTCGATTTTATTTTTTTTATTCCACTGCACATCGACTATTTCCATCCCATGCGCATTTGCATGTACACTATAACACAGAAAACAGCAATGGCACCTGCCTAAAAACGTAAACAATAAACATCAACCCTACTTTACGTCACTGCTGTCTACTACGCATCAAATGATTTAAGCCCAGGAGCATCGCAATGCGCACTGAAAATCTGATCCAACTGTTCCGGCCTAGTACTGGCCTATTCTCTGCTGTGGTATTGATATAGTAAGAAGTATGTAGGTTCCTCATTGGCAGTTAGTGGTGTAGTGGTTAGGTAAGAAATGTATGGCATCCGAGTTATCCATATCTATAGAATGAAAACCAAGGCAGCTCCGCTTTTCTTAATCGTAACTGAGAATGACGTAACGCTTAAGTCACTGCAAGACAAGGTTCCATTTCTTCTTCATACCCGTATACAATGGGAGGGAAGACGCAACGAACGCCAAATTACACAATGTCGGCGCTGCCAGGCTTTGAGGCACGCTACCACCAATTGTAGGAGGCAGCCAAGATGCGTAAAATGTGCACATAACCACTGGACCAGCGACTGCCAGAAAACTGATAAAGAAGATCCCAAGTGCGCGAACTGCGGCGGTGATCACACTGCGAGTAATGTTGTTTGTCCTGTCTATGTCTATAGACTTGAACAATTGAACAAACAAATTAATAAAAACATTCAAAACCCATCATTGTATAACACTAACACAAACAATTTTATTCCAGCTCCTGCACCTGAAACTAATGTCTGGAACGACAGATGTAAGGACGCCGCCGCCAGAGCAGCTCCATCTATGGCCCAGCCTAGTCAACCACACCCAACGACGTCGACTCCACCTGTCATGAATCCACGCCCACTTTCACCAAATCGTGACGAAGGCCAAGGCACTTCACAGATTAATGATTTCTCTCGTCTCACAGCAGCATTTCAAAATTTGAATAAAATGGTAAACATCTCTCAATTAATAGCCGCTGTTGAACATCTTAATTCACTTTTGGCACCAATTTTAAACGATCCAATCCAAATTTTTACTGTATTTAATGATTTTGTTAGTAATAAGTTACCGTCATATAATTTACAATGTTCAACTTAAGTAATTGGAATGCCAATGGAATTATTAAGAAAACCACCACATTAAGGCATTATAATTTGCAGGAAAAAGTAGATATCATGATTATAACAGAAACTCGACTTAAGCCTAACATTAAATTTAAAATACCGAACTTTAAGATTTACAGATACGATAGGACCAGAAATAGAGGTGGTGGTGTGGCGGTGCTTGTCAAGAAAAGCATCCCGCACCACCCTCTCCCCAATATCGAGAGTAATATCGATAATATATCAATAAAACTCCTTGACGGGACTGTTATTATGGGTGCATATAACTCCCCCTCTAACAAGCTTACCTTCCAAGCATTAAATGAGCTTTTTGCACACACCAAAATGTTGTTAATAGGCGATCTAAATGCCAGGCATCAGACATGGTCGAATCGCAGGAACAACAGGAATGGTAGTACTGTTTTTGATTATACTCAGGAATTTGGTATTGCTGTCCTTGCTCCCGACTCCCCAACCCACTTTCCCTTTAATAACTCAACCCCTTCAGTCATCGACATTATCCTAAATAAAAATTACCCTCATTTCCTTGAACTTACATCCCTATCTTTGCTAGGAAGTGATCACAATCCTGTCCACTGCACTATACAGGGGACATACGAAAATAACATGACTTTGACCAGATACGACTATAAGACGACAAACTGGCAACGATTTAAAGAAACATTAAACGAACGTACGAAAATAAATAATAATATAATAACAAGACACGATATTGTCGAACAAATACAAAAACTTACTGTGGACATACAATACGCACGCGACAAGACGACAAAAAAATTTCAACTGAAACAATGGCAACTGGTGATTCCAGATGAAATCATCAAATTGATAAAATTCAAAAATAAAATTAAGGCGCGGTGGCAACGACATCGTCGCCAAATAGATAGACTTCGACTTAATGACCTCGAATAGACTATACATGACAAACTGGCATCCCACAGAGAAGCTAGCTGGAACAATAAGATTTCGCAGCTCACGCGACAAGATAATTCTCTGTGGAGGATGACCAAGCTCCTACGTAACAAACGTGAATATATACCGACATTAATCGACGATGACGTAATATATAGTACGGACAAAGACAAGGCGGACAGGATTGCTAGCTTTCTGCAGCATGCCAACACCACCCCTCCCAATTCTTCCCCCTTCCATGAGCACATTACATTTAACGCAAACCAAATCCACCCATTTTACCCTATTCCACCCAGTAAACTGTCCAAACTCCTTGTTTCTCCAGCCGATCTTCATAAAATAATTAAAGCCACCCCTAATTTAAAAGCCCCAGGGCCAGACAATATTCCCAACCTCCTCCTAAAAAATCTCCCCCGCAAAACCTTACTCCAGTTTTCTTACATTATAAATGCCATCCTCAGGACGCAGTACTATCCTGATGCGTGGAAGGTGGGTATTGTGGTACCTATCCTGAAACCAAACAAACCGCCGCACCTGCCGAGCAGCTATAGACCGATTACACTGCTCAAAATAATGGGAAAAATTACTGAAAAAGTCATCCTACAAATTTTAAATAAATTCGTTGACAAAAAATCACTCATACCGGCGCGGCAGTTTGGATTCAGAGCAGGCCATGGAACCACCCTTTCCCTTGCCCATGTGGTCAGGGATATAATTCATGGGTATAATCGGAAGCAGTGCACCGTCTTGTTGTTGCTGGATGTCCAGCGAGCGTTCGACTGTGTCTGGCACAACGGCCTTGCATTTAAATTACAAAAAATATGCAAATTTCCTGACTATATTGTCTCGCTTATTAAAAATTACTTATCTCAACGGCAAATTATGGTGTGTGTGAATGGCTCCTACTCGGATAAAAGACCAATATCGGCCGGGGTCCCTCAAGGCTCCATGCTCTCCCCCCTTTTATACAACTTATATACTTCTGACATTCCCGCTAACTCTACTGCTAACCTCTTACTTTACGCTGACGACACCTTACTTTACGCCAACTCATTCCACGCACAGACTGCGACGTATAAAATTAATTATTACCTGACAAAAATACAAAAATATTACGCTGACTGGAAAATAACGATAAACGAGACCAAATCGCAGACAATAACCTTCCACCGCAAATTTACCAACACAAAGACAATTACAAAACTTAAAATTAACAATGGAGACATCGAGGCAAAAACCACGGTTAAATACCTCGGTGTCTCCCTTGACACTCGACTTTCATTTGGACCACATATAACGCAGACAATTAACAAAACGTATGCGACGCTCAGCAAGCTCTATCCGTTGTGTAATCGAAGGAGCTTGCTGACAACAGACAACAAACTGACCAGGTACAAAGTTATATTCAGACCCATTTTGACTTACGCCTGTGCTGTCTGGAATATGATTTCAGACACACAGTGCGCACGACTTCAACGGACGCAAAACAAATTACTTAGACTTCCCACCAATTCAAGCCGCTACATTGCGATAAACGAACTACACAGAATTACGGGACTTTTGACCATTAGAGACTACATAACACAAGCGTCGCAGAAGTTTTTCACTTCTAAGATTCATAGCTCCGAGCTGACGCGTGACATAGCAGACATAAGACGACATCATAACTATGGACATACACACAGATTAATTCACGAGAAACTACCACTCTACAACGAACCAACACCTGACTGACGACGTTTTCCTCCATCAAATCTCCCTTCCTCTTTGCCCCTCATCTCCTCTACATTTCACCCTACCTTCCACTGCTCCATTATCCCCCGGCTGATTTCCTACGTCATCACCCTTCAGGTCCAAAAATATAATCTGTTATAACCTTTTAAATTTTCCCTATATATTTCACTTTAAATAGCATGGGCATTAGCTGAAGCAGGTTTTTTGTATATTTTTCCTGCACAATATAAGGAGTACTCTCATTTACTCGAATGTTTGTTTCCCCAATTATTTTCAGCCTATTGCTGGCAAAATCATTAATTTTAATATACCGAATGTTGGTGAGAGCGGTTATTAATCGACAGATATTACCAAATGTGTTACTTTCTCTGCAGGCCATACCAACCGGCCCCTGTGAACGTGTCTTGGCTGTGTGTCTTGTGTCACGTCGCAGTTTAATATTTGACTACCTATTGTTAAATAAAATCAATGAGGTAGCATGGAAATAACACGTATATTGTATATATATTTTAATTGATAATAAATGTTTTTAATTGGCAAATTGGCAATAATTGACACGTGAGGCCGAGGGTTCGAATAAACTTTTTTCAGTTTTTTTTATTACATTTTGTTAACAACTAAAATACGTACTACAAATATTTCTGTAGGTTAGTTCGTTAGGTTAAATATGTTAATATTATTTGATGTAGGTAGTATAGTTGCTTATGATAGATAATTTCTCCTGCCCTTGTCATTTTGTTAACAACTAAAGTACGTATTACGAATGTCTTTAGGTTAGTTCGTTAGGTTAAATATGTTAACATTATTTGATGTAGTATAGTTGCTTATGATAGATAATTTCCCTTGCTCTTGACATTTTGATAACAACTAAAATACGTAATACGAATATTCTTTAGGTTAGTTCGTTAGGTTAAATATGTTAATATTATTTGATGTAGTGTGGAGTACCCGAGCTCTATGGGCTTCCAGTAATCGTAGGTCCGCATTTATTTCCATATTCTGTACGTAGTAGGACCGGCGAATATGCCGGAGTGCACCCAACGCTGAAAATAGTGGAGTGCACCTAGTCATTGCATAAAATTTTACCAATTCGTGTAGCGAGTTGCAGGCAATATAAGTAATACGATTTATCGTATAACAGGTTAACAGAAACTAATGTAACTCCTACATTTACATTTTCATAAGCAACTAGACGTCGACTTATTAATTTTCGTTATTGCTAAATTATCTACTTTACAATTTTCAACTAAAATATTTATGAGACAGTACTTGAATACATATGCGTGTATGCCTATATAAATACATTTATTCATGTTTCTAAATATAATACAACTATATGCCAAACGGTTATAATTAAGAAACAAAAGAGTTTAGACATGTCATTTAGTCTTCTTTTATGTGCGTGTATATAGGACAGTAGAAATGGCCTTCAATTTTTAATGCAACAGAAACTATTGGATATTTTGGATAGATATTCATTTTTACTTATTTCTTCAGACTCCAATGAATCTACCTTAGAATCGAAGGATTTTGGGATTGTTAAGAAGCATTTTTAAAGTTTATTAAAATTCGTCACGTCTATTTTTAATAAAAGTCCTTAGATATTTCTTCCGCGGCCTATCTGTTGAGAGAAAATTGGCTGTAATCCGGATTTCTTTTAACGAATCTGAAGAACGAAGAAAGACTAAAAAAATTGAATTTCCTATTTGAGTGGTGAAAAAATGTAATTTTCCCTTTCAAAAAATAAAGTTGCTTCCCATGGATTAACCGGAAGTAGGAAAAAACCGTTTAGTATGACAAAAGTAGCGGATTTATACCTTCATAAACGTGTCCAAATTTAAAAATTATATTTTGAAAAATAAAAAGTTTACTTGGCGTTACATGCTCCTGTATCACCTATTATACGCATATTGTGTTCCCTTAATAACTTAAAGATATAATGTTATGAGCCTAAATACGCATTCTCAGATATATTTATGCATGTTCATGGAATCTTGAATCTTCCTTGAGAAGAAATAATTATGCAAAATCTAAGAGTTCATTTTTTACTTTTAGAAGATTAATTCCCGTTTTCTAACAAATGTAAACAAGTATTATTAACATTATTATTTAAATCGTATCCTAAATGATATTCAATCAAATTTCTCCTCGTCGGTATAGGATAAAATAAGAGAATTGGATTTCAAACTATATCGACGTTTCGCTTTATTTTAAAGCTTCTTCAGGACTACAACAAATAAATATAATATATAACAACTTATATATATATATATATATATATAGTATTTTCTATATTTCGTAATTTTTAATAGATAAGTTTTAAAATTTTGTTTATAAGTTGTCATATATTATATTTATTTATTGTAGTCCTGAAGAAGCTTTAAAACAAAGCGAAACGTCGACATAGTTTGAAATCCAATTCTCTTATTTTATCCTATACCGACGAGGAGAAATTTGATTGATTATTAACATTGTTTCGGTTTGCGGTTTGGCCCCGTCGGCACTTGCCGACCTACCAACCGGGCCAGCCTGGCCCTGGATTCCACGCTAAGTAACTTAATTATGCTAGTGCCCAAAAGAAACGAATTTTATTGTGTACGGTTTAGTGATTATAAAAATAAATTAAAAACGATTATTCAAGTTAATTTAATTAATTTTAAAAATACCATTCCAGGGTTTATTACCATTTACAAATGCGAACTATTTTATAGATAAATTTTCCAACGCCTGAATATACCAAATGGAAAAAATAATTTCATTTGCCAATGAATACAGAAAACTTGTTAAGGAAAATATGCATTCATGATACAGGATGCATTGTTTCAAATAAAGCTTAAAAATGTCCTCAAAAGAATGAAAAAATAGAGGGGACACGTCTCGAATCAGATAAACTTAAAAAAAAATTTCTGACGCAACTCACCATCCATTTCCTCTATCCTGACACAGGCTTTTCGATTCCTAAACAACTAAGTAAAATTATCTATACAAATTTCATTATCCTTTATATATTAATTTTTTATCAAACTAACCCCTAAGCAATTTAGTGCAAAATACGTAGATTAAAAAATAAAATAATTCTACTATGCTAATGAAGCTTATTCCCATAATTAGACTGCAGAGACCACCAAGTAACCCTAAAATAAATAAATGCTTATTAGGTTTCTAGGACAGACAATTCACTAAACAAGATATCAATAATCTTATGAGATTTTTTCTGGGACTTAATACTTATTTGTAGTGGTGGTGGTGTAATTGTTCGATTTCAATATCCAAATCTAGTTAGGAAAAGTTTAAAATCTTTCACAAACGCGACAAGGTGAATCAAATTCTTATTGCCATGAAAAACTATGTAGTTTTAAGTATGAACACAAAATCTCGAACTGCTGATAACACATTTTCCTATTTCATAATGATCCACAGACCCACAAAAAAAGTAGTCTGCGCCATGGATTAGATCATTGGATTCCTATTTATTTTCACCCACTAAAACCGAATATGAATCAGCTTTGCCTCTATACGTCAGGATTTTTTGCTACAGCCAAAGACACGTTGGAAAATCCAGTACGTCTTAGATCTCACAACTTAAAATCAAACTCCATAGCTCACTTAACTCCAAGCAGCCAAACTAAAAATTCCATGACCTTTTCACACTAATTCCGTAAACCTATAACCCTGTACCTGCAAGCCCTTTAACCTTATGACACATAACCTTGGGACTGAACGGAGCATATGCGATCTGATTAGAAAATTCATGAGTTACAAAATTTGGACCAGGAAACTTTATATTTCTAGAGTCCCATTATTCATGTACAACAAATCCCATAACCCCATAATCCCGTAAATCACATCACCATAACGACGAGGAAATTTAGAAAACTCCCAATAACCGGCGCGACAGCTCAGTCGCGATTGTGGCAAATTTGCTCTAGTGTGACACTGTTGTGCTCTAGGTTCAGTCCTCGGCGGCAATGTTGAAGAACACGGTAAAACCCTCGGTATACTTTTCGACGTTGTAACAAAATCCAAAAATATTTCGCATGAAAAGCGTGCTTCACGTAAAAATATCGTGGAAGAGGTTTTTAATATTCTTAATCATATTTTCGCTCTACGGAGCGATTTTTATGCAAACATTTCAATAACTCCTCAAGGAGCGTCATTTTAGAAAGTGTAGTAAATGTCTCTGCACAGGGACGTAATGTCGCCCCGACAACTAAAATTTAGAAAGTATAACAAAGTTGACAATTTCGGAAATTCCAAAATTAAAAACCCTTTTACGAATCCACGTTGTTAAGCACTGCAAATCATGCGCGTATTAAATATGAGGACAAGTTAATCCAGCTTCTATTCAAAGTATATCGTGAGTTTTAGCGAAAATAGCCCTTAGCGACATGGGACCCCCATCATTTCCTAGCAGTCGATTCTGACGGGAAAATGATGAGTTTTAACGGGATTTGCCGTAAACCGGTTCCTCAGTGATTCGGTGTCAGAAAAGTATCTTTACCATGTACTAATATGTGCATGGGACCGCCTTGCCTAAATGTATAAAATTGTAATTACAGAATACAATTCAAAATAGTAGCGATTCAAGCATTTTCAAGCTCTGAGGAGCGACCAAAATTGTTTTGAAATAAAAATACGTGAATAAGACAGGCAAGCAAAAGCCCACCAAATTTCAGGAATATTGAACTTTTCTTGAATCTTTTTGTGTAATCGTTAGCTCACAAAACTGCATATTGGATGGTAGTTGGTACATTATAAATCGTTCCGTTCCTCACCATATGTTGTACACGGGCCAGACTAGTGTTTGTTAAACATATTTCTTAAAAGTTGTTGTAAAAACATAAATTTTTGAAGAGATTCAATATATGTTTTTGAACTTTATATTGTCTTTTAATTGTGTTTTCTAACAAAATTCCCTTTCAGGTATAATTTTAAGAAAGTGTTAGTACATCCAGTGTTAGGTTTAAAGTGTTACGACGTCCAATAGATACCATCAGAGCAGCAGTTAAGCAAAAACGAACAGTAAGTATAAATTTTCATATTATTCTCCGTCTGAAACAGTCATCTTGAACCCTAATTTTGTGAACGTTAACATTCATTTTTGAAATATATATAAAGTCCTTCAGACTCCAAAAGATGAATCGTTCACAGCAACACTGGCAATGTCGGTGGGTAATGGATGTTGTCTGCGGTTCTTTCAAATGTGTAACCCCCTTCCGGACAGCCTTTGGCTTTGGATTTTGGGGACTATATGTGATGTGTTTATGTTTAACAACCATGTGATGCTGGCAGTTATGCGGACAGAAGAGTATATTTATTAATTCGATCCCAAATGGTGTTATTGGACCATGGGATTAGGAAACTCGCAGGTATAGAATCATAGGGTTACGTGATTATTGCGAAAAGTTTATGGGATTCTTAGTTTGGCTGTTTGGAGTTGAATATGAGTTACGGAGTTTAATTGTAAGTTGTAAGATGTAAGATATAATGGATTTTCCAAGGTATTTTTGGCTGTAGCAATAAATCCTGACGCATATAATATAAAATTAATAATAATAATAGTTTATTGGCCAGAATTAGACACAAGTGTGTACATATGGTACGTCAAATACATTCTCAGTAAAATTAACAAACACATATTATAAATATGCACAAATATACACACATAAATATACCGGGTGGCCATGACTCAATGTACGCCCCCAATATTTTGGTTGACTTTATATTTAAAAATTTGGTTTTTGGTACACATGAATTAGACAATAATGGGCTATTTTTAGACTAACAGGAATTAAAATATCACTTCCGGTTCAACCGGAAGTGATATCAACTTTTTTTCTTAAATGGAATGACTATATTTTTTATGATTTCTCATTAAGCATGAATTTCTAAGAGCAACAGTTTCTTCAGATGTAAAAAATCTAAAAAATAAGTGAGATACGAACAATTTTTTAATTTTTTCAAAATGGCCGCGTCAGATGAATGCGATGTAAGAAAATTACTAAGTAGGCTATGGAAATTATTAGTAAGGTTGTAGACTTGTCTGTAAAGAAGAAAATAGTTGCTTGAATTATTGATAGGTACCAGTATTTTTATGTCTTTTTTAAAAAAACGGAAATTCATTTTCATTTTCATTTCCGTAGGGGTCCTATGGAAATTTTTTTAATGGAACCGTGCTATTTTTTTATTAATCAGAAATAATGATTCATAAACTATAATTTTTTCGCCATTAATCATTTCTTAACGATATCCTTCGTAATAATAGAAGTATTTGTTTAAAATAAGCGTCAACAAATCATTTTAATAAGGTACCTACCTACATTTAAATTCAAAATTGCAGATAACCATGAAAATGAGAGACATTCGCGAATAATTTTCTGAAGCAAGTGTATTAAAGTTGTTATAAACAAGAAAATTAATATAAAATGGCTGAAGAAATATTCAAGAGATGAAAAAGTTGACATGTTCATTATTTATGGAGAGACTCGACGTAATGCAACTAGAGCACAAATTCTGTATGGACAGAGATATCCAGAAAGAAACCTCCGAGAAACTATTTCGCCCAGTTGGAGCATCAATTTAGAACTGAACCTAATATAGAAATTGAAGAAAGATTTATTGTGGATGAGGAAACGGAAATTAATGTATTAGCTTTAGTGCGTATTGGCCCAACCATTTCGGTAAGACAAATTGAACATGAATTGCCAATTTCCAAAGAATCAGCCAGGAAAATTTTAAAGAAACACGGCTATCGTTCTTATAAATATAAATTGCATCAATTTTTGTATGAGAATGATTATCAACGAAGAATAAATAACCTTTTGAAATAATTGGTTACAGTTACGCCAATTAAGAAATGAAAATTTTATCAAAAACATTTTGCTCACTGATGAATCGAGATTTACAAACCTTGGGTTATTTAATCGAAACAACATTCGATATTGGGCAATTGAAAATCCTCACATTATGAGACAGGGGCGGTTTCAGGAGCGTTTTGGCTTCAATGTTTGGTTAGGCGTACTGGGCGACCATATCATAGGTCCGATGATTTTTGACGGAACTCTAACTGGACCAAGATATCTAGAATTTCTCTAAAATGTAATAGTTCCACAGATTAATCAAATTCCTAATACCAACATTGACGAGGTTTACTTCCAACAAGACGGGGCTGCTACTTAAATCAGTTATTTCCAGATCGTTGGATTGGGACCCATGGTCCAGCCAGATGGCCTGCAAGGTCGCCTGACTTACACCCATTCGATTTTTTTATTTGGGCGCATTTGAAAAATAGAGTCTACATGACTGCTCCAACCACATGGTAAGATCTGAAAGAAAGAGTTCGACACGAAATTGCACAAATAACACCTCAACAAGTACCGAATATTGTATTAATCACAACGGTGAACAGTTTGAACAATTTTTATAATGGTTTATTATAATTTAGGTTTCATTCATTTTTTCATTTATTCATGGTTGTAACGTTTTATTCTTGTTTAATTTGTGTTTACTTTTTAAAAATACTTCTATTATTACGAAGGATATCGCTAAGAAATGATTAATGGCGAAAAAATTACTTCCGGTTCAACCGGAAGTGATATTTGCATTCCTGTTAGTCTAAAAGTAACCCATTATTGTCTAATTTATGTGTACCAAAAACCAAACTTTTAAATACAAAAATAACCAAATTATTGGGGGCGTACTTTAACTCGTGGCCACCCGGTATGCATAATTTAACTGCCAAACAAGATAAATTAATATAAAGATAAAACTAAAATAAATTACATCTAAATGAATATTTAAGAAGAAAGATCAAATCAAACATAAAATATCACAAATATTAATGTTTAAGTATAAAAAAATCCGTTATAGTGTAAAAACAATTTGTAGACAAGTACTTTTTCACATTTTTTTTTAAATTTCATATACTGCGAGACATTGCGAATCTCTTCAGGAAGAGCATTATACAAAGTGATGCAATTATAGTAGGGGACACGCTTAAATGCACCTGTACCATAGAAAGGAATGCTGAGGAGTTCACCATGTCTCGTTACATAGTTATGAAAGTTCGCTTTGTTTCTAAAATATTCCATGTTAATTCTAGAAAATGTGAGACATTTTAAAATATACATAGATGGAACAGTGACAATTGAATTTTTTATAAATATATCTCGGCAAGTTTCATTAACTCTCAGATCAAAAGTTAATCGGATATTTTTTTTTTGACCTATAAAGATGTAATTATGTACTTCTGCCCCATGTCATAATATTAAATGATATGTGATCGTATGCCATAGAATAATAAATATTAACTAAACCATCTTTATAAAGGGTTGAAGTTTTATTCAATTGGTTACATATATGGTCAACATGGTTAGTCCATGATAACTGGTGATCAAGAAATGTGCCGAGTAATTTTACTGATTGTGATCTAGTAATATTTTCATAAAAAACAATGTGATTTGGAACAGATCTCCGAAGGTGAAAATTTAAAATCACAGTTTTTTTCTCATTTAAGATGGTGTCTGCCGATACGGTAATTGTTGTGTCATCAGCAAACATTGTCACGTGACAATTTTTCATGTGACAGGGTAAATCCTTAACGTATAATATGAACAGTAAAGGACCTAATACGGAACCCTGAGGAACACCAAGCTCAACACCATGCACGTTATATTTTCCCAATCTAAAACCATGCTGAGATAACGTCAATATACCGGGTGTTAGAAAAGTATGGGAACGGTGGAAAATCTCGAACAGTTTGCATCAAATCGAAAAATAAAAAAATACGTGTCAAAAATTTTTCAAAAAACTATCTACTGATACCAAAATGAACTTTAAAATTTCAAATGGAAACCCCTATTTTTTATTGCGGAATCGGATTTTACGGCAAAAAATACGTAAATTTTATTCCGGACATTTTTTTTAGATTCTTGCATGGTGTCGCTATAATCGCAAAAAATGAAAAGAAAACATTACTGTTTCAAGAATAGCGTCTTGTAGCCATAAAAAAACGTCCAATTCAAAAACTGAAAAACACGTATTTGTTATTTTTACGAAATCTATCCAATGACATTGGATTCGACTCTCCCACCCCTAACCCAGTGGGTTGGGCGGGGGGCAACTTTGAAATTTGTAATGAAAATCCCTATTTTTTATAGCGGATTCGGATTCTACGGCCAAAAATACGTGAATTTAATACCAGGCATTTTTTTCGATTCTCGCAAGGTGTCGCTGCAATCGCAAAAAATTGAGTGGAAACATGAAAGTTTTGAACGCATACTTAAAAAAATACGAAAAGTAAAACTACTGATCTCAGAGTGAATGATTTCTCGAGCTGTTTTGAGAACAGTGATTTTACACGGTCGTACGGAAATTACAACAACTATTAACATTCTGTAAATTTATTAGCAGCTAGTAATTTTCAATTTACATATTTTACAGGGCAATAAAAAACTCGATTGAAAAAACTAACAGTGGTTTTACCTCTTAATTCAGCCACTTCAGACAAGTTCTTGATCCCAGCCAGTGAAGGCAAGGAGGTAACTCAGCCATTTAAGGCAAGGTGAGAATTTCGGCCAGTTGAGGCAATTAGTTTACAGCTTAACTGCTACACTAACAGGTTTTAATTTCAAGATTATAGCAGGTGCTCAAAATGGTGTCCATTGGCATTGTCCGAGACGAACGTAAAAATTGTCAATAGCACTTCTTATCATTTGAGGTGGTATTTCTGCAAAAACGTTTATTATGCGTTGCCTCAGCTCTTCCAAATCACGAAGTTTAGTGAAATAAACTTTACCCTTCACGTAGCCCCAAACAAAATAATCAAGTGACGCGAGGTCGGGAGATCTTGCTAGCCATTCAATAGTTCCTCTTCGACCTATCCATCGATTTTCGAAAGTACCATTCAAATAGTCCCTAACAATATCCCGATAGTGTGGAGGAGCCCCATCTTGCTGGAACCAAACATTATCTAATTCATTACCAGCAATCTCTTGTATTGCGGGAACTATTTGATTTGTCAACATTTCCAGATATTTTTCTCCATTCAAATTTCCATCTATGAAAAACAGTCCTATGATTCGATCCCTGAAAACTCCTGCCCAAACATTTAATTTTTGTGGATACTCCGTGTGTGTTTCAAGCATCCAGTAAGGGTTTTCGTCACTTCAATATCTGAAATTATGGCGATTAACTTTTCCACTGAGTTGGAAAGTTGCTTCATCTGAGAAAACAAGTAGAGATGACAAAAGATGTGGGTTTTGGTTACTCCCTTCTATCATTAATTCACTAAATTCAAGCCGCCGATCAAAATCATCTTCATTTAACTCTTGGTGAAGGTGAATTTTGTAAGGATGAAATTTCAAAAGTTTCAAATTCTCATGAACTGAAAATGCACTCATATCAAGCTGTTGGCTGGCTTTTCTGATTGATAACCTTCGATGTTCCACAAATGCCTGGGTCACTTCCATTTGTCGAGCTTCCAATATTTCAGATTTTGGTCTTCCAGATTTTGGGCTATTTTTATTTTCCTTGTGTCTAGGAGTCATTCGATGGTACGGGACACAGTAGATTTCGAAATTCCCACTTGATCTACACGGAAAGTTTCGTTGAATAAAATCACAACTTCATGATAGGACCTTTCTTTATCGCTCCACCCTCGCATCATTAAAAGAGAAACTCTCTCTTCCTCTATTAAAGTAGCCATTATGCAGAAAAAAACGCGAGCACTAATGAAAAATGAAATAACCTTTTCCAGACAAAAGTACGCTTCTGCCTCTACAAAAGTTGGAAGGAACTGAACGTTCTCGTAGAAATTTCACAAAACAAATACTGTTATTAAGAACACTTTAAAAATACATTCATAAAAACCAAGATATCACAGATATTGTTTTTTAAACTGAATGTTTTTTTTTCAACACGAGTGGCTAGAGTTTGTAAATATTTACAAACTTATGGATGCTTACGATTTTCCACCGTTTCCATACTTTTCTAACACCCGGTATGATTTTTTTCAACAAAATTTGAAATTCTGTTATACCTCACTCTTTCCGGCATTTTAGAGAAGATACTCAAAATCGATATTTGACGATAATCTTCGAGATCAGTGGGGAGTCGCTTTTTTAATAGAGGAATAACAGTAGCAAGTTTTAACAATGTTGGAAAACTTCTATTTATCAAATATATAAAGGTTCCAAAATGTTATTTTCAATGCTTTCGACAATTTTGCCTCTTAGACCATCATAGCCACTAGAATTTTTGTTTTTAAGTTGTAAAATAATATTATAAATCTCTTATACCGTAACAGTGCCAAAGTATATTGAATTTATAATGAATTTATTTAGAATGCACGGTAAAGAGAGGTTAAAACCGAAATGTTCATTGATAGATTTAGGTGCAACACTAGAAAAATGATATCCAAATGTTCTGGCTACTTCTCTTTAGTCACATATGACGGCATCATTAACCTTAAGACCAATTTGGTCTGGGGCATTATTACTTTTCCTATTTAATATTTTGTTAGCAATATTCCATGGCTCTTTATTCTTATTTGTAGAACTATTTATTTTGTTCTTCTAGTATATTTGTTTTGCTGTTTTTATAACCGTTCTATACCTCTTTTTTCTTAAAATATTGAAATGCTTTAGCAAATTCTAAATAATAATATATACATGTCCAATCAGAGTGAATTAAATAATTATTAAAGGTATTTATAATATTTTCATTTATAATACCCCGTGTATAACAATTGGTTTTTTTTATCTCAAATTGCTGCTGTTGGAGACTTTTACAGCAAGTATATGAGCTAAGTGATCTGCTATGTGTGAATGTGTGGTTGAATAATATTGCAAATATATGTTTTAGGATTCAAGCTTTCATGTAATTAATACATCTACTACTAGTATATTGGTATATAGGTTTTGTCAATGTTACAGTTAAATAAAATGAATTTATCATTCAGAATATTACTATAAATTTTTTTTTGTTAGTCAATATTGAAGTCACTGATGTCATATTCTGTTTCAGTGGGCGAAAGTGTATAGGAATCCAATGGTTTAATCTATGGTCTTGATAACTTTTTTATGGGCTTCTGTAATGATTAAAGTGTGCCAATTTTTTATCTAGCTTGTAAACCCTGAAAAAATACCGTTTTTAGTATTATTTCATAAACTATCTTTTGGTACAGTGTTGTTTTCTTCACACAGTGTATTTTCGAAAAATCTCACATTTATTACGGATAATAATTAATAGTCTTTACTTGTCACGCAAATAGCAATTTACCTACGATGTCGTACCAATAGAAGAATGCATCTTGTTTACTAGCTGTTCCAACGGAGCTTTCAAAGAATATGTGGACTATACTGAAGTTATCAACTTTTTTCCTGAAAATATTTCCTTTATAATTTATAAATCAAAAGTAAAGCGAATATCACACCCCATTTTCTCATTTCATTGTTGAGAAGAAAATATAAATAAACTGTTATTTAGAGACTTTACAATTATTGCCGTGGTGGTGCTTCAAGAAAGTAGTTAATTTTTGTTTTATTATTTAGTATTATAATACATTTTTAAATGATGCAAATAACCATAATTTAAAGCACATTTTCCGCAGCTATGTAAGATGTGGGGGAGGAGTCGGCTACGGTGACTGCAGTCAGGGGTTGTCCACAAGGTGGAGTCCTATCGCCTTTGCTGTGGTCAATGATGATTGATGATCTCCTCCACAAATTGAGTAATTCGGGCTTCAACGTTCAGGGTTATGCAGATGACCTAGTAGTGACTGTTAGAGGTAGACGTGAGGTTATGATTTCAATCCTCATGCAAATTGTCTGAAACATAATATCCAACTGGTGCTCGTCAGAGGGGCTTAATGTCAATCCGAGAAAAACAGTTATTGTTCCATTCACCAAAAGGAGAAAACTTAACCTTAGAACTCCTATGCTGAACGGAACGATCCTAAGCTTTTCCAGCGAAGTCAAGTATCTAGGTGTAATCCTGGATCAGAAACTTACCTAGAACTAGCATCTGGAAAGGACTCTTACTAAAGCAATAGCGGCATTATGGACGTGTCGTAAGCTATTTGGTAAGACTTGGGGTCTAAATCCGAAAATGATGCACTGGTCCTACACACCGGTTATCAGACCTATGGTGACCTACGCATCATGTGTATGGTGGCCAAAAAGAGAAGAAAAAACAGCACAAGGAAAGTTACAAACATTGCAACTCCTTGCCGGTTTAGGGACTACAAGGGCAATGCACTCGTGTCCCACAGCAGCTATGGAGGCAATGCTTGACCTACTTCCTTTGCACTTGGATGTAAGGCAGGAAGCAGCACTTAATGCTTTAAAACTGCATCGGACACTCAAATTTAAGCCAGGCGATCTGGTTGGTTACAAGGATTTTGGAACTAATCCATTTTGAGTCCAAGAACAAACCTACTGACTCAATGCCAATCAAACAGGACTTTGACTGTCCGTTTGATGTGCTGATCGAAAGCCGTCAGACGAGCAAGATCCATTACGATTGGAACAAGGATAACTCATCTGGTATACAGATGGATCTAAGATGGCTGAAGGGGTAGAAGTGGGTGTAATAGGACCCAGATGTAGGCTATCAAAAGCCCTAGGCAACACCCCAACCATCTTCCAAGCAGAAATACATGCTATAGATCTGTGTGCCCAGGAATGCCTAAAAAAAGGCATTCGAAGGGCAAAGATCTATGTACTATCAGATAGCCAGGCCGCATTAAAAGCTCTAAGGTCCTATACCTTTGAGTCTAAAATTGCCTGGGACTGTAAACAACAAGTTCAAACTACGATCTAAATGATAAAATTTTGTATAATAAATATAAAAATATTTACAAAGTTGCTGTTGCTGCTAAAAAAATGTACAATGATTCAATTTATCTTAAAGCTACCAACAAACCTAAAGCTGTTTGGTCAATAATAAATAACAACTTGAATAATCAAAAACCTAAAAATCAAATTAATGAAATTAAAATTAATAATAATTTAGTAACTGATGTCTATCTTATTGCACAACATCTAAATAAGTATTTTATAGATCTGCCAGCTAAACTAAATGATGTGATCTTGGAGAAAATATTACTGAAATCAATTTCGATCCGAATTCAAATTTTCCCACTCTTTTTTTAAAACCAGTATCGGAATCAGAAATTTACAATATCATAATGAAATTAAAAAATAGTGATTCTTTCGGTCTAGATAATTTGAGTTCTAATTTGATCAAACAATCAGTTAACTACTTCCACTTACTTTTCTAATAAATTTGTCACCATCAGAAGAAGAAAGTTTCCATCTATTTTAAAATCAGCTAAAGCTATTCTATTACATAAAAAAGATATAATACATTATCTGAAAATTATAGACCCGTTGCTCTACTGTCAACTATTTCCAAAATATTAGAACGAGTTATGTTTAATCGTATTATTGAATTTAGTACACAACATAATATCATTTCAAACTCGCAGCATGGTTTCCGAAAATATCGTTCCACTGAAACTGCTATATTGTCATTTTTAAATAACTTGTATGAAAATTTGGACCAAAATAATAAATGCATAAGACTCTCTCTCTTTCTGGATCTAAACAAAGCCTTTGATCTAGTAAATCACACAATACTGATTGAAAAATTTAACAAATATGGTTTAAGAGGCAAAATAAACAACTGGATAATAACATACCTTACAAATAGAACACAAATAGTAGAATAGTTCAAATGTGCTTTTAGAGGGCGGAATATAGGATGGTAATATGCAATTATTACACTTAACGCGCCAGGCTTGTAACTTGTAATTCAGCGCTCGGCGGGGCACATAGCCCGGGGAGTAGCTGTTGGTTGCAGTCTGGTTACGTTCCTTATAGTAAAATAAGGATTTTATAGAGGAGTTTGCGACTAAAAATATTACAAATAGTAGAAGTAAATGGAGTAAAATCTGATAAATTGAATATTAAGTTTGGAGTTCCACAAGGGTCGGTCCTTGGGCCGTTGTTGTTTTTTACTTTATATCAATGAATTATCTGTTTTTTTTTATGACTTTCTAATTAAGTTTGCGGATGATAACTCCTATTTATGTTGCAGGAAAACTTTTGAAACAGCTATATTTGATATACAAACTTCTATAACAAAATTTGCGGACCACTTTAAATCAAATAGGTTGTTCTTAAACATATCTAAAACTGTTTTTATTATATTTCCTCCGAGGCATAATGTACTAGATAAAAATAGCTGGCAAATCTATAGAACAAGTATGTTGTACTAAATTTCTGGGGATATATATAGATAATGCATTAAATTGGGAAACTCATATTGACTCCGTAGCAAAAAAACTTTCTTCCGTCGGTTATGCGTTGTATAGATTATCCTAAATATCAAGTAGGATAACTGTTATGGCATATTATTGTATAAATTTTATTTCAACGGCAACATACGGCATTTTTTTTGGGGGCTTTTCATGACATTTTGAAAGATTATTTAAGCTTCAAAAGAAGGCTGTACATAATATTGTGCGAGCATCCAAACATACGTCCTGTAGAAATTTATTTAAAGAATTGAACATTTTAACACTGCCAAGCATTTATATATTAGAAATACTTATATATGTTAAAAAATCTAAGTAACTTTTTACAAAACAATTACAACCATAATAACTTAACTAATAAGAGCACTTGATTCATTGTAAGGTGCTCAATTTCTTTGTGACTAATCCTATACCAATGTGGTCTTTTGGATTATAAATAATAATAATTATTATTATTATCCCTGAAGCAACTGGCTAACAACAACAAGGTTACCTTGATGTGGTTGCCAGGGCACGAGGGAGTACAAGGTACCGAACTTGCTGATAGCCTTGCGAAAAAAAGGAGCTGGAGTACAATTTATTGGACCTGAACCATTTTGTAGCCTGACCAAGGGACATGTAACGGAGGAGATCCAGAAATGGGAAAAGGACCAGAAAAAGTCCTATTGGAGGAATACTCCAGGCCAAAGACAAGCGAAAAAGTTTATAACTTATTCGACAAAGAATGCCACAAGGCTTCTCGAACTTGAAAAGTCAGAATTAAGGCTGATAACAGGCCTTCTAACTAGCCACTGCCCCCTGAGATATCATCTCAAGAACATGGGCAAGGCAGTAGAGGACAAATACAGATACTGTGATACTGCAACTGAAACTGCGGAACATATAATTTGCGTATGCGAGGCATTAATCCGCACTAAGCTAAAATTCCTAGAGCAGGTAGAATTAACGCCTGAAGACATAGGGAAACTAGCCCCCCAGGAAAGTCACAAGCTTTATCAAAAGTCTTGGAATCCTGGGCAATAATTAGTTGTAGGGTTATTCACAAAAAATCTTTTTAGGTCGAAGTGAATAAAGGCTACTTAAAGCCAAACGACCTCTGAAACAATCTACAAGATCTGTTTTTAGTTGTGCATTTGAAGAATGAGGTGGAAGTGGAAGATACAGGCTTTATTAATAACAAATCCTCCTCGACAAACCCCTACCTTGAGATCTACTAATTATGACAGATTTGACTTTAACTCTCCGCATCAAACAACCATTAGCAAGAACAAAACTACATGATCAGTGCGACCACCGCATAACTACCACAAATCTAACACCAAATACACTGGACCAATCAGAAGCTAGGGTCCATTGAAGATGGGTAACCTAACGTCCCTTACCTGCAGCGAAATAAGGTGCCACGCAATTAGAATAAGCTGAACGCTGTTTGGGCATTTGCGTAGTTATCTTCTGCCTTCTACCGTAGCGGTAACGAAGATGTAGCATTAGTGGGCAACAACTCCCTAATATAATCGGCGGGGACGATATCTTAGTGGGTTAGCGCGTCTAGCCTTCGCTATGGGCATACCTAGCGAAGTGTGGTGTTTGATTGCCGCAGCACTTCGTTTTCTTGATACCATCTTTTCAAGAAAATGCAATGTTTCTGACACGGTCGTATTTTATATGTTTGCAAAATAAATTTTTGATTTGAAATTTTGAAACACTAAGAATTCAAATTGATTAGTATTATATTTCAAAACTTGGAATTATTTGAAATTGGTATAGCTAAAAGTTGCACTGAATATCCTAGGGATATCGCAAGTTGTGGATCCCGGTTACTTCTCTAAATGAATGAGAAAATGGAGTGTACATCCTTTAAATCTATTTAATAAGAACGTATCTGCTAAATACCCATTATTAAGTATATCCAACGTTTCACTTTTCACAGAATAAGAGCTATCTGAACAAGCCGGGATGCAGTTGGAACATACAATAGAGTCTTGTTTTTCTTTATCCAGTTCCTGGCCGACGAAATCTCTTGGATACAGCGTTCTCCATTTACCTTCAAAAGTTACATTTTAAAACAGCAAAAAAATCCTAGACTGACTTACATTAATGGTAAGGCTATATTTTAATATGCATTATATCCAAAGAGATGTGCCAGGTCAACCGGATCCACATCTTTGTTTTAATGTTTTCATCACTATATTTTATCTATCGTAACTAGGAAATTACTGCACGTGATGTCGACATTTTTAACACTAGATTAAGTCGAATTAGTTGAGATTCTTTTAGATTAAAAAAAAATTATATGTTTATTTTATTTAACGCTTTTCCTTTTTCACTTTTCCTTTATTATTGTTTATATTTGTATATGTATGTATAAGATATATGTGTGTATAGGGAAAGATTCACATGTACATAATATATAAATGTTCACATCCACCTAATTCATTTGTAGAATTTTACAATAATTACACTAATAGGTATCTCTTAAGATTTAGGTTACAGCATGCCATATTATACAACAATAACATATATTCTATTTTTACTTTATATCACAAGTTATCGTAATCTATCTGTATGTTTCCAGCCCTGTAAATGAAATGTAAATTCTGTTAATAAATAAATAACAGTAATATAAACATCGGCCATATCCTCGTTTGTATCTTCTGGATTCGACCTTATATTATTGGAGGTAAATACACGATCAGCTAGATGATCGTATCAAATTAACCACACTTGTACTCAAATCGACATCACATCCATTACTTTTTAAGTGTACAAGATGAAGAAATCGCCATACTCGGGTAGACCATATGGAAGTTCGAGTCTTCTGCTATGGGTCGCGTGCGTTGACGTCACAGCTTTTCAGCCCTTAGGAAAAACAAACAGCTGTCATTGAGTAATGCGTATATTAAACGCCTCATCGTAAAGTGTTTTTTGCGTTTTAAAAGTTGATTTTGGATTATTTAACATCCATAACTATCCTAAATTATTTCGTGGGGTAAATTTTGTTTGTTAAGATGGAGATGAGTTTATATTTTACGAAATTGTCTCATGATGTATAGGTTAGGTATGCAGAAAAAGTTAGTGCCATCGGTTTAGACCCTTATATTTTAAATAAGGAAGACTTCAGTAGTGATATTGAGGTATTTCCAAATATTACACATGGTGATATTGTTAATTATTTAGTTTTTGAAAGAAGTGCATATACAAAGGCTGAGTTTAAGGCGTTCAAAAGTCTTGAAGCTTACAACCAGTTTGTTTGTGGCTGGGCGAATGAGCTTTTTTGCAAGGAATTTACAACAAAAAACTTGTTGTGGCAAAGGTAAGAATTATTTATCAATGATTTAGCTCTAAATACAATTTATTGGCATAATAATGTATTAATATTATAATTATTAGAGAGAGAGAAAAAGTGAACCATATATATTTCAATTTTTGAATTGCAAAAACTATTTTGAACTTGCTTACTGTTTTTAATTATCATAAATTAAACAGTGTTTTTGTTTATTAAATAAGGATTAATTTATGATTATTTTAAAGCTTGTTAGTGACCAGAAAATATTCATGTTAGAAGCCCGTTTTTTTTAAACGGACAGTCAACATTCCTGAACGTTTGCTAATTTCTGTGTAACATTTAGTTTGCCAGCCACTAAGTATAAAAGTTTCGTCTAAAATATTTAACTCAGATCATGTCACAGCTTAGTCTAGTTATGGAAAATTTGGCTGAACGTTGACAGGGACTTTGATGATACGTAATATCTGTATATTTTATATTGTAGCTCAATATAACAGGCATTATCCGTTTTTCAGGTTACAAAGTCCCAACGTCTTCAGCAGAAGCCATTGACTCCTTGGATTATTACCGATCCAGATGGTTCCATACTGAGCAATCATTGTGATTGTGTAGCCGGTCTAGGTGAAAAGTGTTCCTCGGACGTACTTCCCATAAATACCATATCTGTTCAACATCACACTCGAATACTCTACTTACTTAATAATATACATTTTGCCAACCATATTAATACTATTTACAACTGTTTAAAAAGTTTTTAATCATCTCTAGATGATTGGCCAATCGCACATCGAGTACAGTATTCAAGTGCTTTAGTGTTTATGGAATTATGTCAGAGCAGCGTCAGAATAAAATTTCCAACATAACGTTACTTATTATTTTTGTAAATTTAGCCTTGCATATATTTATTTTTATACGGTAAGTGTGAGTCACTTTTCATATGGTATTAACATGTTTTTTTTTTGTTATGATATAGATGTTCATACTTACCTTTCGTTAAACTTTTTGGTTGTGACAAATATATTTAGTTCTTATGGATTTATTTTTATAGTGAGATGTGATATTAGATGATATTTATCTCTCGTAAGTTTCTTGACTGTCACAAATAATTATTGTATATTTCGTTTTAGATATTCATTTCTGAACAGTAAGAGTGACACTATCAATATATTATGTATTTTTCTTACGATATGGAATTAATTGTACCTTTCGTAAGTTTCTTGGTCCTTCTTACAAACGATAATCTATTCTTGTGATAATAAATAATTGTACATTGTAGGCAACATTTTGTTTTATTTTCACTTACACGTAAACAAATTAATTTACAGGCATATAATAATCCAACAATGATAATAAACAACTTTATTGAATAAAATGTCAATATATGAAATAAAAAGAGTACCTATGTTATATTTAGGTATATACATATATACTAAGTAAAATTTATCCCCATGGCTATTCCTTTACTCAACTTTCAAAATCATAGACAGATTATTTAGATAATATACATTACGATACTACATAAGAAAAATGTGCACTAACAAAAAATATTTGTTAAAAACAATCAAACCAACATAAATTTCTAATTTTACCATGTCTTGTTTATTGTTTGCTCTAGCTGCTATTCTTAAGTCCCGAGCACTTTCGCATCTGGATTTCAATTTGTATCCCATGTGGAGAGATGGTACCCAGTCTGGGTTGTTTTGATCATGTAGATAGGCACTTTTACCTGCAACACGAACCTTAATTAAAAACAAATTCTTTATATTAACGTGTAATAACTTACCACTAACAAAATGCTTGGAACACACATTATTTGCATATTTAATTTTATTGCAACCACATTTGACGCCTCTTAACCAAACTTGCTTCGAGACAAAAACGGATGATATTTTGAAAAAACTAAGTTTATTTCGGGTTGTTACACTCCCACAATTCACAACACAGCAAAAACTTGGCATTTTGTACGATAAATATCCACAAAAACACAAATATTACGAACAATTCACTAAGCCGCCATTAAACCGCTTAACGAATTTCGGTTTGTTTTTCCTAACGGCTGGGATCTGTCAAACGTTGTGACGTCACGCGCACGCGACCTATACCACAGAATTACCTGTAGGTAGTCTTCTGTTTTTTTTTAAATCCCGGCTTAGATAATATTATGAGACAATCAATAAAATGTTAGAAACAGATAACACTTGGATCTAATGCATTTTGAAACACGCCTCTACTGCAGGTACACCACACAAAGTCTTTTGAAAATATGTTACTTCGGGAACTTATCAGATGAATCAAATTTCGACCGTAAACTGGTACGTGACAATATTTTTTATAAATAATGGCAAAAATATCAATTAGATTGAAACAACATTCAGCTTTAGAATAATTTCACCAGTTCACGTGCAATTTAAAATAAAAACATTAAATCATTGAATCCTGTTTTGTGTATTCTCTATTTAGTGTAGGAAAATTAGCTTTTTTAGAAGAAAAAATGTATAAAGTTTTTAAATTTTGGTTATGAACTCTCAGTAGGAACCCAAATACAGATCCGAAGAGTTCCCACCTCTCCGGTGGGAGCTTTATCCCCTTTTGCCCAAAAAACCACCCCCAATCGTGACCTCGCGATCTTTTTCGGCGTTTTGATCGTAAACCGCAACTGTTATAGGACTTTTTATATTCTCCATGAAATTATCTATAGAAATGTTTCTTACTATTTTTTGCGTATCTCCCACCCAACGCTCGTAAATGACCTTGGAAAATAAGCATAGTTCTCAGCGCGAAGAGAAAACTGAGCCCAGCGCCGTTTTTGGGGCGATTATTTTGAAAAGTGTTAGTCTGAGCAAAAAAATGTATAGAATCGAAATTAAAGAGCAGATTTTTCTCTACAAGGTGCATATAAAATAAGATATTTATGAACAAGTGTTAGTGTTCATATGATGATTTTTTTATATTTGTGCTCTGTACTTTGAGCCCATTTCCACACCACCTTTGAGGTAGAGTTTTCGGCGCGTTATTTTTTACGTGGTTTCCCCCTTAGGCCTATTTCACTAATCAAATATATCTATCATTAATTTTCCTCCGCAAAGTCAGCCCTCCTCGTCCGAATTGAAACAATTTTGCCCATGACAACTAGAGCACATTGGGGAGCAGCGCAAACCAACTTTTACACAGCTACATCGCTTTCCACACCCTTTTTTACAGCCGCAGGATATAAGCTGAAGAATTGAAGTTGGAGCTGGCGCTTCAGTCATAACCACTGGCATTAGAATGTTTTTAATTTTTCTCCAGCCCCATTCAGTTGTAGTTAAAGTTTTTCTTCACCACGTATGAATTTGATGAAAAACCCGATATGAATGTTGTGGTAATGCAGCAGATATAGGTGGTAGTCTGGGCAAAATTACAACGTGACTGGATTGGCCAACTAACTTATTAAATGAAATGAACCGGTAATGATTCAAAGATGTCTCATTTCGGGGTGCCTTGTATAAAGCAAGCGTAAATTTCTCACCAGCTCTTGCTATGTCATCTTTCGCCGATGAAGGATTATTGAATATTTCAACCACTTCTTGTAAATCCTTTCTTGAATTTATTAAGTTTATAGTCTGCGATTTTCCTTTCCCAAAAAAGGCAGAAGTGGTGTCGCAGCCACTAAACGCATGGGCAAATAAAATATCTTTGCAACCCTTTAAAACTTCCGAAATTTGTAAGTCATGGGAACTATACGTCCTTTTCTTAATATTTCCTTGAGCATCTCTCAAAAAGGCGAGTGTCTTTGTCCGATGGAGAAAGAGCGATGAGGAATGTTAGCAAATCAATATCTTGCCCAACAACAACAGGTTTTTCATAATTGTTGGCTCCCATGACTTACAATTTTCGGAAGTTTTAAAGGGTTGCAAAGATAATATTTTATTTGCCCATGCATTTAGTGGCTGCGGCACCACTTCTGCCTTTTTTGGGAAAGGAAAATCGCAGACTATAAACTTAATAAACTTAATAAATTCAAGAAGATTTACAAGAAGTGGTTGAAATATTCAATAATCCTTCATCGGCGAAAGATGACATAGCAAGAGCTGGTGAGAAATTTACGCTTGCTTTATACAAGGCACCCCGAAATGAGACATCTTTGAATCATTACCGGTTCATTTCATTTAATAAGTTAGTTGGCCAATCCAGTCACGTAGTAATTTTGCCCAGACTACCACCTACATCTGCTGCATTACCACAACATTCATATCGGGTTTTTCATCAAATTCTTACGTGGCGAGGAAAAACTTTAACTACAACTGAATGGGGCTGGAGAAAAACTAAAAACATTCTAATGCGAGTGGTTATGACTGAAGCGCCAGCTCCAACTTCAATTCTTCAGCTTATATCCTGCGGCTGTAAAAAGGAGTGTGGAAAGCGATGTAGCTGTGTAAAAGTTGGTTTGCGCTGCTCCCCAATGTGGTCTAGTTGTCATGGGCAAAGTTGTTTCAATTCGGACGAGGAGGGCGACTTTGCAGAGGAAAATTAATGATCGATATTTTTTTTTAGTGGAATAGGCCTAAGGGGGAAACCACGTAAAAAATAACGCGCCGAAAACTCTACCTCAAAGGTGGTGTGGAAATGGGCTCAAAGTACAGAGCACAAATATAGAAAAATCATCAGATGAACACTAACAATTATTCATAAATATCTTATTTTATATGCACCTTGTAGAGAAAAAACTGCTCTTTAATTTCTATTCTATAAATTTTTTTGCTCAGACTAACACTTTTCAAAATAATCGCCCCAAAAAACGGCGCTGGGCTCACTTTTCTCTTCGCGCTGAGAACTATGCTTATTTTCCAAGGTCATTTACGAGCGTTGGGTGGGGGGAGATACGCAAAAAATAGTAACAAACATTTTTATAGAGAATTTCATGGAGAATACAAAGAGTCCTATAAAATTTTTTCGTAGAAGTTGCGGTTTACGATCAAAACGCCAAAAAAGATCGCGAGGTCATGATTGGGGGTGGTTTTTTGGGCAAAAGGGGATGAAGCTCCCACCGGAGAGGTGGGAACTCTTCGGATCTGTATTTGGGTCCCTACTGAGAATTCATAACCAAAATTTAAAAACTTTATAAATTTTTTCTTCTATTCCTTGTGTTTCGAACTAACTTGCTTACACTAATTTTATAAATTCCTGGCTTTGAAAAATTACCAGTTTCTCATTCGAAATTCAAACATCAGATTCATTATTTAGCCTATTTGTCATATTATTTAATTACTTTTATTGTTGAATATACTTACCTGCAAACGAACTAAGACATTTTAAATCTGTCAGTGTACACTCAGAATATTGTCTGTTCTGAAAAACTCTGATGTAGTTAAAAGGTGTACATCGACATAGGGCGTCGATACTTTTAATTTTGCAGTCCATTATGCAATCGCTGTAGCTATAACCGCCGAAAATGGTGTTCGTTTCTTGTCGGAAAATGCAACCCCTCTAAAAAATTGTGAAACTGAGTAATGAAATTATATTTATATTTTGCAGGGTTGGATGAAACTAACAGATATTGGTCCTATCAGTACTAGTACATTTTTTTGTGAAAGAATATTAATATGTCAGTCAGTGGGGGGTTTTTACCGTGCAAAAGATGGAGTTATTCCATTTAAAGGAATAATATTTTGAAATTTTAGCATAACAATTGTGACATAAAAAGCTATATTTTGCACTCATTAACTGAAAAATGTCACTTCCGGCCCAACCGGAAGTAGCAACAACTTTTGATTTTTAAATATCAACCTATACAGGGTGATTTACCTAAACATGCGGAAAATTATTCAGTGGATTGTCCCCACCAAAAGGAGTTAAAAAAATTAAGAAATAAAAAAATGTGGAAAAAACTTACCTTAATTTTTTGTAGAAGTGCGCCGCCGGTGACTAACCAATCTGACGTAATACGGTGCAACGAAATCACTTCCTTTCTTATGTGGTACGGGTAAAAACGATTCTCGCGTATAGGGTGCCTATTGAAGGGTCTTGTTCTAATAATTCTAGAACTTCTTCATCTACTTCAACAGGACTATTTACTACAGGTTCTCTGTCGCCTGGTAAACAGAACCCGGTGTTACGAACTCGTTGCATTGCACTTAAATTTTTTTTCTCAATAGGTTTGCGCCCGCGGGGAAATTTTCTCCCGTATTTTCGTACAGCCCCTGCAAAACTTTCATTCATCGCACTATAGGTTAATATCATGTCGCAGTACTCTTGCGACTTAAACTCTGGCATAATCGATATTTGCGAATACAATTTAAAATTTAACAAAAATGGGAAATGCTCTAAACGGAAGTCGAAGAGTCACTGAACTGAACAGTGAACGAATGGCGCACTGACCTTAGACAACTAAGACAGCTGATATTACCTGCTAAACAAATAAGCAACACGTGTGTGAACGCGTCTAGATAGCATAACTCACTCGTTCAGAAGCGTATCTTTGCAGGTTTTAATGCAAAAAAATATAATAAATTACCTCGGATCGCTTTAAAATTTTACAGAGGCTTTCCCACATAACAGACTTGTATACCATTTTATTTTCCGCATGTTTACATAAATCACCCTGTATATATAGAGATATTCTAGAGGGCAGAAAATTAAAACATAATTTTTCTGTCGCAAGCTCCTCTATAAAATCCTTATTTTACTATAAGGAACGTAACCAGACTGCAACCAACAGCTACTCTCCGGGCTATGTGCCCCGCCGAGCGCTGAATTACAAGTTACAAGTCTGGCGCATTAAGTGTAATAATTCCATATTATTTATTTATTTATTCATTTATTTATTAGCCGTTACTCGAGTCCGAGTATAAAAATGTTACAGTCGATAGATTGTGTACAATAAAAAACAAGTAAAAGGTGTAGTCTACTGTAATTACCATTCATCTACGGTGCACACGACTATGGCTATAGAGGCTAATTCGGGAGAGCACATGTCGACCGCAGTTAGGACAAACATAGACCTGGTTAGGTCTTGGATTCGGCCTTCTTGCAGCAACATTTCCTTGATAGCTGGCCACAACCCCTCGCCATTCGGTTCTGTCCGCTGCAAGTTGTTCCCATTGCTCGTCTCCAATACCGCAGGATTTTAGATTTTCATGGAGAGCGTCTTTGAACCTCTTTCGTTGACCGCTACGCCTTCTTCTACCGCTTAGCAATTCACCATAAAGTGTACATTTAGGAAGGCTGTTATCATGCATACGATGAACGTGACCTGCCCATCTTAGGCGTGCTCTTGAAATAAGCACCTCAATTGGAAGGCTGTTTGCTCTCCTGAGTACTTCCACGTTTGATGTGTGATGGAACCAACGGATTTTCATCATACTTCTGAGGTGTCTTTGCTGAAAACGTTCTAATTCTTTCACATGACGACGGTAAGTGACCCAGCTTTCACATCCATATAGCAGTGTTGGAATGACAACTGCTCTGTAGACAGTCATTTTCATTGACAAAGCAAGGTCGTGGTTGTCAAATACTCTCTCTCTAAGTCCCCAGAGTGCTCTAGATGCAGCGTTAATTCTATTGTGAATCTCGCTGTCCATGTTTGCTTTGTCATTAACAACGTTGCCTAAGTAATTGAACTGATCCACCACTTCAAGAGAATTTCCGTTAAGTGTAATGTCTATTTGGTTCACTTGATGAGGAGTTGACATAATCTTAGTCTTTCCAATGTTGATTTTAAGTCCCAAGGAATCATAGCTCTGGGCATACACATCTAAAAGTTCTTGAAGCTCTTCCGGTGTAGAGGCTAAAAGTGCACAGCCATCCGCATACTGGAGATCACAAATGAATCGTGTGCGTGTCTTCGTGAAAGCTCTAAAGCGCCCTATGTTAAAGAGACCGCCATCAAAACGGTATCTGAGACCTATTCCTCTGACTGTCAGTTTATTGTCAACAAGATTTGTTAGAGCAGTGGTAAACAAATTAAAAAGTAGGGGTGCCAGGACACATCCCTGCCTAACTCCAGTGAGGGTTTGGAAAGGTTCGGTTGCCTCATTATTATACATGGGCGTTGTTGTTTGTATGTAGACTGCGACATACTTCCACAAATTGTCTAGGGATACCTAAGCGGAACATAATTTTCCAGAGCACTTCCCTGTCCACCGAGTCAAACGCCGTGGTTAAATCAATGAAGGCCATGTGAATTTCTCCTTGATGTTCGAGTGCTTTTTCTTGAAGCTGTTTAAGTATGAAGATTAAATCCGATGTGCCTCGGTTTGGTCTAAAGCCACTCTGTGTTTCAGGAAGTAACTTTTCCATAACAGGTGTTAACCTATTTGCCATCGCTTTAGTGAGTATCTTCCCTCCAACAGCCAGGAGAGCTATACCCCTGTAATTTCCACAGTCCGCAGCGCTCCCTTTGTTTTTGAAGAGGTTGATTAAAAGTGTATCACGAAACTCCTGCGGAGCTTGACCACTTTCCCACATGACATCAAACAGTTTTTTGAGGTAGGGTATGAGCTCTGACGACACGGCTTTAAAGATCTCAGCTGGGAGTGAGTCGGCGCCGGGAGATTTGTTATTTTTTAGCTGCCCAATGGCGGTTAAGATCTCTTCCGTTGTTAGTGGTTTATCTAAGTCTTCGAAGATGTCATATTGAGGGATAAGATTTATAATATCGTGATCGGCTTGACTTTGCTGGTTAAGAATGTTAGAGTAGTGTTCTTTCCATCGGGCTCTTATTTCCTGGTCTTCTTTAAGGAGATTTCCATTTAAATCATTAATAGGGCACATATTTTTCCGACTGGGGCCGTACACTGCTTTTATTCCTTGAAAGAAATTCCTGTAGTCGTGTGAATCGGCGTACCTTTGAATTTCTCTGGCCTTGTTTGCCCACCACTCGTTCTTTATTCTTCTGATTTCGCGTTGCGTTTCATACTTAGATTCGGTAAAAGCTTCTGCTTTTGATGGGTCGTTGGGGTGGTTGATAGCGTTTTGGAAGGCAATATGTTTGCGGTCAAGAAGTTCTTGTATAAAAGCTTCATTATCATTGTACCAGTCCTCCTGTTTTTTACTTGCTGCAGTGCCAAGAATTTCCTCACTCGCACTTTTTAAACTGTCTTTAATTTATGTCCAGGTAGCAGCGACACCTACAGAATTGGTTTCTTCTAGTGCACTCAAATTCTCTTGAACTTTTTGCTTTAGCTGTTCGACGGTTTGTTGGTCACGCAATTTACTAATACAGAGACGGAGTCTACGTTTTACTTGAGCTCTTCGGTGTTTGGGTCTCATAACAATTTTCATTTTAAAGACAACAGGACGATGATCGGTCCAACATTCGCTATCAATGCGCCTTTGTAATTTGGACGTCCTTGAGGTGCTTCCTACGTACGATAACATAGTCCAGTAGATGCCAGTGACCTGATCTGGGGTGACGCCAGGTGCCTTTAAATTTATCCTTTTGTCTGAAAATGGTGTTTGTTCGGCGCATTTAGCTAGGAGTAGTTGACCGTTAGCGTTCATGTTGCCCAAACTGTTCTTGCCTATGATGCCTGGCCAGGTGTCTGCATCTCTCCCTACTCTAGCATTAAAATCGCCAAGAATAACGAGTCGTTCCGTTTTAGGTATTCTACAGAGGGTTTCTTCCAGCTGTTGATAGAAGCTTTTCTTGGTTTCGTGACTTGCATCCAGAGTGGGAGCGTAGGCGCTTATTAGATTTACCGCGTTGCCATCTGATAGCTCATAGCGTGGCAGCATTAGATGCTCGAATAGACCTTGTGGTACTTGTGTTAAGTTGGATACAAGTTGATTCCGAACGGCAAATCCTACTCCATGTTGTCTTTTTGAATTGGTGGGAAGACCTTTCCAATAGAAGGTGTAGTACTTTTCTGTGAGAGAGCCTTCCTCCAAAAATCGAGTTTCGCTGAGAGCTGCAACGTCAACATTGAGTCGGTGAAGTTCTCTATCTATTAGAGCAGTTCTTCTTTCAGGCCGATCGGTGTGAGTGCTGTCGTTCAAAGTACGAACATTCCAAGCGCCGTAGATGAAAGAATCAGTTTTCTTGGATTTAACTTGTCGGTGTTTTTTCGACATTCGATGAGGTGTCCCTGTGGGCACCCTCCCCCGGAGATCCGATCGGGAGGGTATTTTACCTCCGGATGATTTTGTCCCACTTGAACGCTCCATCATTTTTTTAAAGCCTTAATCGACTGAAAACAAAGCTGCATTTGAAGTTTTAGCTGAAGCAGGTGTGCAACTGACCAGCTCGGTTGTGGAAGGCGAGTGGTGTGGTCCCATGGCACAGAAGGAGACTGCGACGATGGGGTAACCAAACGATTCCAAAAGCAACCTTTGTGTGCGGTGGGTTATTTTTACCGCACTCCTCGTGAGAAGGTGGATGTGCTCATGGCAAAAGGTAAGGGTTATTCCGCCCTTACTCGGTCGTTAGAGCCTCGTTAGTGAAAACAGGGTGCACCAAGTTCAAATTGAACTCATCGCGAAGGTGAGGTTAACAATTGAGTAGGAGAGGCTATAACTTGCGCTTCACTACCCCATTACACCCTATTGCATATTACCATCAAAACGCTAATGCTTCGATTGCAACAAACACCAGCCGAAAGACTGATCCTACTTAAAGGAGCTCTCGTGCTCACAAGTAGGTAATTATTTCCGAAATAGCGTCACACGTTCGAAAAAATTAAAAGCTAAGTTGGCAACTGCAAGACTGATTTCAAAAAATTCATACAGTAGGCCTCGAATCTGATGTTTCGTCTTTATTTTTATTATTGTATTTCAATAAAAGTTTATTTCGTGCAAAAACCACTATTTTGAATTGAAAAACAATTTTATTAAAAAACGTAAAAACAAATGGATTTTATTAATTTTCTTTTAGTGATAACCATATTTTTTTACTTGCACCAACAAATTCCAAAACATTAATCTTTTATTTGCGGTATAATACGTCTAGTTTGGGTATTAATAATTTACATTGAAATTATTGAATTTCTGTAGTAGTAGAGATTAATAAAATTTACAGAATTTATTAATAATTATTTATAAGGTAGGGGAAAATAAAATTATAGCAATTGTTCAAAATGCAAAATGCAAAAAGCAAAGGAAAATTTTATTTATTCATTCACTAATTCATTCATTAGTTCGTTTGTTCTTTCGTTCGTTGGTATGTGCTAGAAAATCACAAAAATGAAAAAACTATAATTAACTTTATCACCTTATGGTCTCGGTGAATACAAAAATTACCTTCTCTATTGAATATTTCTTAACTTCCGGTGTGGTGAAAGTAGTAATACTAGAAAGGCCTAAAAAAGCTTCCACACCAATGTCAACTATATTTTCTATTAAACCACCTGACGTAGTGTCGGGATAATCGGTTGGTAAAGATATAAGGATCTGAAAATTAGGTTCAATATAATATAAATTGTACAGATATTCAAGCATTTCATAAATAATGGTGCATATGCCAGCTGCATATGCCAAGGATCCAGCTATAAAACTGAAGGCAAATATGATACAAGCGCCTAGAGAGACAACATTTCAGAGGTGTCAAAATGTGATCAATTATTATAAAACATACACGCTTATACCCATACTTTAAAAATAGTTTTAAAAGACAAAGTTTTTATTACAATGAAGTAAAAAACTTAAAATTATGTTTAATGTATATCTACTTAAACGTAAAAATCGTGTGGCGGTCATTCTTTTATTCATTGAGTCGAGTGCCCCACGCTTGTCATATTTAAGTAGTTATATATTAATAATTATTTTATGCTTTTTAGTTAGGCCTAATAAAAGCATATTTAAAATAACAAAAGTAAACAAAATGTTTATTAGTAATTATAATTTTCAATCCCAATCACAGATACAATTAAGATAGTATAAAATATAATATAAAAATTAATATATACGTAAAATTGAAAAAGCACGGCTCTGGTATTAGTCGATTTCGGAAAATATTTCGACACTATAATCCATACTATCTTACTGATTATTTTACAGTCTTGTGGTGTTGATGTAGAAGGATACAGCCAAATGATTATATTGAATGGAACTGGCTGATATAAGACATTCAACAAGAGATGTTCCGCAAGGTTCTATCCTTTGGCCCTTGTTGTTCTCGGTCTACACCAGCCATTTTTCTAAATTTGTGGAAGACAGTGCAGTTCATATATATGCCGATGACACACAAGTGCTTTACTCATTTTATCCTACTGAATATCATAGTGATCTAACAGCAATTAGTAAGGACCTAGAAAAATTATCAAACGTGTCATCGGAACATTCACTATTATAAAATCCTTTAAAATCAGCTCTTTCCTTGTTTAGTAAAAGAACAGATTGTATTAATCTTCGACAAGTTGTCAATATTAAAATCAAAGACATACAGATTAAAATAAGTGATAGTGCAAGGAACCTCGGTTTAACTCTAGATGAGTTTCTTAGATTTAGAGAGCATGTTACTAAAAATATTCAATATTCGATTGTTTTTAAATTGTGAGACAAAAAAAAACGTTATATGAAAAATTGGTACTATCTCAATTTACGTATTGTGCTGCTGTCTATGGACCCTGTTTAGACCAAGATCGTACAAACAGAATACAGCGAGTTCAAAACTCGTCCATACGTTTTATATGTGGCATTATAGAATTTGACTATGTATCGTATAACTTAGTTGAATTAAAATTATGTGGCTCGACATGAAAAATCGATTTCACGTATACGCTCTGTTCTTATACCACAAAGTAATTTTTGAGAGAAGCTTTAAATTCATGATATATAAGTTGTATAACACTACTCCTACTGATTTTAAGACTATTAGTAATTATAAGTTCAAAAAAGTCATTAGGAAACTTTTCATAGATAAACAAAATCTGGCTTGAATATTATTTATTATTTTTAAATCTATGTTATGGTGTAAGGGTTTTAATAATAATAATGTTCTTAGATAATCTCTTATTGTGTCAATTCTGTTTTGTTTTCTGTTATTCTGTGTTATTTATCGTTTGTTTATTCACCCACAAGGGTTAAGTGATAGAGCACTCATTTGAGTGAACTTCTTGTTTCCCATTTAGTGTTCGATCCCCATAGTAGAGCATCTTTGTTGCAGTGATTCTTTAAGTTGCAGATGCCATAACGACTTCTACAGAGCCTCAGATACAAATTGTATGTGTGAGCCTTCGAGCACATAAGTGAAAATTATATATTCCATGGTGTGAGTAGTCCATATTAAATTGCAGTCGAACATGATAAGATCTGTTATTAAAAATGGTTGAAGAGGATTTAGTTCTACGTAAATTTTCTTCGTTCATAATTAATATTACTGGTAATTAGTACAAGTTTGATTATATTTTCTTTATTTGAAATAAAAATTTAGTTTTTATACAAGGTCATAGAAAAATACTGTTCCTAACTAGTTTACAAAGCGTCCGCTCCGTATCGTTTGTTTCAACGGCATTCGCGTGGGGAGAATCACTTTCCATACTAGTTAGAAAAACAACTATTGTCAAATGTTTGCAGTAATTTGAAAACATTTCAGGCATAATCAAGGAAATCACTATAGTAGAATACAGTAGCGGGCAGGGACCTGGTCCATCCTTTACATCGTTTACGTGAAAATGAGACAGACGATTGTTATATTATTAGAGCATCAAGTTTCTTGACCGCACTCTACTATACCGTTTGCCGCCACAATATTAAATTCGGTAGGTTACTGAGTTACTTGCGATAGCTCACTCTAACATGTGAATTAAATGTACCCTCTATCATCAGTCATTTATTGTGTAATAGTCTACTCGTTACATAGAATTGAATGTTTTTTTTTAATTAATCACATCCCAGAACTAATAATAATTATTTGCAGTTTAATTAAACATACTCATTTATTCTGGGAACAGTAAACATGTTGATTTGAGCGATCGGGATGTTTTTAAACAATTTTCATATCATGATATTCGTGATGCACACATTTTTTGTTTTTATCATTGCTAATTTCGTTTATTCGGTTTTACCTCATTAGTGGAATGTCGTTAGACTAAAAATGGGAAAACCTCGGCGCCCAGTTCCAATGACCGGGTAAGACCTGCTGGAATGTATTCAGTACATTATATATAGGAAAGTTTACCACCTAAAAACAGCCGTCTTCTATTTGGGAGTGGCATCTACCCCTTCTGAAGGATGACAATAAAAACCTGATAACTGATTCTGATAGAGAATCAAATTTTAAGAAAAAAGGCAGTACACAATTTTCTATGAACATTAACGATTTAAATATTGCGATTTTAGCACCAAAAAATTTATACTTCAAGACGGTTTTTCTTAAATAACTCAAACAGTGTTTTTTATAGAAATGCGGTAAGTATAGTGCAAAAGAATAGTTTATAAAATAATAAATACTTTGTTTCTTTTTCTTTCTATATTTCTATCTTTTTCTTTTCAGTATCTGCATAAATCATTAATTTCAAACTGATTTCAAGTGGTCAATCAATTGTTTGGTAAGAGCTATCCAATTAAATTATCATTTATTATTGTGATCATTTTCTGTATTTTATTGATCTGTATTTTTTATCAAAAACTGAATATTAAAAATAGCGATCCGAGAATTTGACTTATTTTTGATATTTTCCTCCTTCCGTTCTTAATAAATACGGTGCGAACATATTTCCTCGCAAATAATAGCCTTATTTTAACTTACATCTGGTTTATTCCTTGTATAGTTAACTTGTTTGGGGATGCTGTCTTTAATTGGGACGCTCCAATGGAGTCGTGTCGTAATGATCATTCTATTTTAACTAGCATCCGAGTTACTCTTTGCATAAATTACTCGTTTTGGGACGCTGCTTTCCACCATTTTTCTTGAAACACATTCAATAACTATATTGTTGACTTTGCTTCTTGAGTGCATAAAATATGGAAATATAAAATTTGATCCCGTTTCAATACTTGGATAATTAATAATTTTTCCTCCCTTAGTACCGAACTGCCATTGTGATGTGTATTTTATTTATTTTTGTAAATATATATGCAATTATTCTGAAATACATATACTTTAGTCCTTCGAAATCTACATATTTCCAATAAATTATTAAAACATATTGTTTGTTTTATTTTGAGTTCCTCCTTTAATTAATATTTTCAGAAACATACATTACCGACTTTGTGTGTTCGAATCAACAACCAAAGTTTTGATTCTTGGTAGTAAACTATCTTCACTGACTCAACCTGGAGCCTCTATCATACTGCTGATAGAGAAAGTGGAGTTTCAACACTTTAAATGAGAAATAGGTGCTTGGGGCAAATCCCGCTTGCGTTTATCCCAAGATGTCAGTTCTAAAACCAACGTAGCGGCGTTACATAAATAGCTTTAAAACTATTGTATTAACCGAAAATCAGGTCACTGGCATCTACTAGACTATGTTATCGTACGTAGGAAGCATCTCAAGGACGTCCAAATTACAAAGGCGCGCATTGATAGCGAATGTTGGACCGATCATCGTCCTGTTGTCTCTAAAAATGAAAATTGTTATGAGACCCAAACACCGAAGAACTCAAGTAAAACGTAGACTCCGTCTCTGTATTAGTAAATTGCGTGACCAACAAACCGTCGAACAGCTAAAGCAAAAAGTTCAAGAGAATTTGAGTGCACTAGAAGAAACCAATTCTGTAGATGTCGCTGCTACCTGGACACAAATTAAAGACAGTTTAAAAAGTGCGAGTGAGGAAATTCTTGGCACTGCAGCAAGTAAAAAACAGGAGGACTGGTTCAATGATAATGAAGCTTTTATACAAGAACTTCTTGACCGCAAACATATTGCCTTCCAAAACGCTATCAACCACCCTAACGACTCATCAAAAGCAGAAGCTTTTACCCAATCTAAGTATGAAACGCAACGCGAAATCAGAAGAATAAAGAACGAGTGGTGGGCAAGCAAGGCCAGAGAAATTCAAAGGTACGCCGATTCACACGACTACAGGAATTTCTTTCAAGGAGTAAAAGCAGTGTACGGTCCCAGTCGGAAAAATATGTGCCCTATTAAAGATTTAAATGGAAATCTCCTCAAAGAAGACCAGGAAATAAGAGCCCGATGGAAAGAACACTACTCTAACATTCTTAACCAGCAAAGTCAAGCCGATCACGATATTATAAATCTTATCCCTCAATATGACACCTTCGAAGACTTAGATAAACCACTAACAACGGAAGAGATCTTAACCGCCATTGGGCAGCTAAAAAAAAAAATAACAAATCTCCCGGCGCCGACTCACTCCCAGCTGAGATCTTTAAAGCTGTGTCGTCAGAGCTCATACCCTACCTCAAAAAACTGTTTGATGTCGTGTGGGAAAGTAGTCAAGCTCCGCAGGAGTTTCGTGATACACTTTTAATCAACCTCTTCAAAAACAAAGGGAGCGCTGCGGACTGTGGAAATTACAGGGGTATAGCTCTCCTGGCTGTTGGAGGGAAGATACTCACTAAAGCGATGGCAAATAGGCTAACACCTGTTATGGAAAAGTTACTTCCTGAAACACAGAGTGGCTTTAGACCAAACCGAGGCACATCGGACCTAATCTTCACACTTAAACAGCTTCAAGAAAAAGCACTCGAACATCAAGGAGAAATTCACATGGCCTTCATTGATTTAACCAAGGCGTTTGACTCGGTGGACAGGGAAGTGCTCTGGAAAATTATGCTCCGCTTAGGTATCCCTAGAAAATTTGTGGAAGTATGTCGCAGTCTACATACAAACAACAACGCCCAGGTTATGTATAATAATGAGGCAACCGAACCTTTCCAAACCCTCACTGGAGTTAGGCAGGGATGTGTCCTGGCACCCCTACTCTTTAATTTGTTTACCACTGCTCTAACAATTATTGTTGACAACAAACTGACAGTCAGAGGAATAGGTCTCAGATACCGTTTTGATGGCGGTCTCTTTAACATAGGGCGCTTTAGAGCTTTCACGAAGACACGCACACGATTCATTTGTGATCTCCAGTATGCGGATGACTGTGCACTTTTAGCCTCTACGCCGGAAGAGCTTCAAGAACTTTTAGATGTGTATGCCCAGAGCTATGATTCCTTGGGACTTAAAATCAACATTGGAAAGACTAAGATTATGTCAACTCCTCATCAAGTGAACCAAATAGACATTACACTTAACGGAAATTCTCTTGAAGTGGTGGATCAGTTCAATTACTTAGGCAACGTTGTTAATGACAAAGCAAACATGGACAGCGAGATTCGCAATAGAATTAACGCTGCATCTAGAGCGCTCTGGGGACTTAGAGAGAGAGTATTTGACAACCACGACCTTGCTTTGTCAACGAAAATGGCTGTCTACAGAGCAGTTGTCATTCCAACACTGCTATATGGATGTGAAAGCTGGGTCACTTACCGTCGTCATGTGAAAGAATTGGAACGTTTTCAGCAAAGACACCTCAGAAGTATGATGAAAATCCGTTGGTTCCATCACATATCAAACGTGGAAGTACTCAGAAGAGGAAACAGCCTTCCAATCGAGGTGCTTATTTCAAGAGCACGCCTAAGATGGGCAGGTCACGTTCATCGTATGCATGATAACCGCCTTCCTAAATGTACACTTTATGGTGAATTGCTAAGCGGTAGAAGAAAGCGTGGCGGTCAGCGAAAGAGGTTGAAAGACGCTCTCCATGAAAATCTAAAATCCTGCGGTATTGCAGACGAGCAATGGGAACAACTTGCAGCGGACAGAACCGAATGGCGGGGGGTTGTGGCCAGCTATCAAGGAAATGTTGCTGCAAGAAGGCCGAATCCAAGGCTTAACCAGGTCTATGTTTGTCCTGACTGCGGTCGACATGTGCTCTCCCGAATTGGCCTCTATAGCCATAGTCGTGTGCACCGTAGATGAATGGGAATTACAATAGACTACACCTTTTACTTGTTTTTATTGTACACAATTTATCGACTGTAACATTTTTATACTCGGACCCGAGTAACGGCTAATAATAATAATAACCGAAAATGATAGAATATTTAAATTAAGTTTAGGAAGAATACCTTCAGTTTCTATCATGCATTTTTCATACTTAAGATATATCTGTAAATGTTCGAATGTCATCTTTGAACTGTCACATCTTTAGAACTATTCATCGTACAAAAAGAATTTTTTTTTAACATTTAGTTAACGTCGGTCTATTTCCGCTACTGAGGCCTATCACCGACACGTGTAGACGAGCTACCCCCAACCAGGAATTTTGCCGAACCTCTTCCCGTAAGAAGAATAGGAACCTTTAACTTGCCTATCATTTAATAGACAAGGGGCCGACGGCTTTACATCCCCTCCGAAGGATGGTATTTCACCTACACAACCCTTGCCTAGGGTTGCATAGCTTCCGCGCATACACAGATATACAAACCGTTGGAAGATATGTGAGGCGAGGACACGGTCTTCTTTGAAACAGTCGCCCATCCAAGTACTAATCGCGTCTAACGTTGCTTTACATCGCGTATCGATATATGTACATAGTAAAGACGCATCTACGCTCGCCCCAACAAAAAAAAATAAAGTAAAACATTTATGATTGTGTAAGCTTCTCTCTACCACCACTTTCCCATTAAATGTAATACTTTTTGAGTTATCTAAGTAGAACGGTTTTTTTTAAAAATTATTGCCATAACTTTGGAAGATATGTTTGAAGTGACGTCCCAAAAATAATAATCCAGTAGATTAAGATCTGGACAACGGGATGGCCATGTTATGTCTTCCGCGACATATCCATTGATTGGGATAAGTTTCGTTGAAGTTGACCAGGGAATAATGAGGTGGAGCACCATCCTGCATAAAATAATACATTGCCTTTGGCTAGTGAAACAATCTAGTGTTAAATTATCTTGGAGAAAATTGAGGCACGATTGTCCGTTAATATTTCGAGGTAAAACAAATGGACCAATTACAAAATGGTCGGCAATACCAGCGCAAATATTAGTTGAAAAACGTTGTTGGTGCCACGACTAAATTATTCCGTGAGGATTTTCATCAGCCCATAAGTGATTATTATGAAGTTTTATAACGCCGTCCCTATTAAATTCAGCTTCATCCGTAAATAATACAGAAGAACAAAGTAAAGGATATTCAATATATTTCTTGGTAAACAATTCGCAGAATCTCCTAGCGCTACTGCATTCTCGGGATTCAACGCCTGATCCCTTTGTAAATGACATCTTAATCGTGATGAATAGTCATGTGACTCACACGTTCCATTGCTGCAATCCTTTTTGTGCTAATACTAGGATTCTACTCAACTCAGTGCTTCCATAGATACGTCAAAAATAAAAAATTGTATGGTGATATTTTTCAGTTACCTACCTGTGTATTATCTACTAGGTGAGGTTGACATAACTATAAATAGATTGCAATTAGAAAATTACATTCAGTCTAATTCATAACCGAAAGTGTGCGCATCTCATTAAGTGACCGCAGTCCATTGTTGTTTAACATTCCTAGAAAATGTTTTGTTTGTGCGACATTGTTGACAATATGGAAGTTGAACAACAAAGTACGTAGCAAGTTTGAATGTATTTCTATGCATACTTTCGTTTTATATTTTCAATTTATAGGACTGTTACGCAACAAAATTTTAAGTTGAATCACATTTTCTTTTAGTCAGATAATTCTGTTTGATCCTGCTTGATTGAAGAATGTGTCATTTAAAAGCTGGTCGTCTGATTTATACGAATTTATAGCAATTTGTGTGCTACGTCACGACTATGCATAGCAACTGTTTAGACACCATGGCGTCTAGGCATGTATCATTTCTTTACATTCAATTTTTTGGCTCCAAAATCACAAAATGAAGGAAGGAATTTTAGGGAAACATTCGACCTGGTTTAATACGCGAGAAACTGTGGTTTTGAAAAGGACTATTCAAATTGCGTCGGACGTCTAGGGAACCAGTAAAGTGGAAGGCCAAAAAGAGAATTTGTTAAAAGCTTCGAATACACGAAACAGAGGAGAGGAGTGGAGATGTCAAAACTAGATCAGCCTGCAGCTCAAACATGACGCCTGTGCCCCTAACGTTTCAATAGCAGTAATAGCAATAACATTGAATTAACTTAGCACACAAATAGAATTAGATCGGAAAAAAAAGATAAAAGAAGGCATACAGAAAAACAGAAAAATTAGTGAAATATTGGCTTAACTCTATAAATTTTGCTTGTTTGCTTCTGCAAGGTACCCCATTATTACTTCTTCCATGTGCCTAATAGTATCGCCATTGATCACTCAATAATTATGCTTTTAATTTGTATTTAAATGCTGTATGGTTACAAGTTTTTTGAAAAGGGGCGGAGAATTATATAGCTTTATTGCATTAAAAGAAGACGATTTTTTTAAATAAAGATGATTTAATATACGATGGCACACCAGAACAGATAATGGAATGTGCAAAGGATAACAGATGTAACTTCGTCCTGTTACTAATATTTAACCACAGTAATATTTTTATTCTGGCAGAAATTCCTCGGTCATATTTATGGACCTCATATAAATCAACAGTATGAATTTTGTATTTTTTTGCAATCTGCCTTTGTTTACTGTGCCCAAACAGTGTTCATAGATGAAACTGATAGTTTAAATGTGATAGCAAAAATGCTTCACAAAGGTTCTTATGCGTATTAAAATTTAATATGTGTCTGTTGGAACATAGAAGTGTGGCTTATAACATCTACATCACTTCTACCGCCGAATATTAAACCACACATTTATTAGGATTAGGTGATAAATTATGCTTATAAGACACATTATATATTAAAACATAATATTTTTAGTCGCATACTCCTATATAAAATCCTTATTGTATTATAGGGAACGTAACCAGACTGCAACCAACAGCTACTCTCCGGGCTATGTGCCCCGCCGAGCGCTGAATTACAAGTTACACGCCTGGCGCGTTAAGTGTAATAATTGCATATTACCAACAAAACGCTAATGTTTCGATTGCAACAAACACCAGCCGAAAGACTGATCCTACCTAAGGAGCTCTCGTGCCAGTCGTCACACACCACTTGCAGACTACAGTTTCGAGTTGTTGGCTCTCGTCAGTGCAAGGAAGGCATGTGACGACCGACGCGAGGATCACTCGACTATTTAGTACATTTCGGTATCTTTGGGATAGCGACATGTAAAATAGTCAGCAGGCGCCATCTAGCGATCCAGTGTCTGTTACAGTCGAAAAATAAATAGCCTGACTGGGCTTAGCATAGTTCAAATGTGCTTTTAGAGGGCGGAATATTAAAACAAAATATTTTTAGTCGCAAACTCCTATATAAAATCCTTATTGTACTATATGGAACGTAACCAGACTGCAACCAACAGCTACTCTCCGGGCTATGTGCCCCACCGAGCGCTGAATTACAGGTTACAAGCCTGGCGCGCTAAGTGTAATAATTGCATATTACCATCAAGTGGGGTCAGTTCTTCAGCTGGTGTTTGTTGCAATCGAAGCATTAGCGTTTGCGTTGAGCTTGAGTCGCCTTCACGCACTGTTTATCGCCTATTGTATAAACATGATTTAATAAAATTAACGGCAGTTTGATCAAAAATATAAAACTTTACTTTGGCACACATTAATTGATGATGATTTTATCAACAGCTTTCGAATAATCGCATAAGACCAAAACAGCGACCATACCTTTGTCCGTAGCCCTGATAATGTCAGCTGCAACACTAGTTGAAGCTGACAAGACGTCAGTATTTACTGATCAAGAGTTTTGTGAATTCTAAAATCAGTCAAAATTTACCTCTGAGTTACCAACATGTTTAAAAAAAGCGTTGTTATGCAGCACCAGAGGGAAGTGCCGTATTTTTAAGGTCCTTACTTGTCTTGTTGCATATTTTTTTTATATAAATATAAACATCTTATCTTTATATGGACATCTTATCTTTATATGGACACGGGACTACTGTACAACTGTTTTATGTTTCCGTTCCCCCCGTTGACTCGATTTTGCCGTCGCCCTTCTTTCACCACCATGATCACGTTTCAATTATCCTGATTCCTGCAAGCGTATACAGTATTGGTAGGTAAAAATATGGAATCAATGCCTATATGGCCAAATATTTTACCGAAAAGAAACAGATTTAATCTACCCGTGTATTATTAATACACAAAATTTCATGTCAATATTCAATTTTTGTTAAATTTGGGCGAGGAATACGCCCCTTTATTTATGACGTTAAACTATGATATATCCTGTCCACAATAATAATCGTGTAATTTAAACAATCTCACGAAAATATTTCATTTTCTTACTTAAAGTTTTTAGAAAAGATAATGCATTCCATGTATTTAAGGTAACCACGGTAATTTAGTCGGCTAGAGCGCGTTATACCGGGTGTTAGAAAAGTATGGGAATGGTGGAAAATCTCGAACAGTTTGCATCAAATCGAAAATGACCTCCCCACCAACTACTCTGTGGGTCGGGCGAGGGGCAACTTTAAAATATCAAATGAAAACCCTTATTTTTTAAAATACGTGAATTTTATATCGGGCATTTTTTTCGATTCTCGCAAGGTGTCGCTGCAATTGCACAAAATTGAAATAAACCTTAAGCGTCCATAAGCTTGTAAATATTTACAAACTCTAGCTACTCGTGTTGACAAAAAAACGTTCAGTTTAAAAAACAATATCTGTGATATCTTGGTTTTTATGAATGTTTCTTTTTTAAGTGTTCTTAATAACAGTATTTGTTTTGTGAAATTAGTTCTCGCGTTTTTTTCTGCATAATGGCTACTTTAACAGAGGAAATGAGAGTTTCTCTTTTAATGATGCGAGGGTGGGGCGATAAAGAAAGGTCCTATGATGAAATTGTGATTTTATTCAACGAAACTTTTCGTGTAGATCAAGTGGGAATTTTGAAATTAACTGTGTCCCGTACCATCAAACGCTTCTTAGACACAAGGACAAATAAAAATCGCCCAAAATCTGGAAGACCAAAATCTGAAATATCGGAAGCTCGATAAATGAAGTGGCCCAGGCATTTGTTGAAAATCGAAGGTTATCAATCAGAAAAGCCAGTCAACAGCTTGATATGAGTGCATTTTCAGTTCATAAGAATTTGAAATTTTTGAAATTTCATCCTTACAAAATTCACCTTCACCAAGACTTAAATGAAGATGATTTTGACCGACGACTTGAATTTTGTGAATTAATGATGGACAGGAGTAACCAAAACCCAAATTTTTTGTCATCTCTACTTGTCTTCTCAGATGAAGCACCTTTCGAACTCAGTGGAAAAGTTAATCGCCATAATTTCAGATATTGGAGTGACGAAAACCCTCACTGGATGCTTGAAACACACACGCAGCATCTACAGAAATTAAATGTTTGGGCAGGAGTCTTCAGGGATCGAATCATAGGACTGTTTTTCATAGATGGAAATTTGAATGAAGAAAAATACCTGGAAATGTTGACAAATCAAATAGTTCCCGCAATACAAGAGATTGCTGGTGATGAGATCGATAATGTTTGGTTCCAGCAAGATGAGGCTCCTTCACACTATCGGGATATTGTTAGGGACTATTTGAATGGTACTTTCGAAAATCGATGAATAGGTCGAAGAGGAACTATGGAATGGCCAGCAAGATCTCCCAACCTCGCGCCACTTAATTATTTTGTTTGGGGCTACGTGAAGGGTAAGGTTTATTTCACTAAACCTCGTGATTTGGAAGAGTTGAGGCAACGCATAATAAATATTTTTGCAGAAATACCACCTCAAATGATAAGAAGTGCTATTGAAAATTTTTACGCTCGTCTCGGACAATGCCAAGAAGTCAATGGGCACCATTTTGAACACTTGCTATAATCTTGAATTTAAAATCTGCTAGTGTAGCAGTCAAGCTGTAAACTAAAAGCCTCAACTGGCCGAAATCCTCACCTTGCCTTAAATGGCTGAGTTACCTCCTTGCCTTCACTGGCTGGAATCAAGAACTTGTCTGAAGTGGCTGAATTAAGAGGTAAAACCACTGTTAGCTTTTTTTTTAAATCGAGTTTTTTATTGCCCTGTAAAAAATGTAAATTGAAAATTACTAGCTGCTAATAAATTTACAGAATGTTAATAGTTGTTGTAATTTCCGCACGACCGTGTAAAATCACTGTTCTCAAAACAGCTCGGGAAATCATTCACTCTGAGATCAGTAGCTTTTCTTTTTGTATTTTTTTAAGTATGCGTTCAAAACTTTCATGTTTCCACTCAATTTTTTGCGATTGCAGCGACACCTTGCGAGAATCGAAAAAATGCCCGATATAAAATTCATGTATTTTTGGCAGCAGAATCCGAATCCGCTATAAAAAATACGAATTTTCATTACAAATTTCAAAGTTGCCCCCGCCCTACCCACTGGGTTAGGGGTGGGAGAGTCGAATCCTATGACATTGGATAGATTTCGTAAAAATAACAAGTACGTATTTTTCAGCTTTTGAATTGGACGTTTTTTTATGGGCACAAGGCGCTACTCTTGAAACAGTAATGTTTTCTTTTAATTTTTTGCGATTACAGCGACACCATGCAATAATCGAAAAAAATGTCCGGAATAAAATTTACGTATTTTTTGCCGTAGAATCCGATTCCGCAATAAAAAATAGGGGTTTCCATCTGAAATTTTAAAGTTGCCCCCTCGCCCCACCCACAGGGTGGTGGGTGGAGAGGTCATTTTGGTATCAGTAGATAGTTTTTTGAAAAATTTTTGACAAGCATTTTTTTTTTCGATTTGATGCAAACTGTTCGAGATTTTCCACCGTTCCCATACTTTTCTAACACCCGGTATGGTAATTTGCTTTGATCTGACTCTGCTGTTTTCTGGGTTTGATCCCCTACAGACTGGCGGTCTGTCGGTGGGTAATGGGCGTTTTCCGCATTTTTTCAAATGTATAACCCCCTTCCGGTCAGCCTTTGGTTTTCAACTTGGGAGATGTCTATTATGTGTGATGTGTTTATATGTTTATGTTTAACCACACATTTGAGTCTCTTAAAACACATCTGATATATTTGCGACACATGAGCCCGAAATATTCAAACCATCAGAATTCTCATGGTACTCACTTTGTCATTTTTTTGTAAACAAAATTACGATAATCTGCATTAACATCTCCACTTGAATATTTATTAGTTGCTGTTAAATTATGAAATCTTTTTATATACTAATAAACTTATTCTTGTGAACGGCAGTGATAAAGTTTACTTGTATAAAATCATGTGTGCGTAATGTTTCATTGTTGACAAAAAATGTGATGACGCCTGTTGACATTTAATGTTTTACATATCTACCTTATTTATATGCATATGTAGAAATAAATTAGAAAATTCTCAGAAAATGTTTAAGAAATGCATTCATTATTAAATTAAAATTTGGAAATTTCTGTTTTCATTCTAATACAAAGTGTGTTGATGTTATTTGCATTAATATTGTTTATTATTTAGTCAAGGATCCAGAGACCACTTCCTTCAACGTTTTGCATCTTTAGGACACAGTTTTAAAATTATGTCTACTTATGTTAAATATTCCGCCAAATCTATTTCTAGAAGGCTCAAAGCAAGTTGAACTTGCATTCGTTTCCTGTATTAATATCTCATACTTTTTATGCATTGTACAATATCGTTTATATAAATGACAAATAAATTTGGGTTTAGAACCGTCTCCTGTGTTACTTCATACGTAGATTGTTTCTGAGAAAATACAGTATTATTATATTTGATAACTGGATGTTTGTTTTGTAACCATTCCCCCAAACACTGCAAAAACATATACCCGCATGTTATTAATTTGAACAAAAGAACTGCCAGTTTATAGTTACTTCACTACTACAACATATAATATGTTGTACAATATTTTCTCCCTAAACTGAATGTTTAGTCGCAGCAGTTGATTGCTGTGAAATTAGTGAGGCCATGAGTTTGCAACCAGGTGTACGCCCAAGTGTACCTATGTCGCATTACTCATAGAAAGACAAGATCAACCGATAAAAGTTTCATAACAGTTATTTCAATTTCACATTGTTTATTTCTTTAGTATCATTAAATTTTTTGGGCAGTAAGAGTTGTTTTCTCTTTTATGTAAATATATTTCCTCATTGGTTGGCAACAGGAAGTCTTCTGAGATAAAATTTAAGTTGGCAGCACTGGAAAGACGTCAGATCTCCGGGGGAGAGATGGCTAATTTCTTGTCTATGCCAGGGCTCATGCGCCAATGAAGCACACTTCTCTTTTCGTGTAGCTCAACTCAGTTTAATGTTGGACATTTTGTGAACCAAAATTCAGTATTTCTTTTGTATGCCGCATGAAAATTTTATTTCCGAGAGGCCTCCTGATTTTTTTTACAATTTTTGTGAAATTAATGGGCTACTTTTACTTATAGGGGTGAGTTTTACTTTTGCGTTTTATTAGGTTATTCTTGTACTTGTAAAGCTTACCGAGTGTTTGGGACTGGCTATTTTTTTGGATTAATTTACACTACGTTCAAGCCAATTTTTATGATCTGCCGATGCACCAGCCAACAACTAGATGCGTTGAATCATGTGTAGCCAGTGGAGCACCAACTACAACATCAGGGACATTATAGTAGCCTCCTCACTTGCTGTCATGAAGACGACCAGACCATGTTGTTTCTTGGAACAAATTTTTTTGCTGGAGCAAGTTTAATCTTCTTTTTTCTTATTTTTTTGTCACGAATCTTAATTTCATTTAATTATTTAACTTTGTCATTCACTTAAAAACTTTCAACGTCAACCTTCCCATAATATATTTTTGAATATAACTTTAATCTGAGCTATGGGACTCATAGCATAAGTAAATTTTTGTATCTTTTTTGAAAATATAAGCCTTGTAAAGCAGAGCATGGCCATGCAAAGCTACTAGTAGTTTAACATCGTACATATACGATACTCTTTCATAAACATTATTTCCACGTTAATAAGTATTGTTCACCTTTTGTTAATTATTAGCATTTAACTGCATAATTAAACCTCTCTAGCCTATGTGTACATATCAATGACTTCAGAATAGGATAGACAAAGTATTTTCTTGGTTTGTTGTGTATCATTTATTTGTTTACAATCCAGTTGTAGCGTTGGCCGCCATTAAAGTGTTTGTGATAAACCGAAGTTAAACGTTGTCATTACAATTGTTTTGTAGTGTTTTTGAAGACAGAATTTGTTATTGTGAATAAACAATAGGAAAATATTGTGTTGTATGTAGATGTCTCTTTAAAATTAGAGTTATTCGATCTTTTCACAGGTAGATGAAATTATCTCATAAGCGTAACCTCGGGTTAGAACAACAAATAAGTAAAATTGTAAATATTCAGTGCAATAATAATATTGGAAGTATAGAAAATGTTTTTATGTTTTAAAGTTGAGTAATATAGTTAAATGAAAATAAAGTTGAAGGACAAAATGAAAACATATTATTTAAAAGTGCAATATTATATTATTTGTAGGAAATAAGGAATATTAAACGCCGAAAAATATGGGTCTGTCGCATTTTGAAACATTTGGGAAATGAAATATCCCTGAAGATAGTGTTGTGTGCTCAGATCACTTCTCATCAGATGATTTCACAACAAGTCCCAGTGGCCGACTTGTTCTTAAAGAATTTGCAGTATCTGACTTACCAAGTTCATCTAAGGAAAAATGTACAAGTTAGGTAAGTTAACATTTAAGTAGTACATGATGGGAATAATTATAACATGTTTTTATTTTTTCTGTTAGTAATGCAGTAAAAGAAAAACTGTATTAATCATTTTATAAGTGTAAATTTAATATTTAAATAAATCGTTTAATAAAAAAGCAATGTTATTCATATTACTTTGCAGTCAAACTAGAAGAGAAATTAATATATTAATTATACGAAACAATCACCCTCTTTAATATATACGCCAGTGGCAACGAGTTCCAAAACATAAACAAAACTATCTCCATCCTTTTTTAATAATATAATGTATGAGATAGTAGGGAAACACAACAACTCATGTGTTAATGTATACATGCTTTGTCTATCCTATTCTGAAGTTATTGGTACATATTGTATATAATAAATGTTCTTCCTGTAGAAATTCTGCTTTTAATACTTGCATCGTCTCTAATAATATTTGTCTGCTAATTTAATAATAGTAAATCTATCGTGTCTTTTTAAATACGTAATCATTAATTTTTATAACTTTCAAGCCTTAAGTAAATGTGTTTAAACAATTTTGCCTTCTTGGCTGGGCAAGATCGTAAGTAACCTTTCAAGAACTAAGTGGCGCCCTCTATTATCTACATTCCGTATTCATGCCTTCTGCTCTCATACAAAAAAGCAGCTGCCGTACGCAAAAGGAACCATTTCATAACATTGGAATAAAATCGATTACACAAAATTTGTATATGTAGTTAATGAGCTTCCCATAATATAGATTTTAGTTGGTCAGCCCCATACATAGCTGTATAAGGAATACTCGTTGTCATGCCAGTATACTTTATTTACGTGGTATGACACAAAGAGGATTAGATAGAGTGGAAACTTTGCGTATAAGGGCAACAGCACCATCTGTCGAGTCGAATGCGAAAACATTCAAGTGAAAATAACAATATTTGAATGACAGTTGACATAAAACCGGATCAGAGACAGTGAGTGAGTCATAGTAGGAGTAGTGTGAGAAAGTTAGTTGAAAATTGTGAAAAAATGTAGTGGAAAATTAAAAATCAGACATTAAAATGGTTGTGACCTGTTCCTTCCGAAATTGTGGTAGAAATAAAGCAGATGATAAAGAGCACGCCTTCTTTCTAGTGCCGAAGAAACCCGCAATGTGAGTAGTAATGTAGACACACGACCTGTTACATTGTACCCCAGATACCTAGTTGCTAGTTTGCTTTGAAATTGTTATTGAGAGCTAGCAGATTATAATTATATATAAGTATATATATATATATATATATATATATATATATATAGTTAAAATTTTAAAAATTTAAACTTGGGTATGCAGTCGTGTGGCACAAAAAATTAAAGAAAACTCTTTATTTCTGTTCTAGCTTTCGAGGCTTTATTGTCTCTTCATCAGGAACGCTACAAAGTATGACATCATATTATACTTAAATTAGGGTTGATATTAGAGTACTTACGATATTTTGAGGTTATATAGAAGTTGCACATGTGAAACAATTTTTCAAAAATATGGACCAACACTTAACACTAATAGTAGTTAACAAACTTACAAGTTAAAAATTATTTAAAACATAGTTGGATGTCAATTGATAAAATAGAATTATTAAAAACATTAAATTTAAAAAAGCATGGTATCCTGAAGGGATCCATCTTGTATTGTAAGGTTAAGTTGGAACTTCCTGTGAAGATGGCCAACGTGTCAAATTTATTCCCCAAGGATAAAAGTAACTAACCTGCACTTGTACCAGGTGTCCCATTCGATGCCACACCTGTTGGATTATATTGGTTATTGTTGTCAAGATGTAGAAGAAAGGTGTAAATAATGTTGAGCCCCTCTAACTCAAAAAAGGACATAGAAGGGCTCAACATTATTTACACCTTTCTTCTACATCTTGACAACAATAACCAATATAATCCAACAGGTGTGGCATCGAATGGGACACCTGGTACAAGTGCAGGTTAGTTACTTTTATCCTTGGGGAATAAATTTGACAGGTTGGCCATCTTCACAGGAAGTTCCAACTTAACCTTACAATACAAGATGGATCCCTTCAGGATACCATGCTTTTTTAAATTTAATGTTTTTAATAATTCTATTTTATCAATTGACATCCAACTATGTTTTAAATAATTTTTAACTTGTAAGTTTGTTAACTACTATTAGTGTTAAGTGTTGGTCCATATTTTTGAAAAATTGTTTCACATGTGCAACTTCTATATAACCTCAAAATATCGTAAGTACTCTAATATCAACCCTAATTTAAGTATAATATGATGTCATACTTTGTAGCGTTCCTGATGAAGAGACAATAAAGCCTCGAAAGCTAGAACAGAAATAAAGAGTTTTCTTTCATTTTTTGTGCCACACGACTGCATACCCAAGTTTAAATTTTTAAAATTTTAACCTTAAATAGCCAGTCGAGCTAATTTTACCTTAAAATATATATATATATATATATATATTTTGATACATTCTTCTAATTAAAAAATCTCAAACAATTTAACTTATTTCAGTCGCAAAAAATGGATACAATTTGGTGGATGGAGCAAGGTTTGTACTTACTATCGTTTGTGTGAGGACCATTTCGAGCCAAAATGATTTGGAAGACACATCCGAGGCCACTGCTAATTGCAAATGCAATTCCGACAATTGGAAGTTGTATTGTCAAAAGGAAACATAAGCATCAGACACATGTTGATACATATAAAGAAGGTATGTATTATCATCATCATAGGTATATGCAGAAATTCACAATATTTATTTTTTTCCACCTACATTCTGCCAAATGAAATAAAAAACAAATTTAAGGATCAGCGAAATTTTGTAAATATTTTAAGAAAGGAGAGGTTTAATACACCTTTGCCTTAATTATTTAGTGTAAAACTACCATTTTTTTTGCAGACATATAGGTGTATAGTATAGGATGATACGAAATAATGTATTTTGTAAAACTTGTAAAGAACTTTGATTTATACCATACAAAAATGTTACATCTTTCTTTATACCAGCACCTTCTTGTTAAATATTTAATGGTAAAAATTGTTTATTGTATTACAGTGGGGGAAATGAAAAGGAACTTCATGAAAATGCATACCCAGTGCCTTCAGGATCGTTTGAACCAGAGAATGATGATTCAACCACTGAGGTCAGTCGCGGGTTAACTCCTCCTTGTTCGAATTTACCCCAGAAAAAGCCTGAGTCACCAAAAACCAGGCGAATTAATTCCCAAAGAAGAACAATAACTGCGTTGCGTAGTAAAATTAATAGGCTGAAACAGATGCAGAATGGTAGACCGGAAAATAGAAACATAAAAGTAGCCGAGATTGAAGATCTCATCCAACAGACTTCAAAATTCTTACCCCGAGAAGCACATAATTTATTAATAACACAGCTACGCTTGAGTAGATGTACGAATCGCGGCCAAAGATATAATGACGAGTGCAAAGATATTATCTAGTTAAGATGTTTGTGTAAAAAATGTATATAGCGTAGATGTTTCTTTTGCTTTCTAATATTTGATGCATGGTAGAGTAGTAAACTAGAGCCTGATGTTCAATCTTGCTATTGATAATGTATGTGTGTAGCACATTATCATTTTAATTTTTTATTGCAGGTTTATGGTGTGAAATTGTGTACCTACTCACCCTAAATAAGTTGCCATCAAATTGTTTGGCCGAAAAGTCACATACATAATTGTAAAAAGTTTTTAATGTGTCCAACCACCTTCTAACATACATGTACGATAATGAGTATGTTATACAAATATTATTTTTTCAATGTATTAAGTATATATAAATAATTAAAAAATATTTTTAACTGTTTTTGGCTTAAATTAGCGTATAAATATCTGTACATCATATTTATGTACAAACTATATTTGTATTTTAGTTAGGTATTTAATAAAAATAAATTTTTTTAATATGCTTTTTCCTTCAATTTTCTTCCATGTTACGCCACTGGAAGAAATCCTAACCACACTAATTCGTAATTTAAATTTGCCGGTAAGGCTGACAGATGGTAGTGGGGGAATTTAGTTACGCATCCCACTCGCCGCGAGCGCTGAAACTCGTGTACGAAAAAATACATTGTGGTCTTATGAAAGTTTTCACCCTATCTAATCCTCTTTGGTATGACATATGGGCTTAATTCACGAAATGCGTTGTTCTGCACACCTGCGAGCAATGTTTTGAGCATCAAGTCGACTCCCTCGTCATCATCAAGCCCATTTATGGTTCTTGGTGCATTTTCGTAGGATTACCCGTTACATAAGTTGAAAATAACAGAACTTTTGATGATTTCTTTTCTAGAACCACACGTTGGCATGTACCCTTGCATTTGCAAGAGTTAAATTGAAGCAGATTTTTGGTAACAGTTTCTTGCCCTATTCTTCTGCATGTTTTGCACGTCCTGCCCTGTTGATTTTGATAGTAGCTTCTGTCATGCTTCTGTAATTGTAGGTGATAGGGACGAATAATTATATTATTATTTAGTGGTAATAAGCATTGTATTATAATAATTGAGGTACACTCTCTACTTGTGTGCTAGACGTGTAACGAGAGTGAAAGAGGAACAGAACAGCAGGTGGTAGCACATTGTGCATATATTTTTTCATTACCTTCACGCCTGAAGTGGAAATAGTTGTAAACAGATAATCCGACTTATTAAACATTAATTTAAACTTCAAACCTCCTTCCTCCTTCAGACCATCGGATAAGAGTGATTGGTTATTGTTATCACGCCTGAAAGATACGACATGTAAGATTTTTTGAGTCGATATTACAAAACTGGAAGTCATACAAAATTTTCGACATAGTTGAAGAACTCTGCGATATATAATTAAAAACACAACAGTGCCCTTCCATTGTCAGTTCGGTGACGAAAAGTTCGCTGCATTTTCTGTGTTGGTTGTGCCACGTGCATTCATTTAAGAGATCATGGCACGGCTTTAACAACTAAAACAAACGTTTAAAATAAGGAAAATAGTATGTAACTAAAATATGAAATATATTATCTGTTGATACCAATACTAATCTAATGAGTTGTTTCAGTTTATTTGAGCTTAGAGGATGATTTAGGTAAGCTTGGTTTGTGAGACAACTTGACAAAATGGAGTCTGAGGACCTTGCTAGCATTATTTCATACACTTTGTTGTTTGATTGATGGAATGTATGATTAAATTAAATTTACCATTTGGAGCCTTTCATAGGTATTGCTCTCGGAATCATACTTGTCGAGAAAACCTTGAAACACAAATGGATCGTCGACGTTTGCTGGCATAGTATAATCATAAAGTCGTCCTAACAATTTAATTTTAGAAAGAATTTCGTCTTTTGGTTTACCTGACCTCTTGGATCTAAAATAAAACTTCATAATATCAGTAACGTTGGAAATAGAGAAGAAGTGAAATTTTAATTCACTCAGTCCTTTTATCCCAGCTAAATTACAGTGGAAGATATCAAACTGATCTTAAATATTATTATAATTCTCACACGTTTTATACAATCTCTTAACTTTATTTCTGGGGACTGGCTAATAAAATAAGTTTATCTTACAATTTGGTTTTGGTAGTCTAAAATGTAGTAAACTTAATATAGCCAAACAGTCTGTTCTAATATGTAAAAGTATTTGCTGTGATGTAATTTTACCAGTCTCCAGATAGACTAAAGACTAAAAATGTTAATCTGAAAAGGTTTACTATCAATTTGTCTATTTCTTTCTGCTTAAAATAGTGCATAACATATTCATGAATGATGCATATATTATAATGTCATGTGGAATTTTCAGATCTATAAATAGTCATGTATGCACCTCGGTGAATTTTTCTTTAATTTACTAACCTTGTGAGGCCTGATGCTTTGGAAAATTTTGTAATAAACAATATGAATCAAGGGCATCTAGCCTTTGGTTATAAAAAAACTCTTACGACTGATTATGTTTACTTAAGAAAGCAATATAAGTCCACGAATGTATTAACATTTTAAATAAACAAATTGTTTTATACATTTAGATACATTTTTTAGAACTTATCTAATAGTCAAGTTATTTCTAATTTATTTAAATTCTATCGCTTATTTATAAATGTCGGGATAATGGATAAAGTCTCTTCAAGAAGTATAAACATATAAAGACACTTACAACGCTTTCGATAATTTTAGAAACGATCATGGAAAAACAGTTACGTACCTACATAGCTCGCTATTTAAGCTCGTAATCTGTTTTCTGATCTGCTTGTAATTATTGTACTACTCCTCCCAGGATAACCGGTAAGATACTGTCAGAAATTGATCATACGCATTGTGGAGTTCTAATTCTACTTAATTTTAGCAGGCTATTTGATGTGATTGACCGTAAATCCTGATCTAAAGCATAAGCTATACTAGCCTGAGCTATATAGAATTATTTAGCAAATCTGTATGATAAAACGATACGGAAAGTAAACATGTACGCACGTCAGTTCTAGCTGTATCACTTTTTTGAATATTGTAATTGAAGAGCAATCCTTTCTAATATAAATAAAGGTACCTATCGAAAAGTCTCTCAACATGCCAATCTTCAAATTTATCAGTTCTACTATTTTGAAAACCTCATAAACGATTGCAAAAACTAATAAAACTTTATAAGTTCTGATTTTGTATTGATGAGACTTTTTGGGCAGGGATATAAATCATATAATAATCTACATAATACCATATGTATTTTTTTCTATCTGGCTTCGCTTTAACATCTTTTTGATATATAGATGCGAAAACACGTTTCTTTGACATTTTTTCCAACTTTAATTATTAATAACATCGCAAAACAGGAAGGTTCAAATTGAACCTATGTGATATAACCTATCGGATAGTCTAGATCGCCTTTTTACTAACTTGTATTTGAAGTCACGTAAAAGCCTTGAATATAAGAAGTACATGTATATGTTCCAGTATAAATAAATTTTGTTCTAGGGCTAGGGAAATTGGTATAAGATGTAGAATTCTGTATGGTTACCGACTCAAGTCCAAGCTTTGCCGTTACAATATTTTTTTTTATACATTTATTTAACGTCGGCCTATTCCCGCTACTGAGGCTTAACACCGACGCCTGTAGACGAGCTACCCCCAACCAGGAGTTTTGCCGAAGCTCTTCCCTTAAGAAGAGTAGGGATCTTTTACTTGCCTAACATTTAATAGACAAGGGACCGACGGCTTTACATCCCTTCCGAAGGATGGTATATCCCTAAGGTTGTATAGCTTCCATGCATACACTGATATACAAGGCGCCGGAAGATGGGTGAGGCGAGGACGCGGTCATCGTTGCGAACACGAATGGTACCTCAGGTTTGGAAAAATAAAATTATTTCCGCTAGTGAGCTTTATATGAGACTCTTGAGGCCTTCCGTGCACTTAATTTTATTTGATTTGAGTTCGGGGTGGATAACCTTGAAAAGGATGGAAAGGGCCAAAAGCTTCGCCCTGTATATTGTCAGAGCTGGATTTGCACTCGAATTTAATCTAAGTTGATTTAGTTAACATTTTACTGAATATTTTTTCAGTTGGCAGGGTCGAACGCTACACCCTGTATAGTAAAGTGGCTTGACTTCAATTAAACCCTTCAGTTTTAGAACGAAAGTAACAAATGATTTATTTCCGTTAACACACAGTTAAATATTTAAATAGTAAAATTAGATTTTTATTCACAAAAATTTTATTTAACGTATCGACACTTGAAATTTGCCTGAGTCGGGTTTGTTGTATTTTATTTAATTAAAATAGATTTTTTATTAATGAGAAAATTCACTTAAAAACTAGGGTCGCGAAGACGATTTTATTTCACTAAAAACTAGGGCCGCGAAGGCGATTTAAAATGTAACACTGGGGCTGAATAATAATATTAAAACCGATTTTTTACTAGGGGTTGCCTAGGAAGAGGACGCGGGCGCTACTTTAAATTTCGTTAGATACACCGGGAACACAACTTTGGGTTTAGGCTCTGTGGCGACTAAAGGGTAGTAAGATTTATTTCGTTAGATGCACCGGAAACACAACTTGCCGGGGGCTTGGCATGCTCCGTATTTATACTAGTGATGGGGCACGACTCTCGCTGAGAGCTGGAAAAGCCGGAAAGGGAGCCAGACCATCATAAGGCGCTTGAATTATGAAATATTGTGCAATAGTTGGTGAAATTTTGGAAAATGGGGTCGAAACATTAAATAGGCTGTAAAAAATGTGATAATTTGATATGAAAATGTCAGCGGAATCTAATTCGATTTAAGAAATATGAGCTATAACTGTCTGAATAATTGGTTAAAATCTGAATTGGTCCCGTGAAGTAGCGTTGCTAGTCTTAACTTTATCTATATTTAATGTTATATTTAGCCATATTGAGGGTAAGCGATTGTCTGCATCGAGCAGAACGGGATCCAGATTTAGGGTAATATGAGTGAAGATAGGGACGAGTTGCTAGCAATGAGTGGGAACACGTAAATTGGACTTATTTTTTAAATGAGCGTTTTATGGGCTGACTGGGGAGATAAATGGAAGACGTTTTGAGATATTATCGGAAATTGAAATTGGACTTTGAATTGAAGCGAAAGGGACGTGTAGAATTTTTAGGGAAGTGAAATAAATTATTCTAAATTGGAATTTGGGGAGTCATTTAAAGTGAATTAAGATGATGAGGGGGCTGTATTTTTTAGGACGATCCTTTGTAAGTTTCTGGCTATATTTTGACGAGTTTTGAGGTTGGGAGGTTTTTGATGTTATATTTAGACTATTCGAGAATTATAGATGTGGCATAAATTTTCTCAGGAAAATTATATGAAAATTGGGGTTTTTGAGTTCCCCAGGTGCTTTAGTGATTTTTTAATATGTTCTGCCAAGTTGACGATACTGATTTAATTATTTGTCAAATTTTTGTAATTTTTTTCGTCGGCCATCTTGGTAACATGGAGAACGTACGATAACAATTGGAACGGTCACCCATCCAACTACTAACCGCGCCTTACGTTGCTTTACAACGCATATCGAAGTATGTACATAGTAAAGACGCACCCACGCTCGCCCCATTACAATAATTATACTTTATAGAAACTTAATTTGTAATTTAAACATACCGGAATCTTATATCTAACTAAGATAAATTATCTGCGTCATTTCACAGATATTATTATAGTTGTATCATATCGTCACATTAATGTATTTTTATTTGTTTACTCTTCAATTTTTATTTTTAAGAAGAAAGAGAATAAACAGCAGTCATCAATTATTACTGAATATTTGGATACAAATTTAACATGACGTAATAGAATATGGGTAATTTATTACTGTCACACAAGAAATAGTTTTGTTATAACGCACGTTTTATTTAAACATTTTTAATATTTTAGAATTATCCAGCAAGGCATTTGTGTAGAATTATACAGGGTAGTCCATAAGTAGTGTCTAAATTGCGATTATAGGAATTTTTTGTTGTGAATTATTTTTTACATGGGTTGGAAATTTACCAGTCAAACACAAAGACACATATTCCCTGTCTTAAAGCACTGCACTCTTAACTGATATAGACCATAGTTTTGATAAAACAAAAAGTGGCATAGTATAAATTATGTAAATAAGGTTAGCAACTCAGTATGTAATAGATTAAATAAATTAGGTATTAATACAATATCAACGAATAGAAATAATTTAGGTCGCTTGTTGGTTGATAATAAAGAAAATACAGAAGATATTAAAAAATCGAGGGTATATGCAATAAAGTGTGATGATTGTGATGCCGTATACATAGGTCAGAGTGGCCGTAGCATAGATATGAGATTAAGAGAACACAAACAGTCAACAGTCTATTTTATATAATAAAAAATCAACTGATTTCACCGAACATTGCATTGAGCAAAATCACGTTTTTAACGGTAGTAGTGTTAAACTTTTGCATAATGCAAACAAAGGAAAAATCCTAGACATGCTTGAAATTTTAGAAATTAAGAAGGCCCTAAGAAACCATAAAACCACCACCACTTTCAGGTCAGTTTTTAAGACTCTTTAATAATGGTCGCAGGGCCGAAACATATGTCAGAGAAATCTGAGAAGAAACTAATGAAACAATAAACCAAGTGCGTATTGTAACTATTCTTTTGAATATTTATAATAATTATTCTAATGAAAAATATTTTTTAGGTGGTAGAATTTCCAAACCAACTTGTGTATTTAAAATGTTGATCTATGACAATTTCGAGATATTTAATGTACTTTGTTTGCTGCAGTTTCATAGCACATATATAGTCATGCTTTCGCTTATTTATACATGAGTATGTATGTAACTGAAGTGTATCTATCTTAGGTACGTTTCTGTCATAATATATACTAAAGCCCATAAATTTAGTCTTATCTAGGTTAACTGTTAGGTAATTTTCCGATAGCCACTGTTGTAGTTTTGAAAACTCTACGCACCGTTTTATTGGCAACATTCTCCCAGAATGAGTCATCCTCAACCGGAAGAACAGTGTCATCTGCTTATGCTACTACTTTTCCATTAAATTGAAAGTTGAAGTAGTGCATTGACATAAATATTAAAAAGAACTGGCCCTAGGTTTTTTGAAGAATATCACATTTTATTATTAATTTTACTTTCACCAATTTCTACACATTGCTCCTTGTTTGAAGATATCTTCTGAACAAGCCATTAACTATACCCCTTATACCATATTCATTGAGTTGGTTAAGTAAAATATCAAGCGACACCGTATCGAAGGCCTTGGCCAAGTCAAGAAATATTGCGATTTGTTTCTTATTATTATTATTTACAGAATTATATATAGTTTTTACAACTTCATACATACTATCATCAGTACCTGTACTTTCCTTAAAGCCATATTGATTGGGAGAAAGGATTTTATTATAATTTAAATCTTTTATACTCTATTTTTTGTACATGTCCCTAAAACTTTTGTAATATTGTTGATTACCGAGGAGGGCACTTACTACTGTCCTATTGGAAAAAATATGGCAAGGAAAATTCAAATTAATAAATTATTAAAAAGGTAGTTGTAGTAACATGTTTCTCAATCTTATCACCGAAGAAGAAATTAGAAAAAATATAAACAATTTAAAAAAATAAATCTTCCTCATATGAAGATAATATATCCTCAAAGATTTTAAAGTTTTTGAATTCAATCGCCGCTATATTTTGAAAAAGTATTCTTTCCAAACATGCTAAAAATATCAACTGTAATACAGATAACACCATGTTTTCTACAATATTTATAAGCAAATTATTAAAATTTTCACTAATTTCCTTATCGTTTACTATTTCGACATTATTTTTGATTTATAATAATTCTTTACTAGTCCTTTGCTCGTTAACACTTTCACTTACTATTTCCCGGACTTTTTTTATATTTCTTCTATTTTCTAAGATTACGCTGTGATAATAATCTCTTTTTACTTTTTTTAATTAAATTATTTGTTACATTTCTATGTTCTTTATATTTGTTTATTAGGGTAGTATTGTTTTTATTTTAAACTGCGTCTTCCTTCATTTTATTCCTTTTCCTTATTGCCTTTTGTTATCTAAGGTTTAATTTTTTTTTCTTTAGATTTTACTATTGAAATTTTTGAGCATTTTTCTATGTTAACTTTTACTATAATTATAAATTTTGAATAAACAAGATTTGCATCTTTAATTGGATACAGAGTTTTTTTTTTCTTGCCATAAGAAGAGTAGGGATCTTTTACTTGCCTAACATTTAATAGGCAAGGGACCTACGGCTTTACATCCCCTCCGAAGGATGGTATATCCCCTATACAACCCTCGCCTAAGGTTGTATAGCTTCCGGGCATACACTGATATACAAGCCGCTGGAAGATGTGTGAGGCGAGGACGCGGTCTTCGTTGGAACGGTCACCCATCCAACTACTAACTGCGCCTGACGTTGCTTTACATCGCATATCAAAGTATGTACATAGTAAAGACGCACCTACGCTCGCCCCGAAACAGAGTTTGCCATATTTAAAATATATATTACTTATGAGTTAATGCAATTAAACTCATAAGTAATTTATAATTTTCATTTGTGTATTTTTTTTTTGTTATTTATGTTTCCTTTGAAATTTATATTTTGTATTTTTGTGTGAATTTTATGATAATAGGGTATTGGTCTGTGATATTAAATTTTAAAACAATCGGTAGAATGTTTATATTCTATGTTTGGGGAGGCATGCTAATAAAACAATGATCTAGACATGAATCATTTTCATCACCTATTCTTGTTGGGCTGTTTATATTTGGAAGAAAATCCATATTCGGTTACTATGTTTACATATTCATTGATCAAATTTTCGTTTTTCTTATGTAGATCTATATTGATGTCACCCAAAATAATACATAAAGAATTCTTTTGTTTTATTTGTTTAAGTAGATACGTTTTGCAATTCATGTAGAAAAATGTTACTGTTTGTAGACGGTAGTCTGTATACCGCCATTATGTTAAATAATTTATCATTTTGTATTTTCAGAAAGTTCAAATCTGCTTTTAGAGGGCGGAATATTAAAACATAATACTTTTAGTCGCAAACTCCGCTATAAAATCCTCATTTTACTATAAGGAACGTAACCAGACTGCAACCAACAGCTACTCTCCGAGATATGTGCCCCGCCGAGCGCTGAATTACAAGTTACAAGCCTGGCACGTTAAGTGTAATAATTGCATATTACCATCAAAACGCTAATAATATTACCATCAAAACGCTAATGCTTCACTAATACTTCGCTAATACCTTGCACTGACGAGAGCCAACAGCTCGAAACTGCAGTCTGCAAGTGGCGTGTGACGACTGATACGAGAGCTCCTTTAAGTAGGATCAGTCTTTCGGCTGGTGTTTGGTGCAATCAAAGCATTAGCGTTTTGATGGTAATATGCAATTATTACACTTAACGCGCCAGGCTTGTAACTTGTACTTCAGCGCTCGGCGGGGCACATAGCCCGGAGAGTAGCTCTTGGTTGCAGTCTGGTTACGTTCTCTATAGTAAAATAAATATTTTATAGAGCGACTAAAAATATTATATTTTAGTATTTTCAGAAAGTTCTGTAGTAGTGAATTGTGAGGTAATATTGCTAGATATATACATAATCATACCATCATTCTGATTGTAGTTGCCTTGGGAATAAAGTATATCATAACCATATATGTTGAAATTTTCTAGGTTATATACCTTCCAAGTTTCAGTCCAAATATATATGATCCATTGCATCGCAGTGACTCTATCTAAATCCATTCTATTTGTTTTCCATATATAGATAGATAGATAGGTAGATCTTTATTGGTCATATATAGAGTTGTATACGATAGTGTTTTATTTATGTAACTATTATATAAATAAATTAGTAAGTAGAGTCTATACGATTCCAATAGAGAACTTTCTCTTTTATTTTATCCATCAGAGTGTACCAGCTGTACTCGGTTGTTTGTCCGTCAATGTCAATACGAAAAAATATGTAATTGTATAAACAAAGTTACCAACTACCGTAATCCTTTTTATCAATTTGGCTCATTTCAGTCATGTTTACGAATAAGAGATTGGGAAACTCTCGGAAATAGGGGAAATTCAAACTATTTAAAGGTTATATATGATACAAATTGAGAATGACATTAAACCGTGTACGCATGGCGTCATCTATTGGAGATACTAGGAACTGGCTTGAATTGTTCCTCATCTTTTTATCAATTTCGCTCATTTCTACGAATAAGAGATCGGCAATCGGGAAATTTAAACAATTTAAAAGTTATAATATAACTTTTAAATAGCTGTTTAATGTCATTCTCAATTTGTATAATATATTATATGGTACAAATTGAGAATGACATTAAACCGAGTACGTCATCTATTGGGTATATTAGGAACTGGCTTGGATTGCTCCCCATTGGGATATCAGTTGAAGAACTATAAAAATGCCGATAACCGAAATTTAATTGTTTTTTGTGTATAGTATTTTAAAAGTTTATGTTACCCCACCAAAATATATTTTGCATCCCTTCTAACTCTTATAAATTGGTAGTAACAGTAATTTCAAACTGAGTATAGTTTTCACTTTTGAAAAGAACCTAAAGAAGCTGAAACATATAGAGAGTTTTAATAAAAGTTTTTGAAACATTGAAAAGCATAATATTTTATTTATATATTTAAAAATCAATGCATATTGAAAAAAAGCAGTAAAAACATTTTTAAATAAAATTATGAAATATGTTTTCTCTTAAACATTGAACATATAAGAATTATGAAAAATTGTAGTTAGTACTGTTGATTGTCGGTTTAACAATAGCTTATAAATAAATCTTACAATAAAATTGCTTTAATATCATATATTGCAAATTTTTTAAATGCTTATTTTTGTAAATCTGATGTTTAGAGCGTCTTATGCAGTTTACAGCCTTGAAGATAACAATGAAGTTTGGTTTAAATACTCTTTCCCAGAGGAAACTAACTAGCTTCTCGAATACAGGTTGAATTCTTTCAAAAATGAGACTTACCTTTACTTGAAAATAAATGTTCATTTTCGGGTTATCTGTTAACAGAAATAAATCAGGATAATAAAAGACACGAACGTTGTTTCTTGCTTAATGTACTGGGAATTCCGAACGGGGTTTATAACGAGTCTTGAGATTTAAGTTTGCCGTTCGAATCAGGCAATGACCTGTTATTTTTTATTTCCTTAAAATATATATCCTGCGTGTATTATGTTGAACTGAAAATAATGTTAAACTCTAGATGCAAATATAATTAAAAATAAACTAAACGTAAACAATATATTTTTCTCCGATTTATATAATTGTTAAACATCGTATAGGATACTTTATCTGTTATTCTCATTAACACCTGATTATGTCTGCTTAGTTGGCGAAACGCTTATGCTATGGACTATTCGTTTCTGTAGATTCTCTCCAAATATTACAAAACTTTTCATGTACATTTTCTTTCTCATAATGTTCCATAACTTGAGAGTATAATATAAATAATAATAAATAATAAATAAACACCACAGAAATTAGACAACCCCCAATTCCACAAGCTAGGGCTTGTGTGGAAAGGGGTTACACATTGAAAAAACGCGGACATACAACCATTTCCTCTGACAGTGCCAGTGCCGGAGCCAGGATTCGAACCCGGTCGTGCGATGTCCGTGTAATTAATCGCGATTGCCACCTCGCGCCTTAACCCACTCGGCTATCGACCGATAATAACATGATACTCGAGAAAAGATTCTAAACTGCTGGCTAAAATGAACCAAATGAATTTTAATATTGAATTTAATGGACATGATGCTGGTTACGTAGAATCCTACAGACCTATCGTTTTTTTTTTTAATTTTTGGATGAACTTTTAATGTGGACATTTTCGTAAGCCGATATGATGTTTGAAGTAGTAATAGAAAGTGCAAACTATATTTAACATACATTCATAATAAATGATTTTGAATAAAAACATTACTATTATACAACACATAGAATTACAATAAATGTAGGTATATGAATATAAAGATAAAAACATATATAGATAAAAATACATAAATACATGTCAAAGTATTAAAAACATGCATTCATGATTTACATCAGAATATTACAGAAAAACATTATAAACAAAAATACAAAGGAAAGTAATGACTATATTTCACAATACTTATCTGGTATATTGTTTCCATGGGAGTACTAGTATATTCACCGATTGAATAAAAATGGTATTTTAACTGGTAGTATTTAATTTTAGTTTTAAATCTATTATAATCCAGTTAATTTATATTTACGTGTATAATATTGTATAGCTTCAGATCTAACGAAAGTCTGGCTGATTCTGTAAGACGCAATCTAGGAGTTCTCAATAAATGAAACGATCTGGTGTACCGGAATGATTTTAGGATGACTTTCAGCCGGGTTTTTTTGAATGTGGGTTTCTTAAAAAGTATTTGTTTGAATTGTAAAAATAATGTATTCCTATGGACCAGCAAGTAAAGGTATAATATCTAAAATAAAATAAAACAATAGCTAACATATTTAAAGTTATAACTAGAATAACAAATAAGGTAAATTACGACATATGGCTAATAATATAATATAATATTTCATATATAGAAAATTACAAACAATACATAAAAAAACTGAAAACTCGCATAATACCAGGGATTACTGATTTTCTTGGTAACAACAATAGAGCAATAATTAGCCCAAGAGGTTATTAGAATTATACAATTTTAGCAGCACGCCTCGATCTTTGATAAATTAAATTTTAACACAGCATATTTGAAACCATTCGAAAAATAAACAATGATACGTCCAGCTCCATCTAATAACGTACCCGAATATCACTATACGGTTGGGAAGATCGCATTAAACGTGACTTTAATAATTTAAAATATAATGGGGTCTAAATTCCGCTACACTAGTCTGATACTTGTTAGAGTCTGAATGCCTAGATGTGTTGAACTCCTTTGCAAAGTGAAAGTTTTGTAACCTATTAATGTATTTTTTAATGGACGTAGAAGGAATATACATCTCTAATTACTTCCGCGTCTATGGAAGTATCTATGGAAATAACATAGACAAAATCTTAAAGCTGTGTATTTGACATACACAAAAAATAAGAGTTCTTCGAAAAAAAGCTTTCAAAGCGGAAAGGGACTACTTTCCGAAACGTCAGCAAAATACATTATTTCTGTGTTTATTCCGATTTATATTATTTGTAAAAAAATAACCTCTGACTGTTTCTTTGACGTAAACGTCACAGGCGCAGAGGCTTTTTTACAATAATTCTATTAAATCTCGCAATAATAAACCTTCTCCCGTGAAAGTATTATTAACATCCAGGAAGTGCTTAATATATTAAAGGAAAAAAAAAATTCTAAAGGAGACCAATGATAAAAGATCGATTTCAACTGACCAAACGAAGATGCAGCAGGAATATTTTTTAAAAAATCAGAAACGATTTACATAACAGAAAACAGAATGGCGAAGAAAACATTTATATTAAATACCTAAATGGTGTACCAACAATAATAAAATCAAAAAACGGCATGTTAAATTCGGACACATAAACATTCGATCTATAACTACTAACTTCATTAGTTTTAAAGAATTCGTGTTGGAAGAGGACATAAATATTGTAGCCTTAACTAAAACTTTTCTTATGGATGGATATCCAAACAAGTATATTCATATTCCAAATTATAATATTGCAAGATTGGACCACCCAACAAGAAGAGGAGGCTTGCTAATGTACGTGAAATCTTGTTTCCCATTCAAAGTGCAACTTGCTGAAATTAGTGAAAGTGGCTTGGAACAAATGTGGTTGAAAATAAAAATTAATAATAAAAATGTGGGTGTTGGTGGGACCACCTAGTGCGCATGTATCAGACGTAAGAAATTTTGAGTCCGTTAAATCCGATTTTAATTTAAAACAAGTTATCGATATGCCTATAAGAATAACTGAAACGAGTGAATCATTAATTGATGTTATATGTATTAGTGATAATTTAGATTTAGATTCCTGGGATACAATAAACATGCACAATAACTCGGATCATAGGTTTGTGTTGTGTAAACTAAAATTTTATTTAAATAAATCTGAACCTAAAATAATAACATACAGAAACTATAATGATTTTAACTTAGAACAATTTAACTTTGATGCGAGTCGAATACCATGGGAAAATATTAAGTCTATTGAAGATGTTAACTTAAAAACAGATATTTTGAATCAAGCTAATATTTCACCGTTCGATGTGCACGCTCCTATATGTACAATAAAGACCAACAAAAAATTCAAACCATATATTACATACAACATAAAAGAAATGATTAAAACAAAACGTAAGGCTCGCAAAAAGTATGAAAAACCAAAACAGCCAGTGATAGGGAGTCCTATGTGACTCTAAAAAATTATATTAAAGAAGCAATTGTTCGTGAAAAAAGCATACATGCAATTTATAGTCAATAAAAATAAAAACAATAGTAAGCAATTATGGAAAAACCTATCGCAATGGGGTGTGTGCACTAAATCGAAGTAAGAACTGAGTAGTTTACCAGATGAGTTCTTAAATCCCGATCAGTTAAATAATTGTTTTTTAAGCGCGGCTGGACAGTCCAATGTAAAAATAAACACACTGATTTATTACAATAATAACTATATAAGACCTGAAATAAAATTTAATTTTTCGGAAATAAATCATAACGATATTTATACAGCCTTAAAAAGTATTAAGTCTGAAGCAACAAGGAGTGACAATATTAATTTAAAAATGATTAATTTAATAATTCCGCATTACATTGATGTAGTGCAAAACATATTTAATGAATCTCTGAAACTCGGTATATTTCCAGGCGTGTGAAAATCTGCCCATTCCCAAAATAATATCTTTACCGTTAACCCTAAATGATTTGCGTCCCAGCATTTTCTAAAATGTTCCAAAAAATAATATCGACAGACTTAAAACTGTTTTGAACCGACATAATATTTTGCCTGTTGTTCAATCGGGATTTAGGGAAAAACACAGTACTTCGTTAAATGATGTCTCTTTGACGTTGGATAAATCGAACTCTATGATATTAATCTTATTAGATCAAAGCAAAGCATTCGACTTGGTATATTTTGACCCGCTATTAGCAAAATTAAAATACATGGGCTTTGATTATTCTGCACTGAAATGGTTTAGCAGTTATTTAAAAGAACGCACCCAAAAAATTATTTTAACATCTGATAATGAGTCACAATTAGGTACTACTACTAATGGAGTGCCACAAAGCAGTATACTTGGGCCTATATTATTTTCGATATATACTTTTGATTTACCCAATTGTATAAAACACTGTAAAATCCACTTATATGCGGATGACGCCTAGCTATACAAAGCCTGTACATTATCGCAATTAGAGGAATCCATCAATTCCATAAACGAGGATTTGTATTCATTCGCAACCTGAACAATGGTCTAAAAGTGAATCCTAGCAAAACTAACGCTTTATGTATTGGCAATGAACGCCAAAGAAACATCATTTGCCAAGAAAGTTTATGGATAAATAATGTGCAAATTAATTAGGTAGAATCTGCAAAAAATCTTGGAGTGTTTATTGATAAATCTTTCAGCTTTAACCAACATATTAATTACATAACTAAAACTTCTTACTTTAAGCTGAAGTTATTATACCACCTAGAAAATCAGTTAAGCGAGCAGACAAAACTAAAACTAGTAAAGTCCCTCATTAATCCTCATATTTACTATTGATCTCCAGTTTATTACCATTTTCTAACAAATTATAATAAGTACAAGTTGCAGAAAATTCAAAATTCGTGTATGCGCTTTTTCTGTTGTATCCCTCCTCGAAGTTATATAACCCTTCATTTAATCAGATTTAAAGTACTTAATGTCACCAATAGGGCAATCTATCTTTATCATATACTCATTTTTAAAGTTATAGTGAATCAAAAACCTGAATATATATGTAACTTACTTACAAGAAGATCTGATGTTCATAATTTAAATATAAGAACTAACTCCTTTTGTGTACCACAACATTCCACGAGTAAATTTGAGGGTTCATTTGCATATATGGCGCCGCATTTACTAGATTCCGATTGGCTCAATTTATCAATTTATTCATTTACAAAAAATATTAAATATGTTATTAAATTTGTAACTCGTGGATATTGTGGATGCTCTTTTCTTATTATTGTTTTTTTATTCTCTGTATTTCGGTAGAGTGGAAGAACGGCGTAGCCGAACTCTTACCATTTATGTAATCAACGTTTGTTTGTTTGTTACATGATAAATATTATTATTATTATTATTTTGTAAATTCGGTGATTTGTTTTTGAAAAGGATAATACATGTGGTAGAAAACCCAAATAAAAGGAAAACGTATTCGTAGAATGCCACAAATAACTTTCAGACAATATATTATATACGATATTTTTCAAACTATTTTTTTTACAATTTTTTTTTAAGAAAATAAAAGTATTATTTTAATACTTTTAAGATAAACGTAATTGTTAAAGGGTAACTATTTTTTTATACCTACCTAGCCGACATATATTTATCAATATAACTTGTTTTGTTTGAATTTTGTCTTCCTTTCACACGAAATTTCAAGTTAAAATTAACATATTTTCCTAAGTGGCAAATATATTTTACGATATATCCATGTTCTAAAGAAATGATGTTAGGTTAGGTACACAAAGTTGGATGGTTTTACTGAAGTCCGACTCTCTTGCTAGATTAAGGCTCGAATATTATCGACATATACGATGTAATAAAAGCTCACGGACACATAGGTATCTTTGATTCCATAAAGTTCTTAATCCGACCACAAAGTCGGATTTAGGTAAGTATTTTCAACTTAATCTGACGTAAAATTAGGTCGGTGATTGCAACGATGATAAGTCAGTCTTTGACGTTGTGATAACCCATATTTTATTGGCCAATTTGGTAGAGATATTACTTAGCACAACGTTTTGTGTACGTCACACATTGACTTCTGGTTGGGAACCCCAACGTTGGCTCGACGTTAATATGTTGCTTGAGTTCTCCCCATGGATATTCTTGTACTTTCCGCTTGAGTTTTCTTGGTTCCAGATACAGTTAGGTGTCAAAAATAATCTGTCTGTTGTAATTGAATTCGACCAATTACTCATTAAATTTTTTAATAATCGTACCGGACAGATGGACTGAGTTTTGTTTGAGTTTTTTTTTAGAATAACTTGAAGTATTCGTCTACTAGTATTTTTTTGCATTCTTCACGTTTTTAAATTGTAAGTCAATAAATGTGTTAAAACTGGGCGAGCGTGGGTGCGTCTTTACTATGTACATACTTCGATATGCGATGTAAAGCAACGTAAGGCGCGGTTAGTAGTTGGATGGGTGACCGTTCCAACTGTTACCGTACGTTCTCCATGTTGTCAAGATGGCCGACGAAAAAAATCACTAAAATTTGACAAAAATGTAAATCAGTATGGTCAACTTGGCAAAACATATAAAATAGTCACTAAAGCACCTTCATGTATAATTCTCTAAATATAACGTCAAAAACCCCCCAACATCAAAATTCATTAAAATACAGCAAGAAACTTACGAAGGATCATCCTAAAAAATACAGCCCCCTCATCATCTAAATTTACTTTCAAATGACTCCACAAATCTTCAATTATATTAATTTATTTCGCTTCCCAAAAAATTCTACACATCCCTTTCGCTTCAATTCAAAGTCCAATTTCAATTTCCAAAAATATCTCAAAACATCTCTCATTCATCTCCCCAGTCAGCCCATAAAACGCTCATTTAAAAAAATAAGTCCAGTTTACGTGTTCCCACTCATTGCTAGCAAATCTTCCCTATCTTCACTCATATTACTCTAAATCTGGATCCCGCTCTGCTCGACGCAGACAATCGCTTACCCTCAATATGGCTAAATATAACATTAAATATGGATTAAAGTTAAGACTAGCAACGCTACTTCACGGGACCAATTCAGATTTTAACCAATTATTCAGACAGTTATAGCTCATATTTCTTAAATTGAATTAGATTCCGCTGACATTTTCATATCAATTTATTGCATTTTTTACAGCCTATTTAATGATATAAGTTTCGACCCCATTTTCCAAAATTTCAACAACTATTGCACAATATTTCATAATTCGAGCGCCATATGATGGTCTGGCTCCCTTTCTGGCTTTTCCAGCTCTCAGCGAGAGTCGTGCCCCATCACTAGTATAAATACGGGAGCGTGCCAAGCCCCCGGCAAGTTGTGTTTCCGGTGTATCTAACGAAATATAAAGTAGTGCCCGCGGCCTCTTCCTAGGCCAACCCTAGTAAAAAATAGTTTTTTAATATTATTTTTCAGCCCCAGTGCTACATTTTAAATCGCCTTCGCGGCCCTAGTTTTAGTGAAATAAAATCGTCTTCGCAACCCTAGTTTTTAAGTGAATTTTCTCATTAATAAAAAATGAAATTTAATTAAACAAAATACAGCAAACCCGCCTCAGGCAAATTTCAAATGTCGATACGTTAATATGATTTTTGTGAATAAAAATCTGATTTTACTAATTAAATATTCAACTCTGTGTGTTAACCAAAATAAATCATTTATTAATTTCTTTCTAAACAAAAGTGTTTAATTTAAATTCGAGCTACTATACTATACAGGGTGTAGCATTCGATCCTGCCAACTGAAATAAAATTCAATAAAGTGTTAAAGAAATCAAATTAGATTAAATTCAAGTGCGAATCAAGCTCTGACAATATACAGGGCGAAGCAGTTGGCCCTTTCCAGCCTTTTCAAGTTTATCCACCTCGAACTCAAACCAAATAAAATTAAGTGCACGGAAGGCCTCAAGAGTCTCATATAAAGCTCTCTACCTGAAATGATTTTATTTTTCCCAAACCTGAGGTACCGTTCGTGTTCACAACGAAGACCGTGTCCTCGCCTCACACATCTTCCAGCGGCTTGTATGCACGGAAGCTATACAACCTTAGGCGAGGGTTGTATAGGGGATATACCATCCTTCGGAGGGGATGTAAAGCCGTCGGTCCCTTGTCTATTAAATGTTAGGCAAGTAAAAGATCCCTACTCTTCATAAGGGAAGAGGTTCGGCAAAATTCCTGGTTGGGGGTAGCTCGTCTACAGGCGTCGGTGTTAGGCCTCAGTAGCGAAAATAGGCCGACGTTAAATAAATGCATAAAAAAATGTGTTATAATTTCTATTATATTTTTCGAAATAAGTTTCTCGAAGAATGTTTGCTGTTGCATTCCATATTGTTTTAACTACAACTTCTTTATAATATTGTCCATTCGGTTTTTCTTATCATAAACCGTCAGTCAAAATATTTGCAAGGGCATCGGCAGTCGTATCCTTTTCTAGGGAATAATGCTTCTCCTTGTAAAAAGCTTTAAATTGTTTACATATAAATTTTTTTGTGTTTCTCGTTTTAACTGGGACACTGCCATTGATAGTTTCGATATCAATTTCTTGTGAACAATCACCAAATCGCTTTTTCTCATTCATTTTGTGTACAAAATCAAGATGAAAACGCGAAATGTTGGATTTTAATAATTTCAATGACATTTTTAATTTGACACATATGGCTACTACGATAAAGGTAACATACATTTTTCTCGGTTTTTCCCACTGATTGATGTATGTTTTGATTGGCTAATAAAGTAAGATTATGTTAATCTCTATAAATTTTTAATTAATATAGTTTAAATACCATGATTTACTTATTCGCTCTAAATATGTGATTTTGTTTTACTAATCAGATAGTTTCATTTATTTCCAAATAATTTATAAATTATAAATATTACTCGTGAAAAGTTGTACTTAATACTATTTTAATTTTGTTACATAAGATTGACGTGTTTTATCTCACTTTTTCCTTTTTATTTTAATTATGATGCAGTTATAAAACATCAAAAGTTGTACTTATATTTCATTACAATTACCCTGGACAAACCAGACATTTTTTACTTTCTACCAAGCATTCAAGGTTTCTAATATTGAACACTTTTTTTTAATAAGACAAATGTTTGAACAAAACAATCACGGACCAATACCAAGAACTTACTTTTATGACTTTGTTATAAAAATAATGACTTGCAGGGTTATTTTTAAATGCGATAGTAAACATTTTGAGTTTGCTTTATTGACAATAATACTTGTATATCAAGGAAACTATTGTATCATGAGGAAAAGCAAAGATATACTATGATATATTGCTTTCCTGTTCTCTCTTGCGAAGTTTACTTTTAAATTTTACATCTTACAAAACAGCGAGAAATAATTCCAATTCCAAAATGAAGCGTTATTTTCATACAACGACATTTGCATGTTATTTATTATGGGTTTAACATCTGCCACAATACCCTGTACCTACCTGTTAATATGAGGTAGAGCATATTAACGATGAATTCTACAAAATTTCCGACTAAAATTTATGTACATAATAGGGTTTTCCCACTAATTTTATTTTAACAATTTGCGTCGTGAAAATGATATAATAAAACATTTTATTAATTTACAACAATTTACTTTTCTAATAAGAATTATTTCTAAGAAAACATCGTTAAAACAACTTGCTGATAATTTCACTGCTTTTTAAAACGGGCATTTTTACGCGCCAGAATTACGTATCTACCCGGAAAGCCAATGAGATTATGGATATAATTATTTTGTAATAGATTCTAACTGTGTGTTAAAGAAAGCTTTCCTCTAAAACTTCTCAGAATTTCAATTTGTAATGCTTGTACTGTGATTGGTCTAAAGCAGTGGACGTGTAAATATTGGCCAATCAGAATCCAGATAAATGCCGCACAAGTTATTCGTGAAAGCGTCGGACGTTAATATTTTGTACTGTAGTTTAGGTTTAACCTTCACCGACATCACACATCATATGACTAACCTAAAACGTTAAATTTATATTTTTATAATTGTATTGTTTGGAGTGAAAATATTATTTTATCAGTTTCTGGTTTATGTTTTATTAATTCTACAATCAAAATGGAATCAAGTGGAAGAGGGATATGTTAAAGGTGCCGCTGATAATTTACCTAAAGTAGAAAAGTGCTGAGTGCTGTCAATAAATAGAGGTTATGTTATGTTAACAGAGACCAAGATTAATAAACAATCTTAAACAGAGACAACCTCTGTGATTGGATTTCAGGGTGTTGACGTCACAACGCGCCAATTTATGGTTGTTTAAAATGAACCCAATATTTTTCAAACTTCAAGTTTTTTTTTTGTTACTATTAGTAAAATTAATAAGATAATAAATATGCCATAAATCATTTTTTACGTGACTTAAGTATTTCAGCAATAATATTTTTTTCTGGGAAAACCCTATTAATTTGATTCGATTTTAATGAAATATTTGATACTCCTAACCGTAATGTTTTTTGTGAAAACCTTAAATATCTTTTGGGTTTAATGAAAAAGGGAAATAAACTTTTTTGTAATTGTTTACAAAAGAGACATCTGAAAGTTATAAGGTTATAATGATATTTATGTTACTGCTATCAAAAATATAAAAAAGTCTTCCGTAGTGATCGAAATTGTACTGCTATGAATAATAGCAGAGGTGGTGGCGTCCTTCTAGCGGTAAACTCGACTTTAAAGCCATATCAAATTGATATTTGTTCTATTTATAATACGTTTAACGTTTTGATACTTTTAGAGATTTTATATGTAAAAACAAATTTCTTAAGGAATATTTTATATGTTACAGTTTTATACATCCCTCCGCAATTATGATTTTATATTTGATATTATTGAGTCACTGCATTGCATATAAGATGCTAACATATTAATTATTGACGATTTTAACATCCCTGATTATAGTGCTAATTCTGGCTACCCCTTGAGTAAACCACTGAATAATTTTGCCCAATTTCTAAATTTGGAGCAAAAAATAATGTTTTAAGAAACCTTTTCCAGTTGGAAAAGCGTCGTTTAAATGTTCGTGAATAGCTGCAGTGTTGTGCACAGGTACTCTATCATGGAGGCACCACATTTCCTCCCTAATATCCCTGCCTCCAGTAATTCTTCTGAGCTGTCTTGCAAAAATTCCAAATAAATTTGGCCATTCACATATCCATAAAAAAAATGTGGTGATATGACATAATACCAAGCAATTCCTCCCCAAACATTCAACGACCATCTTGTTTGGCTACTTGTTCGTGAGATGTAAGGATTGGTTGTGTCGTAATAATGAAAATTATGATGATTACCATGTCCATTTTTATAAAACGTTGCTTCATCGGCAAATAAAACAAAGTCAAAAAAATTTCTTTATTGACCCATACTTTGTTTTACCCATTGACAAAATTGTATTCGGTTTTCATAATCCCTATCAATCGGTTCCTGCATTAGTTGAACGCGGAAGGGATGAAATGTGTTTTTTTTGTAAGATTCGTGGACTGAAGATCGGGTTATATCGTTTTATAATAATAATAATAATACCTTTATTTCCATAGACTTTTACAAGTATTGGAATATAGTCAAAAAAAATTATAAATATAAATAAAAATATGTATAATTAGGTATACACAATACAATTTGAGAAGTATATATAAAAAAACATTTAAAAGTAAAGAACAAAATACATAACAGTATGCACAAACAAGTCATAAAGTTAAAAAGTCATATAAACACATTTTAAAAAATATATACAGAAAAAAGAAAACCTGATTAAAATATAATAAATTAGGATGTGTCCCCGTCATTGCATATTTAAGTTAGTACTTAAGTACTCTTCCACTGAGTAAAAGGCATTTTTAAGGAAAAGAGATTTAACTTCTTTTTTAAACAATGGAATAACGTTAATTATTTTAATGTGAATTGGTAATTTGTTAAATAATTTTATTGCCATTAGTTTGGGACCTTTTGCTACGCTGGATAAGGTATGACCTGGTATATTTAAATTATAATTTGGTCTTAAATTAATACCATTAGGAGAGATTCGCCCATTGAATTGATCAGAATGTTCCTTTATGTATAAAAGACAGTTTAATACATAAAGGCATGGTACAGTTAAAAGTCCTAATTCAATAAAAATAATTTTACATGAATATCTAGGTGGTTTAAATAACATTGTGCGAACTATTTTTTTTTTGGAGTGTGAATATTTCGCTGGACATTGAGCAGTTACCCCAGCATATATTGCAATAGTTCAGATAGGACTGAATATGAGCAAAGTAGTACATCTGGAGGCTTACAGAACGGCGTAGTTGCCAGATAACAAAACAATGGGTAGCTAACTTACTAGCTACAAAATCAATATGAGCTCCCCATTTTAATAAAGGATCCATATAAACTCCTAGGAACTTGACAGTATTATTTAGTTTTATGCTGTTTTGATCCATTTTAACTAACAGGCTGTAATCAAGTTTCGTAGTTGAAAAGACTAGAAGGTCAGTTTTTAAATTATTCAGGAATAGACCAGAGGTTGCAAAGTAATTTTGCATAGTCCTTACAGCTTTAATGCTAAGCTCACTAATACTGCTGGAATCAACTGCTATCGTGGAATCATCAGCAAACAACGTTATAAAGACATCTGTCATGTGCTATGTAATGTTATTTGAATACTCCCCTGAGGAACACCTGTCGACACATTTAAAGGGCAACAGATTGGGTTCTCCCGCTTAAATAAGATTTGATTCAACTTAAGGCTGGGCCGCGAATTCCATAATTAAAAAGTTTATTTATCAGTAAATTATGATCGACTGTGACGAAAGCTCGTGTTAAATCGAAGAATAAACACGCTTGTCTTTGACCTGTTCTCAAAATTATCTAAAATATAATTATAAAGTGATAACATACCGTCTTTGGTTGCCAGGCCTTTCCGAAATCCAAATTGACGAGCATACAATAAATTTTGTTTGATTATAAATTCATTCAGTCTAATATAGTAAGATTTTTCAAGAATTTTAGAAAAAGCTGATAAAAGTCTCTATAATTTGATATGATTGACTTGTCATTTTTTTATGAATAGGCAGGACTAACGCGTTTTTTAAGCTAGCTGGAAATACACCTTCTGTAAAAGAAAAGTTGACAAGAGAAGTCAATGGTTCAGCTATAAATTCGGCTACTTTTATTAGAAGCGAACACGGGATTTCATCCTCTCCAGATGAATTTTTAGTTGAAACTGACTTAATTATATCTAGGATTTCTTTTGCATTGAATGGACGCAAAAAAATTGACCTATTATTAAATAATTGTTTGTCATCATTCGAAGGAGACATGTTATCAGTCATGATTTTTACGGAATTTATAAAAAAATTATTGAAGGCATCTGCTGCACTGGACAAATTGTCAGCATTATTGCCATTCTGATCAACAAAATGCTTGGGTAATTGATTATTTTCACTTTTTTATTAATTATTTGCCAAGCTACCTTTGATTTGTTACTCGAGTTGATGTATATAATCTCATTATAATTTCTTTTAGCTTGTTCTATTTTATCACGATGATTTTTTTTTATAAGTAATACCTCATTATCACCTGAAAATTTGTAACTTTTAAGAAGATCCCTTAAAAAGATTCCTTCATTTATAATATCATTGTTTATCCAAGGAGCCCTGCGTCTCTGCCTTTTTTTGATTTTATAACATTCTAACGTGAAGGCAACATCCATTAGTCTCAAAAAGGTCTTATAGAATTTGTTAAAATTGTATTCACATCCGTAATTTTCATTAAAATACCACTTTTCTTGGGAAATCCTTCATTATGATTTAATTTACAACAGTACGAAATTGATTGCATAAAATGATCAGATAAGTCCGTGTGAATAACTTTTGGATCTAAGCATTGAATATTAACGTTAGAGAAAATGTTATCTATGATCGTTTTGGAATCGCCTTGTATTCGAGTGAATTCCGTGATGCATTTAATTAACCCATATCAACACAAGGTGCTACATAATTTTTTTGCATAAGTATTCTACACATTGTCATCAAAATTAAAATTAAAGTCCCCACAAATAAATGTGGGAGAAGTACTTTTGTAAATCGAGTTTAGTAAAACATCTGTATTCGATATGAAGTATTCGGCATCCGTGGCTTTGGTAGAGGTGACCTATAAAAACAGCCAACGGCAATGTAATAATTCAATTAAGGCATACTCGAATAATTTTTCACTCTTATTCACACTACATGTCTTAATCTTAAAATTTAATTGATTATTGATAAATATTGCAACTCCTCCTAATCTATAATTACTCCTGCAGAAAAAATCGGTCAACTTATAATTTAGCAGATTCAGTGTGAGGATTTCACTTTCACAATAGTTAATTTCGGATAAACATATAATTTCCGGATAGTCTACACTTTCCAATAAGATTTCAAACTCCTCCAATTTATTACGCAAACTTCTGACATTTAAGTGACAAATTCTTAAATTATTGAGATTTCTACTGTCCATAACAGTGTTTTCTATTTTACCAAACCAATCAACTTCATCTATTTTGTTTAAAAGAGGCATATCTATTTGTGACAGTGTGGGGTATAAAAAATGATTTTGATCAACATTTTCACTAGTATTATCTGAATGTAGATTATTTGAAATTTGACTAAAAACATTGACTGTAGTTTTAATTAAAACAGGTTGGATCTCAATAATGTCACAATCTGATTTATTTAGAGTTATATCTAAGGCGTTTGCTGTTGAAGGTTTTATAACAATAATATTTGAATTTGAATTTGTGCGATTGAACAATATAAATCTCTTAATTTTATAACAAGCATTTAATTTAGATAGTCTATAATTTCTATTTGCTAATTGATTTTTATGTTCTATTGATACATCTCTATTTAACTTTTTGAACTTTTCAATTTCGCTACTAATAATATAACTGTAGTCGTAAACACCACATTGTGTTAGGATTAATAAATTGATGAGTTTGCTTATCGGCAATAGCTTTTTTATACAAGATTTAAGAGTTGTACATTTTGGGATACAACCATCATTAAACATCAAAATTACATAATCATTAGAACTAAAATCAATTGTTTGCGCAAATATATCGGAGGTTAAATTAACAATACAGGCGTTTGACTTTATTATACTTTCAACAGAGTATACAGAATTACCCAATATTTTACCAAATTGATTGCCCACTGTAAGTACCTTTTTCTTCTCAAATGGTTTGTTGTTATGTTGAACAGTGGTTGACATCTTGGGATTTACTATAAGATCCAAAGCCATCACTTGGTTATCCATTAGACCACGGCGTTCGCTATTACTTGTTGCAATTTCCTCACTGCTGTATTGTGAGGCATCAAATTTATTTACATCTAATTTAGATTTTGCCTTTTTTCCTTCCGATGGACTCTTGTTTCTTTTAGGTTTTAATACAGTTTCTTCTGTTTGCGTATTTACGTTTTGCTTAAGTATAATTGCGAGGCCACATTTATCAGTTCACAATTTAATGATTTGTTTTTGTCCAATTTTACCTTTAAATCCGCTATTACGGCTTTTTTGCTTTCTATCTCTTTAACGAAGTTTTGTTCAATATCAATTACATCGGACTCGAAGGTAGTGGATCTTCTTTTCATTTTTGCAATATAATTATCTTTTTCGTCTATTTCTTGTTTTTCATCCTGTATAATTGAATTTAACAATAAAATTTGATCCTCGAATTTCCTTATTTTGTCTTCTTTAAGACACTTTTTAGAGCAATATATTTTGTTTTTTTCGATAATTGTTACATCTTTCTTTTTTTCAAGGCAGTCTTTATGAAAGACATTGTCACATGTAATGCAATAGTGCATTATGCATTGTTCCCTTCTACAACATTTAAATCGTGTTTCCATTTTGTAGCATGTAGCGTAGGTAGTCAGAAATCCTTTTAAATTAATGTGTTATCCTAGTTTATTAGACTTTTTATTGTACTGGAATTTATCACCTTTTTTAATACTATAACTTTTTGTCCAATGGTGTATAAAATAAATTAAGTTACTATAACTTTCGCTAATTGATTATAATAATATAGTTTCTCACAGCACAAATTACTAACACTTTAACCACTTTAACACCTACGTCTACGTGGACAATATTTCTCTTGCCAATTCTCTTATGCTCTTATGAGAATTTTATGCTCAATAGTATGGCCGTTTCGTTTTCGTCATTTACTACATTTTTGTCCGTTCCATTTTCTCATATTCCACTCTCCCTGTATTGTCAAATCGTTTCATCAACCTCTCATATGATTTTTTAGAGGGCTGTCTTCTTTCCGGATATCGCTCGTTATAAATTCGAGTTGAAAGCAAACAATTTTTATCACTCTCACCCAGAACATAAACCAAACGACCCTTTCTTGTCTCGAAAAATTCATTATTGGAAAGAGCGTATTTTAAACTAATATATAAATTAAAATAACTATAAATACTTTGTCACATGGAGTGTTCCATTGGAAAAATTAGAAAATTCACTTTGAAGTGTCCTGAATTTGCTCTAGTATAGAATACACCCTGTATAATTATAATCAACATTTGGTGGTTGCGTTGTAGTACATCTCTTGTCTATGTAATTGCAAAATAAACCTTCTTAATTAATAGTAATACAGGCATTTGTTAAACCTTATTCCGACCAAAATTATCAAATTTATTCGAATAACTCGGCAACGCCAAGTCAAAAACAAAAAATCTGGAGGTCGTGGGAAAGGTAATTTTACACTGAATTCATAAATGTAAAAATATATAGGGTGTTTCGTTTAAAAAAATTGACCTCGAAAATGCTCCGCTGTAGCGAGTCACCCTGTACATTTCAAAATATTTTTAAAATGTGAAGCTTTTAGCACTATACCGCTACCATAAAAAATGATGTTCCAGAGTCTTCTACTAAGGCCGATATTGGACTTTGACGCACTATTGGGACGCGTGGAATCACAGGCTCCTCCGCCATTATATAGAATTTCATTTATAGTTCTTAAAATAAATAGTTTTCCCTTTTTTGATCTAAGATATATGTAACGAGTTAGTAAGCTAGTATTTTATTATTTTGGGTACTCTTATATGCCAGGTGTTGTTTTTGTTTTACCGCGAATTACGATGGTTAAATTAACTACTTTATATTTTAATTTATGTACAAATTGACTAATTATTCAAATTATTTATAGGTTGCGTTACTGCGTGTATCAATTTTATATGTGCACACTATCAGTATTTGTGTATGGCGTCAAAGTTGAAAAAAAGTAATGAATATAAAATAGATTATAAAAATATTACAATCAGACGGAAGCTGTAAATAAGCCTACTTGACATTGTACAAAAAATATTCAAAATGATGCCTAAATATTCACAAGGATCAATTGAAGTGTACGCATATCGAAAAGTTGCGGTTAACCATTAATTATTACGGAGAGATTATTTGTTACTAGCTAAGCTTATGGTTTATTTCCGATGATTTAAAATTCCAATTCCAATATCTAAAGTACGCTGTAATATACCCAATTTATTTAAAAGGTATACATACATTAGTGGGATGGAAATGTCAAGTCAGCTTTTTAAAATTCAGTAAATAAATATGGAGAGGTCGGCATTTTCCATTTATTTATTTATCTGCTTACTTACAATTATTAACCAACTTCATAAATCTCTGTAACTTAAAACAATAAAATTATATAAGTAATAGTTATCGTCGAACATTGGATTTAGGCCAAGCGCAAACACAGGCACTTGCGGTCGCTACCTATGGCCGCCACACGCTGCGGACTGCATTTTGTGTACATTTGTTATGGATTCACCACACAAACAGCGTTCATAGTGGCCGGTTCAAGCCACAGGCTAGGGCACACAAAATACAGCATGCAGCGTGTGGCCTAGCTTGTGGCTCGGATCGGTCAGTATGAACGCTGTTTGTGCGGTGAATCCATAACAAATGTACACAAAATGCAGTCCGCAGTTTGTGGCGACCACCAGTGGCGACCGTTGTGTTTGCGCTCGGCCTTATTGGTAATATAGAATGTAAAGTTGTTAGAGATTTAATTCCTTTGGTAAAGGGGGATGTGTTTCACCCTTCCTTACGTGCCGAAATGTCAATTTCTAAGGATGATTTTGTAAACTTCTCAAATTATTCCAATATGAAAATATCCAACTTTGGTAAAGTTCATTATCTTGATTTATACAATTCTTTATTGGAAACTGACTGGTCTTTTTTACAGTCATTTAATGATATTAGTCTAGCCTATACAATTTTTTATGAAAAATTAACATCAATCTTTAATAATCATGTACCCATTTATAAAAATAAAAAACGCACGTAATACCCATCATGGTACTGTCGTGAGCAGAAGAAAATAGGACAACTTTTTTTTCTATTGTAAATCTGTCTCTATTTGAATATGTAATGAGTAGTCGAAATAAAACAGATATCACTTTTAATTTATTTTTTATTTTAATGCTGTAGTTATTGCTATAGTAAATGATGGATGGTTAATGAGACAAATTGCACTGCGCTATAACATTGACAAAAATTTGGTGTGTAACATTTTAAGAAAGTGGAGAATAAACAGTACGATTAGTAGAAATCCTGGATCAAAGGACAAAGGGTATCCTACTTAACAAAAAACTAACTATTAATATTTCGTTATTGCACCATTTCTATTTATAACTTCTATAAGTCTGTTTGGCATATAATTAAATAACCTTATACAATAATCATTAGTAATAATATTTTCCCATGCATTATTTACTATTTCCAGTAATTCTTCGGCATTCCGTAATCTCACATTTCGGTTTTGGATATTTCTTACGAGTAGTCCCCATACTTCTTCCACAGGATCTGGACTATGACTGGGCCAGTTAAGAACATTGATATTGTTATCTTGAAACCAGTTAGTTACGGTATGAGCAGTATGAACGGAACAACTGTCCTGTTGAAATATGAACTCATTATTAGGAAATAATTGTGACACAGAAGGGAGCATAATATTGTCTAAAATCCTAATATACATTTCACTATTAAATCGTTCCTCAATATGCCCCGAAACACCAGGACCACCTGCCGATATCCAAGTCCACATATTGACGGAAAATCTACCCCTTTTATCATTGTTAGATATATATTTCTCATCGAATCGAGTATTCGGAGGGCGGTAAACACGATTACAGCTGTGTGTCGACTGGAAAGTTTTTTCGTCTGTAAAGATTACATTCCTACTCGAGCTTCTTTATGTTCAGCTTTAAGTAAGTATTTCTCTGCTGCTGCATGACAGCACAGCTCCGATTCTCTTACTCGCCGGCGACCAGTACTACTCGATCCAGGAAAATTCGTTTCTTCAGCAGCCTGAATAACTGAGTAAAATGGATTTTCTACTAAAGCATTTACCAATTGCAAATCTTGTTGTTGAGTTGACATCCTTCGTCGCCCTGATCCAGGATTTCTACTAATCGTACCGTTTATTCTCTACTTTCTTAAAATGTTACACACCGATTTTTGGTCAATATTATAAAGCAGTGCAATTTGTCTCATTGACCATCCATCTTCTGCTTTAGCAAGAACTCCAGATTTAACTAAATCGCTTATATGAGGCATATTAGCTTTTTGCACCCTTGCAATAAATTATGGCAACTTATTGATTATGTCATAAAAATTAAAGTTAGATGTACACAACTATATTTTAGCAAAATACCGTCATAAGACTTGTCCTATTTTTTTGCTCACGACCGTACACCATAGATATTATTAACAATATTAAGTTGAAAAATTACTAATCATAAAAATTTAAAACAACAAAAGCTGCGGTTTACCTAGAAAATAGAGTAGAGTAGATTAGTAGATTACATTAGATTAGATTCGATTCGATTAGATTAGATTATTTTTATTTCCATATACATACATACTGTAGTATTTTAAAATACTATTGTTAATTTTTGAGGCCATTGAGTATGCAACCAGGTGAACACTCAAGTATACATAGTGTCGTATTACCCATAAAACGTCAATATCAACCTATAAAAGTTTCATAACAATTAATTTCATTTCATATTGTTTATTTCTTTAGTTTCATTAAATTTTTTTGGCAGTTTTTTCTCTTTTAATGTAAATACATCTTTTCATTGGTTGGCTGCAGAAAGTCTTTTGAGACAGAAAGTTGGCAGCACTGGAAAAATGTCAAATTTCCGGGGGAAAGATGGCGAATTTCTTATCTTTGGCCGGAGCACGTTGCAAGGACGGAAGCTTATTTTTTCATTGAGCTCAACCAAGTTAGTTTTGGGCATTTTATGAACCAACAGTTAAATATTTTTTTGTGTGAAGCTTGGTCAGCCGTCGCATGAAAATTTTATTTTGGAGAGATCTCCTGTTTTTTTGGTATATTTTTTGTGGAATTCATGTGCTACTCTCTACTTATGGGAGTAAGTTTTACTTCTTGTTTCATTAGTTTGTTCTTATACTTGTAAAAACTTACAGAGTGTTTGGGACTGGCTATATTTTTTTGGAGAATTAATCTACGTTCAAGTCAATTTTGATCTGCCGATGTACCAGCCACCAACTAGACTTATGAATTCACCAGCAGCCAGCGGAATACCAGCTATAGTAATCAGGGACAACTGGGTAGTCTCCTTGTTTGATGTCATGAAGACGACCAGGTCATATCTTATCGCAGGAACTTTCTAGCCACGCTGCAGATGTGTTCGATCAGTGCTGGAGCAGATTTTGTTTTATCACCGTTTTTTCTTTTCCATTTTACTGGAGCGAGCTTATCGATGGAACAGGTTTAATCTTCCATTTATCATATTTTTTGTCACGAATTTTTTTTTTTTAATCCTTTAACTTTGTCAGTTACTTTGTCTGTTTTACCATAATACTTTTTTTAATTGAATATAAATTCAAGCTATGGGGCTCATAGAATGAGTAATTAAACATGCATTTTTTGAAAATATAAGCCTTGTAAGGCAGCGCATGATCATGCAAAGCTAGTGCTTTGCATGATCATGCAAAAGAACTATTCTTAAGAAAATTGAAGACAACGCGAAAGCAATTCAAAGAGGAAAGCGTCGACCAGATCAGAGGCCAAATAGTTATATACATAAATCACGATTTTTTTAGATTTGAAGCAGATGGTACACATTTTAAAAACTTAGTAGTGAAAGAACAAACCGATAATGATGTGAAATTGGGTCGTCTTCTCTTAGGAAATAAGATTTTAATAGAAAAAAAGAAAGATCTTGAAAAGTTGTTAACCAAACAATTTAACAATGAAGAAAATGAAATAAAATAGGAGAACCTTCCTTATTTGTAGTTTTTCAAAGACATTATTTATGGAGACGATGGTGAAGATGTTGAAGCACTTGAAGGAGAGGACGAAAAAGAATGCGTCTGCCTTGAACCGTAGTGTGAGATTCATATCTAGATTTTTTATTTTTTATAACAGTTTTATTAATATTTTGTAAGATAAATAATAATAAATAAATAACACCATAGGTAATTACGACCTCCTTTATCCCTGAAGGCTCTAGAAGAGCCTTGTGTGGGAGGGAGCTATACATTTAGAGACAAGGAACACACACCCAATATCCGTGTATAGTGGAAAAATCCCTCTCGTAGTATTTTCCACTGCCACGACCGGGGATCGAACCCGGAACTTTTGGGTGAGAGGCAAGTGCGCTCACATCTCGACCACCAGTCATAATACTAAGAACTGAATATTTTGTTGAGAATGTTGTATTCATTTCTATCTATCTATTGATCTATGGTTTATTAGTTTTGTTTTTTTTTAATAAAGAACTTTTACTGCATCCTAGATTTTGTTTGCCTTAATTATTGCCCAAAATTTAAAAGCTTCATCGATGGACTACTTGTCTAAAGAAATAAAGATTAGCATCAGCAGATTCAAGCAAAATTAGACATGTCCATTATCGCGTTCAAGCAAAATTAGACATGTCATTCATGATTAAGCAAAACTGAACATGTCCAAATAATTATGGTCTTTATCTTCAACATGTCTGAAATGACAACATTGTATTTTTATGGTCTTAATCAAGGTCAAATTGTCTTTGTATACACCAAAAACCGAAATTGTAAATAAAATATTACGGTAGCAAATGGTTTTCAGTGAATAACACATATTTAATTTGAGTGGACATGTCTGGTTTTGCACAGTCACTGCTCAGTTATAACTGTATATTAGTGAAACTGGTTAGGTGAACAAAACTGCAATTGTTACTCCTGCATTTTTATAGGTGTCTTTTGAGAATGTTGAAAAAATTTAAACTATGTACGTTAGTTTGGCGGAGGATAATAATTCGAAGGAGATTAAATTGGAACTGTGCAAATTATGCCAGAAAGAGAAGACACGAGAGGAACTGACGTATCAGGGAAGGAGTATCAAAGCTGACAAGTATGTTGGATACTCGAAATTGGTTGAAAACTTAGATGAATTTGAGAGGCATCGACGAGTGCCATTGGGCGTAAATGTTTCAGGTTTGGATGAGGGTGCCGGACTTAAGGAAGCCTTTGTAGCTAGAGGAACAAAATGGCATAAAATCTGATACTTGGAGTTCAGCAGCAGCAGACTTTAAGGGGCAAAGAAAATGTGAAGCGTTGAAGCTATTGACCCAACAACTATTTCTCCTGTCAAGACTCGCACTAGTAAAGAGTCCTTATCCCCCGACTGTTGAGCAAAGTATTCACAGTGCATTGCAGTACGGAAATTTACAAAATGGCCAGCGATTCAATGGCACACACACTAAAGGCCATGGACCACAACAGGTATCGTGAAAATTGCCTAAACCTGGTCTTTACTACTTTAGAGCTGCACCTTCGCCAGATGAAACAGGTAAATGACGTATTTCGCTCTCGACGCCGCTCTGTTGCGGATCTGTTCTGTATTTTCCCCGTAAGGCGCACATAGGCAAACCCTCAATACTGTGGCATCTTGACTAACATATCCGGTAGAAATTTTTTTATAGGTTTAAATTGCACAAAAGCCCAAGAGCTAGCTCTTGCTGGCCTCGTGTCAAACATGAAAACAGCAAAGGAAATCAATGACGACCCCTCCCCCCTGTTTTTAAAATGATGCAGCTAGCACGAGAGTACTCTAGCGGAACTCTGTTAACCTTCTACTGATGTTCATTCTACTTAGTTGAGAGAGCGACTACTGCAAGAGTGTCCTGAGCTTGAACATATTAGGACTCAGGGTCAGGACATCCTTGTGGCATTTCGAAAGGCTATAGACTTTTCGATCCAGGAGAATGTTCGACATTTTTATTCTGAGGGCATAAATTTGGTACAGCCCGCTGACATTGTTAGACAGGATATGTTTCAAATCTCAGCAAAGGACCCCAGTGACATGTCAAAAGAAAATCAGTTGTCCAGTGTGGCGACAAAACCTGAGAAGTGTGCGAAGCCTTAGTTAAGTGTAGCTGTAAAAAGATCTGCATTGTAAATGTCTCAAAAACAATCTGAAATGCTGTAATCTATATAAATGTAGTTGTGACACATCTGAAAGTGTATAGTAGTTCTATATGTGCCACTCGGATTAATGTCCAATGCACAGGTACTATTGATTGGCATTGGTATGAAATAAAATTATTATTCTACTATTTTTATAAGAAAACTGGCATGTTACTTTATTCGCCCTGTCATTATTTTCGACCTCACGCATTAATTACATGATTTTTCGGAATCAGTGACCCCAAAAACATATGAAATGAGACCTCACTCGAAAAAGAAAGCTACAGAGTAAACTTTTTCGGAAAATTTCGTGCATCATATATATTTGGTTTTTTTCTTCTGTTGTAAGATTTGCCATTTTAAATTTATGATCCTCGGATGTAAAATTGTAAATTTTTCTGGTCTTACATCCAATCAAAAAAAGTCGTACCAGAATACCAGACAAATTAATTAACAAACATGATATATTTGACGCACCTCAATTGATAGTGGATGGTTTTACTAATTACTTTAGTAGTGTTTATTCACATTCTACCAATCCTGATAGCTCTAATCCAGAAATGAATAATTTACCAATTTTGAATGTCAGCGAGTTTACTGAAAATGATTTTTTGAATGCCATTGAAAAATTAAAAAACAAAATAACATCAAGGCACGACCAAGTTCCAAGTTTTCTAATTATGGATCGAAAATATATTTTCGTTCAACCTTTACCCATATTCTTGAACATGGTCCTTAAAAACCGATATTTTTCCCCAAGTTTGGAAACTAGTCCGAATCTGTTTTGTGCTCAAATGTGGTGATTCTTCTTTATTAGTTAATTACAGACCAATCTCCGTTTTATGTAATTTTGCAAAGGTTTTAGAGATCTCTCTGCATAATCAAATTTATCCATGTGTTAGAAATGTAATTTCACCCCTTCAACACGGTTTTATAGAAAACTGGTCCACAATTACAAACCTGGAACCGTTTTCTCAATACGTATATGAGGCAAATAACGATCAAAGTCAAGTAGATTTAATATATACAGATTTCTCTAACGTTTTTGACCGAATAGGCCATGGAATCGTTATTGGGAAATTAAGGGCAAGCGGATTTAATGATAATCTTTCTCGTTTTTCTGTGAGTATATTCCATCTAAATATACAAGGTCTTACTAATAAAATTGATCAATTATCCTTATTTCTTGAAAACAAAAATTACTCAGTAATTTGTATTTCTGAACATTTCATTTATGATAGCAATATAAATCTCATTAACCTAAATTCATACACCATGGGTAACTATTTCTGTAGAAAAGTTAATAAAAGAGGTGGTGTAGCCGTATTACTTAAAAATGGTCTAAAATACAAACCTCTAAATCTAACACAATTTTGTAGTGAGCTCAATGCTGAGTTCTGTGGAATTGAGCTCACTGACCTTAAAGCTATAATTGTAACAATATACAGATCGTGCTTGGCAGATTTTAACATATTTTTAATGAAATTTGAAGAATTGCTCATAAACTTATCCAGTAAATGCAAGAAGATTATACTACTAGGCGATTTTAATATTCACTTTGAAGGCAACTCAGCACACTTGGCAGATTTTGTGTGTCTGATTACATCATTTGGACTAGATATAACTATCTCTGATTTCACTAGGCCAACAGGGTGCATAGACAATATTTTAACAAATATCGACAATAATTATTTCATAACAGGCATCTTAGACCCAGGTCTATCAGATCACTATGGGCAATATATAACAATAAAAGGCGACATTCAATCTACTATAAGGACTAATTGGAGAAGAAATATAACTGAATACGGTATTAAAAAACTAAGAGCGTCCCTAGTTGAAATAAACTGGAATATTTTTAATGACATAAACGGTGATTCAACCTTCCTATCTAAATTTTTAGTAGACACTTACAAGTCACTAATTCATAAACATTTCCCTTTAAAGCAGTACCCTCTAGGGGAGAAACCTATACACTGGTTCGATGATAGACTACGAAATATGAGAGATACACTACACGCTATTAAACAAGTTTATAACGCAACACAAGACCCTAGTGACAAAGCCGCGTTCACTTCCTATCAAAAAGAATACCGAATTGCAATTGCGAACACTAAAAAAATAGCTTTTAATACATTCATGGAACAATCTGACAATAAGTCTAGAGACGGATGGAGGATTATTAATAACGAAAAAAATTCAAATTCTTTAAAGAATGACAAAGAATCTAAGATACATCCTAATGCCTTTGTAGATTTCTTCGCTACAGTGACAGATAATGTTATAAAAAATCTGCCTCCAAGTAATGAAGATGCACTGAATTTTTTAATACACGCTCCGTCACCTCATATTACGTTTTTCCTTGAGCCGGTTACAATCTTAGACGTCATGGATGCAGTTAATTGTTTAAAAAACTCTAGTAGTTTAGATATTTATGATCAAAACAGTAAAATTATAAAAAACACAATTGATATAATTATCTATCCTCTAACATATTTAATAAACCTATGTTTCAATGAGGGTTTTTTTCCAGATGCCTTCAAAATAGGTAGGGTTGTACCCGTTTTTAAAAAGGGGGATCCCGATATTCCGGATAATTATCGCCCTATTGTTATTATACCGGTGTTCGGTAAGATTATTGAGATTATCTTAAAAAACCGCCTAACAAAATATTTCGAAAGTTACTCGCTCATTCATAAATTCCAATTTGGATTTAGAAAATCATATTCTACTGTAGACGCAGTCTGCAGAATTGTGGGGGACATCGTCGAGGGCTTTGAGGAGGGTAAATACACAGCAATTACGCTAGTAGACCTTAGCAAGGCCTTCGACTGTGTGTCTCACAATTTTCTCATTAAGAAGCTTAGCCACTACGGTGTAAGAGGACCAATATTAAACTTATTAGAATCTTATCTTCATAATCGAGGACAATGCATGAGATATGAAAATCAAACATCGGATTTCAGAATAATGAAGCACGGGGTGCCCCAAGGCTCTGTATTGGGTCCTCTCTTATTCATTATCTTCATTAATGATCTTTTCTTTTATCTTTATCCAAACAAAACTATTATGTATGCAGATGATGCAACCTTAATAAATAAAAGCAAAGATCTAATAACTTTACAAACAATGGTTAGCGAAACTCGGAATTCTGCCGAGCACTGGTATAATAATAATATGCTAAAACTGAACAAAGATAAAACCCAAAAGCAGGTTTTTTCGACCAATAACGCGAATGTTAAAGGTGACCACGTTAAGATCCTCGGGATTGTCTTGGATGATAACCTTAAATGGGACGCTCATATTGAATATATAAGCAATAAAATCTCTAGCTATATTTTTCTTCTCCGTCAATTAAAAAACTATATCAATGATCAAACGTTGCTATCTGCATACCATGGGTTAATTCAGTCATACATTACCTACGGAATTGTACTTTGGGGAAATTCGACACAGGCCTACAAAATCTTTATCTTGCAAAAGAGGTCAATTAGGATAATTGCAGGTGCTAATTATCTGGATCATTGTAAACCTCTGTTCCTTAAATACGGTATAATGCCATTACCAAGCTTGTATGTGTACTATACAGTGCTGGAAATTCATAAAAATAAAAGCACCCTCCCTACACACTCAGATTGTCACAGTTATGAGACTAGATCGTCTAATTTATTAAAAGCACCTAGATATCGTCTTACAAAATCGGCTAGAAACTCTTTAGATTTAAAACTGTATAATATACTGCCCGAAAACATAAGAAAGCTGGATTATAATAGATTTAAAATTAAAATTAAAAACCACCTACTGAAATACTGTTTTTATTCGATAAATGAATATATAAATATTCCCATGGAAATCTAGGATACTTCCAGAGTTATCTCTTATATTATGAAATATACTCACATTTTTTCTATTTTACTATGTTTATACTGTATGTTTTTATACTGTATGTTTTATATTCTGACATGTATATATATTTTTTTATACTTCTTATAATTGTTCTGTATTTTATGTTATATATTGCTCTACACCCATCTATTATTAATGTGCTACCTATATTATAATTTATATGTTAATCTAAACTGCAGTCAGCAGTCCAGGACTTGCTACAAATGTAATTATGATACATAATGTGGTCAATAAACGTCTATCTATCTATCTATACCTGTGTCCAATTTGCTCCTGTAAATAAAATTGCAATGTCATCTGCATATGAGATTACAGTTCCATTATTTGGTATGTTTCCAATTTTGTTAATATATATATACGAGAAATAGCAGAGGTTCCAATACAATACCCTGCGGTAAACCCATTGAGACTGTTTGAGAGTTACTGAAAATTTCCTCTATTTTTACCTTTTGCTTTCTGATCGTTAAATAATTCTCAAACAGTTTCAATGTGTTTCCTCTAACTTCAACATTTTTCAGTCTATCAAATAATGATCAATGGCATACTGTGTCAAATTCCTCTGCCAATACATTTTTTGCCTCTAAAACCATATTGTTTTCTGTAAAATATATTTTTTTAAAGAAGAAAATCTGTAAGCCGTTTTTTCGAAGATCTTAGCAAAGTTGTTTATTACCGAGAATGGCCTGTAATTAGTTAAATGTTGAGGGTCACCATTTTTATATACGGGCGTAACAACAAAAATTTTAAATTCTGCAGGTATTATAGAGGTTGTAAAAATTAAGTTAACGATATGTAATGGTGGTTTTAGGATGTAACAATGAATATTTTTTATTAATGTAGATAGCAGATATTCCATCAGAACCCGGTGCAGAGTTCTCCTTCAAAGATGCAATAAGCTTATTCTCTGTTATCGAGTTTAGATACATTGTGTTACTAGATGTATTTTTTAATGGAAAATTTTCTCGCCCAGTATGTATTTGTTGTGCCATTTCCTTACCTATATTTATAAAAAAGTTATTAAAAGCATTTGTTTTTTAATATTATCCGTTATAAGAATATCATTTTGCTTAATAGTATTTATTTATTTTTTATTATTTTTACCGTTTGTAACCTCATGAGCAACTATCCATATCTATTTATAATTATTATTAGTTTATTCAATTTTTGCTTTATTATATTAATGTTTGCTGTTGTCAAATATTATTTCTATATTGTTTTATCTATTAATTTCAATATTGTTTGTATCCTTTGATGGTTTCCTTTGTTCCGCTCCTTAACATATTTTTTCATTCATCAGATCTCTATGTCTTATAGAGTTTATTAATCCGAATGTAATCCATGGTTTAATTTTTTTAACTTATTTTTCTTGCGCATTGTTTTTGTTGCTACATATATAACTGAATATTTTAATTCTATTTATAAATGCCGTGCACTTCTTTCAATTGTTCTTCTGCTAGTACCTGCTGCAGTTTTTTGTAAATTTATTGATTTAATAGTTTTTTGGTTGTTTGCATTATATATTTTTTTATTATTAGTAAGCTCATTAAAATGGATGGATAGTGACACTATGTAATGGCCTGTGATAGCTGTTTGAATTATATTACATTTTATATCAATATCTTGTTTGTCTTTTTGAATATTATAGTACATTTCATTTATTCATATAAAATAATATAAATATCTTTGCGATACGTACAGTTTCTCAGCGTAAGTTTCAGCCTGCATTCTACTAATTTTGTTAATATTACATACAGATATTCCGGGCATTGGTACTTCTGTTATAGGATAATACAATGAATCGACTGTAGTAATGATAGGATTTACCATGAAATTTTCCCATGTGTATATAATCATAAAAAATGTCGTTGTCAGGGTGCATATATGCACTACGTACCAAAAGTACCTAAAACATTAAAATTTAATTAGGGCATTTTTATTAAGTAATAAGTTGAAGTTTAATTATTGACGCATTGCACATTGCACGACCTATTAAAAACGATTTGTAGCCAAAAGGTATGTTAATCGAGGGCATGTAGTAACATTACTTTTTGTTCACTACTCTCTTCAACAGTTAAATCATTAACATTAACATACTGTTTAATATGTTAAAAGATAATTGATTCAGGTTGAACCATGATCTCATATTTTTTCATGTCTTGTGCAAACAAATTTCTCGTCATCCCAATGCAAATTATTTTGGCTTTTCTGCGTAAGAAATAATTTTTTTTTTTTTATACATTTATTTAACGTCGGCCTATTTCCGCTACTGAGGCCTAACACCGACGCCTGTAGACGAGCTACCCCCAACCAGGAATTTTGCCGAACCTCTTCCCTTAAGAAGAGTAGGGATCTTTTACTTGCCTAACATTTAATAGACAAGGGACCGACGCATTTACATCCCCTCCGAAGGATGGTGTATCTCCTATACAACCCTCGCCTAAGGTTGTATAGCTTTCGCGCATACACTGATATACAAGCCGCTGGAAGATGTGTGAGGTGAGAACGCGGTTTCCGTTGGAATGGCCACCCATCCAAGTACTAACTGCGCCTGTCGTTGCTTTACATCGCATACCGAAGTATGCACATAGTAAAGACGCACCTACACTCGCCCCCGTAAGAAATAATTGTTCCTCATATATTTAAATGGTTTATTGAGAACATTGTTCAGTTATCAAATTTCTTCCTGCCACTAGTACAAGTCACGGTTATTTAAAGTCGGGGCGCGTTCATACCATTTAGTATTATGGCCTTTTGGATAATAATGCAATGAATAAATAAAAACTAACTTAGTGGTCATACTACTACCTCACCCTATTAATGGAATAATTTAGGCAATTACGTCTTTGGCAGATGAACTGAAAATAATAACATAATTTATTCATTAATGCATCGTTTTCTAGAGGTGCTAATTGCCAAATGAAGGACGTAATTAAAATGAATATATATACTTTGTTATAAAAGTAAGTGACTTTAACCCAAGTGTATGGATAAATATCAATTAGAGTTCAATTTGTTTGCGTGTTTTACGTCAACTGGTTCCTAAAACTTCACTTTGTTGTGAAGTCGCATCTTCCGCCTTTGACATATGTAAATTTTCCACTTGCAATGCAGCGAATTGTGTTTATACTCCAACAAATTATATTAATACAACATGCAATATCAACAACAAGTGTTTCATAAATTACATATGCAAATTATATGTTTTTTTCTACTTGACCATTGATAAAAAATATTATTTGATTATTTATTTATTACTTGAATTACGATATCCAATAGGCGCCCAATTTCAGGATAAAGAGAACAAAATGCAAACAAAATGATACATACCGTAGCTAATAGTATTGTTATATGCCGTCCTCTAACGGAGAGAGATTTAATTAATCTCCTGTAGCAAGGTGAAAGGAAGCCTGGTTAGCGTGGCTACCGGTAAGACGGCGCCATCTCTTGGATAACTGGCGAACGGCCATTACCACAGAACCCGAAAGATCAAGAATGTTCGAAAATGGTTAACCCGAAAAATCGAGAAGTTGTCCGAATGGTCTGGAATGAGATGAAAAATTCGAGTAAGTTCGCCGCGGATATATAAGAGACGGATCCAAAGCACGTGGACAGTTAAGTTCTGAATAGTTCAGTTATTAGGTGATAAGTGGTCAGACAAGATAAAGGACAGTGATAAGTTGTGAATTTAGTAGTGAGAGTGAGACTACAGCAGAATAAACTTTTAATTAGTGTGTGCTAATGTGTATAAGGACTATGTATTGTGGTTAGTGAAAAGTTTCGTTGCGATTATTGAACCTGCGTTTGGAAGTGTTTGCTATAGGGCGTAAACACGTAACAGTATTTTTTTAATACATTTATTTAACGTCGGCCTATTTTCGCTACTGAGGCCTAACACCGACGTCTGTAAACGAGCTACCCCCAACCAGGAATTTTGTCGAATCTCTTCTCTTAAGAAGAGTAGGGATCTTTTACTTGCCTAACATTTAATAGACAAGGGACCGACGGCTTTACATCCCCTCCGAAGGATGGTATATCCACTATACAACCCTCGCCTAAGGTTGTATAGCTTCCGCGCAGATATACAAGCCGCTGGAAGATGTGTGAGGCGAGGAGGCGGTCTTCGTTCTGAACACGGAATTGGCCCCTTATTCGGGGAAATAAAAACTGGTCGGCAGAGCTTAGAGCCCTTGAGCTTGGTAGAGACTCCAGGAGCCTTCCATGCACTTATTTTTGATTGGTAGAGTCTCAGGGTTTGATTTCTGGTAGTGCTTGTTAGGGTCAATAGCTACACCCTGTATATTGGATTCTGCACTAATTTTTTAGCACTTGATTAAAGCTCGTTTAATTATCACTGATTTGAAAAGCTATTTTCAGGGGTTACACCTTGTGTATTAATTTTTTTTTTGAAATTAAACACTATTATTTAAAGGAAAATCGACCCGTTTAAGTCATCGGGGCTCGACGACATCTATCCGGCTCTGACACAAGAGGGCACGGATATACTGTTGGGTCACCTGTATCATCTATTAAGGTTTTGCCTAACTCTAGTATATATACCAATGTCCTGGGGAGCAATGAAGCTTGTCTTCCTAACTTGGGTCTGAGGCCGAAAATGCCACATTGGTCTCACCTTTTGGTTGTCAGACCTATGGTGACCTACGCATCATGTGTACGGTGGCCAAAAATAGAGCAGAAAATAGCACAAGGAAAGTTGCAGAAACTGCAACGCCTTGCAGGACTACAAGAGCAATATACGCGTGTCCCAGGGCAGCTATGAACACAGTGCTTAACCTACTTCGTTTTCACTTGCATGTGAGGAAGGAGGCATCAGGCACTTAAATTTAAACCAGGCGATCTGGTTGGACACTTAACGATCCTAGAGTTAGTCCATTTGGGGTCCATGACCAAACCCACTGACTCAATACCAACCGCACAGGACATTGACTGTCCGTTTAACGTGCTGATTGAAAGCAGTCAGACGAGCAAGATGGAGGCACTGCGATTGGAGCAAGCGTCGCTCATCTGGTATACAGATGGGTCTAAGATTGCTAAAGGGGTATAATTGGCCGTAGTAGGGCCTAAATGTAGGCTATCCGGATCCCTCGGTAACACCCCAACCATCTTCTAGGTTGCATGCATGCATGCTATAGATCTGTGTGCCCAGGAATGCCTAAATAAAGGCATCCGAAGGGCAAAGATCTATATACTATCAGATAGCCAGGCAGCACTAAAGGCTCTAAGATCCTATACCTTCGAGTCTAAAATTATGGGAATGTAGACAATCCCTAAAGCAACTGCCCAACAACAACAAGGTTACCTTGATGTGGATGCCAGGCTTGAGGGAGTACAAGGTAATGAAATTACTAACAATTGTGAAAAAAGGAGCTGAAGTACCATTCATTGGACCTGAACCGTTTTGTGGCCTGGCCAAGGGACACATAACTGGGGAGATCCAGAAATAGGAAAAGGGCCAGAAAAAACTCTAGTGAAGGGATACTCCAGGCCAAAAACAAGCGAAAAAGTTTATAACTTATTCGGCAAAGAATGCCGCAAGGGTTATCGAACTTGAAAAGTTCAAATTAAGGCTGATAACAGGCCACTGCCTCTTGAGATATCATGTCAAGAATACGGACCAGGCGACAAATGCAGATATTACGATACTGCAACTGAAACTGCGAAACTGAACTGCTTCAGGAAAATCACAAGCTTTGTAAAAAGTCTTGAAATCCTGGGCAACTACTGTAGGGTAATTCACAAAAGAACTTTTAGGTGGAAGTGAATCAAGGCTACTTAAGAGCCAAGCGACCCCTGAAACAATCTACAATCCTATCAAACACAGGTCATATCATATAGGACCAGACTAAGACCAGACTAAAAAATTCATGACGGAACTGGTGCTGGCGTGTACTTGAATGCAAACCAAGGCCTCGTATATAGGCGATAGGCGTCATTTGGTAAGTATTCAAGTGTTGAGCTTACATAAGCTCTTCTTGTAATTTCGCGGATACAGTCGAGTATTGCGTGAATTTCTGTTTGGAATACAGTACTGTATTTCAAACAGCAAAGAGTTTTCTCCATATGTTCCAGATCCTGGTCCTATGTCAGTTCTGCACCCGCTTGTGTACCAGGCCAGTCCTTTACGCAGGGATTCTGGTGTCCCTCCCTTCCAATGCTCTCGATCCGGTATAACCAGCTCAAAAGGTCTATGGAGGGAGTGTTTTGTTATTTTGTGGTCTGACGCCATCTCAGGGATGAGGTCCGCCACGATTTGTCTTATTCTGTTTTGGCCTAAGCGGGGGCAGTGGTGTGACAGTACCCCAGAATTTTGCAACCTGAGGAGTCCAAACCTAGCTTCACCCTATATCTCTATGTGAAGTGGGGGAAGTCTAAGCAGGTCTCCCATTACTGCAGTGGGGATCGACCACATTGCCCCCGTTGTGCCTAAGCATGTCAGTCTGTATATCTGGATCAGCTTGTTCGAGGCTATTACCTGCAGCACTTTTGGTCACCACACCAAGGTTGTATAAACAATCGAGGGTCTTATAACCATGGTATAGAGCCACTGCAACATACCAAGCTTAAGTCCCCAAATTTTTCCACAGATTCGTCTAATTACTGTTAAGTTAATTTCCTATTTCCATTTTATCACTCCAATGTGCTGGTTTCGGGTAAGTTTGGAATCAATCATGGTTCCAAAGTACTTCACCTCCCCTGATATTGTCAATTCTTCACCTCAGAGACTTAAGGGCTAGCCCTTCGAGTTTCTTCTCATGTTGAATGGGATGATGGTGAGTTTTTGAGGGATAATTTTTAGTCCCACTTTCTCGGCTCATGATTGAGTACGTTCAGGGCTTCCTGTATGAGGTACCTGGCCGTACTGTTAGCTTAGTTTAATATGACTTATTATTTTTGTCCTGTAATTGGATTCCTTTGTAATCGGTTGCCCAATAACTGTGTTAACTATTATTATTAGATATATTTTGAAATCCACATTTATTAGAAATTATGTATTTTAAATGAGACATATTTGCTACCTATAACGTTAATGAAATTACTGATACTAATATACTTCTAACTCATAAATTCGTATTTAATAATATATTAATGAGACATCAAATAGCCGTTTTAAATAACAACAAATAGCAATAAACAACTTACATTACATAAATTAATAGAAATTTTAGCAATAAATATACTTATATAATGAAATATAATGCAATAAACATATGTAGGCAATTAATGTAGGTTATTCATCAACTGAAAAGATTGTAATATTATCTAAACGTTAACTGTGGTGTTTTGTTCATATTATTTCTTCTTTTTTTGGGTTTTTCTACCACAAATATTTTCTTATCACAAATTCTACAAAAATAACATAATAATCATAGTAATAACATAATATCAAAATTATCAGTATTCAGTTTTGTCATTTTTGTAGAATTTGTGATCAGAAAATACATGTGGTGGAAAACCCAAAAAAGGAAGATATTAACATGCTTGCTAGCGATTTACTAAAATATCCCAACAAGAGGACAGCAATGGCCTACCTGGCAATGTCCAGAAGGAATCTACATTTTATAATGGGACTCCAGACTGGACACTGTCCGTTAAGGAAACATCTACGTAATATGAGATTAAGCGAAACGCTTCTCTGTAGAGGTCGCGAACAAGACAATGAGACGGTTCAATATGTACTCTGTGACTGTTCTGCTGCCCCATCAATCAGAGAATCCATTTTGAGAGAAAGTTGGCCTACTTTGGCTGACGTAAGGGAGATGCCCCTAGGCAGCATCACCACCTATTTTACAAGATTAGGTTGGTTGGACACTTCATTTCATTATGTCTGATTGAATTAAGACAGTGAGTAAAAATCAAATTGTAGCTCCAGTTTTCTTAATCTTTAAATGTACATTTGAGACGGTGAATCGGCAATTATTGGTACCAAAGTTGAAAAAAACTGTACATATACTAAATCGTCAACAAGTTGGGCAATGTATTGTATTAGATAATAAAAATTTAGAAATATTCTCGGAAATTAAATACCCCAGGTTTATCATAGATGAATTCTTGACCTTCAAATATAATACTGACTATTACAGATTACGGAAAAGGTTGCAAAAAAGGTTTATTTTTTACGTAGAATTTCAAATTATTTATCAATATTTTCAAGAACATTGTATATAAATCTCTACTACAGCTCTAAAGCTATACTTAAATAACAATGATATACAAAAGTTACAAAAAATGCAAAACAAAGCTATGATGATAATATTAAAATATAACAAATATACCCCATAGACACAATGTTAAATGTTTTAAACTTTTTAAATGTTGGACAACGTTTAGTTTTAAAATAACTACAATTTATATTTAAAATAAAACATGGTATGGCTCAAAGGTATTTATGTGATAAATTGAGTTTCCTACGAGATATTCATGAATGTAACATTCGTAGTTGAATCCTCTCATTTGGTCAAATGCTACTATACACCAGACATCATAGATGTCTCCATGGTGTATAGCGACTTGCTATTTTGCAAGTACCGAGAGCGATGACCTTCAGCCCTTGGTGGACTTAGTTTATACTGTTGTTACATATGATTTGCAGGAAACAACTACTCAGCGGGCAAATTCCCCGACCTGCATTGAATTATACCTTACAAATCATGAAAGATTGGTAGCCATTGGTAGTCAATGTCATATATATATATATATATATATATATATATATATAGTTCAAGTGTGCTTCTAGAGGGCATAAAATGTCAATCGCAAGCTCATCTATAAATTTTTATTTTACTATAAGGATAGTAACCAGACTGCAACCAACAGCTACTCTCCGGGCTTTGTGCCCCGCCGAGCGCTGAATTACACGTTACAAGCCTGGCGCGTTAAGTGTAATAATCGCATATTACCAACATTACCAACTATCCTTATAGTAAAATAAGGATTTTATAGAGGAGCTTGCGATTGAAATATTATGTTTTAATATATATATATTTAACATAAGCTAGTGATTAGTTAATGGACTTGTGTTCTATATATTGTTATGATTCAATGAGGAAGATGCATGCATTTTAAAAATGCTTGAATTTATTATTTTTCCATAATAACATTATATAAGTTGATAAATATAATAAAATTAACTCATAGAAAAATTTTATTTCGGAAATATTTGACATTAAAACTTGAGTTTTTATGTAAACAAAACCACGTGACTGAAAACGCTATGATATTGCCTTGACGTCATTTTGACGTCACTGATTTGCCCTGAGTTTGCGAATTCACGTTGTTATCCTTAATTTTGTTATTATTAACTATTGGTTAATATTACGGATAATTATTTCATAAGATACTTAGGGTATAATCTATAGCCACAGCATTGCTTTTAGATGTTTCAACATTTCAATAATAACAACGTGACGTCATCTGACACATACGACGTCACTTGGCACGGAGAGAGCATTTCAATGGTTTTATATTCACCCAAAATAAATAATTTTTTTAGCCCTCAATTTTAACAAAAAAAAAAGGAAAAATACGAGGAAGCATATTTCTCTGTCGTCTATCTATCTGTGATATAAAAAAATAACGTGCAACTTCCTCATTGTACCTTTCTTAGCTAATAAAGATGCATTATTAAAAAAAAGCATTGTAATTAACTGTTTTATTCACCTTTTTAAAACGTTCTGTCCTGTCAAATATTTATACCCGGGTACATTAGAATTTTGTACATATTCCTCAACAGTTTCCTTAAATGTTTTCCATACAGAAACCTTCTTTTTCAAGCACATAATCTGCTGTATGCTGTGTCAATGGTTTCTAATAGACAGGTGATAGTTATGTACTGAGGAACAATAATCAACTTCATTAATAACCACTTCAGCAATAAAATATAAGTCGTAGAGGACATTTATTTTATAGATTAAAACAGGATTTTGATATTTTATATAAATTGGTCGTCTACACCGGACGTAACTTTTCACTGCACGAAATTTAATAATTTTCCATGTAAAATTTTCCGCTATTAATATTAATTAGTACGCCGATAGAACTATCGATTTTATCACAAACGATCATGAGACATGTATAAAATTCGGTGTCAGGTTATTAAAACATATAAATATTCTACGTCAGTATAAAACATAATAATAGTCATTAAACGAAATGAGCACACTATTTGTTTGTGCTCCAAACAATTAATGACTTCTAAAAAATCTCACAAATTAAAAACGGAAAAAAGGTTTATTTGATATTCACACTGCAAATTTCAAATATTAAAGACAAGCGGAAAGAACTAAAAAAAAATATTGCGAAAAATACAAACTTCAATATATCGGACAACTTAAAAGATGTTGATGCAATTAACAATTTATTTCCGTTCATAATTCCTTACCTGACGATAATTTAATAAACTTTTATCTGGACAATGTAAAGCAGGGTGTGTCTAGATTATTTTCATTCGAACTAATAAATAAATTTACCTTGGCTAATTTAATAAAGAATATGAAGTCAACAGCATTAGGTTTAGATATGTTAAATATAACTCTTATTCGACTTTACTGTCCTTTTATAATCTCATTTATCACACACATCGTAAATGAATGCATAAAAACTGAATATTTTCCCGTGGAATTGGTTATATCTCTACCGAAATTCAGCAATCCGACTGTTTCAGAGATCTGAGATCCATAAGTATTTTACCTGTTTTGTCAAAAGCATTTGAAAAAGTTATGGAATTACAGATAAAAGTACACCTTAAACATCAATAATATATTACCATCTAAACAATCCGTGTTTAGGAAGGGTTATATTTGTGCTGCAGCTCTCTTGGATATAACAGATGACATTATTAAAGGCAGCTATGAAAATAATATTAATATTTTCATTTCATTAGACTATTCCAAGGCATTCGATATGATAAATCATGCTATATTAATATCTATGTTACATTTACTTGGATCTAATGACACACTCTTATCCTCTTTTCTAACAGATAGGCTTCAGCAAGTTTACTTTCACAACAGCACATCAGAACCACGTAATGTGTTCCTCAAGGAAGTATCATAGGCCCGCTTTTGTACAAAATTTATGCGTCAACTTTCTAGGAATCATTAAAATTTTGTAAATTTCACTTTTACCCTGATGATGCACAATTTTATTGTTCCTGTCAAATTGAGTTACTTAGAGGAATCAAAACAACTGATTAACAAAGATTTAAATGCACTTTTTATCACTTCTCTTAACCATTCGTTGAAGATTATTCCTGGCAAATCCTGTACTGTACTATTTTATAATGAAAATAAAGAAATACTATTTATAATTATTTCAGTCTGCGTATTGAAAATAATATAATACCGTTTAAAAATTATTCTAAAAATCTGGGTCTCATAATTGATAGTAAACTTCAATTTAAAGATTACAAGCAAATTATAGAAAGCATATTTATCTCTAAAAATAATATACACACAGCGCCACTTTTTAGACCATGATATTAAAGAAAATATATGCGACTTTCTTGTTTTATCCCAAGTCAACCACTGTAATAGTGTTTACGGATCCTGTTTAGACGCCACTGACGTTCGGCGCATACAGGAACCTCAAAACTCCTTTATTTACGGAGTTATAAGGCGCCACTGAATATCTCAGAAAGTCCAAGATATTAAATGGTTAAGTATGCATATTGGGCGGTAACTTCACATGACCTGCTTATTTTTCAAAATTCTAAAATTGAAATCACCACCTTATTTACATGATAAATTAAAATATTGAACTGACGTGACCAATATAAATATTCGCAAAAGAAATATATACTTACCATTCATCAACACCGCAAAGTAAATTTTAAAAGGTCTTTCTCATAAAACGCTGCAAAATATATTAATAAAATTAGTGACATGGATCTTAACTTATATAATTCGGTCAAAATTAAACTTAAGAAGCATTTATTGCTATACCAGCTATCACATTAACTCTTCAACGTTTTCATATTTTTTTTTCTTTCTTTCTTCCGGTTTCTTCCTTACTACTCATTAATTAATTGACTTCATCCTGGTATCCGAGGGTTTGGATTTTTAGAGAGGGCCGTCTTAGATAATGATTTATTTATGTGAGTCCCAAATTGTATTTTATAATTTAATAGTATGTGGTGAAAATAATATACTAAAAATACTTACCTACGTAAATTTAAAAAAATGTTGATTATGAACTTTTTGAAGCAGATCTTATTAACATTCCCTGGTATTTAATATTTGATTTAGATAGTATGAGTGAAAATATGGAACTCTTAGTCAATGACATTAAGGATATGTTTGTTTTTATCATATCTAGATTCACTACGCCATATGCTCCTTTGGTTAAGGTATGATGATGAAAATACGTGTTAAAGCACGGTACAGTTGTAAAAAAACAAGAAATTCTGAACAAAACTGCTAGACAAAATCTTATATATATTTTTTACTTATGCCTAGAACGAATATTATTGAATTTTCGCCTCTGTTGGGAGCATGTAATAACTATAATAACTAGAGCAATAATTTTGATTAATTGCATGTAATTGCATTATAGAGTCGATAAAAATTTATAATTAAGTACTGTATCAATATATCGTTTTATACAATCATTTTATTTGTAACTATTATTCTTAAGTTAAGTGTATTTTCTAATTCATAGCTTGTAATGAACGTGTATCTATTAGGTAGCATATAATTAAATAACATAGTAGGCATTCTTATCTTTCACAACTAATTTTATAAAATTTATTTCTGTAATTAGACTGAACATTTGCTTGCTTAGATAAGGCTCATGTGGGATGGAATTTGTCTCATTTCTTATTTTTTATTCATTTATTATTATATAAATCTCCCAATTCTTTCCCAATAGAAAATCTTCACCTGTTCAGCGTGAAGCACCTGAGTAATAGTATATTCTACAACATGAGATGAAAATGCTATTTTTTCTATGAATTTGCAATAAAATATTGGATTATAATATGTCTCGCTATAAGCATGCAGTTATTAACAAATTTGACAGGTTGTCACTGTTGATGTTGTATGTTGCGTTGTCGAGTTCTAAGACAAGTTTTATATCAGTAATTATGGTATACACAATAATAACAGATTCGATATGATTAGCATTTTTTATTAACAGTGTAATTTTGACGCTGAGATAGCAGTCACGGTTTACGGAGAGAGATTTGCAGATGCTCCGCAGCCAAATCGACCTATGTTTAGGAAGTTAGTTCAAAATCTAAGAATGCACGGTCCATTTTCAAAAAAAACTAGTACGGCGAGGACATTTCGCGGATAATGTAAGAAAAGTAAGTAGAGTATTGAATTATGTTAACCAAAATGAAGCAACCTCTTTGAAACAGATTCAGAGAAACTGTCGCATAAAAAAGGCAGTGCAAGAAAAATATTTAAAAAAGCGGATTTTGATGCTACAAAATAAGGATAGTTCAACATTTAAATGCGGGAGATAAGCCGAAAAGAGAAAAATTTTGTAAAAAAAGTGTAGTAAAGTAAAATACACCTACTACGACAGTCCAGTATTCCACTATTTCCTATGAAAGGAAATCGATTCATTGCCACCAATCAAGGTGCACAATGTGCGTTTCCAAATGAATTGAAAATAATTTCCTATAACTTGCGACATATTACGTTTTCAATCCGAAAACGTAAAATAAAATCTGATTGCAATAAGCCCCCAACAGGCAGATTTCCAGTACAGTGCCGTTGTGCATCGCCAGCCGTAGCCGTAGTTTCGAGCTTGCTAGCTCTCATCAGTACGACATAGGCAAATGCACAACAACAACAACCCACTGGCCTTCTATAGTCATCAACTTAGAGACACTAGTTGTCTGCAACTTGCGAGCAGCTCCACCTGTGTAGCTTAGTGAATATCTTATAATCGAGAAAAACCAACAAAGGTAGGAAAGTACAGTGCACAGTACTCCATTTGTACTTTCACACTTCATGTGCCATATTTAGGTTCTCAAATGAGAGCAATCAGTACGAGGAGCTACGCTACGCTGATGAGGAGCAATAACTCTGAAACACGCGTCCGTAGCTGCATTGTTGTTTCTCTTTGAGGTATAAGGCAATAACTTATTTCTTTATTTAATTATTTAGCCTCATAAACCCCCATCATCTTTTACTTAATAATTTAAAATACTCGCAAGAGAGGATAAAATCGAACGATTTCTATAAACCATGTTGATTTTTAGATAGGATATTATAAGTTTCAAGGAAATGAACTATTCTATTTGCTAACAGTTTTTCAAAAATTTTTGAAAAAATTGACAAACATGAAATTGGTCTATAGTTACAAAGCTGCATAACGTCACCTTTTTTAAAAAGTGGAATAACCTTAGAAAGTTTAAGTATATTAGGAAAATATTCTGTAAAAAATATTTACTTATTAAGTGGCATAACGGTACAGCTAATAGATGCGCATTTTTTAAAATAATTTTTGTTGAAAATTAATCAGGACCAACCGAGTTTGAGTTTTTAGACTGTTTACGACAACGATTTCAGACTCAGTCACAGGGTTAAAAATAAATTTAAAATTTGGTTCATTTGTAGGGTTCAAGTATGGCAGATCTAGAGGGTAAGTATTTGTGCGACTGGCACTGGTAATATTATGATTCTGTAGTAATGATCTAGGAAGGTTAACGAAATATGAGGTGAATGCTTTTGCAATTTCTATTTTGTCTGATGAAAGTGATTGAAATGACCTATTTTTGTTGCTACTGTAGTATTTATAATTTTCCAAACAGTACTGGCTTTATTTGCAGAGTTTAAAATGATATTGTCGAAATACATTTGATCGGCATGTTTCAATACTTTATTATAAATAGATTTATATTTTTTGTAATATTCTTTAGAGATTATCCCGACTTGCTGTAAGCTGTATAGCTCTTTTAAACGTATACTAGATTTTTTTTTACCCAAAGTTATTCATCCCTTGTTGGAATTTGAATTCCGTATATCTTTAGTCACTATTTTGAAGCTTATTTCGTAATTATATTGCAAAATGTTTATGAACATCTGAATTGGCATTGAAAATATCTTGCCAATTTTCAGCCCGCAAAAAATTTTCGAACACACAGGTATTTTTCTTAGAAAAAGATCTAAAAGTATACATATTATGTTATGTACTAACTCTGTTGGCTAAAGAGGCCAGATAATCCATTCCTAAGCATTGTTTTCACTTTTATGTGGCTATCAAAATTTGTAAGAATATAATCAATATGCCGTCTTGCCGTTTCCTCAAATGCAGGAGTTAAATAATATGACTTTACAAGACCTAGTAATTCTGTGGTGTCTTTGGATTTATCAAATAAATCTATATTAAAGTCGCCGCATATAATTACATTGCAACATTTGTTCTTACTAAAAATTAAATTAAGACATTCTTCCAGTTTTGACAGAAAAATATGCACATCTGGTGATTTATCTAAACATAAAATATAAAATTGCTTACTATTTACTGAAAATTGTATAGCGGAGCAGTCGAAAAACTTATCTTGACTTAATGACACTAAATTAGAGATTTCACTAGTAATTAATGATTTTATTGTTAGTATTATTACACCACCGTTTAAAAAAGACTTTCTGCAATGTGAACTAGATGTTTTATAACCATTTAACACAACGTGGTCTATTTCTTCCTATTTAATATGTCAACATGTCAATCTTCTGGAATAGTGATATATTAATATCCATTGAGATTTCATGCCACTTTTATTAATGTTTTTCACTTGCATAAAATAGTTTCGTTATGTGAATTTAATTTTTATTAAAAAAAAAAGATGAAAATCTCCTTATTTACTATTCTAGCTTAAATTTTTTTATTTAGTGTTATAAAGTGCCAATGTTATACTTCCAATGGGGTAACATTGACATCAACCACCATTTAAAAAAAAACGTATTTAAAAGTAACTGATATATATTTCGGAAGAACGACTATTGCAAAAGCTTCTATTTCTATTAAATATTAATTCATATATTTGTGTCCGTTTCTTTTTCGAAGGAGTTAATTTTTTTTAAGCAAAACATGAAGAGGTGTCATTGTATCCCGCTTTACCTTATGAGTAGAAAAATTATTTGTACAGTAACCTTCTTATTTCCTTACTTACATAATATATATATCTCATTTCATATGATTACCCTGATATGTTCTCAGGTATTCCAATTTCGGAACAGACGATATTTCTAGTTTTCTGTTGCTTTATTATTTTTTAGTTCTAATTTCCTCTCATTATAGATCACTCTATACCCTTAAAAAATAGAGAAAAATCTTGTATCTGCTAAGTTTCAGTTAGTACTGTCATGAGCAGAAAAAAATAGGACAACTTTTTTTTTCTAATGTAAATCTGTCTCTATTTGAATATATAATGAGTAGCCGAAATAAAACAGATATCACTTTTAATTTATTTTTTATTTTAATGCTCTAGTTATTGCTATAGTAAATGATGGATGGTTAATGAGACAAATTGCACTGCGTTATAACATTAACAAAAATTTGGTGTGTAACATTTTAAGAAAGTGGAGAATAAACGGTACGATTAGTAGAAATCCAGGATCAAAGGACAAAGGATATCCTACTTAACAAGAAACTAACTATTAATATTTCGTTATTGCACCATTTCTATTTATAACTTCTGTAAGTCTGTTTGGCATAGAATTAAATAACCTTATAAATAATCAGTAGTAAGAATATTTTCCCATGCATTATTTACTATTTCCAGTAATTCTTCGGCATTCCGTGGTCTCACATTTCGTTTTTGGATACTTCTTACGTGTAGTCCCCATACTTCTTCCACAGGGTTAAGATCTGGACTATGACTGGGCCAGTTAAGAACATTGATGTTGTTATCTTGAAACCAGTTAGTTACGGTATAAGCAGTATGAACGGAACAATTGTCTTGTTGAAATATGAACTCATTATTAGGAAATAATTGTGACACAGAAGAGAGCATATATTGTCTAAAATCCTAATATACATTTCACTATTAAATCGTTCCTCAATATGCCACAAAACACCAGGACCACGTGCCGATAACCCACATATTGACGGAAAATCTACCACTTTTATCATTGTTAGATATATATTTTTCATCGAATCGAGTATTCGGAGGGCGGTAAACACGAATACGATCGCTGTGTGTTAACTGGAAAGTTTTTTCGTCTGTAAAGATTACATTATTCCAAAAATTTACATCATGCGCTAAAAATTCAAGCGCAAATCCTATTCGAGCTTCTTTATGTTCAACTTTAAGTAAGTATTTCTGTGCTGCTACATGACAGCGTAGCTCCGTTTCTCTTACTCGCCGGCGACCAGTACTACTCGATCCAGGAAAATTCGTTTCTTCAGCAGCCTGAATAAGTGAGTAAAATGGATTTTCTACTAAAGCATTAACCAATTGCAAATCTTGTTGTTGAGTTGATATCCTTCGTCGCCCTGATCCAGGATTTCTACTAATCGTACCGTTTATTCTCCACTATCATAAAATGTTACACACCGAATTTTTGTCAATATTATAACGCAGTGCAATTTGTCTCATTGACCATCCATCTTTTTGCACACTTGCAATAAATTATGACAACTAACTGAAAATGTCACAAAAATTGAAGTTAGATATACATAACTAGATTTTAGCAAAATACCAGGGTATCATCGTTCATCCATATTTTTATGTATGCTCCATAAGTTCATATAAAATATGTTTATAATTTATGTCACTAATTAACCAGTCAAATTTGGCAATCCCTCTTTCGACGAGCCTCACCTCATGTGATTTCGTGAAACGTCAAACCAACTTTTTCTACTCATTCTTGCGAGCCGTACCATGTTTTGCGAACTAATATTCGAATATAAACTATCCCCAAGTAGTGATTTGGAAGTCACTATAAACTTTAGGGCCTCGCTTCCTTTACTCAGACAAATCTAAACCTCCTAAACTTAAAATGGTCATTGATGCGACCTGCATGGCGTTTAAAAATATTTTTATTTATTAATGTTATATGTAGGAAATACGTAAGTATATATTTTCTCTTCAAATTAATTTAAAATTAGTATAGTATATTTTTAATATTATATACTTTAAGGATAGAATGTAAATCAATTGTATTGATGTCATTTATTATTGTTTAACTTCTTGGTTTCGGTTGAAAAGCAGAATTCTGAAAGCTTATAAGCTAATCCAAGACTTTGTGTAACCTCTCTTTAACACAACAAACCTGTTAATATTACAATATTAAAAAATGCCCTACCTTTCTACAAACTCCCAGCAACTAGAAAATCCCAAATGGAAAGAAACGTTGATATTTCCAAAACACGTTTTCACACAAGTCAAGAGTTTTATAAAAAAAAAAGTTTAACAAAAAAGAGCTTTGTAAAAAGTGCACTATCGCGGACCGATCTAACACTTTCTTTCAAGGTGTTTACTGTCGACAATGGTCAATGGTAAGAGCTTGCACTGTTCGAATTATTGTTCCGGGCATTTTTTTATTGTCCCACACGTACGTGTTAAGGTACAAGGCTAAACGTTTATGCCATTTTAAGCAATCAGTTATTTATTATTTTAAGTATCTTGTAATGCAATTGATGATCGTTGCTTGTATAATTTACATGAAATGCTAATCTGTGGTTATCTCGAACATATTTAAAATTTCCTAAAGTTTGGTGTTATAATGCATAATGAAAATGTACGTAAAATCAACAGAAATTTGAGTTAAAACTCATTATTCAGTCACATAATTCTTTAGACGTAGGTAATAGTTACGAACAAAGATTGCATTAATTTAAGAATAATATGTACACATCATATTTTACAGCATACGTTATATCTCAATGAAGTACCTATTGAGAGATCTCCGAGAGATCCGGTCACCTTGCCCGCCAGTTAATGTTCGCAATTTTCATGACCTAACCAGGAAACAGTCTTCGCAAAGATGTCATAGAATCCCTAGAAGTGTGGGAAGTGACTCCGTCATGCTGAAACCATATTCTTCCAATATCCACACCAACATTACGAAGTTGTTGTTCAAAGTTACACAATACCTCTTGATAACGTTGTAACCGTCAAGTCATTTTCCCCAAAGGAGAACTGCCCAAAAATTCCAAAGGCGGACATTGCACACCACACAGAAACCATTTTGCTCTGAAGCGGTACTTCATGCAATCGGGGAGGACTTTCAGTTGCCCAGTACCGAAAGTTCTGTTTGCTAACATATCCGGTAATATGAAAATATCCATCCAAAATGATTTCTAGCTATACAGGGCGTCTCACCGGGAACTAAATCGATCGATATAGAGAAAAGCACGCATCAGAAAATTTTGAAAATTTAGATAATTACTAACGTCGGTGTGGTCAAACCAACTAAAATAATTACAAGCAGCTGGCACTTCCTCTTATATCGGAAGTCGATACCAACTTGCTTATTTCAAATGGAACACCCTATATATTTTACGGTTTTCTAAAAGAGCATAAAATTCTGAGTCGAAAATATGTATCGTATACCTAAACCTAGCCGTTTCAGAGATATTTGATATTTTATAGAAAATTTGACAGGTGCAACGGTTTGCAAGAACCGTTATAAATTTCTTCGCGTAAAAGATCATCATTTGCTTCTTGTCACATAAAAAGAACACAATGAGAACTATGTTCTACAACTGAAATAAATTCAATAATATCATACCAAGTGTTCCGTTTTCGCGTTAAATTTTGTCAACTTCAAACCGCAAAAACTTGTTTAGGTCAAATAGAACATCCTGTATTTTTTTACGTCAAGTTGTGTAAAATTGAATTCCCTTTTTTCTGATATTCGCATTGTGGGGGCTAAAGTTACAACTTTTTGAAATATTTACGGTTTCATTAGAAATTCATGAATTATTGTAATCATTTCATCAAAATAGCCGTGATTAGAAACAATCAATCATAATCTTATGTCAAAAAATGCCAGCACGTTTAAATTACACCCACGAAGACTCTTTAAATTTGTTTATTATTTATGGAGAATGTGATAAAGTAATATCAAGAACTTGCAGCACATTTGCTACTCGATATCCAGAAAAACGGAAACCGTCACCAAACACTGTAAAACGCATACTGGAAAATTTTAGAAATTATGGCTCTGTCAAGGTAAAAAAAGAGGAAAGCCTATTGTTGATGACGAAAACATTGAAATAGTCATTCTGAGATATTTTCATGCATTTCCAAGGATTTCTTTAAGACAAGCTGCTCTGGAATCAGGACTATACAAGGATTCAATTCACAGAATCTTATTAAAACATAAGTTTCACCCGTTTTCATTCCATATGGTTCAAGGATTAAAAGAAACAGATTTCCTAAGAAGACAGAATTTTTGTGACTTTATTCTAATAAGGTCTGAGGGTCACGATTCTTATTTGGGAAATATTATAGTGACAGATGAAGCGAAATTTACTAAAAATAGACTTTTTAATAGACACAATTCGCATTATTGGAGTGACTCAAATCCTCATATGTTCAGAGAGCGAAACTTTCAAGAAAGTTGGCAGTTCAATGTTTACTGTGCCATAAGAAACGATAGAGTGATGGCATTACAATTTTATCAGGAAAATTTAAACGGTAAATTAAATTTTCTCTTCTACTAATATGTATAGGTTTTTTTTTTGTTTAGGTGAAAGATATCTGAATATCTTACAAAATTTGAATAATAACTATTTAGAAAATTTACCTCTCGCCGAACATGGAAACATTTTTTATCAGCACGATGGTGTTCCCCCACATAACGCATATTTAATTAATAATTATTTACAAGAAATTTTTTATAATCAATGGATTGCCAATAATGGATCTTTCTTATGGCCTCCTCGCTCGCCCGATTTATCAGCTCTGTATTATTTCATTTGGGGAATTATTAAAAATAAAGTTTATGAGAGTCCATTAACAACCATTGAAGATTGTATGCAAATAGTGTGAAATGCATTTCAAAGCATATCACAGGACTCAATTAGAAGAGCTACCCATGAGGAACTAATCCGAAGGTGCGAAAAATGTGTCGAGGCTCGAGGGCGGAATTTTGAGCAATTATTAAATTAAAATGAAATTATATTTTAAATTGATCTTATCTGTGCTATTTTAGTTCAAGCCATATCTTCAATTCGATTAATACGCATGTTACAATGTTAGTGCTATTTTGCGCTTTTGTGGATATCGAGTAGCAAATGTGCTGCAAGTTCTTGATATTACTTTATCATATTCTCCATAAATAATAAACAAATTTAAAAAGTTTTCGTTGGTATAATTTAAACCTGCTGGCATTTTTTGACATATAAGATAATGGCTGATTGTTTCTAATCATGGCTATTTTGATGAAATGATTACAACAATTCATGAATTTCTAATAAAATCGCAAATATTTCAAAAAGTTGTAACTTTAACCCCCACAATGCTAAGATCAGAAAAAAGGGAATTCAATTTTACACAACTTGACTCAAAAGAATACAGGATGTTCTATTTGACCTAAACAAGTTTTCGCGGTTTGAAATTAAGAAAATGTAACGCGAAAAAACGGAACACTTGGTATGATATTGAATTTATTTCAGTTGTAGAACGTAGTTCTCCTTATGTTCTTTTTATGTGACGAGAAGCAAATGAGGATCTTTTACACGAAGAAAGTTATAACGGTTCTTGCAAACCGTTGCACATGTCAAATTTTCTATAAAATGTCAAATATCTCTGAAACGGCTAGGTTTAGGTATAGGATATGCTACATATTTTCGATTCATAATTTTATGCTCTTTTCGAAAACCCTAAAATATATAGGGTGTTCCATTTGAAATAAGCAAGTTGATATCGACTTCCGATATAAGCGGAAGTGCCAGCTACTTGTAATTATTTTAGTTGGATTGGCCACATCGACATTAGTAATTATCTAAATTTTTAAAATTTTCTGATGCGTACTTTTCTCTATATCGATCGATTCAGTTCCCGGTGAGACACCCTGTACAGGTTGGACCAATAATAGGTCATAGTTCAGGGGTAGATTCTTTGGGCCAAAATATGAGGATATAATATAACCAAATATGCTTTAGTAAAATATCGCTGTGGAAAAAGATACAAGGTGTCAAAGTTTAAATTATTTTTTTCGTTTTTTTGGAATAAATCAACAGCCTCTTGACTAATCTTCGCCAAATTTGCTAGAAAAACACAAATTGAAACACAAATGTAATGAAACAAAGTGTTTTTATTGAAAGATGGTCTTTGGTTACGTTTTAGTTCTGTCATTTACATCATTTAATCATTTTATTTTGTTCTTGTGTTTCTGGAGCTAATTTCTTTAACATCTTTACTTACAATGCCTAGACATGATAATTTTTCAAATAGGGAAATGAACGATATGATATGTGTTTAAGCACAAAATAATTTTAGCGGAGATTAACGGTTGGTGTGGCATCATCGGCGATCAATTATTGGGACCATTTGTCCTTCCTCCAAATTTAAATGAACAGTCTTATCTGTTTTTCCTTTAAAATACTCTTGCTGATATATTACATACTTTGATGCTAGACATACGGAACAGAATGTGGTTCATGCAAGATGGAGTTCCCCCTCATTTCTCCATAGACCTCAGGAAATATCTTGATGAGACTTTCCCAGGCAGATGAATCGGTCAAGGAAATGAGTTTGCTTGGTCACCTTTGGATTATTATGTGTGGAGACATATTTATATATTTATTTATTTATTTCTACAACTATCCAACGGGATAATATCCCAGTTACAGGATAGGAAACAACAATATGGAATTAAGAATAATACAATTTTCAAAAAAGTACAGTAACAATGTGTAAATAGTAATACAGACACATAGGTATATAATAGTAACATGCGAGAAAAAGACAAACATTCCTGACAAACAAGTAAGGTAAATAACAAAATAAGCATTAAACAAAATTAACAGAACTTAAGATACAAAAACGTTTTTTATATGTACATTGCTAAAATTATATATAGATCAATACTGTCTTGCACGGTGGAGTAATTGCGGCACATTATATGCAGAGGAGAGTAATGCAATATATTAGTATTAGCCATCTTTATATAAAAAGTTTCATAACGTCGCCTAGTATATGTTGGTACATGGAAATTGATTTTACTCAATATTTCGGTCGCATCATGAACAGAGTTTATTATGTTAAACAGAAAGGTAACGGATTGCATATTACGACGAACCAGTAAGGATTTATAGTTGTGTGGGTCAAGTAACAGATCGTGTGGAAAGCCAATAGGAGGATACACTTTATTCTCTTTATAGGACAGATACTTTAAAAATCTCCGTTGCACTATTTCTAATACCTCGATATATTTTACGTAATTTGGGCACCAAATGACAGAATTATATTCTAGTCGGGATCTGACATATGAGTTTTATAACAGTTTAACTGTTGATGGTTTATGAAACCCACGGGAATTACGCATGATAAATCCTAAACTTCTATTGGCAGCGAAATTACTTCATCTATGTGATGGGTAAAATTTAATTTTGAATCAAAAAATACCCCTAAATCTTTGATAGATTCTGGTCTATCAAGTAAAATACCGTCGATACTGTATGGAAACATTAACATATCTTTTTTACACGAGTATGTAATAACTTTACATTTGTTTATATTAAGTGGCAACTTATTTTACCTACACCACAAATCAAGCCTATGGAGGTTTTCCTGAAGGATGATGCAATCCTGAGCGCAGTTTATCCTAACATAAATTTTCATATCATCTGCGTATATAGATGAGGAACATTCTAAGAGCTAATAGCTTTATTAATGAAGATGTTGAAAGGTAACGGCCCCAGGATCGATCCTTGAGGAACACCAGATAGAAGTCCCTGTAGCATACGTATTGTAATCGATCAGAGAGATAGGATTTGAAAAGACTCAGAGCATTCTGTGACAGACCGCATTTATCTAAGTCAAGGACCAATATACTATGAGTGAGCCTATCGAAGGCCTTGGAGCAATTTGTATAAACTACGTCAACTTGATCATCCAAAACCACCGATATATGCTGTGTGATACACATTAAGTTTGTAGTTGTCGATCGACCCTTCATAAAACCATGCTGGTGTATACTAATACTGTTTTACGTGACTGTATAATATATCATGAATGTAAAATTGAAGTACTTTAATAAAATTACAGATAATTGTTATGGGGCGATAATTCTCTATATCATTTAAATTGCCTTTTTAAAAACAGGACACTTTCCAAATTTCCGATATTGTATGAAGTCCTAGTTTATGCAAATACTATCAACTCAAGAGAAGTACTGTGGGACAAAATACAAAATGCAGCGAATTTTATTAGAGGACAGGAAAATGTATTTTTTAATGTACAACAATCTTTTATGAATAGAATAGAATAGAAGTAGGTGGAGACCATATCGAACATTTACTCTAAGTTGCAGTAATGGGGTTTTTGCATGGGGGAAAGTTTTAATGTCATTATGTCAACTTCTACGTTATTTTTTGGTCTTCCAATAAGGTTAGATCCTTAGATCTTTTGATTTGTGTATTTATCTTAATACCATGAAAATAATCCATTAGTTCATAAGAAAGTGAGAAAGAGTTTACGCTGTTATTACGATTTTGATTTCCCTTATGTTTTGTACTTTTTCAATAAATACACTTTGTTTCATTAAATTTGAATTTGTCTTTCAAAAAATTATTGCAATGTTTAACGGCACTTTCTTCGAAAACCGTTGGAGTTATCAAGTTCTACCAAGTGTACCTTTTATACGTGGAAATGACGCCCTCATTAGTTTTTCTGGTAGAAGTACCACAACGTTTCGTAGAAAAAAATATGAAAAAATTCATCATCAGATACAGGTCCTGCGGCGCCCTCTATGAATATATTAAATCTTAAATAGTGTGTGTTCCTTATCGTGTTCAAAAAAAGTTATATGCCAAAAAGTGAAAAAAAAAAACAAAAAACTGGATATTTTGCTTTTTTTAATTGTTTTTTTGGATACTTCTCTTACAAAAAATTGTTTCTTATTTTTTAAATAAGCCAATTTGATTCTCTACAAAAAGTTTCCTATTAATTATACCTGAATTTTGCTTCGTTTTCGAGTTATCTTTAAAAAGCTGAAAGGGTTGCATTTTCACCCCTATCTCCAATTCGCACCCTCTAATTTAATAGCACTCCACGGTTTTCTCATCTTAAGTGGCCAATTGAACGATTTATGCAATAAGAACCCTTGAACGTCTTAATTCCTTATTTCCCTGTTTTTTATACCATAATCAATAGCCTATATCCCAGTCTACATTTCCTTACAAATTCTGGAAAGTTTCATGGTTAAATTTTTTATAACACATTTTCTTTATTTCTACATTTACACTGTTTTTGTTTAATTACCAAATGTACTAAAATATTTGCATGATCCAATCTTTTCGGAGTGTGAATAACTTGGTAAGTTATATGCTCACAGTTAGTTATAACTATATCTATTATTGCCGTTTTATTTGTTATTCGTGTAGGTTCTTCAATCGACTAAACCTATTTTGTAATAAAATCTATTGCAATTTATTCGTATAAAGTGTCTTCTGTGACAAATTTATATTAAAATCTCCCATTAATAGTAGATGCTTATCGTTAAATTCATCGATCAATTACGTTTAAAATAATTTGCATGGTTCGAATTAGGTAAGAGATATAAACTAATTAGTATATAATTAACAGCCCCTATTTGGAATGTAATTGCAAGAGTTCATAAATCTCTTTCTATTGTAATATTATTTTTGTCTAAAAGATAATTCTTTTTTCAGACATAAAATAACTCCTACAGTATGGATGGTACCTGTACAGCAGATTTCATGATAATGAACGAGAAATACTCAAGAGCGTTAAACGTTCTCAATTTTTATTTTCAATTTCAATTACATTTTACTTACATAATATTGTGGCCAATTTATTTAATTTTCTTCTTATAAAAAATCTTTCGCTTTTGTACAATTTTATAATTGTGTAATTATGGTTTACATTTTATAAATATACAGCCACAAAATCCAGCCCGCAGAACGTTTATATTTGATGCTGATTCGGTAACCCGTTATTGAACATCGGTTTACTGTAAAAACTTTATTGATCCAGAGTGACAAATAATAAAATTAATCCAAATTAGGACGAGCACTCTGAATTCCAATAAGAATAATACCCAAAAAATAAATCGAGACGAATGTGGGAAAGTCCATGTGCGTCATTCCAACGAAGAGAAGAGATTTAGATTTGTAAGAAGATAACAAACAACACGCAAGACAGTTGTACGAAAAGTTGTTTTTCAAAAATGTCATATTTAATTATACTTTATTATAGGGCAGTGACCATGTGTTGAAAAAAGAAAAAAACAGAAAACATTAATTATATCTAAGTTATGCAGCTTTTATTATTTATTAACCTAATATCTATTCTTTCTTTAAATAAACTAGTCGTAGATCGATATTACCTCATTTGAAAATAACTTAAATGTATTTTTAGTTCTTGGATCACTTGATATAACCATGTAACTAGTTTTTGTAATATTGTTCGGTCAATGATTTTTTAACATGGCCCTATGCAATGTATCATTGTTTGTAAAATTTAATGTTACAGCAGTTGGTTCAATGATCCTCAGTCATTTTAAAGTAGGTATTTCTTAATACTTAACGCCAACTAAAATTTACATTTATACTCTAAGCTTCTCAGTACAATCACTTGACTACCTCAGTAACTATATAGTACTGAATCAGTCTACAGACTTATTCCTTTTTTATTTGTTAGCACAATAACTCGAATTGAAAGTTAATAAACTTGCGGCTACAAACAAAAAGTATAATGTGCAAGAAAATTTGTCACAACTGTTCTTTTGAATATAATATTAATCGTGGTGTTCCTTAAGGTAGCATTTTAGGACCTATTCTTTTAATTTGCCTCAAATATGCCCGAGATATTAATGTTAACTGCAAGTTTCACCTGCATGCAGGTGATACCTTAATGTACATATCTTGTAAATCTATGCTGTGAAATGGTGTTGCTAGTAAAACTTATAATGATATGAACCTACCGTCAATGAGCCAATGGACAAGTGACACTGGAAGCATTAGATCTTTTGCACGTTTTTTAAAAGAATATTGATAAGAGACTGACATTGCTGTGTAAAGCATTGAAGATTTTTTCCGCATTGTAACTAAAAGAACGCTGAAATTCGGCTGTTCTATGCTTAGGAATTCTAAAGCGATCACGCTGCTGGCGCGAGTGGAACTGGAACCTGTGTCTAAATCACTATTTCTCACTAATTTAGTTACCAAGTATTCAGGTTTAAGATACTTCAAGAGTTTATATATCATGCAAGACATATGTCAGTTAAATCTTTCTGCAAGATTGAGCCAATTGGATGGCAAAAAACTGATCGTAATATGGTCATATTTACGCAGATTGTAACCAAACCTCAAACACGCCATCTGGATTCGCTGTAAACTAATCTTATCTTTATAACGTAGAGAGAACCAATATGCAATGTGACAATAAGTTACAGATCATAAGATAAGCGAATCGCGCAACTTTAATTTTACATCAGTACTAAGAATATTTTTATGAACATACAAGAGTTAGTTTCAACTTAGTGTAAGATTTTTTAACACAGTAATTAACCTGTTTGGAGAATCTAAGATTGATATCAATCCATAGCAACAGGTTCTTGCAATAATCACTAGCTGAAACTATTTGCTTATTTAATTTAATTATAAAGTCAGGATCCCTTAGAGTGCTTTCATTTTTATTTCTGAATATCAGCAACTGAGCTTTCGACTCATTTAAGTTCAGGCTATGAGCTGACGAGGCCTCATAAATAACTTATAAGTCCTCATTAATTTTAGATACTACCTTTAAATGATTTAACTGGGTATCATCAGAATATTGGTGGCAGTGACAGTATTTAAGATACCAGTTAAAATCAGCTGTGTAAATATAAAACAGTAAGGGCCCCAGAATAGTTTGAAATATCATTCTTCAAAATAACACGCTGACGTCGCGCAGAACAATAATTTTAAAAAACGAAACAACAGTATTAGAAAAACTAAAATACTTTAACTTGATACAGAAGGCAATATAATGGAAGGTATCAAAGGCCTAACTGTAATCCAAAATAATTAGGTTTCTTAAAAACGTCATTTGTTACTTTTAGCAGAGCAGTACAGGTACTATATTGAGCACCAGAAAACCAGATTGTGTAGTAGGTAAAATGTTGAAGTTATTAAGTTATATAGATACCCGCTCAGCAACCACTTTTTATACGATTTTAGAGAGAATTGGTAAAATATTTATGGGGCGAAAATGACTACCTAGGGCAGATTTAGATACTTTGGGTACCTGAATAATATTAGTAACTTTACCTTGTACACCCTCATGCTCTGGCACCCACATCAAGGTAACCTTGTTCTTGTTGGCCAGTTGCTTTAGGGATTGTTTACATTCCCAGGCAATTTTAGACTCAAAGGTATAGAACCTTAGAGATTTTAATGCTGCCTGACTATCTGATAGTATGTAGATCTTTGTCTTTCGAATGCCCTTATTTAGGCATTCCTGGGCATATAGATCTATAGCATGAATTTCTGCCTGGAAGATGGTTGGGGTGTTACCAAGGGCTTTTGATAGCCTACATTTGGGCTCTGCTACACCCACTCCTACCCCTTCAGCCATTTTAGATCCAATTGTATACTAGATGAGTGACCCTTGTTCCAATCGTAGTGCCTCCATCTTGTTCGTCTGACGGCTTTCGATCAAATGGATAGTTAAAGTCTTGTTTGATTGGCATTGAGTCAGTAGATTTGGTCATAGACTCAAAATGGATTAACTCCAAAATCTTTAAGTGACCAACTAGATCGCCTGGTTTAAATTTGATTGCCTGATGTAGTCTTAAGGCGGAGGTTAAGGATTAAGGATGAGGTTAAGCTAATGGCGATACGACTTAGGCTCATCTCGTGGACGTCTGCCTATTTTCGGAATAAATGACACCTTAACTTCCCTTCAAGCTTGGGGTATATACCCAAGAATATAGCTTGCCATAAATATACTTCTCAGGCATGGGATAAGCTCCTCAATTCCGTGTTGAAGTAGGGCAGGGAAAATGCCCCATCTCTGCCCGGTGATTTAAAGGGCTTGAAGGTAGACACCGCCCATTTAATTTTGTTGGGGGCGAATATTTTTCTAGCCAGGCGTTTTCCTTCTCTGGTAGGACGGTGTGCATCCTCATCCAGATAGTCCCGTGGAAATTCATCCTGAATTATGCGAGAGCCTGGGATATGAGTGCCTAAAAGCACTCTTATGTTTTCCAGCTGACTCTCTATATATTTGCCATCAGGCTTTTTGAGTAGCCCTATTCACTTTGAGTGGTCTTTTGCAAGAACTTTTTGTAGACGGACTGCTGGGGCTAGTTCATCTATCTCTTCGCAGAACCGTCTCCATGATCTTCTTTTAGACATTCTTAATTCTTTATTGTACTCCGTAAGGACTTTTTTATAATCCTCCCAGTTTCCAGAATTTTTTGCTTTATTAAAAGTTTTCCTAGTCTCAGCCCTAAGACGACTGATATCCCTATTCCACCAAGGCACATCTCGCACTTTTTGTTTAACGGGACAGCTTTTTTCATAACATAAAGTCATGATGTTTTGTAGTTCTACCTTCTATGTCTAATTCCTCAATTGAGTCGATGGAATGTGTTACACCTTCCACCTCCATCCTTAAGTGTTCTTTATAAACACTCCAGTCCGTCAGTGTAGGTACTCTACTTTTCTCGAGGTTTGTTACAGCTGCCTCCAAGTCGAATCGTATGTGTCTATGATCTGAAAGTGTCAGTTTTTAATTAAGTCAGTTATGAGTGAATCAGCAAGGGTTACGTCTAGAACCTATTTTCTAATCGCATTCATAAATGTGGGTTCATTGCCTTTATTGATAATGTCGATAATATTTGTCAACAAATATTCAAACGGACACTTAACTTTAGTGTTTGTGTCAGTGCTGCCCCACATATGATGGTGCGCATTAACGTCGCCACCTATTATGTAGGATTTATTTCTCCTCTTGCACAAGCTAATGAGGTTTCTAACTTCCTCTGGGGGTGGATTACCTTCTTCACCGAGGAAATAGGCGGAGGCCACTATGACCTGCCTTTTTCCCCTTTCTGTAGACACTTCCACAGCAGCTGCAACTAAGTCCCTCGTTATGAACTCTGAAAGGAGAACAAAATTAGTATCCTTGTCAAACATCAGAGCTGTTCTAGGATAGTCATGCAAGGTAAAATAAATTAACTTACATGATTGTGTAGGGAGTCCTTTGATATGTCCTCTAAGTGCCCAAGGCTCTTGGATGAGCCTTATGTTTAATTTACCCCTAATTATTTAGGGCCATTATAACCATGGGGCCATTTTTCTGACCCCTTTTAGCTGTCTTTTTTTCCACGTTGCTAGTAACTAAATTGGACTTCATGACAGTCCCACGAGTAGCGGAGGAAAAGCAAGTTACTTGAGAGATTACCCCGCATGCCCTAGGCAGACATTTATTTAAACCAGGGTGCGTCACGTGTCCTGGAGTCCGCTAATAATGACTAAGCTTCTCCCTAGCCACGCAGTCATAGGCTTATGCTGTTCCAACTTGGATTTGGGGAGAGTTTTATTGTGGCTTCCATCCACTTGGTCGGCTGGTTAAGGCAGGCCCCCACGTGGAGCAAGCATCTAGTTGTTGGTTTCATGTTAGCGGTAAAAATAATTTAGTAAATTGCGGAACCGATCGGATATTGATTTGTCCTGCTGCTCCACATTTTGGTGGCGGAGGACAAACAACATAATACGAATAGTTGATCTGAGCACTAAAATGAATTTTATAAAAACCTCTGACTAAGTTATATGGGTCTGTCCAGTACCTATGCAATCATTTTATTTATTTTTTCTTTTTTAAATAGTTTTACATTGATTAGTACTTTATTAGTTTCAACTATTATGATTCTTATCACCTTCTTAGAACCTATAAGAATTTTAATGTTCCAAGGTTTTATTCTTAGGTACTGTTGATTCCAATAGTTCTGAAATTTCTTCAGGACGAGAACAATGTTTACGCCATTCTGCAAACATGTCCCAACGGAATTTTACTTACTTGAATACGTTTTGAGAAAAGATAATCGTTTTTCTTTTACCATGGAAACAAGAGTAGAAATTCAACATTCAGAAATAATAGAAAACTTTCAAGTTGTTAGAAATTCAACATTCATATAGAATCAAAATAGGTTGAATTACATAATTACTCTCACGTTCAGTGAAAGTATAGTAACGCAAAAGAAAAATAATTTTTTTGTTGTTGAAATAGACTTAAAAGGTCATGAAACGTCGAGATTTTAAATTTGAGTGAAAAAAATTTCTATCTGTCGGTCTGTCTGTAACTTTTTTTGTGCGCACGTTTACTCTGGAACCGTTTATGATGAAATTTGGTACACTTATGTATTGCAACGAGATCTGAAACTAGATTATATTTTGACCTAATTCCGTTGAAGGGTTCGGGGATAAATGGGGTAAATAAGAGTAAATTGGAAAAGCAAGCAGGTAAGAGTCCATAAAATTGCAATTTAGGGCACGCAGGAAAAGTCAAGGTCAATTTTTCTTTTCATAAGCCCCCTCTCCCGCCCATTACCACCTCCAATACCACCCCCACGCTATTATGAAAGGGAGTAAGAAAACATAAAATATGATTTAGTGTGTATACAAGAACGAAACGTCGCAAGAAATTTTTTAGCATCAGCCACCTCCTCTACCACCACCATTGCCACCCCCACCCTGTTATTAAAGGGAGTAAAAAATTTGGATTTAGTATGTGTACATTTAGATCAAAATCGCCCGAATAGCGGAAATTTTTAGGCACAGCAGATATCGAGATGCGGTTTTCTGCATTGTGTTCAGGAAGATCCCAGGAAACGACTCTACATAGTCTGGTTTAGCCATTTTTTGAAAAATGCCTTCTGGGCCGGAAAATGCATTTTCCAATTGCATCATTACTTGCACCATTATAGGAACGACTGGAAACTCGGAAAAATCGCTCGGAAATCGTTACTCGGGGGTTTTCGGGGCTGTCGAACTCGATTCTGGCATTGGAATTATCCGGGGCGCTCGGGGGCAGCTCTGCGGGGGTATCCGGGGGCCATTCTGGGGGGGAAATTGCATAGTCCATGAAAATCGCTCCAAACTCGTTACTCGGGGGTTTTCGGGGATGCCGAATTCAATTCTGGCATTGGAATTACCCGGGGGCGCTCGGGGGTCCCTTTGTGGGGTTGTCTGGGGGTCATTCTGGGGGGGAAATGGCATAGTCCATGGGAAGCGCTCCAAACTCGTTACTCGGGGGTTTTCGGTGATGCCGAATTCAATTCTAGCATTAGATTTCCCCGGGGGCGCTCGGGGGTCACTCTGTAGGGTTGTCTGGGGGTCATTCTGGGGGGGGAAATAGCATAGCCCATGGGAAGCGCTCCAAATTCGTTACTCGGGGGTTTTCGGTGATGCCGAATTCAATTCTAGCATTAGTTTTCCCCGGGGGCGTTCGGGGGTCCCTCTGTGGGGTTGTCTGGGGGTGATTGGGGGGGGGAAATGGCAGCGTCCATGAAAATCTCTCCAAAATCGATACTCGGGGGTTTTCGAGGATGCCGATTTCAATTCCGGCATTAGACTTCCCCGGGGGTGCTCGGGGGTGGCTCTGTGGGAAATGGTAAAGAAGAAAGTGAAAAATCACAAATTATGAAAATAATACTTTATTCAAATAACAAATAGGAGTTTTTATTAATGTTGAATTATTCATTATAAACTTCAATTTTTAACTTAAATACTAAACATCTTGTTCAAACTCTTCTTCTTCTTCTTCCCCTTCTTCATCTTCTTCCTCGTCACTATTTTCGGCCCCGTTGGAAGTGCCTTTTTGGTTTGAGCAATTGCCATCGCAATGCTTGCATGCAAGTGAGCACTCAAACACCAAAAAAATGGTCCAAAATCCAAAAAACTAGTGCCGGACAGAACTCAAACACCAAAAAAAGATCCAAAATTCAAGAAACTTGATTACTGTAGCACTGTATTTACATACAACGGAAAAGCAACGTGGTCCTGAACGACAGATGTAATACTGATGCCACACAGACGCCGACTGCGCGCGGGAACTAGACCCATATTTTTTCTCTTCAGTCGAAACAGAATATTTCTGTTCGCGCCGGTCCCCGTGGTAACGATACTCTACTCTCTTTATAGCTTTGGCGCCTTTTTCAAATCCAGTTTCGAGGCACAAAAGACTTCCAAAGCAATTGTTTTTATAATATGTGTAATATTTATTTATTTATTATTCAATCTAAATTTTTATTATTTGGAGCGCTTCCCATGGACTATGCTATTCCCCCCCCCCCAGAATGATCCCCAGACAACCCCACAGAGGGACCCCCGAGCGCCCCCGGGGAAATCTAATGCTGGAAATGAATTCGGCATCCCCAAAAACCCCCGAGTAACGAGTTTGGAGCGATTTTCATGGACTATGCAATTTCCTCCCAAGAATGGCCCCCCGGATACCCCCGCAGAGCCGCCTCCGAGCGCTCCCGGGTAATTCCAGTGCCAGAATTGAATTCGGCATCCCCGCAAACCCCCGAGTAATGAGTTTGGAGCGATTTTCATGCACGCTGCCATTTCTCCCCCAATTCACTCCCCCGCGCACCCCCACAGAGCCACCCCCGTGCACCCCCGGGTAATTCTGATGCCAGAATCGAGTTCGGCCGCCCCGAAACCCCCCGCGTAACGATTTCCGAGCGATTTTTCCGAGTTTCCAGTCGTTCCTATGATGGTACAAGTAATGATGCAATTGTAAAATGCATTTTCCGGCCCAGAAGGCATTTTTCAAAAAATGGCTAAACCATACTATGTAGAGTCGTTTCCTGGGACCTTCCTGAACACAATGCAGAAAACCGCATCTTGATATCTGCTATTTTTCCTAACTTCCCTGGACTACAAGGACCAAGGGCCTCTACAATTTATTTTGACATTTGTTGCCCCTTCTACCATCCCCATTGCTACCCCCACCCTATTGTTTAATGAAATAAAAAATTAAATTAGGATTTAGTGTGTATACGAGAACCAAGGACATCTAAATTTCCTTTACATTAGCCACCCCCTCTGCCACCCCCCTTATATTATTAACGGGAATGAAATATTACATTAGGATTTAGTGCGTATGAGACTTGGATACAAAATCTGGATGTGAAAGTAGTGATTCCTTGGGCAGCGGTTTTTTCGATTTCCTTCGTGATTTTAGGAACTTCAGTAAAATTAGTGTTTTCGTTTTATTTTTAATCTAGAATTTACAGTCCACTTTATTTCGATCCATTAACTTTTAGTCATCTGACTTACATATAGTATCAGTATTTGAAAATATGGATTGAAAAAATGATCAAATTTCCAATTTTAATATATCATTTACTTTTTAAGGGAACAACGAGTGAAATCTCAACAAGTCGGTCCTCAAAAGTTATAAAAATCGTTATACCTGCTGATTTTCACAGCAATTTCAAGAAAAGGCATACACATATAAAACGTAAAAATAAAATCTTTTTTCAAGCCCAATAAAAGGTACTTTTGCAGAGGTAAAAGATATATAAATTTTGAACTTTGAGCGTTTCTTGATTGAAAACATGGTATTAGTTTATTAAAACATTGTATGCCAATGGCATGTTAACCTTCCGACTAAATTCACTATATCTGTTAATATAAGTAATAATTATAATTTCAAAAGAACTGTCAATGACGTAAGCAAGATATAACAACAATATCGTGACTGATTTCGATACACGCAGTTCGTCAAGTACTTATTATAGAAAGAGTCGGATGATTCGTTAAAAAAATCATTATTTACAAATATTTACGTAGTTATATTAAAGATGTATGTATTCCAAGAAACAAATATTGCAAATGTGATAATTTTTTATTACAAATTATAAAGCTGATAATTATATTAACAAGTCTTAGCGAATTTTAATTACTGTATCGGAATTGTATTATTATATTTGACAGTTCCAGGTGTACTCAATTTATTTGAATTAAATACACCCACGTCCTTACCTGCTTGAAAAATAAAAATTATATAGATATTGGCTGAAAAATGTTAACAAAATAAGTACTATAACTTCTACATGTTTTTATTTTCCGGTGATAAATAGATTGGAATGAATGGAATAGAATGGAAATGATAGGACAGGAAATGAAAGGAAAGGAAAGGAAAGGAAAGGAAAGGAAAGGAAAGGAAAGAGAAGGAATGGAAAGGAAATGGAAGGGAAGTCATGGGATGGAATGGACCGAAAAAGAACATAACAAAATATCAAGAAATGGTATCTGATGGGATGGAATGGGATGGGAGGGAAGGGAAGGGAATAGAATAAAGGGTTAACAGAGAAATACAATAATATTAGTTACAGTATCAATAAGTATAAGCATAGAAATAAATAAATGGGTAATTGTCTAGACTCGTTAGAGATGGGTAATTCAATTACGTAAATAAATGCCTATGACGTACTATGTGAAATAGCTAAAGAGATCTATTTGTTTTGTGAAGGATTGTAAGAACTTGAATGAAAAAGATCATACAAGTTGTTATTAAAAGCTTTTATTAAATTTGCATAATAAAATAAGCAAGTTATAAAAAATTTCATGTAAATTCATTCATGATGGCAAAAGTGTTCAAAGAAAATCTAAATCGATAGTACTTTTAGATAAAAATTGGAAGAAGGGAAAAGAAATATAGATATTTCAATTTCACACAAAAAATTGTTAACGGATTGAAAATTCTTGTGCAGCATTGCTGTTATATTTATGAAATAGAGTTTGTTAGAGTTAGTTAGCAATATTTTAACCGCATATCTAGAAAACAGCAAGAGATAGAGACTTGTAATTCGAACCATTCTATCCTTTATTCTATTCTCTACATACTAAAATAAAAGATGGCCTCAATTTCTTTTGTAAAAAGCTACCACTAAATAAACGAAGAAATGTTCGAAATTCAACCAAATCGCACCATTCCGTTGTCTATCTCTTGACAGCTTATCGACATAGAGACCTGCGGTTTGCGCCATTCCATTTGTCTTGTCGTTCGTTCTCCTGTGAATTTTTTAAGTCCTTTTAAAGACATTTTTTTAGCGAGTAATATGTGACCGCAATATAGTTCTTTTCTCTTTCCATCGCGGCGAATATTTTTGGTATACACAGTAAAACCTTTAAAAGTATTTTATATTTTAATCGTTCATTTTTAATTAATATATATAATGACAAACCAAAACATACATAAATTAATTTTTAGACTTCATTTTTCACATCAATACAGAAAAATATACATAAGTTGCGCTGTCATAAACTTCTGAGAGACCTCTTGCCATTTCTTACACACCAGAATTTTTTTTTATATAATTGCGAAAAGCTGAAATCTTTGTGTATACTCCTGGATATCCTTGTTCTGCACAATTAATACCCCAAGACACTAGTCCATATATAGTTCCATTTATCACAAATGGACCTCCGGAGTCACCCTGAAATAATATTTACAAATATGAAATCTTGAATTCGAAGTAAACTTTATTGACTACAAATATTTTTACAGTTATTCCTTCCTTTTCGCTATTCCCAGTTAAAAAAAAAATTGTTGTCGACCAAGAGCTGGGAGTGAGGACAACTGTCAATTACACAAATTTATAACGTTTAATCATATTTTCGACTTGGATATTCGTTTTAAAAGAAATAAATTAAGAAGTGCCTTTGAACGTGTTCCAAAGATCTTTTGTGTACACCATAGTGTCGAATCTGAAGTAATGTACCATAATCGAGATTATAAAGCACTGAAATTAGTGAAAGAGTGCTAAAACCTAACATCTTCACGGCTGATGATGCAGTCACATATGTGTCCAATAAAGGATAATTGTAACAAGATTAAGTTGAGCTACAATGTGACAGTGTTATGTTTCTAAATTGAGAAAGGTGTAGTTAACGTTTGACCATTACAAGTATATGAGTATATTTTAAATTCAGAGGCATTCATAAATTGTTTATTCTTGATGCACCAACCCTCAATGATATATGCAAGTTTAGCTTTCTACAATTATTGTCAATACTGATTATTCACGCGTAAATTTCTAAATCATCATCATCATCAGTTCAGTACAGCATCACTAAAGGCTGTAGTCCACCGGATGCGGTGCTGTGCTGAGCTGTGCTGTGCGGCGCTATGCTAAGCTGATAGAAGCGATGGATTGACCGTCCACTGGTGCTGTGTAAAAGTATTCTTTCGCAGTGTTTACTAGACTGTTTAACAATACCATAAAATTATTTCAACCTGGATTTCAAACAACGAAGTTGAGAAGCAATTTTTAGATCTGACTGATAATGAATTTGAGGCCAATATTCTAACCAATGCATTGATTATGAGAGCTTATATTGCTACTTTATCCCAAGTGCGTTCCCGGAAGTCTTGATTTATGTAATCTTTGTCGTCAATTTTCCACTATCAAGAATATTTACGCCCTACTTCGATGATTTTTTTTCATTTTTAAATTCTGCACAGCATATAAACACAGTTCAGCACAGCTCCAATCGGTCACGAAGCGAAATAAAACAGGGTCAGCAAGCCACAGCTTGTCGAATAGGCACAGCCCAGCACGAGTGTACTGTACGCCATTAAAATGCGTGTAATTCGATTACAAGCTGACCCCGCTTCACTCTGGGTTCATACCGCTTCACACGGCACAGTACAGCACCGCATCCGGTGGACTACAGCCTTAAGAGTAATCCCAAATTTGATACTTGTGGTGCCTCTGACTTAGCAACGTATATTCTGGATTTGAATCCACTATAAATGACAACATGTGGTTGGTTAGTTCTCTAAGTATGAGCTAAAAATCATAATCAAGTACTCACTAAAATCATACATTGACAGTTTATTCAATAAAATAATGTTATCAATTTTGTCAAAAGCCCTTGGAAAATCTGTATACACCACGTCTACTTGATATCCTCTACGCATATGATTAGAAATAAATTATTTTGTTACTGAAACAATCCAGATAATCGATTGTATTTCTATGAAACCATATTGAACGAATGAAATATCAAATTTAATTTCAGTTACTCGTTCAGAAACAGGCAATTCAATCATGGTATACTCCCCTTTTCTCCTTGAGTTTTGAAGATAATTGTTTGAAATTTAGGATATACTACATACATAATAAGCGGCACTTTTTGGCATACAATTGATTTTTTTTCACTTCCGGTTTCGCTGGACACTGTCTATCGGGATATTGTTGGGCATAAAGGTCGGTAGCCGCAACGCAAAACGGGTACAGAGACTGGCTTGCTTGGGAATCATGGGTGCCATGAAAAGCACCCCTACAGCAGCCATGGAGACCCTATTGGACCTCCCCCCACTCAGCGTAGTGATTCAGGGAGAGGCAAGAAAGGGGGCATACAGGGTGCAAAACTCACGTGACGTGGCTCTCCACACAGGGGAGTCAGGACATATGAGGATAATCAACATTGTAGTAGATCCTCTATTGAGCATGAGGTCAGACTACATAGTCCCAAAAATCACATTTAATAAATCCTTCAGTATCTCTATTGGAGATAGAGGGGATTGGTCAACAGGAGCTCCTGAGTTACTACGCAAAGGCCTGGCCTGGTATACTGACGGGTCCAGGATGGAATCAGGAGCTGGAGCAGGAATACATGGAGTGAGACCAAGGGCAAGTATAAGCCTTTCTCTTGGACTTCACGCCACTGTATTTCAAACTGAAATTCTGGCTATACTTGAGTGTATACGTGTGAATGTCAAACGACGATATGTGAACCAGCAGATCTGCATTGCATCTGACAGTCAGGCGGCACTAAAGGCATTAGCCTCTAATAAAGTGTCTTCCAGACTGGTATGGGACTGCCATAAAGAGCTCGAAGTTCTGGGTGAGCAGAACAGAGTTAAACTACTCTGGGTGCCGGGACACACCAGAATAGACGGCAACGAAAAAGCTGATGAACTTGCCAGACAAGGAGCAGCTAACACATTCTATGGCCCAGAACCCGTGCTGGGTATTACCAAATGCTCAGCTAGAGGGGTAATTAAAGACTGGGTCAGGAATAAACACAATTATTACTGGAGGAACATACCAGGCAATCGACATGGGAAAACACTCATTGAAGGACCATGCCCAAAACAAACTGCAGAACTGCTCCCAAAGAACAGGTTACAGTTGAGAATTGTAACAGGCCTCTTGACGGTACATTTTCCTGTTAAGAAGCACCTGCACAGAATTGGCAAGTTCGATGGCGACCTTGACTGCAGATTATGTGGCAAGGTACCAGAGACAGTAGACCATATCATATATGAATGTGAGGCATTGGCCCGCAGAAGATACAATATTTACGAGCAAACACAAACAGACCCGCAAAGCGTTAAAACTCGCCCATTCTCAGACCTGTATCACCTTATGAGTAGCACAGGAGTATTAAAATGGGCAGTGTAAATCGGAACAGGGAGTGCACAACAAGCCCAAGAGGCTGCAGTGCCCTCGGAGTGTTACAGACGACCCTGTGGGGAGGGGTTTTAGTCAGTAAGAGTCTGACACTGACCCAGCTCAGGTTGGGAGCCCATGAGGGTTTCCCTTCCTCCTCAAAAAAAAAGTCTAGGAAAAGCATTACGTTACTAAATGTTTGTAGATCTGAATACAAACTAGAACTATAGAACTATAGATTGTATAGAGTATCAGGAATACCGAATGCATTTTATTTTGCGAAACAGACAGAAATACATTCCAATCCATGCAATCGCAGAAATTCTGTTCCCAACGAAAAGAAAATATTTTAGCTTTCTATGCAATCACCTGTTCGTACACTACATCCAAACTTGTCACAGTCAGCAAAAGCCGGCTGCATAGGCGCAGTACTTAAAGTCATCTGGCCTGCTCTCTGGACTAGGAAAGTACCCTCTGGAGGAGCCGATTATTTCTTATGTGGAGAAATTTGTCGCCCAACTTTACTAGGTTACCACTTATAAATATCAAGCTAAAACTTCACTACTACTTCCTACTATTGAAAGTTTCTAAAATCATTTTTTTAATCTTACAGGCGCCACCGCAAACTTCCAAGCGTGATGAAACACGGCACATTCTATTTGGGACAGTTAGCTATGCTATGCTGACTTCTCCCTACAAGTGATGCTTCAAGACTACACTTACTGAGAAGTAATTATCAAGTAAGTATTCTTTTAAAGACCACGCATATCTAGCGCTCAATTACATATTTCATTTACAGTACTGCGTCTGAAAAAACGCCCACCTGCCAGACCCTTCCTAACGGACCCTCAGGAAATGAGATGGAAAGCTGTAGATGGCAATTTTGTTCCGGTCTGCACGGACATTCTAATTTGTGGGTGCCAGACGGGAAAATAATTAGCCTTGTCTAAAGTCATGCAGCTGCAGTACCTCCAACGTGCGATTCGTAAACAGGATTGAGTGATTACTAGTCTCAAGTATTTTAAGACTTTTATCTGTACTGTATCTTAAGTGCACTTGTTTAGAGACGTGCAATTAGTCTTAGAGTTTTTAACGCTTCAGTGTTATTTCTAACGTCCCATAAACATGACAATTTGACCCGTTTTTTATTTTTTAACAGTTTAAATTAATACATTTTTACTGTCTTTCTTCTTAGATAAGTAATAAATCTGATAATTTTTCCTGAATGTGTTGACTTTTTTCTCTTAAGCGCAAATAATGCCAGTAGTATACATAACAATCCTGTAAGAATAGCCGCCATCTTAAATTGCGAACTTCCGGTTGGCTAAATGAGTAGGATATTATTAAATTTAGCTTTAACGATGTCGAAAACCCCCCGGCACGCCCTGGATCCTCTTTACATGTTCATGTACGCCATATTATAAACATATGCGCCATATTAATCGCCATCCTTAATTAAGGACTTCCAGTTAGAAGTGTGACTAGGAAATTATTAAATTTGGTTTTAGCAGTGTAAACAATCGCCCAATTTTTCGAACTGGCAACAGGCATTTTCAGATTCAATGGGGCCAAAAGCCCCTAAAAGCACCGCTTGCCAAATTGTTATATAAAGTGCTTCTCGCAAGCTTAAAAACGCTTTTACCTAAAAATGTTCCGAGTCTAATAACTTCATAAAACTGCTTAAAGTGGAAAACCGAAAATACATAATACTCATTTTCGGTTTACAAAAATCATTGCCAGTATCTATATTTATGTTTTTTAAAACAATTGTATTTCAATTTCAAACAGCATATGATATATGGTGTATACCATATTGTAAAAAGAAACCTCTTTACTTCTCACTGAGATGTAAATAATATAATATAGTGGCTTACCTGACAGGAATCTTTTCCGCCTTTTTGATACCCAGCGCAGAACATTCTAGACGATACATTTACGCTATCTCTGTAAACATTTGCACATAACTTTGAATTATATACTGGAACTTCTACAGCCCTTAATACATCCGATACATATGGATATCTCGACGAAATACTACCCCATCCAGAGATATAACCCTTTACGCCAGGAGGTAAATCTATACCTGCCTTGGGTAAGTTTACAGGTTTTATTTTATCTGAAAACCTAAAGAAGAGTGAGAATTTTGGACAAATAAGTTTAACGTGTTATCTAAAATGCTCAATAAGTTGTCTACTACCACTTGAAATTGACATGACATCTTATTTTCAGTGTTTAAATTATTATGCAATTCATAAAGTATTGTGCTTTAGTGGCTATAATCAGAAACAATTGGATAATTTAATAACGTAATGAACAGAGCTGTAGAACAACTAAGGTTACCTATGCGGTGTTAGAGCAACTATGATGGGGGGGGGGGGCATCAATGTTCATATTAGACAGAAAAGTAGAACTAGTATTACTTCAATATTTTCTTCACTGCCGATACTTTCTGTTTATATATTTATTTAATGTCGGCATGCTACTGAGGTCTATCACAGATGCCTGTAGACGAGCTACCACCAACCACTAATTTTACTTCCCTAACATTTAATAGATAAGGGACCGACGGCTTCACATCCTATCCGAAGGATGCTATATCCACTACGCAATCCTCGTCTAAGATTGCATAGTTTCTGCGCATACAGTGATATACAAAGCGCTAGAAGATGCGGGGCGAGGACACGTATTTCCTTGAAAGTTTTGTTTTGTTTTTACATGCCGTGTCGAGTTGCGACACATCATTTCTTTAAAAAAGTAAGAAACAGTGTTTCTTGCTTCTTAAGAGAAATCCGAAATTATGCAAAGCACTATCTCTTTTTGTAAATAAGGAAGTTTTGAAGTTAAATCTAATTAAAGTAGAATTAGAATTTATTTTAAATTGGTACAATACAACAAAAACTGAGAATTTTATGAGTGTAGACTTATAATAGACTTAAATAATGTTACATAGAATTTCTACTAGACAAGGTCCAAGCTCTAGTATTAATTTAGACCCTACCGAAGAATCTGCTAAAGAACATATCTCTTTAAGGTCCATTTTCAGGGAAGAAAAATAAAATGGATTAACTCTAAATAGCTCAGTTGTCAGAGACTAATTTTGATGAAAAGTTAGAATTAATTGTTACCTCGCTAATTTTTTCATAAAAGGCTAGTTTTTTGCTAGTAGAAAATGGCTCAAAAAGGTTTACGAAAATCTACCCCCGCGAAGCCTTATAAATAACATTCTTTCCTATTATTTGGGTTTTTGGATAATGGTAATGAATATCGCATACGGGCAAAAATTACTTTGGAGAAGCAATATAAAATTAAAGATAATTTAACTCCAGAAGAAAAGTTATCGATAAATTCTTTAAAACGCGATGAAAGTATAAAAATATTGCCAGCAGACAAAGGTAATGCCACAGTCATTATAGATAAAGATATATATGACACAAAAATCATGACTCTTGTAAATGAGGGACCCTACTCAAAACTAAACAAAGATCCAACAAAATCAATAGAGAGCAAAATTTACAGAACTTTTTTTAAATACAAACATGAATTTAATGATTTTGAACGAAGGAAACTTACACCACATCATAGTGTAAGCCTCCTCATTTTTATGGCTTACCAAAGACACATAAACAAAATATTCCTTTAAGACCAATTGTTAGTTCTATTAATTCACCATGTCATAATTTGGGAAAATTTCTACTTAAAATTATTGATCCATTATCTGGAAATACCGATTCATATATTAAAAATAGTTAACATTTCATAGAAAAAATTTATGAAAACGATATTCATGAATCACACCTGATGGTTAGTTTTGATGTAGATAGTCTTTTTACCAATGTTCCGGTAGATGAAACCTTAAAAATAGTTAAAGACAGGTTGCTAAATGATAATAATTTGGAAACTAGAACTAAATTAAGTGTAAATACTGGAACTCATAACACTGTGTATAAAAACAACCTATTTTCAATTGGACAATGAGTTATATCAGCAGGATTTTGGTATGGCTATGGGGTCTGCATTATCACCAATTTTAAGCAGCATATTTATGGAGAACTTTGAGAACACACATGTTCAAAATTGTATAAACAAACCGGTTGTCTAGTGGAGATATGTTGACGACATCTTTGCAATTTGGCCTCATGGTGTCGATTTACTAGATAGTTTTTTAGAAAATATAAATAGTAAGGAACAGTCTATTAAATTCACATTAGAAGTAGAAAGTAGGAATGAACTACCGTTTTTAGATGTTTTAATTAGAAGGGTAAATAATACAATTGAAACAAGCGTTTATAGAAAACCAACACATACTAATAGATATCTAAATTTTAACTCAAATCAGTCAATAAATGTTAAAAGGGGTATTGTAAAATGTTTATACGATAGGGCCAAAATAATTTCATCTAATAATGAAATATTAAATAATGAGAAAAAATTTATCAAAGAGGTTCTAGTACAAAATCAATATCCTGAAGCCTTTGTTGATAGAGTTTTCATAAATGTTGAAAATAGGGACAATCGGGTACGACAAAAACCTGAACGTCATTATACAGCAATAATTCCTTATGTATACGGACTATCGGAAAAGATACGCCATATAGGTGACAAATATGATGTTAGGACGATATTTCAAACGGGGAACACTTTAAGATCTATTTTAAAAAACCGATAAACAGGGAGCAGAATTCAAAAAACTGTATTTACAATATCCCGTGCGAATGTGATAAATGTTATGTGGGTGAGTCGTCCAGACCTTTCAGTGTGAGATTGGATGAGCACAAGAATTACATTAGAAAGCATGAAATTCAGAAATCAAAGATTTGTGAACATGCTTGGGAAAACGGACATAGAATAAACTGGGACTCGGCAAAAATTTTAACAAAAGAAACAAATACCAAAGAAAGAAAAATTAAAGAATCAGCAATAATCTTATTAAATGAAAATAAATAAGTGCGTATCGAATTGTTCTGTAGATATTCGTACAACCTGGCTACCAATGTTAAAAGAAGAACTTAACAAACTCAACATTATCTAAAAGAAAATATCATCAGTTCTATGTTCTGTGTAAGTAGTAAGTATCTATGGAAATAACATAAACAGAATCTTAAAGCTGTGTATTTGACATACACAGCAAAATAAGAGTTCTTCCAAAAAAAGCCTTGAAAACGGAATGAGATTACTTTCCGAAACGTCAGCAAAATACATTATTTCTGTGTTTATTCCGATTTATATTATTTGCAAAACATAACCTCTGAATTTTCCTTTGGTGTAAACGTCACGGGCGCAGAGGATTTTTTCCAATAATTCTATTATTTTGGAGATTCGGTGATTTGTTTTGAAGAGGATAATAATATATGTGGTAGAAAACCCAAATAATAGGCATGAATATTCGTAGAATGCCACAAATAACTTTCAGACAATACTTATAAATAACCCTCTGAAACGGAAAAATACAGTTTTTTGCTAATAATAAAAAAGCGGATAGCACCACGTGAAAGAGCGGGAAATTTTACATAAAAATAGTATAAAAGTTTTTTTAAATGAATTTTTCCCTCAGCATGATAAATTATTACAGTTCGCTTAATATTTCAAGCGCGTCGCACAGAGGAATAAAGCCTTTCTCGACCGCCGCTACATAATAAAGACAATTTATACCTATTAAAAATAAAAAAAAGGTAGCATTTTAAAGAGGAAGAATTTAGCTTTCTAACGGTATATTTACTTTTAATTTTTATAATTTTTATTTCTCATAAATTGCACGTGAAAGTTAAGCTTTATCATTTTTTCCACTGTAAATTAAAATATAAATATTAAATAAAATACTAATTTTTAAAAAAATCCTTGTAGATATAGCTTGTTTACACCTTAAATTTCAATCTAAGATTAATTTTTAATTTCTAAAGTATCCAGGGTAAAAAAAAATTAAGTTTTAAATCATTGGTATTTCTTCAATTTTTTAGGGTTAGGAAATTTTCACTTGAAAACTTGTTTAAAACAGTCAAAAAGGCTTGTAGATAAAAAACCTAAATTTTAGGGAGTCTTAATATGTTATAAGGGAAGCTTCCCCATATGTAACAAAGAAAAGTTTAGCTTGCAGAAAATTATTTCTGGGTTTTGATGTAATTCTGTCTAAAATTACTGAGAGTTTGGACAATTTAGTGCAATCTCCTCTCTGGGGAAATCAAATAAAGGGTGATTAACATGTCAGCAACTATCAAATGACTTAGTTCATGAATCTACATTGTTCAGTGTTTGACTGTGAACGAAGTAAATCTCAGCTTTAACTTTACTAAATAATCTTTGCAACTGAATTTCAAATCAGTAATCAATCCATAACTTTAAGATTACTGTTTATTTCACTTGTTGCATCAATAACCAAACTATTGATAACTAATGAAGTAATTTCTTCCGGATCTTGCCGTGGTCGTCGAACTTGACTCGACGTTTCGCTGATCATCCTGTCAGCTTTTTCAGAAGGATTCTAAAGACTGAATTTGTTGTGTTACACTCCTCGTTATATACCTAGGCGCCGCTTCGCTTCGCTGAGGTCGTGCTTGGTTCGCTTCGCTGCTCATTCGTCGTGTTTTGTTGACCGTGACTTACTACAGTGCTGGTACTTGGCAATACCAGTCTCCACGTGTTACTAAGTCGATACCCATCCTCTCTGTTAAAGTTGTTCACGTTTTTCATAATTTCCAGTGATTCCCTAATGATTCGCGGATAATAGCGCGTATTCCTGTCTAATATATTGACGTCCTCGTAGTCGATTTTATGGTTGTCGTTTTATATAATATACAACGAATAGTAAATAACCAGAGGAGAACTACAGAAGAAGAACAGCAACAACCAACAACGTATGCATGCCTACCCTACGTCACGAGAATTACAGATATGCTGAAGACGATTTTATTCAAAAAAAAAGTAGGTGTGCGGTTTCGAACAGTGAAGAAAATACAGCAGATGCTTCCCTCAATCAAAGACCCTGTCCCCAAACTGTTATCAAAAGGTGTTTACCAGTTGAAGTGCACATGTGGTAAGAGCTACATCGGACAAACAGGACGGAGTATCCAGTGCAGAATCAAAGAACACCAGAGAAATACACGGATAGGTCGGAGATAGCAGAACATGTCCATAATAACGAGAACCATAAAATCGACTACGAGGATGTCAATATATTAGACAGGAATACGCGCTGTTATCCGCGAATCATTAGGGAATCACTGGAAATTATGAAAAACGTGAACAACTTTAACAGAGAGAATGGGTAACACGTGAGACTGGTATTGCCAAGTACCAGCATCGTAGCAAGTCACGGTCAACCAAACACGACGAATGAACAGCGAAGCGAACCAAGCACGAGCAATGACCAGCGAAGCGAAGCGGCGCCTAGGTATATAACGAGGATTGTAACACAACAAATTCAGTCTTTAGAATCCTTCTGAAGAAACTGACAGGATGATCAGCGGAACGTCAAGTCAAGTTCGACGACCACGGCAAGACCCGGAAGAAACTACTTCATTAGACAACGGCCGTGAAAACCTGCATTCTAATTGGATACTACTTTAAAAACACCCCCTTTATCTCTAATAGAAAATCTGTATGTACTATATAATTCAATTTTATTGAGTTATTTGGAGGAGCAAACCGCTGGGGAAATCAGGTGTACAAATAGAGGGAAACCAGCGGAAATCAGGAGGAACTCGGGAGGAAATCAGGGGAAAATCTACTGCCATTTTGTTGAAATATATATTGCGCATAGGCATTTCATTTAATATCTTTAGCTTGAAAAAAGGTTATTTAGAACAACTTTTTGGTACCATAAGGTCGGCGACATACCAAGCGTTTTAACCAGACCAGCGTTTCAGTTGGACATCGAAAACCATATAATATCATACTGATGTGGTTGGAGAGAACAATAATATAAGGTTTTCGATTTTCCTGCGAAACGTGAGTCCAGTTAAAATGCATATATTATAATATAAAAAATAAAACCAAGCACACCGTTTCAGTTACTCGTTTTAAACATTTAAATTATTTTAGAAGTTATTTTAATGTCTAAATAAATATATCCTAATACCTACTTGAATCTTACACTTAAAACATGATATCGAACTTGATATTTCAAGAAATAATTTTTACCAATTTGAAAAGTAAACATGTAAAAAATGTAGTTTAAGAAATAGTGGTGGCATACCGAAAGTTTTACTGACAAATTTAAAGTAGAATCATAATTGGCTTCATTCTAGCGCCTTTTGGATAGTTCTGGAAGAATAAGAGTTTTTATACTCGGTTATAGTCTTTGACATGCCCTGTCAACAATTCGCTCTACAGCGTAATTCTAGTATAGTCATCTGCAATTTTACCTTGCAGATAAAAATGCAACAAAAAGTTTACGAGCTCATTATTAACGCCGTTGAACTATTCGACATGGTGCCATCAAACACGCCGATGTACATTAAAAACCTATAAAGCTAAGTGATTCGATTTTCGGGCGAAATAGTATAGAAAGTAACGGTATTTTAATGAGGTCGTAAAATTTTTGTTGCCTTTTTTATCTGCAGAGTAAAATTGCAAATGACTATACTAAGCGGATGAACCTCTGGAACTACAATTCGTTTTACAGTGAATAATTCATTTTGCTTGTGCTCGTTTTTGTGCCATTGTTTTCTTGTGATTATTTTACTGTAAGAGAGGTCGAAAGTATTTCTTGTGTCGTTGGTTAAGTCGAGTAAGTATCAATTGTGTCAAAAACGTAGAATTGTATAGGGTTTGATCGGTTAGTGAGGTTATGTTGGCATTCTTATGAAAATGTAGTGCTGACAGATTTCAAATTTGTATATTCTTGTTATAGAGCATTGAATAGAGGATCATCACTATTGCTCTAGTTCACGAGTATTCTTACGTTTCAAATGATGTAATTACGAAAATAGAAGATTATTCAATTTCGTCGTTATGTCTGTATGTCTTATGGCGCTATAACTAAAAAACTATACCATATAATATCTGGCATACAGTTGACGCCATTACCAAGGAAGACATCGAATGCACATACAGTGTGACCCACTTTCAATGGAAACATTGCTGTAAAAAATGTGTTTATTAACCGATTTTAACATTTTTAAAAGCTTTTATTAAACTTGCAATGTCTGCATGTTTGTTAGTTAGTTTGTTTGGTCAAATCTTGCAATCAAAATTTCGATTCGTTCTAATTAAACTAGAGCTTTGAAATTTTGCACATATGTATAAGTTCGGTAACAATACACTTTAACATTTTCGTATAAGAAAAAAACAAGATGACGGCTTCAAGATGGCGGATGACTTTACCGTTTATGATCCAATTCGAATCAAAATCTATATCTGAGGGTTTTCTCGTTCGCAGATTATGAATTTTTAGTCAAAATTCAGAAATTAAAAGTGGCGGCGCCAATATGGTTGACAACTTTTGTCATTTAAATCCAAATCGATCAAAATCGATATCTGGGGGTTTTCGGGGTCGCGAAAATCGAATATCTAGTCAGAAATTTAGTTCAAGACGGCGGACAACTTTACCGTTTATGATCCGATTCGTCTCAAAATCGATATTTGGGGATTACGGCATACCAAAAGACCAAAAGGTAAAAAATAAAATTATATAAAAAAATATTAAAAAAAAAAGCTTTTATTTAAATACTCTAAAAAGTAGAAAATAAACTTTGAAGCAAATCAAGCCCATCATTTTGTTAAATTATATAATTTTTTTATGATATAAACGCTTGTCACGAGCAATCTCCTTTACACAGGAAAATCTCGCGACAAGCTTTTATCATATCATAAAAAATATTATACAATATAGTAAATTCATGGGTTTGATTTACTTCAAGGTTTATTTTCTACTTTTTAGAGCATTTAAATAAAAGCATTTTTGAAAATATTTTTTTTAGGGTTCTGTAGCCATATCGCAAAAAAATTGAGCCCTTACAATTTGGCTCCGCCATTTTTCCATCGATTCTGATGAAATTTTACAGACAGGTGTCTTATATGAACCGCCATAAAATTGTGTAATGAAATTTTTTTTAAATTATTTAATAAAGGGGTAATTTATAGTTACAATATATGAGGTAGTAGATTTTTTTATTATCTTGTATATATTGTAGAGAGTATATAGAATCCAAGTTTCAGACCTCCAAAACCCTTGGCAAATTTTTGTGTGGCCGAAAAACCACGAATTGTTTTAACTTTTTTCAGTTTATGGCCTATAACTTAAAAACAATGCCTCCAACAGAAAAGTCATTTATTATCAAAATTAAAGAGCTTTAAATTTCGTTTTGAAACAGTACCTCAAAGTTGAAATCTCATCAAAAGGTATGGGCGTAATTGACAGTCGAATAACAACAATATTTACCAAGTTCAAATGTGCTTTTAGAGGGCGGAATATTAAACATAATATTTTTAGTCGCAAACTCCTCTATAAATCCTTATTTTACTATAAGGAAAATAACCAGACTGCAACCAAAGTTACAAGTCTGGCGCGTTAAGTGTAATAATTGCATATTACCATCAAAACGCTAATGCTTCGATTGCAACAAACACCAGCCGAAAGATTGATCCTACTTAAAGGAGCTCTCTTGCCAGTCGTCACACACCACTTGCAGACTGCAGTTGCGAGCTGTTGGCTCTCGTCAGTGCAAGGTAGGCATGCGACGACCGGCACGAGAATCCTTTGACTACTTAGTACATCCCGCTATTTCTACAATAGCGACATGTAAAATAGCCAGCAGGCGCCATCTAGCGGTCCAGTGTCTGTTGCAATCGAAAAATAAATAGCCTGACTTGGCTTAGCATAGTTCAAATGTGCTTTTAGAGGGCGGAATATTAAACATAATATTTTTAGTCGCAAACTCCTCTATAAATCCTTATTTTACTATAAGGAAAATAACCAGACTGCAACCAAAGTTACAAGTCTGGCGCGTTAAGTGTAATAATTGCATATTACCATCAAAACGCTAATGCTTCGATTGCAACAAACACCAGCCGAAAGACTGATCCTACTTAAAGGAGCTCTCTTGCCAGTCGTCACACACCACTTGCAGACTGCAGTTTCGAGCTGTTGGCTCTCGTCAGTGCAAGGTAGGCATGCGACGACCGGCACGAGAATCCTTTGACTACTTAGTACATCCCGCTATTTCTACAATAGCGACATGTAAAATAGCCAGCAGGCGCCATCTAGCGGTCCAGTGTCTGTTGCAATCGAAAAATAAATAGCCTGACTTGGCTTAGCATAGTTCAAATGTGCTTTTAGAGGGCGGAATATTAAACATAATATTTTTAGTCGCAAACTCCTCTATAAATCCTTATTTTACTATAAGGAAAATAACCAGACTGCAACCAAAGTTACAAGTCTGGCGCGTTAAGTGTAATAATTGCATATTACCATCAAAACGCTAATGCTTCGATTGCAACAAACACCAGCCGAAAGACTGATCCTACTTAAAGGAGCTCTCTTGCCAGTCGTCACACACCACTTGCAGACTGCAGTTTCGAGCTGTTGGCTCTCGTCAGTGCAAGGTAGGCATGCGACGACCGGCACGAGAATCCTTTGACTACTTAGTACATCCCGCTATTTCTACAATAGCGACATGTAAAATAGCCAGCAGGCGCCATCTAGCGGTCCAGTGTCTGTTGCAATCGAAAAATAAATAGCCTGACTTGGCTTAGCATAGTTCAAATGTGCTTTTAGAGGGCGGAATATTAAACATAATATTTTTAGTCGCAAACTCCTCTATAAATCCTTATTTTACTATAAGGAAAATAACCAGACTGCAACCAAAGTTACAAGTCTGGCGCGTTAAGTGTAATAATTGCATATTACCATCAAAACGCTAATGCTTCGATTGCAACAAACACCAGCCGAAAGACTGATCCTACTTAAAGGAGCTCTCTTGCCAGTCGTCACACACCACTTGCAGACTGCAGTTTCGAGCTGTTGGCTCTCGTCAGTGCAAGGTAGGCATGCGACGACCGGCACGAGAATCCTTTGACTACTTAGTACATCCCGCTATTTCTACAATAGCGACATGTAAAATAGCCAGCAGGCGCCATCTAGCGGTCCAGTGTCTGTTGCAATCGAAAAATAAATAGCCTGACTTGGCTTAGCATAGTTCAAATGTGCTTTTAGAGGGCGGAATATTAAACATAATATTTTTAGTCGCGCTATTTATTTTTCGATTGCAACAGACACTGGACCGCTAGATGGCGCCTGCTGGCTATTTTACATGTCGCTATTGTAGAAATAGCGGGATGTACTAAGTAGTCAAAGGATTCTCGTGCCGGCCGTCGCATGCCTACCTTGCACTGACGAGAGCCAACAGCTCGAAACTGCAGTCTGTAAGTGGTGTGTGACGACTGGCAAGAGAGCTCCTTTAAGTAGGATCAGTCTTTCGGCTGGTGTTTGTTGCAATCGAAGCATTAGCGTTTTGATGGTAATATGCAATTATTACACTTAACGCGCCAGACTTGTAACTTTGGTTGCAGTCTGGTTATTTTCCTTATAGTAAAATAAGGATTTATAGAAGAGTTTGCGACTAAAAATATTATGTTTAATATTCCGCCCTCTAAAAGCACATTTGAACTATGCTAAGCCAAGTCAGGCTATTTATTTTTCGATTGCAACAGACACTGGACCGCTAGATGGCGCCTGCTGGCTATTTTACATGTCGCTATTGTAGAAATAGCGGGATGTACTAAGTAGTCAAAGGATTCTCGTGCCGGTCGTCGCATGCCTACCTTGCACTGACGAGAGCCAACAGCTCGAAACTGCAGTCTGCAAGTGGTGTGTGACGACTGGCAAGAGAGCTCCTTTAAGTAGGATCAGTCTTTCGGCTGGTGTTTGTTGCAATCGAAGCATTAGCGTTTTGATGGTAATATGCAATTATTACACTTAACGCGCCAGACTTGTAACTTTGGTTGCAGTCTGGTTATTTTCCTTATAGTAAAATAAGGATTTATAGAGGAGTTTGCGACTAAAAATATTATGTTTAATATTCCGCCCTCTAAAAGCACATTTGAACTATGCTAAGCCAAGTCAGGCTATTTATTTTTTTTAAATATTATGTTTAATATTTACCAACTTGCAAAAAATTCACACTGGGTAACTTTTTAAACGTCTTCAGCTCTGAAACGGCTAGTCTAAATAAAAATGAAAAGCATAGAAAATGAAAGTTGTGGAGCATATAATTTCAAGTTCGTACAGTACCTTAGTAATATAACAAAGTGTAAAAAAAAATTAAACAAATATGTAGGTACAAAATGCAAGAAAAAACTGAACTGAAGTTAGTAGTTATTTGTGTATCAAGGTCCAAAAAAGTTCCTATCTAACCAGTGTCCGCAACATTCCTAATTTTGGTAAAAACCTCCACCCGGTGGTACATGCTGGCGGTTTTTCTTAATTGTCTCGGAAACCGTTGTTCATACGTAGAAAATGTATAGGACTAAAAATGTTACCTATTAAACTAAGTGCTACACAAAATATGTTATATGAACATTTTAGCTATTCCTTAGTGAATTCTCGCAAATAGCGTTCACAGTTAAGGGTTGTTTTTAGCACGTTATTTAAAATATGTAAAATTGTATAAGTCCAGCGATATTACGAACTTCTACAGTTATACATTCTTTAGGCGACAGAAATCTCAAATAATAGGTATATTGAACAAGAGAAAGATTTGGAAGATGTTATTCATATTTTCAACAACCCCGAATCTACGAAAGATCAGATTAAAAGTCCTGGTGAGAAATTCACACTTGTGTTATATAAAGCTGAACGAACGGAAACTTCTTTTAATAGCTACAGATTTACTTCTTTTAGTAAGCGGATTGGTCAATGCTGTAATTTTATCTAAACTGTCACCAACATCTGCAGCATTAAAACAACACTCTTACCGGGTGTTTAACCAGATTTAATCTTGTCTTGGAAAAAATTTGCAGCAAACGCAGTGGGGTTGGAAAAAAATGGGCAATATTTTATCACCAGTTTTTACTACAAAGGCTCCTGCTCCAGTTCCTATTTTAAAAATTATATCGTGCAACTGTAAAAAGAGTTGCGGTAAGTGATGTGAATGTGTTAGAGTTGGATTACGTTGGCGTTGTTCAACTATGTGCTCCAACTGTCATGTACAAGGTTGCCTAAATTCACCACCTGAGGAAGTGCTAAATGAACAGGATCCAATAAACTGATAAATAACCAAACATCAGTGGACTAGGCCTACTGGGGACACCACTTTAAAAAACGCATCAAGAGCTATACCTCATGGATGCTGTGGAAACGAGCTCAAATTATAAAATGCTCTGTTATAGTGCCCTATAAATATTTTAGCAAAATTTTAAAATTTGACCTAGGTAATTTTACCTATGTAGGTATATTACAACTTAATACCAATTACTATTAAAACCTAATTCTACATATTTTGACTACTTTACGAACGCTACCTCTAACTTTGAACGCTATTTGCGAGAATTGAGTAAGGAATAGTTAAGATGTTGATATAACAATTTTTGTGTAGAATTTAATGCTCAACATTTTGGATTTTTTGGATTTTGAGTGTATTTTGCTTAATATTGATCGAAATTAGAAAACCAGGTAATCTATGAACTTGAAATTACATGCTCTACAACTTTGATTATATGGATTTCTTCAATTAGATCAGATGTTTCAGAGCTGAAGATGTTTAAAAAGTTACCCAGTGTGAATTGTTTACAAGTTGTTAAGGATTGCTGTTATTCGACTGCCAATTACGCCCATACCTCTTGACGAAACTTCAACTTTGAGGTACTCATTCGAAGCGATATTTAATGCTCTTTAATTTTGATAATAGATGACTTTTCGAATGGATGCATTGTTTTTGAGTTATAGGCCACAAACTGAAAAAAGTGCCAAAAATTCGTGGTTTTTCGGCCACACAAACTTTTGCCAAGGGTTTTGGAGCTCTAAAACTTGGATTCTACATACTCTCTACAATACATATAAGATGATAAAAAAATCTACTAACTCGTTTAATGTAACTATCACTCCCATTCGATGACGCCGTTCCTGAACCATTAGCTTTCCATGCATAGAACTGAGGGAAGAAATTTCTTATTTTGGTGCACCCCATTGTGTGGGGTATCGTTGATCGGGTCTTTAAAAGGCATAAAAGTTCTTAAGTGACTTTTTTCCTTAGGTGAATATTTCGCGACGTATAAGCACCTAAAGCCGTTGATAATGTCTCCTCCCCTCTAACTTTCCAACCTTGTGATTAAAAAATCTGAAAAAATCAAGATAGTAGCACTTTATAAATACTTTCAACGCAACTTGTACTTCTACTTCTTTACCTTCTAACAAACATTTAGATATAATTCAATTTTCAAGGCCTATTACGATTTTTTTTCAATGTCAGAAATCAACAAATTTGATTAGTGATTTTTTTGGTTGAAATTCTAATTAGAACACAAGATTCCGTAAGCTCTCAAACGGGCAAATCCCAAGTTTTCTGAAAAAATATTGAATATTGGCAGATTTAAAACAACAAACTGAATGTGGGCAGCTATACAGGGTGTCTCACCGGGAACTGAATCGATCGATATAAAGAATAGTACGCATCAGAAAATTTTAAAAGTTTAAATAATTACTAATTTCGGTGTGGCCAATCCAACTAAAATAATTACAAGCCGCTGGCACTTCCGCTTATACCGGAAGTCGATACCAACTTGCTTATTTCAAATGGAACACCCTATATATTTTAGGGTTTTAGAAAAGAGCATAAAATTCTAAGTCGAAAATATGTAGCATATCCTATACCTAAACCTAACTGTTTCAGAGATATTTGACATTTTATAGAAAATTTGACAGGTGCAACGGTTTGCAAGAACCGTTATAACTTTCTTCGTGGAAAAGATCCTCATTTGCTTCTTGTCACGTAAAAAGAACACAACTGAACACAATTGAGCACAACTGAACACAACTGAAATAAATACAATAATATCATATCAAGTGCTCCGTTTTTTGCGTTACATTTTGTCAACTTCAAACCGCGAAACTTGTTTAGGTCAATCGGAACACCCTGTATTTTTTACGTCAAGTTGTGTAAAATTGAATTCCCTTTTTTCTGATATTAACATTGTGGGGTTTAAAGTTACAACTTTTTGAAATATTTGCGATTTTATTAGAAATTCATGAATTGTTGTAATCATTTCATCAAAATAGCCATGATTAGAAACAATCAGTCATTATCTAATGTTAAAAAATGCCAACACGTTTAAGTTATACCAACGAAAACTTTTTAAATTTGTTTATTATTTATGGAGAATGTGATAAAGTAATATCAAAAACTGGCAGCACATTTGCCACTCGATATCCACAAAAACGCAAAATAACACTAACCCTGTAACATGCGTATTAATCGAATTGAAGATATGGCATGAACTAAAATAGCAGAGATAAGATCAATTTAAAATATGGTTTCATTTTAATTTAATAATTGCTCAAAATTCCGCCCTTGAACCTCGACACATTTTTCGCACCTTCGGATTAGTTCCTCATGAGTAGCTCTTCTAATTGAATCCTGTGAATGGTTGTTAATGGGCTCTCATAAACTTTATTTTTAATAGTTCCCCAAATGAAATAATTCAGAACTGATAAATCGGGCGAGCGAGGAGGCCATAAGAAAAGTCCATTATCGGCAATCCATTGATCATAAAAAGTTTCTGGTAAATAATTATTAATTAAATATGCGTTATGTGGGGGAGCACCGTCGTGCTGATAAAAAATATTTCTATATTCGGCGAGAGGTAAATTTTTTAAATAGTTATAATTCAAATTTTGTAAGATATTCAGATATCTTTCACCTAAAAAAAAAAAAAAAATTTACCCATACGTATTAGCAGAAGAGAAAGTTTAATTTGCTGTTTGAATTTTCCTGATAAAAGTGTAATGCCACCACTCTATCGTTTCTTATGGCACAGTAAACATTGAACTGCCAACTTTCTTGAAAGTTTCGCTCTCTGAACATATGAGGATTTTAGTCACTCCAATAATGCGAATTATGTCTATTAAAAAGTCCATTTTTAGTAAATTTTGCTTCACCTATCCATATATTTCCCAAATAAGAATCGTGACCCTCAGACCTTATTAGAATAAACTCACAAAAATTCTGTCTTCTTAGGAAATCTGTTTCTTTTAATCCTTGAACCATATGGAAAGAAAACGGGTGAAACTTATGTTTTAATAAGATTCTGTGAATTGAATCCTTGCATAGTCCCGATTTCAGAGCAGCTTGTCTTAATGACATCCTTGGAAATGCATCAAAATATCCCAGAATGACTATTTCAATGTTTTCGTCATCAACAATAGGCTTCCTTCTTTGCATTTTTGTCTTGACGGAGCCATAATTTTTAAAATTTTCCAGTATGCGTTTTACAATGTTTGGTGGTTTGGTTTGGTTTCCGTTTCTGGATATCGAGTAGCAAACGTGCTGCAAGTTCTTGATATTACTTTATCACATTCTCCATAAATAATAAACAAATTTAAAATGTTTTCGTGGGTGTAATTTAAACGTGCTGGTATTTTTTGACATAAGATAATGACTGATTTTTTCTAATCATGGCTATTTTGATGAAATGATTACAACAATTCATGAATTTCTAATAAAATCGCAAATATTTCAAAAAGTTGTAACTTTAACCCCCACAATGCTAATATCAGAAAAAAGGGAATTCAATTTTACGCAACTTGACGTAAAAAATACAGGGTGTTCCATTTGACCTAAACAAGTTTTACTTGGTATGATGTTATTGAATTTATTTCAGTTGTAGAACGTAGTTCTCCTTGTGTTCTTTTTATGTGACAAGAAGCAAATGAGGATCTTTTACACGAAGAAAATTATAACGGTTCTTGCAAACCGTTGCACCTGTCAAATTTTCTATAAAATGTCAAATATCTCTGAAACGGCTAGGTTTAGGTAAAGGATATGCTACATATTTTCGACTCAGAATTTTATGTTCTTTTCGAAAACTCTAAAACATATAGCGTATTCTATTTGAAATAAGCAAGTTGATATGGACTTCCGGTATAAGCGGAAGTTCCAGCTACTTGTAATTATTTTAGTTGGATTTGCCACACCGATAATAGTAAGTATCTAAATTTTCAAAATATTCTGATGCGTACTTTTCTCTATATCGATCGATTCAGTTCCCGGTGAGACACCATGTATAGTACAATGTGTCCCAAAAGAAATGCATAAAGCTCATAATTTTTCTTCTATTTTGTGTTCAAAAAAATACAAAAATAAGTCAATTAGTAATATCAGATTGGGATTTACCCATTTGAGAGGTTACTGAATTCAATGGTGTAGTTAATATTTCAATAAAAAACCGTTCACTAAATTTGTTAATTTTTGACATTGAATAAAAGTCATAGCGAATTAAAAGAATGCTTATCATAGAATGTAACTTCAAAGTCGTAGAAAAAATCAAAGAAAATGAGAAAAAATCAGGAGGAATCAGGGGAAGTGAGGAGGAAATCAGTGGAAATCATACAAGATTTCCCCAAGAAGGGAAATCAGGTGTACAAATTGGGCCTAGCGGTTTTCCCCTCGAGTTATTCCTTCTTAATATTACTCATACCTTAGCGGTTCAAAAAATTTCAGTATGGCAATGTCAAAATCTTCATTGCCTAGTGTGTGATAAGGATGTACAATGGCCTGTTTGACATAGGCAATAGTACCGCCTTTATAATTGTAGGTACTTCCAGCCCGCACTGAGTAGCTTCCTTTCCATGGTATACAATGTGCTGCAGTTAAACCAGTATCGGCACTAATTATAACGGCGCCACATATCATGTGACCATTATACCTTAAAAAAAAACTCTGCTTTCACATGCAATAGTTAACGAAATAATCAATAATTAATCAATCATGTTTGAAGAACATGTGTTATTATTTAACGTTATGTTTCTTTCATATTTACCAGTACCTTAAACTTAATTGATATGGAAAATTTTCAATTTCCACTTTTTTACCTCCTACTATTCTGTCAACGGAGGCCATCGTGTGATATAAAAAAATTAAGGAAACCACAAGAATTATTATTGCCTCTATTAACATATCTACACTAAATAATGAATATTATTAATAGACTGAAACAAATATAAATTGACCTAGAACATTTGTTGATAAGGTTTGCTCGGTTACAAGGTGCGGTATAACAATGAACAGTTTTTTGAATATAATAGTTTTTCTATTAATAAACCAACAATTATGGATGGTGTTCATCCTATTATTTAATTTTTATTTTTACGTTGCATTAACCAATAAAAGCAAAATGCTTTAACTAGTGTGCTCCGGACCGGCTCACAGTGCAGGACAACCAGGCGCTGACCTGGGGAGCTATTTCTTTGGGGGTGGCAAAAATAAATAATAAATAGGTTGTGGTTACTGTTATTATCGATAAATTGAAAACGTTTTTATTCGACAATTAAAAAAAAGTATCCTTAAACTATTAAAATCAACTGTTATTATGATTATCAGGAAAACTATATCGATGCAACTAATCCAATAAGCCTGCAAGAAACACTACAAAGAACAAAGACAAAATAATATTGCTCAACTATCGTTGGGGGTATATAAATCTGATGTCATAATGCCGTAATATTTATTTTCTTATTTGCCCCACGTTGGGCGCCAAATTAATTGCTACAGTGCCTCACGTTTAGAGTGCTAAATAAATTGTTAACTCAATTTATTCTGTTTTATTTTCACTCTACGTTCTGGCTGTCAATTTACTATGATGTGTAATGTCCTCAGGGTATCGTGAGTTCCTTGAGTCGAAAACCACAAATGTTTATGTTAGCACTGATATTTACTAGCTACTTTAGTTTCTAAAGTTGGTATTTATGAGTGTTTACTATTAAAAGTAAAGATGGCCTCAAAGTTATTTCAGGTAAGTAATCTTGTTAAAAATTGAACAAATGGCATAATATTTATTAAAAGTCTCGTTTTAACCTGTTTTAATATCCTTGAAGAAGCGTGTATCCCACGATGTATCTCAGCTTCAACTGCTTTGTCGATGCTAGGCCTGGTTTGATTGATATCCTCGAACGTGATGATTTTATTGTTTAAAAGCCTCTTTTACAAATTATACAATGCTTTGTATACTAATAAGGTAAGTTTGTTACCTTTTTACCCTGTAATTTATAACCTGAAAAGTGACACTGATTTTTCACTGTCTGATTGTCAAACGTGTCAATAAATGATTTTAAGGTTATATTTTTTTAATACTGGTTGTTAGGAGTTACCAGTCAACACAATTTCTCTCCCACGACTTTGACTTTTCGTATATCGTTTTTGACCTGGATGCGCTTTTTCCGTAATTACCTTTCTTGTGTCAAAATTCTTTTATTTTCGTTTCTGCTTATATCTTGTGCACGCTTGGCCTCTTCTTTACTTTTTTGTTCATTATTTTTTGCTTAATCTTTTCCTATCACTAGTTTGGCTATTCGATCCTGATTAAATGTTTTTACCAATACTTGCACCACACTCGACTCTTTCACTTGTAACACTAAATTTAATCAATTTCCTAGTCTATTTAAGTTCCAGGTCAAATTTGAATGTTTACCCTAACTTTATTCATTTTCATTTCTTATTAAAAACTTATTTCTATTAACAAATTTGACTGCTTTTCTTAAAATCTTAACATTGCCAATTCGTTGGCAAACTTCTACGTATACGTAACATAAAAACAATATTTAAAACAGACCTAAAAATCAGTGCAGTCCTCCGTAATCCAAAATCAAAAACTACCCTAGAAAACCAAGGAGTATACGAAATCCTGTGCCAAGATTGCAACAAATCATACATAGGACAGACTAATAGAGGTATTAGTGTAAGAAAGGAAGAATATATGAATGCAGTATGAAAAGATAAGAAAACTTCGTCCCTAGCACAGCATGTAAAATCCACAGGACACAAAATAGACTTCGACAACACCAGAACAGTAGCTAATATCGAGCATTATAGGTCAAGGATTACCAGAGAGGCCATAGAGATCGAAAAAAGACCACAAAATCTTAATAAACGAGATGATATGCAGAGATTGCCCAGTTCTTGGAAGACCGCACTTGTGGGAAGATACGTAACCGAAATCACACGACGATCCACCATGGACTAACCAATCACGAGGAGGTACGTTCAAGTATTGACAAATACTGAAGAAACACAGCAACCTGTCCGAAATGGACCTATCACGAGGAGTCAGAGCCGAGCGCTAACCAACCGAGAACCACGGCATTCTGTGACACCGATTGGACAGGAAGATGCTCAACTACCAGCGAGAAGTCACGTGGAGCGTGACGTTTCAGCGAGGCCAATTGTCGGGTTGGCTCAGGCACCCGCTATGCCTACCACAGATGGTGGGGGACCGATAACACGTAGCCAAACACGCAGGCGCGCCCTAGACGGCAGCATATATAAGGAGCCGCACAACGCGGGGAACGTCAGTTTAGTTCGAGCAACGAGGAGCAACAGTAGGCAGCTTTCAGTGAGAACCTGAAGATGGCAGATGGGATTCTGCCGAAACGTCGTTTAGACAACCGTGACTCCTGGCGGAGTCGACCATCGACGCGGGAGAGCACCCATATGAAGTGTTGTTGTAATTCCGGGTGCTCCCCCGTAGATGATCGGTTCCTCCCCGAGCCACGGTTGTCTAAATGACGTTTCGGCAGAATCTCATCCGTCATCTTCAGATTCTCCCTGAAAACTGTCTACTGCTGCTCCTCGTTGCTCGAACTGAACTGAAGTCTGTATACGTCGAATTCTAATTAATTTTCAGTACTCCTAATTATTAGTGTATATAAATATCGTAGTTGATTTTTGTTTTCAACGTCAAAGATGACTCTTACAGAGTATAAACGGCTATTTAATTTGGAGACAAATTTGTCTACATCAGTAACTATAGTATCAAATACCGCGAATATATCATCCACATTATATCATCCATATCCTAGAGCAATACTCGAACTAGGTCTTTATCTCCAGTTCAAACCTGTTCATGAATAAATGGTGATACAGAGTTTCCCGTTGCAGCCCATTCATGCTGTTGTCGTTAGAATGTCACCAATCATTAGACTAACAAAATAGGTGATCTTTCCGTTTTGAGGAATGAGTCAAATTTAAAAACGGTGCCGAAAAGAAAATAAAACTCTTCAGAACTTTTCGCGTCTGTCGTCCTATTTCCAACAATAACTGTGTTACCAAAACGTACACCACCTAGTTGGGTACGCCATATATTAATAATTGTGGAACGAACTAATTTAGCCCTGTTAATACTACCTCTTGCATCACAGGTGTTATTCCATCATTTTGCGATAATATGGCAATTTATGAGCAATAATTTGTAGGTTAACTATTGTCAGGTTTTGATAAAGTATAAGCGTGTAGGAAATAAATAATTACTGCTATTTTATGTCTGCGTGTGTGAATACGTATCTGTGTGTGTGTGTTTAAATATGTGTATTATGACCGCGCCGAACCAAATAGTCTTAAAAAATGGATAGGAGTTTATTTTACAATCACTGAAATCAAATATAGAAAAATAAATATCTTTAAAATAGCATGGTAAAAATTTTCGTAAGAAATAACATAAAGTCGTATGAACTCACACTAGTGCATCAAAACATACAATGTGTTAAAAACAAAATTAATGATTTAAATGTTTTGGGTTCTCTGCTTAATGAAATTTATAAGTCTAATGCTATTAAAATAATTTTATGTGGTGATTTCAATATTAATTTTCTGCAGGAATCATATTATCGAAATTCCAACGTAAATCTTTTAAAATGTTTTAACTTAATGCAAATGATCTATGAGCCAACTCGAATAGCCTTAAGCGCTGCATCATGCCTTGACAATTTTTTTATAAACTTCAAATGCGATAAGTGTGATGTCGCAGATTATGGTTTTTCTGATCATACCGCCCAACAATTAAACTTTACAATAACCCAAAATGTTCTGAATAATAATTTCCATTTCAAAAGATATTTTTCGTTATATAATATCCAATCATTTAACACTAAAATGTATGATTTTATAACTTCTAATCCATACCAAAAAATATCTTACAGTTCGTTACACTCCAAATTTGATGCTTTTATAAGTTCTATACAGGAAAATTATGAATTAAGTTTTCCTTATAAAAAATTTCAAATCAAAGAACAGAAACCGTGGATTACTAAAGGTATTCGCATATCAAGTAAAACCAAACGTAGTATTTCTAAAATAGCGCATGAAGTAAATAGTGTTATATTAAAAAACTACCTAAAAAAATATTCTAAAATATTAAATACCGTTATCACAAACGCAAAAAAACTTCACTTCGAAAGAGAAATTCCGACCTCAGAAAATAAATCAAAAACTATTTGGTCATATATCAATCAAGAAGTAGGCATAAATACGGGTAAAAGAGGAAAAACATTACAGGAAGAGATCGTAATCAGCGATCCAATAGAAGTTTCTTTTTAGGAGTTATCAAAAAATGATCTATTTCCATGAACGAACGAAATCAAGTACTTAGTAACCTAAAAAAAGGTACAATAGAAAATACTAAAACAATGTTTCTCGTCCCAACAACTGCAAAAGAAATAATTGAAATAACAAATTCTCTCGCAAACAAAAACTCCAGTGGTTACGATAAAATATCAACTAAATTAATACAAAAATGCATTGTCACTTTAGCCGATGAATTATCAAATCTATTTAATGAATCTTTTATTCAATGCGTTGTACCGGATTGTCTGAAAAAAATCACATGTAATACCAATTTTCAAAAAGAGAGACTTAAATTCGATGCATAATTATAGACCTGTAGCACTTATCACAACAATTTCAAAAATACTAGAAATACTAAAGAAACTGGTGTATAACAGACTATTAAACTTTGCAAACAAGTCAAAATTACTAAGTAAACACCAACACGGTTTTCCAAGAAAACTGATCAACTAGTTCTGCTATGACAGTTTCAGCGTACAGAATTTATGAAAACTTAGATAAGGGAAACCAAGTGTGGGGTATTGCTTGTGATTTCAGCAAGGCTTTTGATATTATGAATTTTGAGGTATTACTGTTAAAACTTAATTTCTACGGTATCAGGGGTGTTGTGCTTGACTGGTTTACATCATATCTATCAAGAAGGAGCAAAATAAAATCATTGTTATTATCTAAGGCATATTACTCAGTTGTTGAATTTTTGAATGACGAAATTTCTCTGTAATAAATTTTTCACCTTAAAATCTCTCATAGATATGGCACATTGTTATTTTGAATATTGTTATTTTAGGATTAGACACATTTCAGAGTGACGATCTATTCTTTCTTAATATGTATTAATTTATGTAAGTTACCATTCACAATATACTTTTCTATAGATGTAAATGTTCAGAAAATAAATTTTCTATTCTATTCTATTCTATTCTATTCTATTCTATTCTATTCTATTCCATTCCATTCTATTCTATTCTACATACACGATAGCCGTGAAAATGTAAATTCTCATATTTTATGTAAATTTCGTTATACAGGATGGGGCAACAGTGCGTCGGACCTCGATATCTCGAGTTCTACGATAACTAGAAGTTTTAAAAAAAGTACAAGTAAACTAGAGAAGTCTATCACTGGAAATTATTTTCGAACTACAGGGCGAGCCAAGAAGAAATTACAGGACCAAGTGCCTTTTTTTTAATGGAATGCTATGTATATCAGTACATTTTTTGAAGCCTCTTTCTAGGCTCTATTCATTTCTATATTAACATTGAATATCTCCCAACCACTGGGATGTAATGAATTTTTTTGTTAAAATATTGCAATCTGCAGATGGATATTTAAGAAATCACCACAGTCACAATTATGGATTTTAAGAAAAACTTATGTGAATACCAGTTATGAGACATCTAATTCATGTTTTTGAATCATTTCATTTCCTAAAGATGTATAGGGTGACCAAATATTATTTTTCAGTTAAGAACATTTTAAATTGAATTTTCTCAATTTTTTTCAAATGGAACACCCTATATATTTTTCGACGATGTGATGTAGAAATGAAAAATTTTTGGTAAGTACTTCCCAAGGGCTAATTGCAACCATTTTCGTTTTATAAATAAATAAGTGTGAAATTCAAAAATAAACTTAAAAAAAGAGGTTCTCTCAAATAATTCATTAGAAAAATTTATAATAAGTGTTCGAAGTGTTGCCCATTTGATTGGCACAGGTCTATATGAATTTTGAAATGAGGTCTTTTAGTGGGACCATTTCTTCCAATCTATTGAAATGAGTAAATAGTATTTAACCGGTCCTTTACTGTAATGTTTTTTTGTAATTTTTTTTGCTGTTTTCGTTATTCGACAAGTAAAAAAACCGCAGTTTAGTATAAATTGTCGTGTAGAAAGGAGCATTTACTACACTTATCGGTCGTTACAATTTGAATTGAATTTAAAATATTTGAAATTTTACAATATCAATTTTAATAAAGCGAAACTTGTAGACATGACATTTGTTTTGGGCGAGTCAGACAGAAATTGTTTACTTGCCAATAGAATTTATCACCAACGTTATCCTGAAAGAAGTATCTCTGATGCTAGCAGCTTCCAAAATCTTCTCGATAAATTTCTGGAATCTGGAAATGTCGAATATAAAAAAAGTGAAAGAATAAAACTTGTTGTGAATGAAGAAAATGAATTTTCTGTGGTGCTGGCAACGGTTGAGAATTCCCATGTTAGTCAAAGAGAAGTGATCTCATTAGTAGGAATAAGTAGACGGTCTGTGTGTGGAATCTTAAAAACAAATAAGTTGCATGCATATCATATTCAAATGCACCAGGAATTATCTGATGGCGATTTTCAAAAGCGCCTATAATTTTGTAATTGGGCCGGAGGTGAAATGCAACATGATGTCAACTTCTTCAATACTGTTTTATTCAGTGGTGAGGCAACTTTTCATAAAAATGTATTTGTTAATAGGAACAATTTCCATTATTATGCTTCGGAAAATCCTAACTTTTTTATGCAAGTTGATAACCAACACAGATGACCTATAAACGTTTGGGGAGGAATTATTAGAGAACATGTAATAGGGCCACATTTCTTTGATGGTATATTAACTGAAGCTATTTATCTTCATTTTTTGGAAAACTATCTGCCACAATTATTGGTAAATCTCCCTGAAAGAATTCGAAATAGGATGTGGTTTTGTCAAAGAACACGATAAAACCCTCGGTGTACTTTTCGAAACTGTAACAAAAACCGAATATTTCGCATGAAAAGCGTGCTTCACGTAAAAATAATGTGGAAGAGGTTTTTAATATTTTTAATAATATTTTCGCTCTACGGAGAGTTTTTTATGCAAAAATTTCAATAACTCATCAAGGAGCGTTATTTTAGAAAGTATAGTAAATGTCACTGCACAGGGACGTAATGTCTCCCCGACCACCAAAATTTAGAAACAGTAACAAAATTTCAAAATTAAAAACCCTTTTACGAATCCACGTTGTTAAGCACTGCAACTCATGCGTGGTATTAAATATGAGGACAAGTTAATCCAGCTTCTATTCAAAGTATATCGTGAGTTTTAGCGAAAATAGCCTTTAGTGACATGGGACCCCCATCATTTCCTATCAGTCGATTTTGACGGGAAGATGATGAGTTTTAACGGGATTTGCCCTAAACCGGTTCCTCAGTGATTCGGTGTCAGAAAAGTATCTTTACCATGCATGGGACCGCCTTGCCTGAACGTATGAAATTGTAATTGCAAAATATAATTCAAAGTCGTTGCGATTCAAGCATTTTTAACCTCCGAGGAGCGACCAAAATTGATATTGAACTGAAAATACGTAAATAGACAGGCAAGCAAAAGCCCACCAAAAATTTATAAACATTGAACTTTTCTTGATTCTATTTGTGTAATCGTTAGCTATAAACCGCATATTGTATGGTAGTTGGTACATTATAAGTCGTTCCGTTCCTCACCATGTCTTATACACGGGCCAGACTATAGTTTGTAAAAACATATTTCTTGAAGTTGTTGTAAAACATAAAATTTTGAAGAGATTTAATATATATTTTTGAACTTTATATTGTCTTTTACTCGTGTTTTCAAAATTCCCTTTCAGGTATAATCTTAAGAAAGTGTTTTAGTACCTACTGTGTTAGATTTATAGTGTTACGACGTCCAATAGATACCATCAGAGCAGCAGTTAAGTAAAAACGAACAGTAAGTATAAATTTGATATTATTCTTCGTCTGAAACAGTCGTTTTGAACCCTTATTTTGTGAACGTTAACATTCATTTTTGATAAATATAGTAAAAGTCCTTCAGACGCAAAGATGAATCGTTCACAGTTTCATGATGCTCCACTACATTATTTAAATGCAGTTAGAGACCACTTAAATAATACCTACCCTAATCAATAGATTGGAAGAAATGGACGCACTAAATAGCCTGCTAGATCCCCAGACCTTACAAAAATGGATTTCTTTTTATGGGAATACGTGAAGGAAATTGTTTATAGAGACACACCAACAGCAATACAAAATATGAAGGAAAGAATAATAACTGCGTTTACATCTATCACACCGGCAGTTTTAGGAACAGCGGGAACCTCATTTCAAAAGCGCAGAGATGTGTGCCAATCAAAATGGGCAACATGTGGAACATTTATTATAATTTTTTCTACTGAGTTATTTGAAGAAACCTCTTTTTTAAGTTTATTTTTGAATTTTGTAATTATTGCTCGATAAAACGAAATTGGTTGCGATTAGCCATAGGGAGGTACTTACAAAAAATTTTCGTTTTTCATTTCTGCATCACATCGTCGAAAATTATACAGGGTGTTCCATTTGAAGAAAATGAGAAAATTCAATTTAAAAAGTTCTTAATTGTAAAATAAACACTTATTTATTTATAAAACGAAAATGGTTGCAATTAGCATTAGTACTTACAAAAAATGTTCGTTTTTCATTTCTACATCACATCGTCGAAAAATATACAGGGTGTTCAATTTGAAGAAATTGAGAAAATTCAATTTAAAATGTTCCTAATTGATGAATAATTTTTGGTCACAATGTACATTTTTAGGAAATGAAAATGATTCAAAAACATTAACTAGATATCTCGTAACTGGTATTCACATAAGTTCTTCTTAAAACCCATAATTGTGACTATGGTGATTTTTTTAATATCCATCTGCAGATTGCATTATTTCAACAAAAAAACTCAATACATCCAAGTGGTTGGGAGAGATTTAATGCTAATATAACAATGAATAGAACCTAGAAAGAATCTTCAAAAAATGTACTGATATACATAGCATTCCATTTTTAAAAAAGGCACTTGGTCCTGTAATTTTATCTTCGCTCGCTCTGTATGTTCGAAAATTTCCAGTTATATACTTTTTTATCTAGTTTATTTGCAATTTTTTAAAAAAATTCTAGCTATCGTAGAACTCGAGATATCGAGGTCCGACGTACTATTCTGTATATTTGAAATCAGGAGAAAAAGGCTTCTCAAGAATGCAATAATACATAGGGTGTTCCATTTAAAAAAACATATCTATTTCGTATCACGTAACCTACACATGATATTATTATACTCCTTTAAGTCTTCCGGCTGGTGTTTGTTGCAATCGAAGCAATAGCATTTTGATGGTAATATGCAATTATTACACTTAACGCGCTAGACTTGTAACTTGTAATTCAGCGCTCGGCGGGGCACATAGCCCGGAGAGTAGCTGTTGGTTGCAGTCTGGTTACGATCCTTATAGCAAAATAAGGATTTTATAGAGGAGTTTGCGACTAAAAATATTATGTTTAATATTCCGCCCTCTAAAAGCACATTTGAACTTTTATATGATTTTTTTTCTATTTTCAATAATAACAGAAATAAAGGGGATCAGTATACAGTACATAACCATGTACAAGACCGTTTTAGAGGTAGTTGCTAAATTTACGTAATTTGTTCTATAAATCTCGCTCCATGGGACGTCATCCATTGTTGTTGCAATAATTACATCTCGTTTAATGGTTTTTTGTGTAGTTTGTTGCTATTTCGAAAAACTTTCATAGTACTTCCACAAAATATCTTCCGACGGCATTATTATCTGTTGCTTGAATAGTTTCTAAATAATTTATTTCTTTAGAACGAGGTAACAACTGAGAACTAAAAGTTTTTTCTCCAGTTTCGTATACTTGATATTTAAATAAAACAAGCCTATAGAATAATTTGTTAGTATTGTTTCCAGTCTCCTTTTTCATGTCCTCCTCAAGCTGTGGCTCCGTTTGTAAGCATCTATCGGTAAAATTTATGTTTTTTTTTTAATTCCGTTGAACTCCACTTAAAAATTGTTAAATACATCTTTGAACAAATGAGGTCGTTTAGTCACTCGCTACTTTTATATCTAGATCCCATTTAATAACAGTGGAAGAGAAGGGGTAATAAGTCAATAATTAAAGTTAAAAATTATATTTGAATAAATACAAAATAAAAATACACTTAGTATTACATACTATTAAACGTAACAATAACAGTAAATAGATAAATATTTAAAAATTATAACTAATGCCAGTCAAGAACTACGTGGCATATAATTAAGTAAACTGTGGTAACAGTTAAACTGGAAATCATTATAGGCAGTCCAATCCTAAAAAGGAAAATAAATTTAAATTCGACTATTTATATTTACTACTATTGGAATCTGGTGGGGACTTATAAAGCCTCAGCAAAAATTTCGAAAAAAAAATATTGGAAATTGTTCCAGAGGTTCCAATTTAGTACACAATAGGGTTTTCCCAGAAAAAAAATTATTGCTGAATTACTTAACTCACGTAAAAAAATTATTTATGGCATATTTATTGTCTTATTAATTTTACTAATAGTTGCAAAAAAAAACTTGGAGTTTGGAAAATATTGGGATCATTTTAAGCAGCCATAAATTGGCGCGTTGTGACGTCAACACCCTGAAATCCAATCACAGAGGTTGTCTCTGTTCAAGATTGTTTATTAATCTTGGTCTCTGTTACCATAACATAACCTCTATTTATTGGCAGCACTCAGCACTTTTCTACTTTAGGTAAATTATCAGCGGCACCTTTAACATATCCCTCTTCCACTTGATTCCATTTTGATTGCAGAATTAATAAAACATAAACCAGAAACTGATAAAATAATATTTTCACTCCAAACAATACAAACATAAAAATATAAATTTAACCTAACGTTTTAGATTAGTCATCTGATGTGTAATGTCGGTGAAGGTTAAACCTAAACTACAGTACAAAATATTAACGTCCGACGCTTTCACGAATAATTTGTGCAGCATTTATCTGGATTCTGATTGGCCAATATTTACACATCCACTGCTTTAGACCAATCACAGTACAAGCATTACAAATTGAAATTCTAAGAAGTTTTAGAGGAAAGCTTTCTTTAACACACAGGGAATCTATTACAAACTAATTATATCCATAATCCCATTGGTTTTCCGGGTAGATACGTAATTCTGGCGCGTAAAAATGCCCGTTTTAAAAAGCAGTGAAATTATCAGCAAGTTCTTTTAACGATATTTTCTTAGAAATAATTCTTATTAGAAAAGTAAATTGTTGTAAATTAATAAAATGTTTTATTATATCATTTTCACGACACAAATTGATAAAATAAAATTAGTGGGAAAACCCTATTAATGCACGTTAACATATTTCACAGTAAGCTGAAGTCAATTAAAATATTTCCAGATGTTCGTCAAGGGTAAAATCACCCTTTTATCTGCAAAAGATATATATTAGATTACGCTAAATTTAATTTTGATATCTATACTTTGTAATCGTTATGAAAATTGATAGATTTTGAGACAAAAGGAAACATATCACTTGAATAAGATTTTAATTGTTTTACTATTGCTTAAATTATTTGAGTCTTTCTCAAACAATATAAATTTTCATAAAAATTACTAAAAGTAAAAAAGTTTCAAAATTAAATTATGTTAGAGCCTAATTGAGCGGAACTATCGCTCTATGCCCATTGTGGTAGGATTCGTAGAGTCCACTTTAGGTATGGCGAGAAAAACCAAGTTAACGACTTGTGACCACAAATCGCTCTACCAACATTTATTGTAAACTTGGAGCCTCCGGAATTAGACATTTGATCAAAAATGAAAAGTCCAACTGTTACATGGCCTATGTCCATTTAACATGTACATTTAAAAACTAGTGTTTTGTGGATATTTAGCACGATCTGTATAACATTTTTCGATTCAGTTTTTGTAAGTGAAACTGTTTACAACTAACAGAATTTTACTTGTATAACTGCTAAACCATTTCACACTGTTTTATGTACTTAATTTTATATCTTAGGAACTCGGTCATATTCTACACTATTATGTATTTCGTTCTACACAGCATCCCAGGAAACAATTAACAATTTGTCTACAAAATTTATTTACATCAGATATCTATTTTTAAATTTTTATATTTTTGTTTACTATGGAGTACATATGGTTATTTTCCTTACCTTTTCTCATTCTATATATAGTAAATCCTATAAGGTGTAATATATTCACTGAGTTATCAATACGTTTTACTATTTATTTACATCTGTTCGTATTTGTGGTTATGTATAAAATAGAAATTACAAATTGAGGCAAAGACATTGGTATGGAACAAAAACTTTTATTATAGATTCCTTTTATCGATTATATGCCACTATTTTAGTTGTGAGTACGGGAATCTACAAGGCAAGTTGGTGCGCTTAACGCAACCATTGACAGATGGCCATACTAGTACTATTTTTATATTTTATAGCTTTCAATTTAAATAGGGAATTAGATTTCTCACATTTTTTTTTGTAGCGTTGTTTTCCAGTAACTAGGACAAAAAGTTTACCTTATCAGTAAAACTCACCAGGAAGTCATTTGCTTGCAGCCTTTGTACTGATTCAAAAGTATATAATTTTTAACTGTGGACTTCAGTAATTGATATTACAATTTTTATATCCCAGTTACAAAGTGTTTAATACACAGGTAATTTCATTATTCATTTAAAAATTTAATTAACATTCAAATTTTGCCTTTGATATAATTTCAATTATTTTTAAAATAAATTTGAATTCAAAGTCAATTTTTTTAATTTAATAAGTAGTTAAAATACTATATGTACCACATGGTTTTAAAAATATTTTTCTCTTTCCTTTTCATTTTTTTGGCAATTTATAGGTTTTATGAAATCAGCTTTCATGCAGCTAACTTAAATATATTTTGTACAGCTAACTTGCTTATATATGTACTTTTAACTTGCTTAAATTTTGTACATGCATTCATGCTTAGATATTTACATGTTTACATGCTTCGATGCTTATATTCTTAGATATTTAAATTCTGAGATACTTCTTCTACATTCCTGCATAGTTTTTGCACAGTTTATCTGTCATAGATAAAATTTCGTTACCTTTACATTAAACCACATAGTTGGTTAATTTTCCTACAACTTTCACCCCATTTCATTGAGAGACGTAAATTGCCAAGGAAACATTAGAATCCATTCTCGCAACAAGAGACAATTGTGGGCCTGGATTGCTGTCCCAGAACCAGTCACCTCAACTATAATCAATCCAGGATACTGGTATAAAATTGTTATATATATATATATATATATATATATATATATATATATATATTTAATCTCAATTTGTCTTTCAAACCGATTTGTCTATTTTTCATGTAATATATTTTAACATTCATTTTAAACTATCTTTTTATTTCTCTTACCAACAATTTCAGTCTGATCTATAGTAGACTGGTTATTCGAGAAAAAGAGACAATTTTTCTTTGTCTCCTTTTCTCGAAATAAACAGAAATCTGTCGCTTATGCTGTACATGTCAGAAAGGGTAAGTTTCTCCACTCTTACGAATGCTCTGGACCCACGGCTCTCTGCTCCGACTTAAACCAGCTAGTCGTCCGCATATGTTGCCTCAATTCTTTCTCAAAAATAAATAATAAGAGAAAGGAGGTAACACAACCTAAAAGAGCAAAATGTCCTCTTTCTCTATAAATTTAAACGACTAATCTGCAGAGTAGAGTTCTGAGCAATGTTTTCATTATTAATGGACACTATGAGAAAATGTTTGCGATAAATGTCGGCAAAGGATTTGTATTTATTTTGTTGAAACCTGAACCTTTTTAATTTGTAATTTTAATTTACAATTTAATTCAAAAAATCTATAATATCCCCACTCAGCTTCAATTTTTCCTGCTGAAGCAACATTTGCGGACATACTTGTGTTAGTAAAGGCAAATGGTGCTTGCTTATTTTAATAATAATTATAATTCACATACTGATATGGTGCATGATTTTTTATAGCACTTAATTTTTGATTTGTAGAATATTAATTAGGAAACAATTTTCGTGGCTTCGACCCACTAAAAATACTTGCTGTGGTTTGGAGGGGGAGTTTCCTCCTTTGTTACTTAGTCTTTAAGTAATTATCAGCGATGGCTACTTTCTTTAATTCAGTGTAAATTCGTATACTTGCCTTGAAAACTGCATAAAGGTAAACCTGTAACCGTGTTGCTCGGCTACTCCTGCACATACTATATTCGAGGTCGATCCAACGAGCGATCCGTTTCCTTAAACATAAACGTATATGGTATAATTACAACTACAGCAAACATGATAAAAAGGAGAAGACAAACTCTTTATAGAGTAAGTGACAATTCAAATGACTCTAAATATAAATATAATTTTAATACAAAATACATTTAATGGAGTTAAAATAGACCAAAATAAGGCGATAGAAAAAATTTAAAACAAGCTTGTTTTGGTGAAACTAAGAATACTCTGAGTTTTCAACTTCGACCTTTTTTTTTCGCGAAAGGGGGTAAAATTGGTCATTTTTAAGGGTGATTGATTTTAGACCTTTTAAAATGCTAGTTAAGAAACGAGAATGGTGCTATTTTATTGTCGATGATCAAGGAACCTTCAGTTCAAATTTTGTGAAAATCGGTTTACCTCCAGTATATAAATATACCGAAAAAACGCAAAAAATTGAATTACGGTTAACTTGGCCAGAATTAGACAGAATTTGATGAAATTTTAGATGATACCTACTAACATATATAACCAAGAAACAGTCTGCTAAATTTTAGCAAAAAATATCTAACAATTTGGCCACAATTCTATTTTTAGTCCAAATTCCACAAAGGTTTCAAAACTTTCCCCAATTTGCCTAAATGATCGAACAAATGTTACAAAAATGAAGGTATTCTTATGTAATTTCACGTGATGTAACTAAAAAATAATTTTTTTTTAATTTAGCCGATTTTTTGTCATTTTTTGTTTCTACATGCGTACGGCGATTTCCCGTAATTTTCGGCATTATACGTACGCGCGCACTGGTATACGTGTAATTATTCATTATAAAAATTTTTAATATCAATAATAAAACGTGATTGTGAGCAGGTTTTAAATATTTAGATTTAAAGAACTGTCGAAGGTAAGATATAATTTTTTTTTTCGAAAATTTACTTCATTTTTATTAAACGTTTTACATATATTGATTATTATATTATTTTATTCATGTTTTCTATTTCTAGTAGTTGTACTAGATGTGCTACTGCAAGAACTGTCTACTTCCGAATCGGTAACTGGAGTTTGGAATATTTCTTCACCCCCGTCATCGTTAAAAGCATATACATCTGAAATATTCTCTAAAGTCCAAACATAATCTTCATAATTATCATCTTCATCGAATTCTTCAACATCATAAATATGAGGACTAATTTCTAATTGCTCAGGCTCTTCATCAACCATAGCTTCGTCAATAATATTATCTGCATTTTGACACAAAGTATTCCTTCCATTGTGGCATAAATTGCTGCATGTGACTCCAATGGTTTTGCATGAGCGACGTTTAGTTTTGCAACCGACCTTACAATCACAAGCAATTATATTGAGTTCATTAGGAAAAGGAGCTTTACTAGTTCTTATCGGCATCAGTTCATTATCTGTTTGCTGCCATCCAAAATCCTGTCAATTTTTGTACTTCAGAGAATAACTCAGATGTATAACTCAGATGTATACGACTGTTGTTGTCTGGTCGATAGCCGAGTGGGTTAAGGCGCGAGGTGGCAATCGCGATTAATCACACGGACATCGCACCACCGGGTTCGAATCCTGGCTCCGGCACTGTCGGAGGAAATTGTTGTATGTTCGCGTTTTTTTCAATGTGTAACCCCCTTCCGCACAAGCCCTGGCTTCTGGAATTGGGGGTTGTCTAATTTCTGTGGCGTTTATTATTTATTTATTATTACTTTAGTGATGACGGGTGAAGTTTCCAAACTTATCCAAATAAATAAAATAATAATCAATATATGTAAAAGATTTTATAAAAAACAAGTCAATTTTCGAAAAAAAATTATATCTTACCTTCGAGAGCATTTTTTGTCTAAATATTTAAAACCTGCTTACAATCACTTTTTATTGTTAATATTGAAATTTTTATAATGAATAATTACACGTGCGCGCATACGTATAATGCCGATAATTACGAGAAATCGGAGCGCGCATGTATAAACCAAAAATGACAAAAAATCGGCTAAATAAAAAAAATATTTTTTAGTTACATCACGTGAAAGTATATAAGAATATCTTCATTTTGGTAAAAAAAAAATCGTTCGACCATTTGGGCAAATTTGAGAAAGTTTTGAAAATTTTATGAAATTTGGACTAAAAATGGAATTGCGGCCAAACTGTTAGATATTTTTGGCTATAATTTGTCATATTATTTCTTGCTTATATACGTTAGTTTCATGTAAAATTTAATCAAATTCGGTTTAATTTTGGCTAAGTTAGCCGTAATTCAATTTTTGACGTTTTTTCAGTATATTTATATACATATCGTGGGAGGAGGTGAACCGATTTTCACAGAATTTGAACTAAAGGTTCCTTGACCATCGACAATAAAAGAGCACCATTCTCGTTTCTTAACTAGCATTTTAAAAGGTCTAAAATCAATTAAAACTGAAAATTCATCCTTAAAATGACCAATTTATTTTTCGCGAAAAATAGGGCTACCCCACCTACTTGAAATGGTGTAGTATTCTTAGTTTCTCCAAAACAAACTTATTTTTCTATATCGCGTTGCTCCGTGTAAAATATTTTCTGAAAATCGAATTTTACTCCACTAATTCAATGCAATTCAGAACGTTAATGTTACCCACTACTTATTGACCGGCAAGTAGTTCAGTTGCTTGTAATGGGCCGGTGCGGTGTCCATCAAATTTGGCCTGAACAGTTTTTTTAACAAAACTTATTTTTTTCAAATGGAATCATAATGATAGAGTACTATCATAAAATAGCGGATATTCTAAGAAATTCGTGGACTAACAAATTTCTAGTGACATTTTTTTCACGTCGAAATGTCACGTATGGGGTATCACCGTACTCAGAATTTTTCAAGGATTCCAAAAATATAATAATATGCAAGTTTTCCATTTAAAAATTAAAAGTTGGAGTCATTTCCGGTAAAACCAGAAGAGAAAAAGTCACAAAATGTCTTTTTGATCATATAATACATCTACCAAGTTTCATTCTGATATTCTAAAAAATAAGGACAAAAAGGGGGCTCTACCATGATCCATTGATACCCGATATATGTTATTAATTTTACAATTCCATTTAACAACAACAATTCAACATTTTATTCATATATCAATATTCGTTGCATTTTTTAGAAATGTTATGATTTATAAATATGTAGTTATAATATATGGTATGATGTGATGTGATGTGATGTGATGTGATGTGATGTGATGTGATGTGATGTGATGGGATGCGATGCGATGCGATGCGAGGCGACGCGAGGCGACGCGAGGCGACGCGAGGCGACGCGATGCGATGTGATGTGAATTTCTTTTTATTATGTACTTTAATATAATCGGGTAGTTGGTTGTACAATTTAATTCCATTAAAATTCATTTGTTTCTAATAAATTTGTTTTGTTGTATTTTGGAGTTTGATAAGCGTTTTTAGATCTATTTCTTGTTGCATATTGGTGGTTTACCGGCGATCCAAATGTATGTTTCTTGTTTTGAGTATAAACTATAGCAGCATGCATATACAACCCCTTCACACTCAGTAATTCATTGTCAATTAATATATTTCTACAGTTGTCTACTTTTCCTGTTAAAAATTGTCCGAAGTATATAATTTTGTGTTATCTGGAGAGGCTGGAGGGTTACATTATAGGCTGAGCCCCAGACGCTAATACCATACCTAATTAATAATTCCGCTAGACTGTTATATATCACTAAGAGAGTTTTTCTATTTAGTATACTTATAGAATTTATATATTAATTCCTGTTTAAATATTTAATATGATTATCCCATTTTAGGCGATTATCGAAAATAACGCCGAGGTATTTGATAATAGTGGTGTTTAGAACTTAACTCTTCATTTCTCTATCTATAAGTAGGTTGCACCGTTTGAAGTAGTCCTGCCTTCGTTGGATAAAAGGCTAGAAATTTGATGTTTGCTGTATTTATTTTTAAAAAATTTGTATCTAGCCAGTTTTTGACTTTACTAATCGCTTCAGCCGCCTTTTGTCACGCTCCAGGTCTTTCCCGAACATATCAATACAGTGCCATCTACATATGATATGATGTTGTATTCAAAGTGTTCTCTGTGGAACTCCAGTTTTTATTATTTTCTTAGTGCTAAGAGTATTTCCAATTTGTATTTGCTAGAGTGTATTTAACAGATATAGTTTTAGGCCCTATTTTTTTTCAAAATTTTTGATACAACAGCAAAGGCGAAATTAAATTAGAACTGTTAATGATACTTGCTTCTGGGACTACTCCAGCAGTAGGGGTACGTAGTTAAAACTCGGTAAATATTATTATTTATATAAAGAGAGCTAACAAATCATGTACGGTCGTGAACAAAAAAAAAATGACAAGTCTTATAATGGTATTTTGCTAAAATCTAGTTGTGTACATCTATTTTATTTTTTGTGACATTGTCAGTTAGTGGTCATAATTTATAGCAAGTGTGCAAAAACTAATACGCCTCATATAAGCGATTTAATTAAATCTGGAGTTATTGCTAAAGCAGAAGATGGATGGTCACTGAGACAAATTGCACTGCGTTATAATATTGACAAACATTCGGTGTGTAACATTTTAAGAAAGTGGAGAATAAACGGTACGATTAGTAGAAATCCTGGATCAGGGCGACGAAGAATATCAACTCAACAACAAGATTTGCAATTGGTAAATGCTTTAGTAGAAAATCCATTTTACTCAGTTATTCAGGCTGCTAAAGAAACGAATTTTCCTGGATCGAGTAGTACTGGTCGCCGGCGAGTAAGAGAATCGGAGCTACGCTGTCATGCAGCAGCACAGATATACTTACTTAAAGCTGAACATAATGAAGCTCGAGTAGAATTTGCACTTGAATTTTTAGCGCATGATGTAAATTTTTGGGATAATGTAATCTTTACAGACGAAAAAACGTATCGTGTTTACCGCCCTCCGAATACTCGATTCGATGAAAAATATATATCTAACAATGATAAAAGTGGTAGATTTTCCGTCAATATGTGGGCTTGGATATCGGCACGTGGTTCTGGTGTTTTGTGGCATATTGAGGAGCGATTTAATAGTGAAACGTATATTAGGATTTTAGACAATATTATGCTCCGTTGACCTGCAGATTAAATATAAATAGCCAGATCAGCCAGCTGATAAATAATGTTCATGTTAGCTCAATTTTATCTTCTAATTATCTCTAACAGGGTATTTATAATTTCGATTTTTATACTACCAGGGAGATATCTTTATCAGATACCTTAAGGGCTTATTAATAATTTGGCTCTTTCTATGGTAATTGTTTTGTTATGCCGTTCTTTACTCGTTTTCCACCTTTATGATAAAAGTTGTATTGATTAAAGGTATATAGTAGTATAAAGCATCGATCGACTGCTCATCACCTTGTATGTAACTCATATATTTAGATGAAAATAAATAAAAAACAAGTGCAAAGGACAAATTCTGGATATACAAAGTTAATTAAAGTGCTACAATAGAAACAAAAACAAACTTTGCGTTATTCTAGCCTTGTTTACTTTGTGTTAAAACTTGTTCTGATGAGACAGGTGACGTCAGTTACAAAAGCTGATTAATTATTAATTGAGTCATTGTAACTAATTGTAATACATTAAATACATTTTATTCGAGAAAAATGATGAAGGTTTTACAAAGTAAAAATTAATTATATATATATATATATATATATATATATATATATATATATATATATATATATATATATATATATATATATATGTTAGATAGTGGATTGTTTGAATAACTTTTTAAAAAGGAACTTTATTTATTACACTGGAGTCTACGTTGACTCTTTAGAAAAATACAATAATAATTTAGATGAGGTTTATTCGAAAGTGAGTATAAGACTGAGGTTTACAATGGCAGTGGGTAATATTTATAATATCTGGAGAACAAAGAACATTGGATTTGCAATTCAGCATGATAACAGATTACTGAGAAAGAAATGTTAAGCTCAGCTAGCGTGAGCGGTTATTAGAGAAGAGCTGTTACGCAATTTGTAATGTGATATGTCTGAGAAGGTTAAGCCTGTCTCGGTGATATTATATATCATGGTATATTTCTAATATAACAGCTTCCCCCTTATAAAAAAAGTTGGTGTTTTATGCAGCAACTTTTGAAATGAATATAAAATGTATATAAAAGGAATGGTACAATTTGGAAAAATATAAAAGATACAAAAATGTTAAATAGTAAGGTTTAAAATACAGAATATAACCTTAGCGTCTAAAATATGAAATGCAAGCACAATAAGCTTGATTCATAAAATAATATAACATAAAAATGTCAGAGTTAAAATATAGCTTTAGCAAGAAAGCGTAAAATACAAACATAATAAGTTTGTTGTAAAATGGGATAATATAAAAATATTCCCAGGGTTAAAATATGGCTTTACCGTGAAAGCCTAAAATATAAGCATGATAGGTTTAAATGAAAATGGTATAAAAATGTTAATGCAATTGAAATTAACAAGGGATAAGTAAAATAATGAAATGTAATGATTAAATGAATAAAATATGGTTCACTGAAGAGTCCAGCACTAAAAGTCAGTAAAAGGCACAAAACAGTTCATCTTTATGTAAGTTCTATGTCTTCGGCTTCGTTGTCTTCTCTCCTTAAGGTAGGTCGTCTTCGTGAAGGGAATAGGTTAGCAAATGTCCTGTGGGGTTTGCTAGGCCTAGGTGGAGATGGGGGTGATGCAGAAACATCGATGGCTAGTCTTCCTCTTTTTGTTCTGCACTTACAAAATAGGTACAGAAATAACAGTCCAAATATTAGCACAATGATGAAGTAGGTGAACCAGGATATGTGTTTTGTTACGAATGGTTCGTTGATTAAATCGTCTAGATCTCTGGAATATTGGTCCAATTTGTGTTTGGCAATTTCGAGATCTTCTGTGTTAAGGTTGTTTAATTTTAATGGTTTAAGGTTTGGTGCTCTAATGTTGTTTGGAATTTTGTTGCAGCATTCGAATGGAATTTGGATGGGATGAGTGTCGTCGTTTACGTCGGTTACTTCGTTGGTACTGGCTTGGATTTTTGTGATGCCTATAAAGGCGTAACAATTAGGTTGTAATTTCACTATTGAGTTTTTGTAGATGACTTCAGTTTTCGAACTTCTTTCTGGACAATTGATGGTTGCCTGTAATGGTTCTGCGTTGATAACCAGCCACGTATTTTCGTCTATCTTTTGGACGTTGTATCCTTGGCCGATGATGAATGATGTCTGGCAGCTTCCTGGCAGAGTTTTGAGGTTCTTGAAGAGACGGGCTTCGCAAATGGCATTATCATCAATGGGGTATGAAAATAGATTTAGACATAATTTAGTGTTGAAGTAGAGTGGTTTGCATTCTCTGAGGTCCGGGATGGTTAAGTACATTAAAGAATCATCATCTCTCGCGATATATTTCTGAGAGGTTGACAAGATATGATATAAGCCAGTTCTATTATCCAAAATAGGGATAGGATATAATTGAAATACTGAATAGGTTTGAGGGTCTACCAAAGGTATGTCTAATACGAATATTAAATCTGAATTTGTTTGAAAAGCTTTTAGTTCTATAATGTCTAAATACTGTGCAACTTTTGATAATTTGATTGGAAGTGGCAAATTGTTCCTTTGTAGGTTTTGTGAGATTTCCTGTAAGGAATTTACCAAGTCTTTTGGGTTTATAATCGATGTGTGAATTATTTTGAGCCTCGCGAAAGTGATAGAATTCAGGATATCGTTTAAGTTATCTTCGATAAATAGATAGCTTGCCATAAGCTGTTCGCAGATTTCTATAAATTTTAATTTTGCGTGAATATTTTCTGTCTTTAGTCATGTCTAGAATTGAAGTTTCGATTTCTTTAATATTTTTATTGAAAGTTTCTTCATCAACTTGCAGTTTTTGAATTGTTGCGTTGAAATTTTTGATTACTGAAGTTGTGACAGATATTCGGTTTTTAATTAGGTTTTCGAGTTGATTGAAATGATTAATTTGAAAAGAACATTATTTTTTGAAAGTACCGTTGTCATTAAATTGTTTTGCAATTTATTTTGTCATCTGAGATTATTTTTAGAAATAGGTGTTATTGTCAGTTTGGTATTTGGTCAATTTTTGAAACGTGGTTATGGAAACGATTTTTAACATTTCTTTTGTTTTGGTCTCGGACGCTAATTGATACACGCTATTTGGTAAAATAGTGTACCAATCATGTATTTAGTTTCCTGTATGATCGTCATGTAGTCGGGTATATAACTTATTGGGACAATAATCATATTTATAATGTATTATCGCAATATTTTAATATTTCGTTTCGAATGTATGTCACAATAGTTGCTATTCATATGTGGAATAGTTTTAACAGGGTTGTACACTTGGAAAATAACCATGAGGGGTTGCTGTTGTGAAACACAGCGTATAATGGTATTGCTAGAATAATGTGTGGGTTGAGAAAAATGAATTATTATCGATTTTATTACTGTCATTAATCGTTAACATCATATTTAATTAAGTATTCATTTCTCTTGATTACATAGGGCTTTAAGATTGAGTTTCATAGGGTGGACTGAACTATCTGAATGTTAGAAAACTTCGGGATATTTTTTCTTGCATGACAAATTTTTCTGAGTGGGAAAATTAAACTTACAAAATTTCAATTTCTGGAGTAGCGTTGAAGATGGGTAGTTACCGTGTGTTCATTTGATACGGAGTTGTCAATATAAGAATAAGAGGATTCACTTATTAGTTTATAATGCGAACATAAATGATTGTCATAAGTCTATGCACATTATATTTCCGGGATAGTGAAGAAATTGACTGACGGAATTAGTCAGAAAATTACATAAGTAAGATTTTTGATGGAAGAACTGTTTGGAATTAAATTCGTGAAATAGTTAGTATTTGTCAGAATTAGGATGATGTATGTTTCGGATAATAATTCTATGTAAATGTTATGAGAAAATAAATTCCTTTAATTTTAAGAAGTTGGTCAGGGGATGAAAGAATATAAATGTTTCTGTTACATGATTATCGTATCACGAATATAGTATTGGAATTATAACATAAGGATGTTTACGATTGATTTTGCAATCTTGTGTAGGACAGTGTAAGCTGTGTGAATTTGTCAATTTGTTGTAGGTGTCGGTGTGTAGTTTTGTGTGAGAATTCGAATAGGTCGATATTGATTTGTCGAATAGTGCTTTTGGGGTTTTGGTGATTACCAAAGGATTGTTAGGATCCTTGCGATTTGGTTTTTCTCTTTTCGACAAGTTTTACATTTTTTTGATAGAACTTTGATAGAACTTTTGGCATGGTTTGTTAGTTCTTGCCAGTTATATTTGTTTTTGATGTAACCTATTTTTATAAACGGAACCTTATTTATCAGGGGTTCTTGATAGGTTCTAATTAGTAGTTGAAGAATTAAAATATAATGATAAATTTTGTATATTGGTCTAGTATAAGTATTCGAAATTTTGAGGTATTATTTTTTTTATATATTTTCTTTTGAAATCTCTAAATTTTTTATTTTTTAAAATAATGTTGAGAATAAATGTCTTAACATTGATCCTAAAGAGAAATAATTCTGTCCGTCTGTGTTTTTGAGTTAATATTGGTTTTGTTTTACTAAACTACAGAATAATTTCGTAGTTTTCCTTTTAGATGGAAATGTTTTAGTGAAATTAGAGTATGGAAGTAAGTTCACAATTTTTCGATATAGTAGTTGTGTGAAATTTGTAGTTTTACGTTTTGTTTTCGTAATCTACTAGAAGTTTTGTCTCGTGTAAGTATAAAAGTTGTCAAATGGTGTAGGGTTTGTTGTAATTTGTATTTTAGAGTAATCTATTAAAGATTTCGTTTTGTAAAGTCAAGAAAAATGTGTCAAATTTTTGGGCAATTTGTTCGTTTGTACTTAGGGTCATACAATTTTAATTTTGAACATTTTTGAAGAAAGATTGATTTTTATGTACGTCTGTATGTTTGTAATTTTTCAGGGTTTTTGAGCAATTAAATTTTTTTATTTTAAAAGGTATGTTATTCTGAATTTAGGTTCTAATTTAAAGTTTGAAAATTTCTTAATGTATATTATTTAAATTTCTGCCCTTGCTATTAATTAACAGCTGTTATTACTTGTGCTTGTAAGGCATTTATGTTGGTGTAATGAAACATCATAATGAGTACAATGCAATATTGAGGTGTTGGATATCAGGCATTTCTTGTTAAAATGTTTAAGTTCATAAACATACAAGACGTGCTCCTGTGCAAAAGTTCAAGGCACTGTTATCAAAGTAGTACTACTATTATGAATTTCTTTGAATTAAATGTAAATACTTTATGTGCATTTATTTAAATGAACAAAAGTATTTCCTTATAATTAAGGTTTTGTTTCATAGAGTAGAATTTATTACAGGAGAAGAAATTTCCTAGTGATATAGAAAAAGGAATAAAATATTTACATAAGAAGTTTATTTTGATAAATAATTGATCTATGGAGTTAAGATAGATATTAGTCAGCAGACAGGTCAGACGTGCGGTAAAATGCTCCCGTTAATTCCATCGTAAAGTCCGGTAAAATCAAAGTGAAATTAGACAAATAATAAAGTGGAAAACGGAAAAGCAAATTACGTATCAAACGGTGTAAATAAAAATAAAATAAAGTGAATAAAAATACTAGTTATCAACAAAAAAGTGTAGTTCAGTGTACAATAGGGCAGCAAGAATTCTTAAATCTTGGCCAAACGACGACGAATTTCGAAGAAATAGAAAAGGTTAGGTAACCGACCAGTGCAATATAAAAATTAGCCAGCCGAGGGTTCTTGGGAATACCAAACATCTGGTAGACAACAAGGAACTTTACTATCTACAAGTAAGATATCCGGATAATAAACCATTACAATTTACATTAAACTAAACACAAATAATAAAAAATGTCTGGTGATGATCTGGCCACACTAAATGACCTATACAAAAAACTAAAAACCGACATACAAAGCAGTGAAAGCACAATATCAAACAAAATCGAAATCTTAGCCGCAGCACTAGAACAAGCAAATTCAAAAGTATACGAACTAGAACAAAAAAACAAACAATTAAGTGAACAAGTGGAAAACTTAACAAGGGACTCTAAGAAAAATAACATCCTAGTTTTCGGTATTGAAGAAAACGAGGGGGAGGATATTTATAATATAGTCACTTCATTATTTACAAATACCCTCAAAATCCCCATAAAAAAGTCTGAAGTCAATCATGCGTACAGACTTGGGAAGGCGCACACAAACAGACCTATTATGGTAAAATTCATCAGTTTTCATAAGAAAATTGACGTCCTAAAAAACGGTTACACATTAAAAGGCAGCTCAGTCTCAATAACAAGCGACTTAACAAAAGAGGATAGAGAGATACAAAAAACTTTAAAAAAACACCAGAAACAAGCCAGGGACCAAAAGTTAAATGCGAAGATACGAAACAACAAACTCACTATAAACAACGTTGTGTATACAGTTGAGGATCTAAAAAGGCTTGAAGAAGAAGCTGAAAGCGACATCCTGACGGAAGAGGATACAATAACTGAAAATCAAACACACACGAAAACTAAAACACCAGAAACAACACAGCAGATACAAAATACCAATAGACAAACAAAACTAATAAACAAAACCCCCAACAAGGCACCTACGAAACTCAGAAACAAAGTCAATTACGGACTACGAAGTGTGGTAAAGAACGCAAAAAGCACAAAAGGGGCGTCTACATCGGGCAAAGTCAAATATAAATAATATCTCTAGGTAATTGTAGGAATCTTTGTTTGTACCAATCCAATAGTATAAGTAGTAGTATCCAATAGTATAACCGTTTCAATTTTAATCATTATTATTATTAGTTAATTTTAGTTTTCGGTTAATCCATATCTAGCATTAAGAATATAATTTGTATTTCGTCTCTACATGTACTTACCACTAATATTCTAAACAAACATTGCAAATGATTACTGATCTCCTTAAGTATATTCAAACGCAAGATGAGACGAACACATTAGTTTTTAAATGTATTTCTGAAGGTTTAGAAAATAGGGACAGCCATAACTTGAACATAATACATTTTAACATACGAAGTTTAAAAAAAAATTTTGATGAACTTTTAATCGATTTGGAGGGAACGTTAAATAATATAGATGTAATTGTACTATCTGAAACATGGAATATAGAAAGTGAAACGCATTTTATTATACCTGATTATGATATATTCTATAACAATTCCAAATATAATCAAAATGATGGTCTTATAGTGTACATAAAAGAATCTTTATCAGCTAATGTAAATATAATAAAATTTTCTGAAACCAACTTACTAAAAATAAATTTTAAAGCGAACAATATTGATATAGGCATTTTAGCCTGTTACAGGCCCCCATCAACAAACACTCAATTATATATAAATGAACTATATGAACTGTTGAAAAATATTAATAAAAATAAAATTGAAATCTATCTGGGAGACATAAACATAAATATAGAAAATAATAGTAATAATGAAGTAAATCATTATTTAAATATACTCGCTGAGAATGGTTATATTTCCTATATAAACAAAGCCACTAGGGTAACAGAAACTACATCAACCATAATAGACCACATTTTTGTAAACAAAAAAGATAATAATACAGATACAAATATTAGTATAAAACCAATGATCTTTGAAACGAACCTCTCTGATCATTACGCAACTTGTTTAAGTTTAAAAGTTGGCGAAAATGGACAAAAAAGTCATACTCCTAATGTAGTCTGTAACAAAATAAATCTAGAAAAACTAAAAAATCTCTTAGAACGAGAAAACTGGGATGACGTTGTAAATTGCAATAATATACAAAACAGTTATGACACTTTCATTAATAAAATAAAATCCTACATAAATGAGTCCACCACAAGTATAATTTTAAAAAATAATAAAATCAATAAAATAAAACCGTGGATAACACTTGGACTAATAAATTCTATTCGCAAAAGGGATAATATGAAAAAACAATTATTAAGAAATTTTACACAGGAACTAAAAACGCAATATAATCAATATAGAAACACACTATATAATTTAATAAGGAAAACAAAAAATGATTTTTATACTAATGAAATAAAAGATGCAAATGGAAATTACAAAAAAATTTGGGAAACAATAAACAAAGCAACAAACAGTAAAACTAAAACTTCAAATAATAATAATAATAATATAAACGATGCAAATGGAAAACAAATAAATAATAATATCGCTAAAGCAAATTATATAAACGAATATTTCATAAACATCGGTGATAAAATGGCAACAAAAATCGAAAAAAATAACGAAAGCCCGGAAACTATCTTTGACGATAAAAAAGTAGACTCAAATTTATTTCTCCACCCTACCACAAAAAATGAAATTATATTAATTATCGCAAATCTAAAAAATAAATCTGCTGCAGGTCCAGATGGCATATCGAGCAAAGTAATAAAAAATATACACCAGTATATAATAAACCCCTTGATTCATCTAGTAAATCTCGCATTCACAACAGGTATATTACCATACCAATGGAAAGAGTCGGTAGTTACACCAATCTACAAATCAGGTGATAAAACAGATGTAAGCAACTACAGACCGATATCAGTTATAAACAATTTCACGAAAACCTTTGAACAGTGCTTGAAAAATAGATTAACTAGTTTTTTTGATAGGCATCATGTGATTACGAATAGGCAATTCGGTTTTCAAAAAAACAAGAGCACAGAACATGCAGTTCTAGATATAATTTACAAAACAGTCTCTAATTTAGATGCAAATAAGAAATGTCTGGCAGTTTTTCTAGATCTAGCTAAAGCCTTTGATACCGTATCACATCGTATCCTATTAAGGAGACTAGAAAATATTGGTGTACGAGGCGTTGCTTATGATCTTCTAAAGAACTATCTCACAAACCGAACACAGAAAGTAAAAATCGATAATTCCCTGAGTGAAACACAGACCATCACCATGGGCGTACCACAGGGAACAGTGTTGGGTCCAATTCTGTTCCTTGTATACGTTAACAACATAGCTAGTCTAATAAATTTCCGAGGTTATATAACATCATACGCTGACGACACAGCTATGATTTTTGTGGATGAATCATGGGAAAATGTTTATTCTATAGCCGAAAGCAGCCTAAATATAGTCTACCAATATCTAAATATTAACATGCTCAGCCTAAATGTGGATAAGAGCAAATTTTTAACCTTCACCCTCTCAGCGGATGACCAACCAGTAAAGGGATTCCTCACTGTTCATAAAAGAAATTGCCAAAATAAAAATGAATGTGGATGCCCTGAAATAAAAAAAACTAACAAAGTAAAATACCTCGGAGTAATGGTTGACCATCATCTAAGATGGAATGAACATATTGAATATATCACAAAAAAAATTAGAATACTTATACACAAATTCTACCAATTAAAAGGCATACTAAACAGAAAAAATTTATTCATTGTTTATGACTCTTTAGTTGCATCGATTATTAGCTACTGTATTGAAGCATGGGGAGGATTGTTTAAAAACTCTCTAAGCAATTTGCAAGTTACACAAAACAGTATATTAAAAATAATACTGAACAGAAACAGATTACATAATACCACCCTGCTATACGAGGAGGCAAAAGTCTTTAATGTAAAAAATGCTTACGCTTATCATTGTTTATTGTGGTATTATAAAGCACGGGATTCCGTATATATATCCCACGATTACCCAACAAGATCATTAAGAAATAAAAATCTTGTTATACCATTATATAAAAAAACGCATACACAACGATTTATATTCTATTATGGTCCAAAATTGTATAACATACTACCCCTTAATATTAAAAATATACAAAAGTTAAATAAATATAAAATAGAATTAAAAAAATTTATACTTGATAACCAAGATAAGATCGATATTATTTTGAATCAACAGTTTATATAAAAATATTTGCTCCAACCACTATAGTTATAGCCTTGTCTTGATAGTTAGATCAAAATATTATATGCCATCTCTACGATTTCCTTATTTTATGATTCAGTATAAACACCTACCACTACCTTCTAAATTTAAATTTAAGTTTCAGGCTGTCCCAACCAACAAAGAAAAGGAAAAAAGAGAAAAGAAAAAAAAAAGACAATATGATGATAACTATATGTAATATATTATGTCTATATAGATAATACACCTATCCTGTGTTGATACTCTGCAAAACAAGCCACAGCATGCTTAGGCGACTGTATCATTACAGGATGGTGTCAGAATATGTAGAAAACTGTCTTTGATATTTTTTCTCTTTTTTAGTTGTAAATTTTTTACCTGTCTCTGATTAATGTATGTATATATGTATGTATGTATAAGACATACGAGAATGTATACATTAAATTCTTTTGGTCTTAATTAAGTATATATGTACTAGGAATTATATATTAATAAAAGTTAAAGTTAAAAAAGTTAAAGTTAATTGATTTATCATACAATTATTTTTAAAGATTTTCAAGCAATATTAATTTAGAAAAGTTTGAGAAAAGTGGAGAATATCTTTAATATAAACTGTTAATTTTAAGTAATAATATTCTAAAATATTTCGGTTAGGTGACTAAAAATTTGTGAGATAATTTTGAGAATTATTTTGGGTTGCAAGTTTTTGTGTGTTTTATTTCGCAGGGTCGGCATACGGTTGAGACGAGAATCGGTATTATCGTTATCAATTAAGTTTAAATATAGATTTGAATTTCTGGACTGGTTCAAATTTTAAGTTAGAAAATTCTACTATTTTTGGAATTGTTTTTCCAGGAGACACAAATGGATTTTGTCGGTACATTTTCCTGATTGTGTGGGGTGTATAGATTTTTCTATTGTTTTGATTACGCAGGATTGTATGCGTGTTTCTTGAATTATTCTTTACCTTGTTTGTCTTTCGAATTTTCGATTTCCTGAGTATTTTATTACTAATTTTAAATAATGTTTGCGAAATAGACATTTTACTGTTCAATGCTTTTGGTTTTACTTGTTTCGAATTATTTCTTGAAATGTTTAAATTTAAATTTACCAATTTAGATTTATCTATACGGCATGATTTTGTTTTCGAAAGGCTTATTTTTTGTGGGTTAACGTTAGGGGTTACATTTGAAGCTTTTTCTGTTTCTTGTACTTTGCTTTTAAATATTTTTTTGATACGTGGTTCGGTAAAAGTAGAATTTTGATTTTTGTTTCCACAGGACATGTCTAAAAGTTTAGAACTTTTGTCTATTTGATAGGTGTCTGATTTTTGATAATTTACATTAGATGTTGTCTCAAAAAATTCACTTTGTACGTTTGTCTTTGCAGAGGTGTTAGGTAGGCGTATTTTTTCTTGTTCCTGAGCTAGCGGTATAGCGTCAGTGTCACAATAAAATTCAAATATTTCTTCAGTGTCTGGTTCGAAAAACATAGGATTTTTATTAATGGTGTTACCTGAAATGTGATTGTTAATATTTTTGTTTGAATTTGTAACTGGTTGTACGGGTAAATAATCGTTAACTTCAAATAGAGGTATAGTTTCAAAATTGGTAATTAATTGATTATTTCCGAAATCTATCCTACATTTATAATGTTGTAGAAAGTCGTTACCTACAAAGCCATCAAAGTCTGTATCTAAATCGTATACATAAACTTTGTGTGGATCGTTAAAATTGAATGGTATAAGAACAGATTCGGTGGTATTAATTTTTTGACTTGTTACTTGTATATTTAAATTTTCGGGGTGTCTTAGATTATAATTTTCTGTTGTTTTGGGTTTGAAAATGGAAATATCTGCACCTGTGTTGATTAAAATATTAAATTTGTTTGTTGGATCTTTCATGAAATACAGGTTTGCTGAACTTACTTGAAATGGAGGGTTAGATGGTGAATTTACATGAAACATTGCTCTTGAGGATTCGAATGTGGGTCGGAATTGTCCTTGAGGGTTATCGCTTGGACTTGGCGAGAAATTTGGTCTATTTCGTCCGTTTGTTGTGTTGGAGTATTCGTGGAATACTCCGGGCCTATGCAAAAATCCGGAGGATTAGCAGTATAATCCTCGTATTGCTGAGAATTAACAGTATAATTCTCATGTTCCTGGGATTGGGGATTAGCAGTATAATGCCCACATTGTCCGTTTGGAAAATCGTAGTCATCATTATTTTGAGATTGATAATCAGGAGAATAATTGGTAGAATAATTTACGGATTGATTTGCAGAGTAATCTTCGTATTGGTTTGGGTAATCTAAATAATTATCATAAGTTTCTTGGTTTAGGTGATGGGTTTTTTGTTGGTTAAATCTATTGAAATTCGGGTTCGGTTGTATGGCAGAAGGTCTCTGCTGGTGGAAGTTAGGATTTGGCCTGATAGCTGAGGGCCTGTTTTGTTGTGGATAATTGCGTTGTTGATTAGAAAAATTTTGGGAATTCTGTGGTCTAAAGTTTGCTTGATTAGGTACACTCTGGAAGTGCTGTCTAGGAGCTTGTGCCTGATTGGAATAGGCGTTTGGTGTGAAATTGGGTTGTGAAAATTGGTGGTTTTGCCTCGTGCGGCATTCGTTAAAGCTGTGCCCATTCCTTTTACAGAATGTGCAAAATGGTGGGAGATTTGGGCGTCTTTGTTGATTTTGAACGGGACTTCTATTTTGAATTTTATTGGAGAATTTTTGCGATTCGAAGTACGACAATTGCAACTCACGTTTGATGCGATTTATTGCATCTAACATATCACTAGGGTTGCCAGCCCTGATAATTTGCCCTAACTTGGGTTCTAATCCAGTCAGTAAGGTGGTCAATGTCATGTTTTCGATGAGGTTACATTGAGCGGTTTTTTCCTCTAAAGTTAGAGTCTGCTTTTGCACTGCTGCGTGCATTTTCGCGTTGTGCGTTTGTAGTCTTGATACGAATATTAGTGCGGTTTCGTTGGGTAGTTGGTGAATGCGTTGTAAGTCCTGTATAAGGGCTGTCAAGTCGCGGGAGTCACCGAAGTGGGCCTCGAGTAGGCTTTTAATTTCTGCCCAGGTGGCAGGGTTCCTGGAGTTTACTAACTCGGCGGCTTTTCCCCGAAGTTTATTTTTAATGTGCAGAGCAAGTAGAACACGTTGGTCTTCTATAGACATTCCGTTCGCGTAAATACACGCACTAATAAAGGTTTGTAAAAATATCGGATTTCCATCGAATTCCGGGACTATCGAAAAAATCTCACTTAACCTGTAAGGTTCAATATTTATAGTTTCGTTCGCCGTGATTAAATTGTTTGCATTGGAATTGCTTACGTTTGTGGTGGTAGCCATTTTGTTTATATTATTTAGATAATTAAATAACTTAAAACACTTTTTTCAATTTGAGCTAGTACGCTACTGACAATTGGTAATTTTATATTATATGTAAAAGAATGTGTTGTTTATTTTATAATATTTCAAAATTTAATTACAAGGATAATTGGATTAATTTAAAAAGTGTTTTTAGTTGGGAATAATGTCACTGAAATTTTATATACTAATGTGCATTTAAACAGTATAGAACATGTGGGTTTTATTTTATTTCACAGTCAAGTAAGGCGTAAACTTAACCTTTATATGATATATGATATTATGATAAAAATAATGTTAAGATAAAAATGGTATGTGATTATAATTATTTATGTAGGAAATGTAGATAAGTTCGTACTTAAAGAGTATATGATATTACGATAAAACAATGTTAAGATAGGAACGGTATAGTTATTTATGTAGGTCACATAAATTTTAAATAAAATATTATATTACTTCTGAATGAAATTATTATTTGAATATTAGAACTGCTGTTCGTTAAATTGAATTGTTTTTTTTTTATAAGAAAATATGCAAAATAATCGAGATGATTCTTAAAATCTACTTACATTAAAATTTCCATTCCACACGTCTGGATTGAAGTTGAATGCTGCTCCGTGAACTTTGTTACAATGCGGTCTTCTCTGCCAGGGGCGTTACCAGGTATTCCTTCCACAGAGGTCTCCTACACTGCCGAAGACACCAACTTCTCGACTGGGATGAATTCTTACTTGCTAATTTGTTGATTGATTGATATGTTGCTTTGTTGCTTGTTGAATTATTATTATTGTTTCTTTGTGAACGTAGATTCTTCTGAGTAAAGGATTGGGATCCACCACGACAGCTAAGGAATTTCTCCTTTTTCCAGGGGCTCTTTTCTTCAGGTTAGGCACCTTTTCCAGATGAACTCCTTGTTCCTTCCGATATGTTTTCCACTGGTTAGGCTCCCGAACTGTGCGTGTTCTTCAGATCCGCCACGACTGCGCCAATGTTAGATAGTGGATTGTTTGAATAACTTTTTAAAAAGGAACTTTATTTATTACACTGGAGTCTACGTTGACTCTTTAGAAAAATACAATAATAATTTAGATGAGGTTTATTCGAAAGTGAGTATAAGACTGAGGTTTACAATGGCAGTGGGTAATATTTATAATATCTGGAGAACAAAGAACATTGGATTTGCAATTCAGCATGATAACAGATTACTGAGAAAGAAATGTTAAGCTCAGCTAGCGTGAGCGGTTATTAGAGAAGAGCTGTTACGCAATTTGTAATGTGATATGTCTGAGAAGGTTAAGCCTGTCTCGGTGATATTATATATCATGGTATATTTCTAATATAACATATATATATATATATATATATATATATATATATATATATATATATAGATAATAATGTGTTCGTGTAAGGAAAGTTTCAGTGAAATATGGCTAATAACCTTAGTCCTCAATTAGCATAATAGATTTTTTCAAGTTCTAGGTGGACAAAATTCTATAATTGATTTAAACGGATAAGCATAGTGAAAATGCCCCAAAGGCATATTGGACTGTGTGTACTGTCGTGAGCAGAAAAGAAATAGGACAACTTTTTTTTCTAATGTAAATCTGTCTCTAATATGTAGTGAGTAACCGAGATAAAACAGATATCACTTTTAATTTATTTTTTATTATAATGCTGTAGTTATTGCTATAGTAAATTATGGATGGTTAATGAGACAAATTGCAATTGTACATTTGGTGTTTATCATTAAAATTGAGAATGTTAAATTTGTTAAAAAGTGAAACTTTATTTACTTACTACATGAACACCACACCACATACGCTATCTTTTTGAAATTTGGTATTGGTGGGTTTTTGATAACGACGAATAAGATTATGATATCTACAGTTGAAACTTTGCCTAATATCTTTTTTTGGAAAATTAGGTACATTTTTCTTCATAACGTCGAACGCCACTGGTGTATTTTTAAATATTTTACCGTGGCACAATCTCCTTATGGGTAAGTACCTGCCACCCAAGTTTTAAGAAAATCGCATGGTTAATAAGGGAGCTATAATATGGGAGTCATGAAAGTGAGACATACTTATATGGGATATTTTTCAAAGTATTTTTTTGGAATTTTTTAAAATAAAACAAAAGTATTATTTTAATACTTTTAAGATACACATAATTCTTAAAGGGTAACTATTTTTTAGACCTAGTCGACATACATTAATCAATAAAATTTGTTTTATTTAAATTTTGTTTTCTTCTTCCCTTCACACGAAATTTCAAGAATATTTCAAGAAGAAGAAGAATGGCAAACATATTTTATGATATATCCGTGTTCTAAACAAATGATGTAGGTTAGGTAGACAAAGTTGGTTGGATTTACTAAAGTCCGACTCTCATACCAGATTGAGACGGCGTCCATAGTAACCAACTAGTAACAACTGCGATTTTTAATGAATTTTTATTGAATTTATTACAACAAAAACAAAGAGACTGAGAATTGTAATAATTTCATTATTTTAGAATATATTTAAACAATTGACGAAAAAATTATATGTTCAACTCAGCAGCAAAATAGATTGACTGCCTTGGCTGAGTTCCTAGGAATTATCAGCCGCGGCAGTCAATCTACCATTTTTCTCCCTAGTTAAACAAATAACTATTACTTCTGTTGCTAACGGCAACGCATAACCGAGCCGTCCGGAATGTCAAACTTTAATGCCATGAAATAAGTAATGTCATGGTTTCCTGATGTTTGAAGAAAAAACTATATTCTTACAATCTAAAAAATAAATGTGCTAGAATGTTAATTACTGGTACTCTTACCATGTAACAAAACTAGTAACTTCAAATTTTTATTTACCTCCCAGACATGCTCCGAACGAAAGCGACCAAATTAATGGTTGCAAGGGAAGGCGAAGTTCACTGTTATTAGACAAGTCCACAGCAATTCTGATCATCATCGTGGTTAGTGGTAAATTATCTACAAAAGCCGAGGCTACGCCTGACACCCAAAGGATTAAAATAATGGCTACAGTCAGTCTTGATTCTTGTCCTACTAAAGTTATTATGTACTCTGTTTGTTTTCCTATTAGTTCTATTAGACCCAATCGAGAGAGAGCCTGAAATATTAAGTTGTTGATGAGAAATATATCTGATCATGTCATTAGATTAAATATATTGCGTTGGATAAAATATAAAAAGAATTTTTATTTTAAAATATGCTTAATGACGTTTTATGAATAATGTCCTATTAATTACTTTCAGTCTTAATTGTTGATATACTAAATACTCACAGAAGTATATAAAATGAGGATGTACAAAGATAATTCGAAAGGGAATAGAATAGTAGTGGTGACAAAATAGAATTAACTAATTCAAGATATATTGTTTTAATTAGTATTAATGCTGGCTTATATCTAACAAAGTCATAACAAATAACAAATAAGCACTAGAATGAAGTGAATAAATTTTCCCCGAAGAGAAAAATTGGAATAAAAAGGAAATGCCTTTGAGTTACGGATTTATCTCTAGTTAATACTGAACGTAAGAGTTGCTTTTTATTATATTCTCGACTACAGTATTTTTTGTCGAGAGTTGCCATTTCTTAATTATATTTCCTGTTCGTGGTGAAGGGAACCATCTCCGTCTTCCTGGGATTGGCAGACAGGGAGAGTGTTCTTTGCACTATTTTTCAATTATTCTTAGGGCCCCCTGCATTCTTTCACAAAGGCCTCCTTCGAATTTTCCGCTAAGCATGATTGTTAAATCATCTGCATAGGCAATTGTGTAGAATTGAGGCGGCACAAGAGGCTATCAAGAACGAGGTTCCATAGTAATCATAGTAATGGTGATATTACACCTCCCTGCGAACAGCCTCTCGCGACCATTCCTCGTACAGAAGCATTTCCCACACAAAATGTATTTGAACGTGGTGTTCACAAATAAAGTGATCCAATTTTTACCTACCTCCATTAATATAAAAAGTGACGCAAAAAATAAAAGAGTAGACCATTCTACCCTAGCAAATATCCCTTCAATATCTTGATTATCATATAATAAAAGTAGTAATAGAACTCCAAGTAAGGCAGTCCAACCTAATCCCAATCTACCTGAAAATAAACACTCAACTATTTAATATGTATATCTAATAAGTGCAGAAATAATAATTCAATTTGTGTAAGTCATGCATGTTAAAACGTACGTGTCGTTAATATTAGATAAGAATGACCCTTTGACAGGAACAAAAGGTAATTATTCAGAATAGTGTACAGGTTGCAACAAAGAACGATTATTGCAGAAGTCTATTTTTTAAATAGAATAAAAGTTGATGGTCTGTGAATTTATTTAATCTCAGCTTGTTTAGAAAAGTTTCGGTAGAAATTATCTGGTAACAACAATAATAATAATAATAATAACAGTAAAGTTTATTTAATATGTTTTAACTTTACAAACTACATTCTATACTATTACGCACATGTTGCCAGGAGAAAGATTGCGTGTATTTCTTTACTTGATATTTAAAGGAGTTTTGTGAAGTTATCGCTTTTAGGGATAGTGGTAGCGTGTTGTATAATTTAGGACCGAGATGCGTATAACTTTTTTGGCCGAAGTTGTTCGCATGTATGTACCATATAATTATTATGACTTGTATTATAATTATGATTAGGTTTTTGTCAAAGTGCGTTTACCTTAATGCTGTTGTATATTGCACTGTATGAAGAATAGTTGTCTGAGGTCCAATATTGTTGTTTCTTTGTACAACTGATATGAAGGGTTTGTCCTAAATTTTTTATGTATTATCTTTAGTATAGTCTTCTGCACGATTTCTAATTTTTTTTAAATGTATTTTGATATCCTAATCGTAAATAAAAATGTCTTCTAACGTTTTCCACATGCTTTATTCTTCTTCGTAAGTGAGCTATATCGCGTGGCTTAGTTTTGTATACCATACTTTTCACATATCTCCATAGAAACAAATCTAAGGGTGTAAGATCGGGAGATCATGCTGGCCATTCTAGCGATCCTCTCCTCCCTATCCACAGATTTGGAAATGTTAAGTCGAGGTATTGCCGGACATCGATTCGGTAATGTGGGGCTACTCCATTCTGCTGGAACCATATTACATCCGCTGAAACTTGTGCTTGAGCAAGATATAGGTTTGCGAAAGTTTCCACGACATTAATTTGAAGCAGAACTAAATGATTATCTCCATTCAAATTGCCATGAATGAAAACGGGATCAATGACATGGTTTCCAATTATTTCCGCCCAAACATTAACCTTTTTAGGATTTTGCGTATGTAATTCTCTCATCCAGTGAGGATTTTCATTAGTCCAGTAGCGACAGTTTTGACGATTAACATTGCCAGAAGAGTAAAAGTGGAATCATCCAAAAATCAAACATTTTCCAGTTGGATAGGACCTTTGCATCATTTGTGCACAAAAATACGTTCTTCTGTCAAATTCGTATTCACTAAGCTCCTGAGTTGGAGTTAATTTATAGGGATGCATTTTATTTTAATACACGATTAATTGAGGAATAGGAAACATTCAATGCTAAAACTGCTAGTGACTTGGTTTTATTCATACTCAAGTAGTATATCTAATTTGGAATCGTTAATCATTGCATTGGAGGCTTCTTTTTATCTGCCGTATATGCTCATTTTCGCGGAGCTGCTGGTCAATTTTGGTCATTATATCTTGGGATATAGGCGGATAATTAGGAAATTTTTCTTATAATGGGCGAGCAATTTTCTCCTGTTATCACATTCTATCTCCATATCCAACCATCTGTAAAATTATTATTTTATGCATTTCGTTTAAATAAACCATTTTAGAAATTGCAGTTAGCAAAACTCAAACAATACGCAAGACACTGACAACTATAACAATTATTTATTGCAGTCAATCGCTACGGCCTTTTCAATAAAACTGGCAATGCCCACTATGAAGAATTTTGATGTTTTTATGTATCCTCTTTATTTGATAATGTTGAAAAAGAACACTGAAACTGTTTTGCTAGCCTGCAAGCACAAAACTCGTAGGTTTGTATGTTTTCCGTTTGTTGTAGCGAATTTCGTCAAGCAGACCGTTAATGTTTGCGATAAATATTAAAACCATAGCATTTTTGAATGCAGAATGAAAAGACCTTTCAAATGAGGTATCACTAGGGACTTTTAGTAAACTATTATACCGCCAATGAGGAATGCTCCCTGAAGGTTTCAGAAAAGCTGGAATTTTCTTGTGATTCTTATGTGTCATAGTCATTTCGTCACCATTATATATATATATATATGAAGTGTTATTGTACTTCCGGGTCACGGTTGTCTAAACGACGCTTCGGCAGAATCTAATCTGCCATCTTCAGGTTCTCACTGCTGCTCCTCGTTGCTCGTTGCAGCAGTAGGCAGCTTTCATATATATATTTATTTGTTAATTTTTACGCCAACTTCAATATGATATTATATATCAAGGTCCATTTTATGACTTAATTATCTAGTTACTTTAGACTCGTTTCAATTGTTCGCAAAGAAATGTTCTAATGAGCTCTTTTTTATTCAAGAAATTACCTGTGCCTGGCGCATTCACCAAATATTAGAATATTTTAATTTGCGCTTGTTTCTTCCAATTCCACTGAAGTTATCCTTAAAACTAGCTCAACAAGCAATTCTATTTATAGAAATCATTCTGAAAAAATATTTCACAAATATCTTTCCTTGTCTCCGAACAAACTACGACGGCAACAAGACGAATTTCGGAGGCGGTTTCAAAATTCAATCGGGTTCCATAGCAAACTCAAATCTCATCGTTTTTAAACGAACGGAGCTCGAAAATAATTGATTCAAAGAAAAAAAGTGCTTTCTTATTGATAATTATTCACTTTTTTTATTTTTTAAAAAGATAATGGCTATATCTTTTAAGAAAATTTCCCTCTGAAAAACAAAAGTTGGAAGTCGATCGAAGAATACTTGTGATAAATTATATTACTTACAACATTAAGTGAAGTTACGTGCCAAAATTTAGCTCACTTGGGCTTTTTCCAAAACGAAATTCTATTATTCTATGAGTAATTACGACAGCAAAAAAAATCGCTTTTCTTTCCGCCAAATTGTAGCTAATTCAAACAAAAAATAAGAAATGTTTGATGCAAGATTGCAAGAGGATGCAATTGTCTTGATAAAGGCTTGGCAAGCCAAAACGTACGTTAAGTATAGTAGGGAATCAACCACACATTCAGTGCAGTTTAAGCAAAATAATTTAAAGAAGAATATAAATCCGTTGTAAGCAGGAATGTACGTATCAGAACCATTATTTAAATACTGTAATGATTCAATACGTTCAAAGAATAAACTGTAATATTCAGGGCCTATTGAAGGTAGTGTTTTATACCACAAATGTGAATATTTACGAAAATGTATAAGCAATTCTATACCAACAACGTCTAATTAGTCTTACTGTGAGCTGTACATCACCGAAGTCGAGTTGCGCAGTATTATATTCTGTACTAATAGCCAACAGAAATCCACCACTAGCAGTCAAATAATAATATGTAAAAATTTAACAGGAAAATATAAAAGTATTTTTAGGTACCCACTTCCAGACCAGAGAGGGAAAATCATTCACCCTTAACAGAATTTAATGGGCGGTATCTACCTTCAAACCCTTTACATTACTAGGCAGATTGATTTTTCCTGCCCTACATAACATGAAATTGAGGAACCTATTCCATGCCTGAAATGCATATTCATGGCAAGCTACACTCTTGAGTATATTCCCCAAGCTTGGAAGGAAGCCAAGGTGGCGTTTATTCTAATAATAGGTAGCTTACCCCATTTATTCTAAAGAAAATGGAGAAAATATTAGATCAACACATTAGGAGCGAAATTCTTAACAACTTGGTAAATCAACAATAAATGCCCTACGTGAACTGGTGAAAGATATTGAAAGGAAATTTATGGCAAAGAGAGTAACTATTTATAAATTCATAGACAACACCTTCTTTGAATACATATAATGTGAGCTGCAAAAATAGAGGGTTTCCAACAATCAAATGGATAGAATGTATACTAAGAAGCAGAATAATTACCGCAAATATTTGAGATGAGTTGACCATGCTGACTGCAATTAGGGGCTGTCCACAAGGTGCAGTTCTATCATTCTTGCTGTGTTCAATGGTGGTCGATCATCTCTTTCATAAATTGAGTTATTCTGGCTTCATCACTCAGAGCTATATTCATTTCATTTTATACAAATTGCCTTAAATATCATAACCAAATTATGCTCATCAGAGGAACTATCAAGCGAACCAGTTATTGTGCCATTCACCAAAAATAAAATACCTAGGATCACAAATTTACCTGGATCATGCATTTGGAAATGACACTTAAAACCAACCGCGGCTGTATGGACGTGAAGTTGCGGAAATTCGAACACCTTGCCTATTTAGCGACTAGAGCAGTGCAATGCTTTCCTGTTCCACAGCAGTTATGGAATAAATACTCGACCTACTTCCTCTGCTTTTACATGTGAGGAAGTAGATGGCACATAGTGCCCTAAGACTGCATCAGGCACTTAAATTCCAACCAGATGAACTGGTTGGTCACTTAAGGATTTTGAGGCTAATCCATTTTGTGTCAATGAACACAGCCACTGACTCAATGAAAGTCAAGCAGGGCTTTAAGTGGCTCTTTGTTGTGCTGATTGAAAGCCGCCAAACAATCACTCATTCATCTGGTATATGGATCTAGGATGGCTTAGGGGGTATGTGTGGGCATTGCTGACTGTCCAGAACTCTTGACAACATCCCAATAATCTTCTAGACATAAATTTACGCAATAAACCTGTGTCCAGGAGTGCCTAAACAAATTCTCTAAGGTCTTAGGCCGAGTTCAAAATTCCCTGGGAATATAGACTATCTCTGAAGCAACCGACTAATGACAACAAGGTTACTTTGATATTGGTGCCGGGGTATGAGGAAATAGAAGGTAAGCTGAAGATAGCTGACAGCTTTGCAAAGGGAACTGAAACCGTATTTTCCTGATCCGATAGTTTATGAATATAGGGCTACAGTACCTGGGCCAGGCAGAATTAACGCCTAAGGACATAAGGAAACCAGCCCTCAGGAAAATTACAAGATTTGTGAAAAGTGTTGAAATCCTAGGTAACAAGTTGTAGGGTACTTCATAAAAGCCTTTTAGGTCAAAATGAAGTAAGGCTAGCTTAAAGCCAATCGACCCCTTAAGCAATCTGAGCTCTACTCAAATGACACCTGTTTCCATTATAGGTTCATATTCCAAGTTTAATCCCAATCGCTAATAGTAATTATTGTTATTAAAAAAAGATAAGATATTTATCCTTGGACAGACCGGTAACGAGGCATTTCTGGATAGAGATAAGTTTGGTTAAATCTTTTTTTTTTGTGCAAGAATATGTGCTAGCTTTCGTACAGAGATTTTAGAGACACCTTGCATAACAGATGAGCAAAATCAAAGGCTTTGACATGCATAACGTATCCTAATTCAATATTTATTTATACACTTGACTCTTTATTCTTTATTATTCTGAATGAATGATAAATTTATTTCATTAGAGTCGTCCAATAATTTTAGGTTGTATTATTTCAGAAGCCGACAATGCCATCATCTCCATGAGATGTGTGCTCTCGATAGGGTTAGAAATAGATATCCGAAAAGTTCCCACCCCATTCAGGAACGAAAAGTTCCTTTTTGCAAAAAAACACCCCTAACGGGGACTTAACACTGGTTCTTCACTTTTACCTCGTAAACCGTCCGCTGGGAGCGAAAAAAGTATAAAAAATAAGAAATTTGGCGTTAAATTCTGTATAAAAAACTGAGGGGTAGTTTGGAGCGCACAGGTAAAAATCGATCTTACACGAAGTTTCACTGAATATCTCAAGACTGGTTAGTTTAACGAGAAAAATGCCCAAGAATGATTTTTAGAGCGGAATTTTCTCTATAAGGTGCAAGTGATTTTTATTTATTTTCCCCCTTTTTCTACAAACATGCATTTTTTTATTTGAACTCGTTTCCAAACCATTCTTCGGAATTTAAACATCCTTGCCCATGGCAATTAGAGTACAATGTTGAGCAGCGCAATCCAACTTTAACACAACTGCATCGTTTTCAGCAACCTTTATTGGATAACTCGGTGGTATAAATGGGTGCTAAGGTATTGCCCACTTTCTTCCAATCCCATTCCGTTGGTTCCAAGTTTTCTTCTCGCCAAGATTGAATTTGATGTATATAGCCGTAGTATTTTGAAGCTGTTTATATTTATCATCCTGTCGAGCTTTGCTAATGGCTATTAAAGTCGCCAAGCCTCTTCCAGCACGCACAGTTTCACCTTCTTGAAGCGAACACTTTCACGCACATTTAAGTCTATATAATAATACGTTATTACGTAACGACATATATTTCTATATTGTTTTCAGTCTATCTTCACCTTGATCCATAAACGTTTTCTATCGTACTATTGCACGCACTTTTATTCCACAACTGAAGGTTCGAGGTACAAGGTACTCTCAGGCTTAATAAAGAGGCTATTCTAATATTCGCCTTTTCCTTCTCCTACATATCACAATGATTCAAATATCTGCTCGGAAGGTCGTCTAGAATGAATGGTTTACATAAATTAGTGAGATACATTTCCCCTTTTTTCCTTAACGATGCGTTTTCTAATTATACATATTTTTTCTCGTTAAACTAACCGGTTTTGAGATATTCCCTGTGAAACTTCGTGTAAGATCGATTTTTACCGGTGCGCTCCAAACTACCCCTCAGTTTGGAAGCTGTTACTGCGATATAGGTGGGGATAAGCACAAGGTCAATAAGACATTTTTTATACAGAATTTAACGACCATTTTTTTATTTCCTATTTTCTTTTCTCTCTCCAACGAGCGGTTTACAAAATAAAAGTGAAAAACCAGCGTTAAGTCCCCGCTAGTGGTGGTTTCTTTGCTTGCAAAAAAGGGACTTTCCGTTCCTGAATGGGGTGAGAAGTTTTCAGATATCTATTTCTAACCCTATCGGGAATACTCGTCTCTGAAATTATATCTTCTATTCATTGCTTTTAATCTAATTTGCGTGTACTGTTTATCGTTAATTTCAATAAACAACTCGTTTTCTTTTATAGATGATAAAACCACCACTTAAACCAATATCAGATGTTCTTCTAATAATGTATCAGGAAAATTTAAATATGGGAGGTACCATAACAGTTAAAGTACCATCGTGTGACAGTAGATACTTTCTAATTCGGTTTTTGAATCACATCGGTCTATATTTCGGGTCTCTTGGCGTTAAATGTGGACAGTCTTTATTGGAGGACCCTGTATGATACAATTCTATATACTTACTCAGTGCTGGTATTGAATGCAGAAAAAATACGGAAATAACCAAAAACAAAGTTATTCCTGACTTGATCAACAAACATTTATCCCGGATTGGATACTAAAATAAAAAATATATATATTAATAATTGTCACTGTGATTAAGAAACTATTTAAATCATTGTTGAGAAATAGGATAGGATAAAATAAGAATTGTCTAGCATATGTTGGACATTAAAAATAAAATAATATATAAAAAGTCCGAGACGAACAACTCGGCAGATGCAAGAGTTTTCTTATTTCTGATGGATATACATATAATGACAATAATAATGGCTTTTATTGCCCAACAGGTTACAAGAATCTAATTACAGAACATATAGTTTAGAACTAAATTGTGAACAAATAATAATAATTCAAATGTGCTTTTAGAGGGCGGAATATTAAAACATAATATTTTTAGTCGCAAACTCCTCTATAAAATCCTTATTTTACTATAAGGAACGTAACCAGACTGCAACCAACAGCATTAGCGTTTTGATGGTAATATAGAATTATTACACTTCACGCGCCAGACTTATAACTTGTAATTCAGCGCTCGGCGGGGCACATAGCCCGGAGAGCAGCTGTTGGTTGTAGTCTGGTTACGTTCCTTATAGTAAAATAAGGATTTTATAGAGGAGTTGCGACTAAAAATATTATGTTTTAAATAATAATAAATATACGAAATTATAGCATAGTTGTGCATTTGGAAATTGTACAATTAAAATATTCTCAAAATTATGTTTATGTTCCATAGTAATACCATAACATACATTGATGAACGGAGCATTAATTTATGTTTAACTAAACTCTGTATAATATTTTCTGTTCAACTAAAAACCATATTCTACCGCTTTAAGCACACGATAGTATATTAGCAGGCAATATTTACTACTTGAACACCGGAATATATTTGTAAACAGAATTATTGTTTATTATTTGAAGTAATTAATTCAATAATTAGTTATCTGTGGCCGATTAAATTCATTTCTTTTTCGTAGTTGGTTAGAATAATTATTTCAAACCAATTACATTCATTACAAAAGTCAGAATACTTTATTTATACTAACCAACGCACGTAATAATAATTTACCAGTACGTTTAATAACTCAATACAGCCGTCCTCGCTGGCTTTTATTCAATACAGTGAGCCATGCGCGATACTAAATCACGTGGGATTCTTCGCGATACCCTAAGTGGGAATCTGGCTGTAAAACTGACCGTAAAATCAGAATTTGTTCCAATTCTCGAAGCTACCAGACGTCTACCATCTGCCCAGCGTGAATCAGGAAAGAGTAAGAAAACTTTGATATATATATATATATATATATATATATATATATATATATATATATATTTGGCTAGTGCATTTATTATTCTGTATTTATTCTGATTGAAAATTTTACACTGTTTGAATATTCTTGATAATTATTTTTTGACTGAAATTTTTATACTGCCTGAATATTCTTGATACTTCTTCTATTATTTCATATGTTCTGATTGAAATTTTTATACTTAACTGTTTGAACTGAACTGAACTGAACTGTTAGTTGGCTAGTACAATCATAGATTACTTTTATTGAATTTTATTTTCTCTTAAACTGAGTGACAATTTTCTAATATTTAACTTAAATTGGATACTTATAATAATTTGTTTAGTTTGTGGCTTCCTTTCTCTCTGACACCTGATCAAGAACTTTAAAAGTCGGCTGCTGCCTTCTCCCCAGGCACCTGATCAAGTACTTTAATAGTACGGCTGGTGTACCCTTCTCAACCCAAGTTACCTTTAGTCGCAACACTTTTCTTTATTTGCTAGTAATTTTATTGCACCCGGGAGTAAAACTATCTAGGTTAAATTCTCAATAACTGCCCATTACTTAATACTTAGCTTACTGTCGTATTTAACATCTAGGAATACTAGCCAAGTTTCAGGTCTGTCTCATATTACTTCCGGTCTGTTTTATAACCTGTTGTAATACTGTAAATAATTCTGTTTGCTTCGCATTTTCTGATATCCGTACACTGACTGTCTACTTAACAACCGTTTTTTTAATAAACTCGCTAAAATCACCGCTTATACGCTTTTGCCGCTAATATTGTTTTATTGCTTGCTACTCTCCCTCTACTGCTTAAACCTATGTGTATACATTTATGTTAATTTTGATTTTCTGTTTTATTTAGGACTGTTAACCATATTATTACTGTAATATACTTAAATATTATCAAATTTCTGTGTTTTACTGTTGTGTTTGGCGAAAGTCTAAGTTCCCTTATTGACCCACTGGAATTGACTGTGACTTTTGGGTAGTGTTGTTCAACCACTTGAAACTTGAACTGGCGCCCGAGTAACAAGAAAGAAACCTCAAGTGTCAAAGTGACAGCCTTAATTCTCGCAGTGTACGAGAAAAAGAGCGTCACAGTAAATCAAAAATGTCTAGTTGTCTAGATGAAAACCTAGGGGCTCGAAAATTCAACTGTCCAAGGAGATGCATGCTATCAATTTTATTGTCCAGAAGTTGAAAACCAAAATTGAAACTGATTAAAACACGCCTCAATTGTAGTGATGGCGTGCCAAAAGTATCAAGTAGTAACTGTTTATTATAACCTCTTTCGGGGTAAGAACCATAAACTTTGAAATGCATACATTTTAAGAATTTTCTCTGTATAGTTTCAGTAATATATTTTTGGTTATTACAGAATGGATAACAAATGAACGAAGATCTTACAAATGAGTAATAAAGAACTTTTAATGCTTGCATAGTATGAAAATTCCGACAGTTTCTAATAATAAAGCCCAACATTCATAAAGAGGATGATGCAGATTGATTAATGTGATTTTTAAATGTGAGCTTGGTATGAACAATTATGCCGAGGTCCTTCATTACTTTACGTCGATTTAAATCTATTGAATTTATTTTATATGTAAATTAGATTTGGTTGTTTCTTTAGAGTAAAGCTCATAGTTCTACATTTCTGAATTTTTGGGATAGCGACATGCAAAATAGTCAGCATGCACCATCTAGCGGTCCAGTGTCTGCTGCAATCGAAAAATAAATACCACGAGACCTCCTTCAAGTAGGATCAGTCTTTCGGCTTGTGTTTGTTGCAATCGAAGCATTAGCGTTTTGATGGTAATATGCAATTATTACACTTAACGTACCGAGCTTGTAACTTGTAATTCAGCGCTCGGCGGGGCACATAGCCCGGTGAGTAGCTGTTGGTTGTAGTCTGGTTAAGATCCTTATGTAAAATAAGGATTTTATAGAGGAGCTTGCGACTAAAATATTATGTTTTAATATTCCGCCCTCTACTAAAAGCACATTTGAACTATGCTAAGCCCAGTCTGGCTATTTATTTTTCGATTGCGGCACTGGACCGCTAGATGGCGCCTGCTGACTATTTTACATGCCGCTATCCCAAAGATACCGAAATATACTAAATAGTCAAATGATCCTCGTGTCGGTCGTCACATGCCTACCTTGCACTGATGAAAGCCAACAGCTAGAAACTGCAGTCTGCAAGTGGCGTGTAACGACTGGCACGAGAGCTCCTTTAAATAGGACCAGTCTTGTCTTTCGTCTGGTGTTTGTTGCAATCGAAGCATTAGCGTTTTGATGGTAATATGCAATTATTACACTTAACGCGCCAGGCTTGTAACTTGTAATTCAGCGCTCGGCGGGGCACATAGCCCGGAGAGTAGCTGTTGGTTGCAGTCTGGTTACGTTCCTTATAGTAAAATAAGGATTTTATAGAGGAGTTTGCGACTAAAAATATTATGTTTTAATATTCCACCCTCTAAAAGCACATTTGAACTGTGGACCGGTTGTCCATAAAACCGGGCTGAAGAAGAAGAATTTAATTATAGGTAAACCATTGACTGTTTCAATATTAGATTACTTTCATCATTTGCTAGACGTTAATTTAGTTCTTCTTTCAATTAATTATAATATTCAATCTGCTTTGGGGTACGGTATAGAGAAATATTGATGTTATTAAAATCAGAGCCTATAAGGAGTCTCGCTTTCCGAATAACATTATGAACCGTTTGTTCAACACTAACTGTAATCTTTACGGGTCTCGGTCTTTCGCGGTATGGAAGGTATTTACCGAGTATCACTGGCTCAATATCCATAGAGTCTGTATTACACGACAGAAAATTTAATACATTTTTAGTACAACTTGTATCATGATTACTACGGATATCCTTGCATATATAGCTTTTCTTCAACTACGTAGACAATAATATTCTTCGATCTTCTCTGTCTGTCAATTACTTCCTAAACAATGCAATTAGTTATGTTGCTTACATATTGGCAATACATCTTGCCAGGCAAAGATAATGCCATAAAATGACTAGCTCAACAGTAGTAATACTTCTGTGTTAGTTTTTCGCAAGATATACGATTCATGCATTAGATATCAATATTGTGAATGTTCAAAAAGTTCGAAGATCTAAAGAGACGCCAGATTTTTACAATGGAAGTGATATTTTTAAGTAAAATTTTAGAGAATTATCACAGACATGATCTTTCATGATTATTCTGAAACAAAGTTTACTAACCTGTTTTTCTAAATCATTCAAGTTGGTTGCATAATTTTCTTCAGTGATATTTGGATTATTAGTAACGGTAAATTTAAGTTTAGTTTGAAGCAAGGCTGTTTTTTTCATTAAAGTATCTTTAACTGCTTCCTCGTCTTTGCTGTAGCTACTAACAGACGCTGCTGTCCTTTCCCAGACTGCGATTTCTCTTCTTAACTCTGCAATATATATTGAATGTGAGGTTTATAAACATTTTATACCTTTAGGTATCTGTTGGTCAAGTTTTTAAGCAACCGAAATACTATACAAAAATTCTACTTTTGTCGACCACTTATCCTTTCTGAAATCATATACTCATGTAAATTTTAAAGTGCTAAGCCCTTCGATGGAATAAACTCCTTGAAACTGAGTATGTATCATGGTATATAAAGGAAATTGTTAACTATTACACTTACCTTGTACTACCGGGGGTTCCTCCGATTTGTAATATGATATATCCCTGTACATTAGTCTTATTTGTATATACACCACTATGAGTACTAAGATTACACCTACACCCATGTGCAAGGTAAATACTCCAAAGTTTATACCCTACGGAAAAATTTAAACAAACTTAAGTTTAATATACAGTGTGACCCATTTCAAACCTTAACACCCTCATAAAAGTTGTATTTATTAGTCGAGTTTGACCAGTTTTTTTTTTAAAGATACAAGTTAAAACGTCATATTTTCTTTTTTTTTAATCATGGCCTACCGCGATTTTTCTAGGGGCTAAAATTTAACAAATCGTATTTTTTTACGTAAAATCTGAATACATCCCTGTATTCAGGTCCCTCCTAAATGGGTATGTACCAAATTTCATAAAAAAATACGAATTAATAAAATTTTTGCAGATAAATTTTAAAATGAAAATATTAGTACGCATTTATTATTGCAGACATAGTAAGTCATGGAATAAACAGCAAAAACAGACAACAAAGTTAAATCTAATAATATTGCTGATTGATTAAAATTAATAAAATTGATATCAGTGATGTACGTTATCCCCCATTATATTTAATTTGAGGTTCAATTTTCGTGAACGATGAACAGTCTTTTACCTTTTATCACCACTTCAGCGATTTCAGAAAATCATTTTTTTGAGCTTTATCATGAAACTGGTAGATAATAAGTATCAAATAATCCTTTTCTTTAAGAAAGTTCTGCTGATTTGTTGTTCTAGACTTGCAAGCAAAGTTATTATTTTCTTTATTATGCCTTAAGTTGGCCATGAAAAAACAATTGTAGAAACAATCAAAAAATATTGTTAACTGTCATTTAAGACGTGAATAAGCTTTACGTGCTAAATATTTGTAAAAATAAGTGTTATTTGTTATGGAACAAATAAATTTGAGGCATAAAATTGAAATATTTTGTTGGTGATAATGCTCCTTCGATAAGAGAAGCAGCTGATGACGTTAATGTTAGATATTCCAATGGACCAAACGTCGGTAGTACCACTGTATACAATATAAATAAAGTTTTCAATGACACAAGTGCCGTATCAAAATATATTATCAGAGGCAGAAATTACGAACATTTTGTAGGTAAACATAATGATCAAATTTTGGAATATTTTCGTAATATTCCTAATTCCAGCTTAAGCAGTGCCAGTCTAGATTTAAATAAGAACCATTTGAAACCATACAAACCAAAGTTTTTGAATACTTTAGAGCCCGGAGATGAAGATAGAAGATTGGGATTTTGTTTATGAGCTCAAAGAGAATACCTCAATAATTCTAATTTCATTAAAGAAATATTATATACCGACGAAGCTACTTTCACCACCAACGGTACTGTTTCATCCCAAAATTCTCGCTACTGATCAGTAGAAAATCTAAACTGGACTATAAATTGTAAAAGACGATATTTACTAAAAGTAATTGTTTAGTGCGGGATACTTTATAATAAAATTATTGGTCCGTTCTTCTTTGAAGGAAATTCAAATAGATTCCAATTTTTGGATTTTTTGAGGAATGAATTTTCGGAAGCACTAAACAATTTACCCATTCGTGACCGAGTTAATTTAAAATTTCAGTTAGATTGGTGTCCTGTACATAATGCAGTGATAGTGAGACAGTGGTTAAATAATCATTTTCGAAATCAGTCGATAGGCCCCAACAGCCCTCTAATTGAATTTCCACCTAGATCACCGGATCTAACACCAATGGACTTTTTTCTTTTTAGAAACCATCGGATATCCGCATATATAACACGAGAAATAGAGAAACCTATCTCACTCCATCTTACAACTACGACACCAATAGAAGGGGTTCTCTGTATATGGGGATAAGAATATTTAATCATTTACCTCAATGTATCCAAACTAACAGCTTAAACAAATTTAAAATTAAACTGAAAAATCTGTTATCTTCATACTTTTTTGCGATATATTTGAATATTTCCAAACCAAGTTCTAATTCAATAAGTAGATTGATTATTTAAATTTTCAAATAATCATTTAAAAATAAATTAGTAGAATAATTTTCTTCCTACTACTGTTATTATTATTGTTTTTGTATTGTAGGCTAGCTAAGTGTGCTTGTCTTGTAGGTTTTCTACCAAATTTAGGAATATCTGTGACATTTCCAAATTAACGAATTTTGTTTTCTAATCTGTTAACCGTAGACTGAGAAATGCGGTGGTCAGGGTACATAGTATTGAAGATTCCGCATACTTGCTTCTGCGTTCTTGTTTCAACACCACATCCTAATAGTATCAAAATTTGAACTCTTTGGGTAACAGAAAGATTCATTGTTAAAATAATGATCAACTTGGCAATCAGCGATAAATAACTAGAATCATAAGTTTGCACAGATGTAGCAAATAAAGAAATTAGAATTTTTTCCGATATGTAAAAAGAAACTCTTTTTACTTCTTTCTTCTTTTAGGTATTTAGCCACTTACGCATCAGAAAAAACGATACATTTAAATTAAATGTTATGACGCAAAACTAATTAGAAAAGTCAGATTTGACAGATATTTGGTACGGTCGTGAGCAAAAAAAAATAGGACAAGTCTTATAACAGTATTTTGCTAAAATCTAGTTATATACATCTAACTTTAATTTTTGTGACACTGTCAGTTAGTTGTCATAATTTATTGCAAGTGTGCAAAAAACTAATATGTCTCATATAAGCGATTTAGTTAAATGAGACAAATTGCACTGCGTTACAATATTGACAAAAATTCGGTGTGTAACATTTTAAGAAAGTGGAGAATAAATGGTATGATTAGTAGAAATCCTGAATCAGGGTGACGAAGGATATCAACTCAACAACAAGATTTGCAATTGGTAAATGCTTTAGTAGAAAATCCATTTTACTCAGTTATTCAGGCTGCTGAAGGAACGAATTTGCCTGGATCGAGTAGTACTGGTTGCCGGCGAATAAGAGAATCGAAGCTGCGCTGTCATGCAGCAGCACAGAAATACTTACTTAAAGCTGAACATAAAGAAGCTCGAGTAGGATTTGCACTTGAATTTTTAGCGCATGATGTAAATTTTTGGAACAATGTAATCTTTACAGACGAAAAAACTTTCCAGTCAACACACAGCGGTCGTATTCGTGTTTACCGCCCTCCAAATACTCGATTCGATGAGAAATATATATCTAACAATGATAAAAGTGGTAGAATTTCCGTCAATATGTGGGCTTGGATATCGGCATGTGGTCCTGGTGTTTTGTGGCATATTGGGGAACGATTTAATAGTGAAACGTACATTAGGATTTTAGACAATATTATGCTCCCTTCTGTGTCACAATTATTTCCTAATAATGAGTTTATATTTCAACAATACAATTGTTCCGTTCATACTGCTCATACCGTAACTAACTGGTTTCAAGATAACAACATCAATGTTCTTAATTGGCCCAGTCATAGTCCAGATCTTAACCCTGTGGAAGAAGATTGGGGCTGCTCGTAAGAAGTATCCAAAAACGTAATGTGAGACCATGGAAAGTCGAAGAATTACTGGAAATAGTAAATAATGCATGGGAAAATATTATTACTAATGATTATTGTATAAGGTTATTTAATTCTATGCCAAACAGACTTATAGAAGTTATAAATAGAAATGGTACAATAACGAAATATTAATAGTTAGTTTCTTGTTAAGTAGGATATCCTTTGTCATTTGATCCAGGATTTCTACTAATCGTACCGTTTATTCTCCCCTTTCTTAAAATGTTACACAACCAATTTTTTGTTAATATTATAACGCAGTGCAATTTGTCTCATTAACCATCCATCATTTACTATAGCAATAACTACAGCATTAAAATTAAAATTAAATTAAAAGTGCTATCTGTTTTATTTCGGCTACTCATTACATATTCAAATAGAGACAGATTTACATTAGAAAAAAAGTTGTCCTAGTTTTCTGCTTACGACAGTACATACATAAAATAGTTTAGGATACATTTAATTGTATACATTTAAAAATTTTCAAATTTAATTTTCTTGATGAAGAATATACAAAATTCAAAAAATCTTATATTGCTGGATTGAGAATTAAAAACCCTTTCAAATGAGCTACACCCTCGTTCTACTTAAAAATTTTAAATGAGTAGCTATCACTCCAAGGGGGAGGTTAAAATTGTGCTAAAAAAATGTCATTCTAGAATTAAAAATTGACGTGATTTAGAATTTTACTCATAAATTTTTAATTACGCAGATAATGAATTTATCCATTACTTATGGGCATCAATGTATCTTTTAGAAAAACGACTCATATTTACCGAACTGATCACGTCTGGATTTGAGGCAATTAATACATTCGGCGGGTCCCCTATGGGAGTTATAGCGCCACCTATGTTGGAAAATATTAACGTATACATTAAAATTTGCGTCGGATCCAACTTCATCACTTCACACAATCTAAAATAAATAGATTAATTAAAGACAGTATTTGCCCTATTTGACAATAGTAAATATTATTCATCTAGCGTCGAAAATATCATGTGAAAGTTCTATCACAAAATTTCAGGACTAAGGACGTCAGAACTAAGGACTTTAGGACTAAGCACTTTAGGACTAATAGTGAGGTGGCTTAAAGCTATACCTCTGAGGTAATAAGAGAAGACAGCCGGCATATTTCCTTTTATGTTGCTAATTTATTTTCATTGACCTCGAATCGTGCCGTACTCCAAATACCGTTGCCAAGTGTACATATTCTTAAAGAACACATGTATTTACTTTGTCTCAAATATTTAATACTAGTGTTTCAAAACTTATTTTTCATTAACTGCGTATAATTTCGTTCGTAACCATTATATTTAGTTTTTGGTGAAGCGGTAATCGCTAGGCAAGACCCACAAATTACGGTTAAATTCTCAAGACAGGAAACTACATTAGTGTTGGCAACGCTGTTTGGAGTAGAACGCGGTCAAATAGTAGAGACGCGGTAGAAGCGAGATCAAAGCCCGTCTAATTATAGTCCGTGTATTTGGGTAAAGAAATGTGTTTTTTTTTCTTAAAACCAACTATCGTATAATTAAGGAGTCAACGAAAATTTATGGAGGATACATGCATTGTTATTGGATTTGTCTCTTACCAAAGTACTTAGCTACTTGTGCAGTTCTTATAAATATAATACATTCTGCCAAATCGTTTTCTAACTATTTTCGTTTGACTGTTCATATTTTTCTATAAATAACTACACACACACAGAATACAGAACAAGTAGAAGTATAGCGCGATACACCATACATATGCAAAACTAGATTGAACGTTTATCACAGCAGAGATCTGCTGTGCGTTTATTTTGTTCTCCTCCCAGACTAAATTGGAGTACGTCTCCTGTCTCCCTCTAATTTTATTTACTCTTTCTAACCGTCCTCTCTTATTATCTCTACTCTTCTACTCTTTGGCTATACTTCAAGAATACCGTTACCTGGCGGACAAAAGCCCTAAATTTGGTGTGAAAGTATCTTAGGGTATATTAATAAATGTTAACCTAGGAGCCCTCTGAAATTTCTAAAATTTTTCATGTACAGCACTAAAATTCCAAATGGCCGACAAATACGACAAAATATCGCTTAACACAATGTGTTAATACTGTTAATATTGAATTACAGCTTTAAGCCAACTGAGTACTAAACACCTAACTAGTAGTAGTACATATTAAATGAAATGCAATAAAGTATACCCATATCATTTATTACAGTAATATATAAGTCCAAATATAACGCTCATAAGAGTTCCCAATAACAAAAAAATATTTATACTTAGTCATTCAATGGAATTCAGTATGCAACAGTTATAATAATTTACACTTGGTCTTACAAAGTGGTAGGCAGTCCAGATTGGCTTTCCCTCATTTGCAGTTTTTTGCAGTCTCCTTTGCAGGGACATTCAATCAATTCCCTGCATGATTGGGAAACCTCTGGAATTGTCATCCAAAGTGGTACCTATGACTCTGATACCTTACTCTAAGCAAAATCCTGTGGAGAAGGAACCACTTGCTGTGTGTTTGTATACTGGTCGACCAAATACCTGCTTGATAAACTGCCCTTCGGATATGTTGAAGAAGCACATCCTCAGTCGAAGAAAGTTTATCCACTGCTCTATTCTTTTGACAAGAAACACAAGTAATGGTCGTGATATTGGCTCCCCCAGATTGTACAAATACTTTGATCTGGTAAATCCTGTAATGCTTGTCCATGCTAAAGATCACCCAGATATCGGCCAATGGTTGAGTTACTATTATATCATAGAATATGCCAGCAAGGATGACAATCACGTCTGTGTCTACATTATGTACAAGGATACTCCTCATTGCCCCTTGCTGTAGTGAATGGAATACATGAACCGCAAGCCTCTTCACGATTGTAGGTTTCCATAGGTGTGTTCAAACCGATTTGTACATCTGCTTTCCCTGTTGTGACATATACATCTTTGCCTGGTGGCCACTTGATTTATACAACCTTGGGAAGTCAAAAAGTTGAACAGTTCCTCCTTAGTTCAAATGTGCTTTCACGAGACGACGAGAGCCAACAGCTCGAAACTGCAGTCTGCAAGTGCTGTGTGACGACTGGCACGAGAGCTTCTTTAAGTAGGATCAGTCTTTCGGCTGGTGTTTGTTGCAATCGAAGCATTACCGTCTTGATAGTAATATGCAATTATTACACTTAACGCGCCAGGTTTGTAACTTGTAATTCAGCGCTCGGCGGAGCACATAGCCCGTGGTGTAGCTGTTGTTGTAGTCTGGTTATGTTCCTTATAGTAAAATAAGGATTTTATAGAGGAGTTTGCGACTAAAAATACTATGTTTCATATAAAAGTTGTAGCATCTTACCTATAAAAGCACATTTGAACTATGCTAAGCCCAGTCCGGCTATATATTTTTCGATTGCAACAGACACTGGACCGCTAGATGACGCCTGCTGACTATTTTACATGTCGCTATTCCAAAGATACCGAAATGTATTAAATAGTCAAGTAATCCTAGTGTCGGTCGTCACATGCCTACCTTACACTGATGAGAGCCAACAGCTCAATACTGCAGTCTGCAAGTGGTGTGTGACGACTGGCATGAGAGCTCCTTTAAGTAAGATCAGTTTTTCGGCTGGTGTTTGTTGCAATCGAAGCATTACCTTTTTGATGATAATACGCAATTATTACACTTAACGCGCCAGGTTTGTAACTTATAATTCAGCGCTCGGCGGGACACGTAGCCCGTAGTGTAGCTGTTGTTGCAGTCTGGTTACGTTCCTTATAGTAAAATAAGGATTTTATGGAGGAGTTTGCGACTAAAAATTTTATGTTTTAAGTTCCTCCTTGTTCCTCACAAAGTCCATCCAATTTCGTGGCAGTTTGGTGTTGTCAGATACTTTAATTCGAATCCCTCACCCCTCTTTGTCCGGGTAGACTCCTTTAAATTTACTGGAATGTAGATATCCCAAAGAGCATCTAACTTTTGGGCATTCTTCAGCTGATTATGAAGGTAAGGTAGAAAGGTCTTGTCAGCGTACTGGTTAAAGGTGTTAACACTAGTAGTGTGTAGGTAGTGGACGATGATGGCGCTGTCCAGAAATTTAGAGTAATAGGTTGAAGGGGGCTCTGATTGTCCTGGCTGCTCAAGACATTGCAGCCAGGCTTGTTATTTGGCAAATGAAGCTTACCAAAGTCCGAAATGGAAGGAGGGAATCAGATTCCCAGTTCTACATAGATATATATAGTTGGCTAAATAGTTCCACACAATTCTGATAGGCGATCTTAATGCCAAAGTAGGATGTGGAGCAGAAGAGGACATTGTTGGAAACCACGGATTAGGAGTCAGAAATGAACGGGGAGAGAAATTTGTGCAATTTTGTACAGAAAACGAACTAGCTGTGATGAATACCTATTTTCAACTTCCTAAAAGGCGTCTATATACATGGAAAGCTCCAGGGAATTCACAGGAACACGTTATACGCAATCAAATAGATTTCATTACCATCAAGAAACGATTCAGAAATTCCGTCAGTAAAAACCTATCCCGGCGCAGACGTTCCATCTGACCATACGCTCCTACTCGCTAAAAGCGCATGCCGACTTAAGAAAACACAAAAAACAACATATAAAGTGAGACCAGATCTTAATAAACTAGATGATACTCTGATTCGAGAGGAGGTTACGGACACAATAGAAAGAAAAGTCACCACAGTATCTCAAAGACAAGATAAACCCGTAGAAGAACACGTGGGAATGCTCACCGCAGCTATGAAAGACACGATAATGGAAAAACTGAAACCTGAAAGAAAAACAAGAAAGAGGAAGTGGATGACGCAGGATATCCTAGACCTTATGGAAGAGAGAAGGCAACAGAAATTCCAAGGAAATGATACTAACTACAAAAAGTTTAACTCAGAAATAAGAAGAACAATTAGAAATGCGAAGGCCCAATACTTCACTCAAGAATGTAAAGAAATAGAAGAATACGATAAAAAGCACGATACCTTCCATCTATATAAGAAAATAAAATAAGTCACCGGAGGTAAACGTAACAACCACATTAATAAGGTATCAGACAAAAATGAGAACATAATAGTAGACACAGAATGTAAATTAAAAAGATGGAAGGAATATATAGAAGATCTGTTTGATGACGAAAGAAGTAGATTTCATGAAATACAAGAACAAACAAACGGACCCCCAATCACCAGAGAAGAAGTTGAAAAGGCCATTGAAACGGCCAAGATTAGAAAAGCGAATGGCCCAGATGAAATTCTAACAGAAATCCTGAAACTCTTGGGAGACAAAGCAATAAAATCACTAGTACCACTGTTCAATGCCATCTACGATAGAAGAATAATTCCATCTGACTTGCTGAAATCAACATTCGTCCCCATCCCCAAAAAAACAAATGCCAAAGAATGCAGTGAACACCGAACTATGAGTTTGATGAGCCATGTATTAAATCTATTTCTGAGCATCATCCGTCAAAGGATTTATCCCAAAATTGAAGAGCATATTGGGGACACTCAATTTGGATTCCGTAAAGGACTGTGTACAAGAGAAGCTCTTTTTAGCATACAAGTACTAATTCAGCGGACGTAAATTGTGACGCCTTCATGTGCTTCATTGACTTTGAGAAGGCATTTGATAGGGTACAACACGAAAAAATGATTAAGATACTAAAAACAACTGGAATTGATGACAAGGACCTATACTTCACCGCTAATCTCTACTGGGGACAAAAGGCAAATCTAAGACTGGGGGACAGAACAACGGAAGATATCGTAATAAAAAGAGGCGTGAGGCAAGGGTGCATATTGTCACCGTTACTTTTCAATGTTTATTCCGAAGTAACATTTCGAGAGGCACTGTACAATATCTCAGAGGGTATAATAATAAACGGGGTTTCAGTGAATAATCTGCGTTATGCAGATGACACAGTACTTATGTTAGACAATATTGAGGGACTTCAGCTTCTCTTGGACCGAATAATCAACGTATGCGAAAATTATGCTCTCAAACTGAATGTCAAAAAAATTAAACTAATGATAGTGAGCAAAAGAAACATTCATGGAGAACTGTGGATTAGGACAGAACGTTTAGAAAGGGTGCATAGAATGAAATATTTGGGACAACTTCTAGTTGATGACTGGGACCACTGTATTGAAATAAAATCAAGAATAGAGCAAGCAAGAACAACATTTCTGAGGATGAAGAAAGTTTTCTGTGGACATGACCTAAATATGGAATAGAAGATAAGGATGGTTCGCTGTTATGTATTCTCCGTCTTGGACTCTTACAGAAAACACACTTAAGAGACTTGAGGCTTTTGAGATATGGATATACCAACATATACTACGGATAAGTTGGGTAGATCACGTTACAAACATAGAAGTAATGCGTAAAATGGGTAATAAGGAAATAATTAATATGAAAAGGAGGAAACTATCACACTTTGGCCACGTAATGAGACATCCAGAAACATATAATACACTACATCTGATAATTCAAGGTAAAATCAATGGAAAACGAGGCCCAGGAAGAACGTCCTGGTTGAAGAACTTGAGACAGCGGTTTGGGAAATCAACGACCGCGCTTTTCAGAGCGGCGATTAATAAAGTCAAAATAGCGAACATAATCGCCAACATTCGTTGAACGGATACGGAACTGCAAGAAGAAGAAACAGTTCCACATTTTTCTGAAGCACTTTCAGCTTCTTTCCCTGCTGACATGTTGCTTATGCTTTGGTCTCTTGAAGAGTGCAACAGAATTTCTCTTGATGGCGTCATGTCTAGAGAGCGTGCGCTCATCAAGCATATTCTTGACAAATTCCTGATACTGACGTTTGCCTATGTCCACCAAGATGTGTAAGACTACAACCACTGATAATGGTAATTAGCCTGTATGAAACACTACGTAAATAGGAATGACATCACAAAGCCCATTTTTTATGGTTTCTCCAGTAGTGATGCCTCGAAGAGAAAGAATCACATGTGATATTTTGTCGTATTTGTTGACCATCTTGGACTTTAAAGCTGTACGTGAAAATTTTTATAAATTCCAGGGGGCTCCTAAGCTAACATTTATTAGTATACCTAAGATATCTTCATACCAAATTTGGTGCTTTTATCCACAAAGTAACGGTAATTTCAATAAGTCACCTCACTATAAGGACTTCAGGAATAAGGCAGAGATTTCTCTATAAAGTTATTAACTTACTTAATTGTTACGGGCGTAATTAACAATGCTGTCGTTACGTTATCCAAGAAACAGGAAAGGAGCGTAGTTAAAACGCAAAGTATGTGAATTAACGGCCATAGCTTTCCACCAGTTACCTAAAGAACATAATTATCACTGAAAAATGTATACAGCAGCTAATCTAATTTAATTAAAAATACAGATTACGGCTATCATATACTGTGTTTACTTACTTTATAAGCATATACAGCAGAGTAATCAATAATTCCTGTTTCGCTGAAAACCGTTACCAGTATCATCATGGAGAATAACAACAATAGAGTTTCTATATCTACCCAAGAAATTATTTCCTCCATTGTAGGTCTTTCATGTAAAATGGCAAGAATGGCTACGGACATCGTACTTGCTAACATGGCCGCCAGAGTTCTATGAATTAACTAAAAAACGTTTCCCAGCCTCAGTTCATTAATCGTCGATGCTTCATGAATTCTAAAAAATACTTACATCAAATACAATTAAAACATATAACCCTGTAAGGATCAACGCTGCATAAATGATGCCTATATCAGGATTTATGGGATGTAAGTTGTAACCCAATGAAATGGGAAAATTTTCATCCAAATTAGTTGTCATTTGAATCCTTAGTATGTAAGATTCGTTGTCGACTTTGTGTGAAGAGAGATCAAAGATGTTCTTGTGTTCGTTGAGTAATTCTGTAAGCGTGTCTCTATCCAGGGGGACATACCAAGGCGTCGATACGTTCTAAAAATGAAACAAACGATACAATACACGAGGTAGAAATGTTATCTATTAAAAAATAAGCACCCCTTATAGACATACTTAATAAATGGGAAATGACAATTGATGCGATTTTGATGCAGACTTCACCATTCTACAGTTGAAACTTTGACGTAGGTTTAGATATACCAGGTGTCACAGGAGACATGTAACACTGTGTAACTTTGCTATTTTTAATTTTGGGAGAGTTGTATATTACATAATTGTCCTTGTTTTGAGCCAATCAAACATTTTCTATAATTTTTGGTTTAGGCGAAAGAGACTCAAAATTTGTTATTTTAAATGGTATTCTGTACCTATCTCATTCGTTTGTAAATTGCCGTATCAACCATGTATTGCAACATGGTATATATTTTTTAAAATTTAAATGACAGTTAATAGCCATTTTATTGTATTAAGTCTAAGTAGCCATGATCGGTACCTTGGCAGATACTGAAGCTTAGTGTGCCATGATATCGAAAAATCTCTGGCACGCAACTTTGTGTCTCATATTTTTTTTTTGTCAGTAGCTGAACAGAGTAATAGATTCTTCTTATTTAAAAAAAATCTCTAAACAATCTACAATATCAAAAAAATCAAGATAGGAACCCCATTTTTTCATTTGACCTACTTAAAAAATACTCATTTATCTTTTATTTTTGTCCAATACAATTGTTTTATCTATCCTATTTTTCTTTCTTCATTAAAATTAGTAGCGAAAATGATTGCATAGTAATGAACATTGTTACTACCTACTCCAGCAGAAATATTTAGTAAACAGGCGGTGGAAACAAAATAAAATGAAAAAAAATGCGTTGTTTTGATTTGACAATTAAGAATTGTTTACTTGACAAGAATTTAATAATCATTTACAGTTAGATTATATCTAAGTTAGCACGTTTTAAACTGTATTTTATCATGTATTCAATAAACGAAAAAGTAGGTATATGCTATTAATCTATAGCGAATGTAACAAAAATAGCAAACGAGCTGCTCACTTATGTGAAGAAAGATTTCCCGGAAAAAATCATCTACCATACAACTATTTTGTAAGAGTTGAACAACAGTTCAGAATAGAACCAAATGTTCCTGAAAATTATCGATGAAGAATCGGAAATCAATGTACGTTGGCAGATTCACGATTTCGATAAGACCTACTGAGGACCAAACTGATGTAAATCGGAAAACAGCTCGACACATTTTGAAAAAACATAAATTTAAGCCACACTATCCAAAAATCAAATACACCATTATTTATACAAAAATGATTTTCAAAGAAGATTAGACTATTTGCAATTGGTTTTTGAACAGACACAATTTGGATAATAATTTTCATTGACAAATTTTATTCAGGTTCGCTAATTTAAAATTATTCCATCGTAACATCACCCGTTATTGGACACGAGAAAATCCCAGAAATATAAGAAAAAGTGCATGTCAGGAGCGATTGAGTTTTAATGTATGGCTGGGGAGAATTAGCAGTAGAATTATTTGGCCAATATTTTGACGGACCATTAAATGGAGCAAGATATTTGGAGTTTTTGCAAAACCAGTTTCGAGATTTTTTTGGAAGAATTATCACCAAATGTTAACCCAATAATTGTTCAACAGGATAGGGCTGCAATACATAACTGAAGAGTTGTGAATTATTTAAACGAAAGGTTTAGAGAAAACTAGATGAGAACAAATGGGCTTGCTAGATGACCTGCAAGGTCACCAGACCATACGCCGCTTGTTTTCTTTATATGAGACCACCTCAAGAAAAACAGGTATAGGACTCTACCAGCAAATAGAGAAGAGATGGAAATTGGAGTCAGAAGAACAATTAATGGAATTACTAAATTACCGTTAGATAACATGCTCAGAGCTTCCGTCACAAAAACACGATTGTGCAAAGACAATAATGAACAACATTTTGAGCATCTAGATTAATACATCTTTTTTGTGTTTAGTGCTTCAGTAAAACTTAAACTACTTATTTTAATTTTTCATTCCTTGGTTGTAAAAATGTATTACATAGTGTAATGGTTTTTCATTAATTTCATTCAAATATGTTTTACTAATGTCTTTTATTTATTAAAAAATTTTACCTTCCTTTATTTTCACCGCCTTCCTACTAAATATTTTTGTTGCAGTAGTAGAAACAATGCTCATTATTGTTCATTACTATGCAATGATTTTCGATACTAATTTTTATGAAAAAGCAAAATAGGATAGGTACAGCAATTGTATTGGACAAAAATAAAAGATGAATAAATATAACTATTTAAGAATAATAGTAGATCAATTTTTTGAGTTGCGAACAACGCATTGAATATTTAACGAAAAAGCTAAGAAGACTCACATATAAATTTGATCAAATGAGAGATATTCTGAAAAAAAAAAAAATTAACCACTATTTACAAAGGCTTGGCTGAGTCAGTAATAAAATATTGCATTGTCGTATGGGGAGATTTATTTAACTCGGTAAAAATAATTTTTAACAGAAATAGGAGTCACTGCACAGAACTTTTATATAATGACTTGGGTTTGTTTAATGGAAGAAAAATATATACATATGATTGTCTAATGTGGATGTTCAAACCACACCAACAGTACACGATGGAATAAAAATCTATCTGTAAGCGCACAAAGAAATTTATTTTATATTGGCCCAAAGCTATATAATATGCTACCTATAAATATAAAAAAATATGATAAGGACAAATAAATTCAAAAATTAAATAAAAACATTTATAAATGATAACTGTGATAAGAACAAAGATATATTCAAATAATATGGACTAAACAAACTGTTTTGTTTGTTCACCTCACCCACTTTCTCCCAGTCAATCGATCATACATGCTCCTAAATAGAATTTAAAATATAACTAAGTACCTCCAACCTTCTTTCACATTTATTCAATAATAGTAGTTAACTAAATTATTGTACCAGAAGCCATAATGTATTTTATAGATATAGATTATTATTTGTTATATTGTCTGGTCGATAGCCGAGTGGGTTAAGAGACTGCTGCACAGAAGATCCGATATCATCTCGAAAAACTGACTGAGTATTACAATACTTGGAAGATACGCATAAACGAGAACAATACGGAGACTATCACGCTACACCGTAAATTTACCAACATAAAAACCATCACAAAACTTTAAATAAATGACAAGACGATTGGGGAACGGAACACGGTCAAATATCTGGGGGTAACCCTAGATAAGAGGCTGTGTTTCGGACCATCAGCAAGACCTACGCGACGCTAAACAAACTGTACCCTCTTGTAAACCGACGAAGTAAACTTGACCTTGAAGGTTATCTTAAGCCCGATTATGACATATGCCTATGCGTCCTAGAACCTCATCTCGGACGCGCAGTGCAAAAGACTTCAGATACTCCAGAACAAATTACTCAGACTACTTATGAATGCGGACAGATACAGACAGATACACTCCGGTCGCTATGTTACACGAAAATGCCAAAATTATGTTAATCAGGGACTTCATCAATGAAACGGCGCGAAAGTTTTTTGCAGCCAGAACACAACAATCGGAAATGACACAGGACATTACAGACAGACGACGGCAAAACGACCCGCATCACGCACATAAACTGTTACATCAAAACTTACCTATCTACAGAGAGCGACGGTGATGATAAATTACCACACAAAACTGTTGGCCACACAGAAACTGACAAAACACATAACATAGATGACTGTCCCTCCCCCTACTTCCCCTTTCCTTCCTTGTCCACTTCCCCCTTCACCTCCTGCACACAGTGCAACATATAACCCATGCCGACAGTTAAATCTTAAAACACATAAATTTTACACAGAATAAAAATCATTTCGTTTTATATATTTGACATTTTAAATAGGATTTTCTCTTTCATTTTCCTATAAAAATAACTCTGAACAAACATTAATAAGTATAATAGTCTATTGAGGTCGTCTGCATAACCAGCTTGCTGAAGAACAAAAGAAAACGCGCTTTTAAATTATCAGGAGAGCAGCAATATTAGTGAATTAAGGTAGAATCGGATATCTTGAATTGGCATTCCAACAGCTGGCCGGCTCGTTTCGTATTTATTTCATATATTTGTAACGGGTCGGTGTCTTTCATTCAAATGATAAATGAATGAAATATCCTTTTAAACTCTGTTAGTCAAAATAAGAATAAAGCTATTTTAATTGCTAGTTGCTAAATTGCGAGGTGGCAATCGCGATTAGTCATACGGACATCGCACCACCGGGTTCGAATCCTGGCTCCGGCACTGTCGGAGGAAATGGTTGTATGTCCCCGTTTTTTCAAACATGTAATGTGAACAATACATTTGATTTAATCGATTTGATTTGATCTTTTAAATAGAGCAAATAAAAAATGGGTTTCCTATCTTGGTTTTTATGATATCGTGGGTTGTTTAGAGATTTTTTTTAAATAAAAAAAATCTAGTTAAGTTGCTCAGCTACTAATTGTGTCCAAAAGAATATGAGACTCAAAGTTAAGTACCAGAAATCTTTCGATATCATGGAAGTTCACAAATTTAAAAAAATTTCTTGTCACCTGTATTGATATTATATCAGAGCTTCTTATCCTAGATGTGTTAGTTGGTCTCTGTTTGATCTCCAAAAGTTGTATCCAGACGCTCATCCAATCGGCAGACAAATTACCATACCATGGAGATAGTAACGCTCCTTCCACCGTAACTAACAATTTGTTATTTTTTGGTTTCTTGTAAATTGTATAACCTGAAATTTAAAGATACTTACTAAACCATTTTAATTCTAGGAATAATATACCTGGGTAAATATTTTGTTTTAAAGTTATTAGCCGTGTCCATAAAGAGCGCGCTGACCTAGTTTTTCCAATTATTTTTTTTTGTAATCTTTGTTTATGAAGTTTACAAAACAGGCCTTGACCTTGACCTATTAGCTTAACCTGGTTCTTACTCAAGACGATGGAAAAGCTACGTGAACGATATATAAGGGATGTTCTAGTGAAACACAATCCTTTACATCCTAACCAGCACGCATACACCCTGGGAAGATCCACCGACACCGCCCTCCATGCAGTCGCGAGTCGGATTGTGAGATCCTTGGACAATAAAGAGTCCACTCTAAGTGTTCTCATAGACACAGAAAGTGCGTTTGACAGGGCCACATTTCCAAAAATTACAGCCGCCCTAGTGGAGAAGAATGTCCCTACGATCATGGGAAGCTGGGGGTATCCAATATGATCTCGAAGAGAACTGCACAAGTCAGTGTGGAAGATGCTTCTGTATGAGGAATGATCGCGAGAGGCTGTCCGCGGGGAGGTGTAATATCACCACTGCTGTGGAACCTCGTTCTTGACAGCCTCTTGTGCTACCTCAATTCAGAAGAATTCCATACAATTACCTACGCAGATAATTTAACAATCATGCTTAGCGCAAAATTCGAAGAAGTCCTTTGTGAAACAATGCAGGAGGCCCTAAGAATAATCGAAAAATTGTGCAAAGAATACTCCCTGTCTGTCAGTCCCACTAAGACGGATGGTTCTGTTCACAAGGAAAAGGAAACCAGGAGCACAAAAGTACATACACTAACTGTCGCATCAGAAGTAAAATACCTTTGAGTAACCTTCGATGCCAAACTAACATGGAATCTTCACATAGATAGAAGACTAAAGAAGGCTTACAATTCTTATGACCAGTGCCGCAGGACCATGGGGAATGAAACCCAAAATGGTCATGTGGATATACACTGCCGTCATAAGACTAATGATAACATATGGGCTGCGGTTTGGTGGCTAAGAGCACAGACCACAGCTAAGGTCAAGCTCAGCCAAGTGCAGAGGGTTGCCTGCCGGAGCTATGCGAATAACGCCAACGAGAGCTATGGAGGTAATGCTGTGTCTGCCACCACTAGATATATATCTAGGAGAAGTGGCTCTGAAAACAATGGTATGCCTCCAATTCGTTGGCATACAACCAAATGTAGACTGTGAAGAGGTCAGAAGTTGCCTGTGGAATAATTTTGTCAGAAAGACGCCTCTACAGGCGTGCACTGATGGCATTTCACCCCAGTTTGTCTTTGACAGACCCTACATAACACAGACGAATAGTGAGAACGAGGCTGCTAGCGAAGGTGTGTTCAACATCTTCAGAGACGGATAAAAAAGAAGGACGGAGCAGGATGTGGAATATACTCCAGAAGTCTGCAAATCCAATATAAATAATCTATGGACGGGCGAGCCAGCGTAGTACAGACGGAACTAACGGTATAACCATAGCTGCAAAAGAGATTGTCCTTAGACAAACTACGGGCAAAACAATCAAAATCTACACAGATTGTAGACTTTATTACTAGCACTGAGAAGTTACAAAATTACCACAGGAACAGTGTGGGAATCAAGCACTTGTGGGTGCCTCCAGCATGAATAACATACTGAGTGTGTGAGCGAAAGTACATACATAGTGCAGTGGCAACAAAGTAGTCAACAGACTGGCCAAGAAGGCAGCAGGTCTAAGTATCTTTGGACCAGGCCCGATCAGTCTGTTACCGATCACAGCGATAACACAAATAATTAAAGAGAACGCCCACAATGAATTCAAGAAGCTGTGGGATGAAACGAACAGCGGTCAGCTTGCTAGGGAACTACTAAAATGTCCCAACAAGAGTACAGCAATGGACTGACTACCTGGCAATGTCCAGAAGGAACCTACGTTTTATAACGGGAATTCAGACCGGACACTGCCAGTTAAGAAAACTTCTACATAATAGCAGAGTGAAAGAACGCCTGCCTAATTAACTACAATAAAACGATAGTTCGCCAGTTGGCCACAGAGATGGCGCCATTGCCACGGATAAGCTAGAATCATCCCGAATAACAGTCTGGAAGAAACTGGAGTGAAATGGAATAAGTCGAGAATAAGCGCCATATGAAGTGTTGTTGTACTTCCGGGTGCTTTCCCGCGTCGATGATCGACTCCTCCAGGAGTCACGGTTGTCTAAACGACGTTTCGGCAGAATCTCATCTGCCATCTTCAGGTTCTCACTGAAAGCTGCCTACTGCTGCTTCTCGTTGCTCGAACTGAACTCGATGAAACGTCGTTTAGACAACCGTGACTCCTGGAGGAGTCGATCATCGAGGCGGGAAAGCACCCGGAAGTATAACAACACTTCATTTAACACCCGCGAAAACCTAAAAAACAATATATATATATATATATATATATATATATGTAGCGGAGCCAACGCGCTGTAGTTCAGTTCAGTACAATTCTGAGAGTCATATGTTCAGATATGATAAAGAACAGTAATAATAAAATATAGAACAGTAGTGAGTCTATAGTAGATGAAAGTTGTAACTAATGTTTCGTTATAAGGACTAATTATTATAATTTAGTGATTAATAAATCAATGGTTAGTGGAAATTCTTGTTGCAATTATTGGACCTATGCTTGAAAGTGTTTACTACTTACTTTTAACTGATTTCCTAGGAATAATGATGCATTGGTGCATGTCTTCACTTCTTTCGTTATTCGTCATGAGAGCGAAACAACAAACTACCCATATTAAAACTAGTACACCTATTTTAAAATTATTTGCACATAATTTCTTTCCCGTGAGTGGCACAGTGGGATCCCTAAAATATCAAATATTACAATCGTTAATATACCCATACCATTCTTCCTTGCATAAAAGCTGAAGAATATTCTGGATAAAATTTATGATATATACTCTATTCATGATTTGTTTGCTTTTACTTAAATTTTTAGTTAATTTGATTTAGTAAGATTTAATTTCAAATGGTTGATAATGCGTACATTCAATTCAACAAAAATGCAATATCATAAAAATAGTTGATATAAGCCATGTGACTCAATCCTCAATGTGTGTTAACCGAAATGTTGTTGGAATTAGATATGTTTGGTTTGTGCATTGTTACGTACTCGTACAGTGTAGGTCTTATAGAAATCATTGAGTTTCTTTTATTTATAAGTTGACTAATAGACATTCCAGATATTTAAAAATTATCTGCTTTCTTTGCTAAAATTTACAACAGATTGCAGGTTGCCCCCCCCCCCCCCACCGCATGACCCATACCAGAAATGGACGTAAATTTTAATTTTTGGAGAAAAAGTTACTCTTTATAAAAAAAATTCGTATTGACAGGGTACGATTACTTTTAAGGAAATTTGTTTCTTTAATACGGGGTGCTCAAAAATATAAATATATTATATACAGGGTGTCCCAATAGTGCGTCAAAGTCAAATATAATAATAATAATCTTTATTCAAATAGGTAAATCCTAATATAAAAATAGATAAATAATCGATAGATACAATAAATTCAACAGATAAAATACACAAATATACATATAAATATTTCTAATCACAAAATAAAAATAGTTAATTTATGTGTGAAATGAAATCAATCAGAATTTCTCAGATAGATTGTTAATTCATGTATAAAGTATTTAGAGACCTACTGTCTTTCATTTTTTTTGGTAAGTTATTATATTCCCGCATTCCCTTAAAAAATATATTGTTCATTGCTCTAAAATTATTCCTTCTGATAATATGAAGATTGTTCAGAGATCTAGTATTATATGAGTGAATTTCATGGTTAAATGTAATAAACTTATTCAGATATACTGGCATTAAACCCTTTAAAATTTTAAATATAGAAATTAATGTAAAATAGGTAATTCTGAATGATACAGGCATCCACTCTAGAGTGTTCAACATATTTTGAATTGGTGTATACCTATTACATCTGAGTATGATCCTCATAGCTCGATTCTGAAGTTTTTGCAATTCATTTTTGCTGGATTTATCGAATAAATACAAGACAGTAGCACAGAAATCAAAATGCGGCAGAATTATTGATTTATATACAGTGATTCTAGTTTTTAGATCCAAATTACTAGATATTCTTGAACAGCAAAATAATTTTTTTTAAATTTTATTCTTTATATATTCAAAATGACTTTTAAATGATAAAATACTATCTATAACTAAACTTAAATATTTCATTTGTTCAACTATTTCAATTTGAGTATTATCTATAAACAAATTAATACTTTTACTGTCGATGTTGTTATATCTAAATCTGTTTGTAATCACCATTGCTTTTGTTTTAATAGGATTTAATTTGAGTTTGTTGACTTTAATAAATAATAAATAAGTCTCAACTTTGCACAACTCAATGTTCATTTTATTAGTAGCAGTGTCAAGGTCGTAGTCACAAAAAGCTAATAAAGTGTCATCTGCATACAAATTCAAAAAATCACAGTTAAGCTGGTAATTTATGTGATTAATATAAATGATAAGTAAAAGAGGTCCTAAAATGCTTCCCTGCGGAACTCCAAGCTCAACATCAAGACTTGGAGATAATGTGTGCCAATTTTTGTATCACCTAATACCGTATTTTCTGTTCCTAATTTATGTCAATTTTTTTGTAATATTCAATGATTATTTATAAATTTTTAAGATAGACTCAAATGTGATTAATTAAACTGTGAAAAAATACTACTGAGGCAGCCAAATCGTATCCAGAAAAAAATTTAATACTTCTTCCAATTATTCTCACTTTATGCCATAATCATGGCTACTAGATCATCTCGAAATGAAAAGTATTATAAGTTAGCGGTTTTTAATGAAAAATTAAAAATATCTCTGGAAATATCAATTTTAGGTATGATATATTATTCACAAAAATCGTAGAGAATTAACGTGCCAATTCAAAAATATAACAATATACAGAGTGTTCTATTTGAAAAAAATTGGAAAATTCACTTTGAAATGTCCTGGATTAGCGCTAGTATAAAATACACCCTGTATAATTATAATCAATATTTCGTGGTTGTGTCGTAGTACTTCCCTTGTCTACATAATTGCAAAATAAATTTTCTTAATTAATAGTAATACATAAACAGCGAAAGAAGTTGTTAAACCTTGTTCCGACCAAAATGTTCATATTTTTTTTAATAACTCGGCAACGCCAGGTTAAAAACAAAAAATCTAGAGGTCGCTGGGAAGGTAATTTTAGGCTGAATTGATAAATGTAAAAATATATAGGGTATTCTATTTAAAAAACCACCTCGAAGATGCTCCGCTGTAGCGAGTCACCCTGTATATTCAAAATATTTTTAAAATGTGCTCCTTTTGACACTATGCCACTTCCATAAAAAATTATTTTCCAAAGTCTTCTAATAAGGCAGATATTGGACTTTGACGCACTATTGGGACACCGTGCTTTTCGCTAATCATATCAACGTCACTGGGAGATCAGTAAGACTGCTTATTGTTATTATACTATTATTCATTTCAAATTAGATTATTTAATGAACTAGACTGATGGCATAGTTGTTATTTTTTGTGGCACTAGTTTAATTGCACTACGTTCATATTTGCAAGAAGTTTTACACATATTACTTATAAATGACTAACCTCATAACTTTTCTGTTTAGGTAGAGATAGTGTTTTGAAATTTTAAATTGAAATCACTTAGTATATTTTTCTTTACATTATATAAAACCTGTGGGATATCCATGGCGAGTAACAATGCAAAAATATCCTGAATAGTGTATACGTGCTACTTAACTATTTTATCAAAAATTATTATAATTATATATTATACTAACGAATTATTTGCATTAAAAACCGAATGACTGCTTCCATTAACCTCCAAGTCCATATGTCTGTATCTATTCATCTTAGGTGTGGAGGGTTTTATAAAAATTTTTACTTCTGATGTGGATGGCATTTGTTTACTATCGTAAACTTTCCTACTGAAAAAAATATTTTCATTCAAAAGAGGCGTTTAGAATGTTAGCTTAATATACCGTGAGCTTACTACAAATATTGCTTCAAATTTAGTGATTATTGGTAAAGTTATATATTTTTTAAAGTTAAGTACGTAAATTTATTCTTTAGCAAAAAGCTATTACAAGTACATATATGTAAATAAAGTAAATATAACACAAATACAATGATATAATAAATATAATATATAATAAGCATAGAATGTAGTGAATACAAAATATGGTAAATGAAAAAGAAAGAACCGCTGCCCAAGAAATCACTACCTCCACATCCAGATTTTGTATCCAAGTCTTATACATACTAAATCCTAATGTAATATTTTACTCCCTTTAATAAGAGGGTGAGGGTAGCGATGGGGGTGGTAGAGGGGGTGGCTAATGTCAAAAAATTTTTAGAGGGCCTTGGTTCTCGTATACACATTAAATCTCCAATTAATCTTTGTGGGGGGGGGGGGTGCAATGGGGGTTGTAGAGCGGATGGCTAACGCCAAAAGAATTTTTTGAGATGTTTCGTTCTTGTATACGCACTAAAATCACACTTTAACTTTTTTTATTCAGTTTTATAATAGTGTGAGGATGGTATTGGGGGTGATAGTGGGGGAGGGGGGCTGATGCCAAAAATTTTTTTACAGAGAGATAGACAGATCGACAGACAGACATTTTTTCGCTCAAATTTAAAATCTCGACTTTTCATGACATTTTAAGTCTATTTCAATAAATATATACAGGGTGAACCATTAATAATAGGCCATAGTTCAGGGGTAGATTCTTTGGGTCAAAATATGAGGATATAACCAAATATGCTTTAGTAAAATGTTGCTGTGGAAAAAGATACAGGGTGTCAAAGTTCAAATTATTTTTCGTTTTTTTTTGCAATAACTCAACAGCCTCTTGACTGATCTTCGCCAAATTTGCTAGTGGAACTTTTCTATTCTAATAAATAATAATTTATGTATTATATCACGAAAGACAAATTCAAATTTAATGAAACAAAGTTATTGAAAAAAAGTACAGAACGTAAGGGAAAACAAAATCGTAATAACAGCGTAAACTCTTTCTCACTTTCTTATGAACTAATGGATTATCTTCATGGTATTGAGATAAATACATAAATCGAAAGATTGTCTAAAATAAGGATCTAATGTTATTAGAAGACCAAACAATAACGTAAAAGTTGACTTAATAACATTATAAACTTCCCCCCCATGCAAAAACCCCATTGCTGCAACTTACAGTAAATGTTCGACATGGTCTCCTCCTACTTCTATGCCTTTTCTAATTCTATTCATAAAAGATTTTCTTACACTGAAAAATACATTTTCCTGTCCTCTAATAAAATTCGCTGCGTTTTGTATTTTGTCCCACGGTTCTTCTCTTGAGTTCATAGTATTTGTATATGTCCCCACACATAATAATCCAAAGGATTATAATTGTTGTACAAATATCTACAATATGTTATGTGGGTGAGTCATCCAGATCTTTCAGTGTGAGGTTGGATGAGACTACATTAGAAAGAATGAAATTCAGAAATCAAAGATTTGTGAACATGCTTGGGAAAACGGACATAGAATAAACTGGGACTCGGCAAAAATTTTAACAAAAGAAGCAGATACCAAAAAAAGAAAAATTAAAGAATCAGCAATAATCTTATTAAGTGAAGATAAGTGCGTATCGAATTGTTCTGTAGATATTTGTACAACCTGGCTAAAAATGTTAAAAGAAGAACTTAACAAACTCAACATTATCTAAAAGAAAATGTCATCAGTTCTATGTTCTATGTAAGTAGTAAGTGTCTATGGAAATAACATAAACTGAATCTTAAAGCTGTGTATTTGACATACACAGCAAAATAAGAGTTCTTCCAAAAAAAGCTTTGAAAACGGAAAGAGATTACTTTCCGAAACGTCAGCAAAATACATTATTTCTGTATTTATTCCGATTTATATTATTTGCAAAACATAACCTCTGACTATTCCTTTGTCGTAAACGTCACGGGCGCAGAGGCTTTTTTCCAATAATTCTATTGTTTTGTAGATTCGGTGATTTGTTTTCGAAGAGGATAATAATACATGTGGTAGAAAACCCAAATAATAGGAAAGAATAGTCTAATCTCCTAACAAGCTTTCTTGTAAATTACTAGTTCTTGCAAAATCAATGGTAAAATTCTTTTTAGACCTTATATTATATGAATGGACCTCTCTGTCACTAGAAAGTTTTGCAGATATTGCGGTAATAGTTTATGTTTAATTTTGTAAATCCTAACTCCCTCCGTTAACATTTTTCAGACATCAACTCCCGAGCATCCAGTGATTTAGACTCAGCGGACGATGACGAGAATGATTCCGATTGTCTCAGGGATAAATATTTAAAATTAAAACTTTTTTAAATTATTTTGTAGTGGTAAAATCATACTTGTTAATTAAATAAAAGAAAATGATTTCGCTATAAAAAAAATATACTAGTAACATTATTTCAATTCACGCACCTATTTATGTTTTATATTTGTAAAACAAAACACATAACGTATTAATGACTTATGGAAGTTCATTTTTATTATTGCAATAAGCAGGGTCCGCCATTTAAAACTCCCGAGACCAGTAACTAATTTATTATTTAAGCGACGCGCGACGGCCGTGTTCAACATATCAAATTGTAGGTATTTTTAAGATCTTTAAGTACACATACAGAGAAATTTAAAAAAATTTCGAAAAAATTGTTACGAAAATAAACTTAATTTCAGTGAATATTTTTTTACCTCGCAGTGTATATGAATTTTATTATAGCTGTTTGATAAAAGATTTAATTTGTATAAATTTCTGTTATTGCGTCATATTCGAGATTCTTTGTGGTTGTAGTGAAAAAAACACTATTAAAAAAATTATAGGCTGGTAGACTTAATTTTATTAAAAATTAAAAATATTGTACAAAATTATTTAAAAAGAAACAAACAAAATAATTCTTAATTATGTTAACAAGAATACTAAAAATAAAACAATATTGATTTTGTAATAAACATTAATATTTTCTTAAAAAGATTTATCAGGTAAGGAGACAATTAAAACGTGAATGCAGTAATTAAATCTTTTTATTAATTCACCATTCACTGTACGTAATAAAGTATTCCGCCGAATAGAATTACATCCGTTTCTTATTTTATTTTTTAAATCCTCAATGTTCTGAGGTTGGGTGTGATACACAAATATCTTAAGGCAACCAACCCCACAAAAAGAAATCCAGCGGATTTAAATCTGATGATCTAGCTGGCCACCGCACGGGTCTGGTATTGCCTCTCCACTTGTTTCCAAAACTCGTATTTAAACAATCAGAAACAATACGAGCATTATGTGGAGGAGCACCATCTTGATGAAACCCGATATTTTTTCTAACTTGCAGGAAAATTTCTTCTAAATAAGTAATGTGTATTAACATGAAAACATACACTTATTAGCAATGGGTTCATCAAGTGATGTCACAAAAGAGGACAAAATTACAATAACTTAGTTGTGCAAAAACATACAGGATGTCTTAAAAGATACCGGTCGGTTTATTAGTTAAGAATCGAAAAATGTTTTTTCATTAAAACCAAAAAGAATCACGAATATGACGTAATAACACAAATTGATGCAAATTAAAACTTTTATCAAAGAACTATAATAAAATTCATATACAGTGTGAGGTAAAAAAATATTCACTGAAATTAAGTTTATTTTCGTAACAATTTTTTTAAATCTCTCTGTATGTGTACTTAAAGAACTTGAAAATAGCTACAATTTGATATGTTGGACGCGGCTGTCGCGCGTCGCTTAAAAATAAAGAAACTACTGCTCTAGGGTGATTTAAGTGACAGACTCTGTATGCTAAAATACCAATTCCAGAAAAGAACAATGCGACTTCTTGTCACTAAAAGGTTGCAAAAATTAACGAAATCATTTTGGCGGTTTGAGGCATTCATAATAACCATAATAATGCGGCAAATGACACGAAATCAAGACTCCCACAAAGTATGTTCAAATCGGTTTGCAAAGGGGTTATAACCAATATTTTGTTCTCAAATGAAGATGTACACTTACAACAGTTGACATAGTTACACATTAAATATTGAAGCTTAGCTAAATAATAAAAAATTCGTCTAGACACGAATTGGGCGTGTATTTCGCTTTGAAACATAACATTGTTCATTTTCATCAAATTCCATTAAAATCCAATAATTTCTGTGGGAGATAAAAATAAAAAATCAAAAAATTGGTTTTTGATGCTTCTCTCAATAGTTTTGAGGTTATGTTTAAAAATAAGAGAAAGAATATAACAGTAAAAGTTGTAGATCTTTCAAGTATTTACAACTTTTGCATTTAACTTTTTTCGATAGGTTCGGCACTGGACTATAACTAAATAATTATGATCAGTATTTTTTGCGAATTGGGCGTGTTCTGCCTCTCTCCGATATCTCTATCAGGGATAATCCGTATAGATGACACTTACATGCCTCCCTCAACATTCTCTCAAAAAATAGGCCTTAACTAAATAATCACTTAAAAATGTCACCAGCTCTTAGACTAACTCTTAGATAAGTATGTTCTTTTTTATAAAGAAAATTTTATAACATAATTTTTATGAAATGCATATGTAACTGTCTCTCTCATATAGGAGTACCTTGGCTTTTCTCTATGTCAAAACTAGCACTTTTACAAATCAAATTAAATAATACGAAAGGCATGAAATACTTTTGCAAGAAAAATCATTTCTATTTGTATGTCATATTGTAAATACATCATTTAAAAAAATCAAGTTAGCAACAATTTGGTAGCAGCCCACGTTCTGTATTCATATCTTACCTTGGGGATATTATTTTTTCCATTTTAAAAGACACTACCAACTAATTTATGTAACTATAACTCCTAAGATTCAAAATGTAAACACAACAACCATATTGAAATCCAACTAGTTTCTTTTATTCCATACTACTTTTTTGTCCAAATATTTATCATAAAAACAACATTGTGGTATACGAGGGACTTATATTAAGCCTAGTTCACATTTCTAGTGGTCCGCCGAGGCTTAGGTGCCAGGTCGAGCAATATGGAATATTCAGATTTGTGAATAAACTCTCCACCTTGATTCTTCCGTTGACGGGAAACTCGGGCTTATAATTTCTAATTAGGTGCATGGTGGGTTGTCTAAGGGTATGGATCTAATTTCATTCAAAGCTTTCATCATCTGGTGGTCATTTATCATAACAAATGAGAGGGATTTGTACTGTTCTGTGATAGTGAATGTTTGACAATAATACACATTATTATTATGTAGGAGAATCTCCAGAACTTCACAGATTAAAAATTATTAATGAAGTAAAAATAATCAAAAATAAGGTGATAGAGTTACATAAAGTAACGCAACATAAAAAATTAAGTTTATTTTGGTGAAACTAAGAATACCCTAAGTTTTCAACATCAACTAGATGGGGACCCCTTTTTTGCGGAAAAGGGGTAAATTGGCCATTTCTAAGGGTGATTTATTTTGGACCCTTTAAAATTCTAATTAAGAAACGAGAATGGTACCTATTTATTATAGATGTTCAAGGAACCTCCAGTTCAAATCTCGTGAAAATCGGTACACCGCCTCCCACGACATGAATATACAGGATGTCTCACCGGGAACTGAATCGATCGATATAGAGAAAAGTACGCATCAGAAAATTTTGAAAATTTAGACAATTACTAATGTCGATGTGGCCAATCCAACTAAAATAAATACAAGCAGCTGGCACTTCCGCTTATACCGGAAGTCGATACCAACTTGCTTATTTCAAATGGAACAGCCTATATGTTTTAGGGATTTTCGAAAAGAGCATAAAATTCTGAGTCGAAAATATTTAGCATATCCTATACCTAAACCTATCCGTTTCAGAGGTATTTAACTTTTTATAGAAAATTTAACAGATGCAACGCAGGAACCGTTATAACTTTCTTCGTGTAAATGATCCTCATTTGCTTCTTGTCACGTAAAAAGAACACAAGGAGAACTACGTTCTACAACTGAAATAAATCCAATAATATCATACCAAGTGTTCCGTTTCTCGCGTTACATTTTGTCAACTTCAAAATTGAATTCCCTTTTTTCTGATATTACCATCGTGGGGGTTAAAGTTACAACTTTTTGAAATATTTGCGATTTTATTAGAAATTCATAAATTATTGTAATCACTTCATCAAAATAGCCATGATTAGAAACAATCAGTCATTATCTTATGTCAAAAAATGCCAGCACGTTTAAATTATACCAACGAAAACTTTTTAAGTTTGTTTATCATTTATGGAGAATGTGATAAAGTAATATCAAGAACTTGCAGCACATTTGCTACTCGATATCCACAAAAACGCAAAATAATACTAACACTGTAACATGCGTATTAATAGAATTGAAGATATGGCATGAACTAAACTAGCAGAGATAAGATCAATTTAAAATATGATTTCATTTCAATTTAATAATTGCTCAAAATTCCGCCCTCGAACCTTGACACATTTTTCGCACCTTCGGATTAGTTCCTCATGGGTAGCTCTTCTAATTGAATCCTATGATATGTTTTGAAATGCATTTCTTACTCTTTGCATACAATCTTCAATGGTTGTTAATGGGCTCTCATAAACTTTATTTTTAGTAGTTCCCCAAATGAAAGAATCCACAACTGATAAATCGGGCGAGCGGGGAGGCCATAAGAAAGGTCCATTATTGGCAATCCATTGATCATAAGAAATTTCTTGTAAATAATTATTAATTAAATATGCGTTATGTGAAGGAGCACCGTCGTGCTAATAAAAAATGTTTCTATGTTCGACGAGAGGTAAATTTTCTAAATTGTTATTATTCAAATTTCGTAAGATATTCAGATATCTTTCACCTAAAAAAAAACAAAAATTTACCTATACATATTAGCAGAAGAGAAAATTTAATTTACCGTTTAAATTTTCCTAATAAAATTGTAATGCCGCCACTCTATCGTTTCTTATGGCACAGTAAACATTGAACTGCCAACTTTCCTGAAAGTTTCGCTCTCTGACATATGAGGATTTGAGTCATTCCAATAATGCGAATTGTGTCTATTAAAAAGTCCATTTTTAGTAAATTTTGCTTCATCTGTCCATATATATTTCCCAAATAAGAATCGTGACCCTCAGACCTTATTAGAGTAAACTCACAAAAATTCTGTCTTCTTAGGAAATCTGTATCTTTTAATCCTTGAACCGTATGGAATTAAAGCGGGTGAAACTTATGTTTTAATAAGATTCTGTGAATTGAATCCTTGCATAGTCCCGATTTCAGAGCACCTTGTCTTAATGACATCCTTGGAAGTGCATGAAAATATCCCAGAATGACTATTTCAATGTTTTCGCCATCAACAATAGGCTTTCTTCTTTGCATTTTTGCCTTGACAGAGCCATAATTTTTAAAATTTTCCAGTATGCGTTTTACAGTGTTTGGTGACGGTTTCCATCTTTCTGGATATCGCGTAGCAAATGTGCTGCAAGTTCTTGATATCACTTTATCACATTCTCCATAAATAATAAACAAATTTAAAAAGTCTTCGTGGGTGTAATTTAAACGTGCTGGCATTTTTTGACATAAGATAATGACTGATTGTTTCTAATCATGGCTATTTTGATGAAATGATTACAACAATGCATGAATTTCTAATAAAATCGCAAATATTTCAAAAAGTTGTAACTTTAACCACCACAATGCAATATCAGAAAAAAGGTAATTCAATTTTACACAACTTGACGTAAACAAGTTTTCGCGGTTTGAAGTTATAGTTATTTCAGTTGTAGAACGTAGTTCTCCTTGTGTTCTTTTTATGTGACAAGAAGCAAATGAGGATCTTTTACACGAAGAAAGTTATAACGGTTCCTGCAAACCGTTGCACCTGTCAAATTTTCTATAAAATGTCAAATATCTCTGAAACGGCTAGGTTTAAGTATAGGATATGCTACATATTCTCGAATTTTATACTCCTTTCGAAAACCCTAAGATATATGGGGTGCTCGATCTAAAATAAGCAAGTTGGTATCGACTTCCGGTATAAGCGGAAGTGCCAGTTGCTTGTAATTGTTTAAATTTTCAATATTTTCTGATGCGTACTTTTCTCTATATCGATCGATTCAGCTCCCGGTGAGACACCCTGTATATATACCGAAAAAACGTGAAAAACTTAATTACGGCTAACTTTACCAAAATTAAACCGAATTTTATGAAATTTTAACGAATGGCTTTTTAAATACTTTCACGTGATTTGACTAAAAAATAACTTTATTAATTTAGCCGATTTTTTGTTGTCTTTTTTGGTATATATATATATATGCGCGCGGTGATTTCCCGTCCTTTTCGGAATTATACGTATACGCGCACAAGTATACGTGTAATGGGCTAGTAGACAATATCGAAAATGACAAAAGTAATGATATAGCATTTTAGGTTGACTCTTCAATATGTTATAAACATAATTTCAAGGTAATTTTACCACTATTATTGGTTTTATTGTAAAATGAATATGCTTAAGATTAGAGTGGATTTAAAATAAGACAGTTTGCCGGTAATCTCGCGACGTAATAGCGTATCATGCGTGCGCATTCAATATAACGCCGACAGAGCCACTCATTCGTTTTACAAAACTTTGTTGGCTCCGCCCTTCCACTAGCGCTCGTTTCTTTGCCGATTACGCTATTATGTCATAGCCAATAGAATAGCCCGAACATTTGCGGCAATATCTAACCGTTTAAACATAGTTTAAATTTAATGACTTTTTTCTACTATAAGGCACCATTAAAAAAATAAAATAAAAAATACGGGTCAACTGTTTTATGTGTAGATGTTATTAAAATAATAATTAAAAAAATGTCTACTTGCCCATTATTATAAACATTTCAATAGTGATTGTGAGCAGGTTTCAAATGTTCAGATTAAAGAAACTCTCGAAAGTAAGATTTCTTTTTCGAAAATTCACTTGATTTTTATTAAACTATTTACACATGTTGATTATTATTTTATTTTTTCATATTTTCTTCTTCCAGTAATTAATTTTACTAGATGTGCTACTTACTTCAAGAGGTGTCTACTTCCGAATTGGTAACTGGAATTTGGAATATTTATTCACCCCCGTCATGGCTAAAATCGTATACATCTGAGATATTCTCTGAAGTACAAACATCTTCTTAATAATTATCAACTCTTTCGGATTCTTCAATATCATAAATATCAGGACTAATTTCTAATTGCCCAGGCTCTTCATCAACTACAGCTTCGTCGACAATATTATCTGCATTTTGACACAAAGTATTCCTTCCATTGTAACATAAATTGCTCCATGTGACACCAATGGTTTTGCATGAGCAACGTTTAGTTTTGCAACCGACCTTACAATCACAAAATAATATTGGGTAATTAATTAGGAAAAGGAGCTTTATCAGTTCTTATCGGCATGGGTCCATTATCTCTTGTTACTGCCATCCAAAATCCTGTCAATTTTGGTAGGTACTTCAGAGAATATCTTAGATGTATACGATTTTAACTATGGCGAACTCCAGTTACCGATTCAGAAGTAGACATTTCTTGCAGTAGCACATCTAGTACAACTACTAGAAAAAGACAAAATGAATGAAATAAAATAATAATCAATATTATGTAAAAAGTTTAATAAGAATCAAGTGAATTTTCGAACAAAAAAAAATAAATCTTACCTTCGAGAGTTTCTTTTTTATCTAAATATTTAAAACCTGCTCACAATTACTTTTTATTATTAATATTGAAATTTTTATAATGGATACCTATACTTGTGCGCGCATATGTATAATACCGAATACGACGAGAAATCACCGCGCGCATATATATACCAAAAATGACAAAAAATCGGCTACATTAAAAAAAAGTTCTTTCTTAGTTACATCATGTGAAAGTACATAAAGAAACTTTCATTTTGGTAAAAAAAAAATTTGTACGATCATTTGGACAAATTGGGGAAGGTTTTGAAAATGTTGTGGAATTTAGACTAAAAGTGAAATTTCGGCCAAACCATTGGATATTTCTTTCTAAAATTTGGCAGGCTATTTCGTGGTAATACAGATTACTTTCATCTAAAATTTTTTTTACGTTTTTTCAGTGTGTATACAGGGTGGACCCTTAATAATAGGCCAAAATATGCTTCAGCAAAATGTTGCTGTGAAAAAAGATACAGGGTGTCAAAATTCATGTTATTTTTTCGTATTTTTGCAATAACTCAACAGCCTCTTGACTGATCTTCGAGAAAATTCACCAGAGGAACTTTCTTTATTCTAAGAAACAATAATTTATCTATTGCATCATCTATCATTAGATCGTAGAGGGCGCCGCAGTACCTGTATCTGATGATGAATATTTTTCTTTTTTTTACGAAACGTTGTCTCACTTCTGATCAGAAGATCTGATGAGGGCGTCACTTCCACGTATAAAAGGTACACTTGGTATAATTTGATAACCCCAACCATTTTCGAGGTAAGTGCCGTTGAACATTGCATAATTTTTTTAAAGACAAATTCAAATTTAATGAAACAAAGTGTATTTGTTGAAAAGTGTGCGACAGAGGTGAGTAAACAATCTGTCCTAAGAGTCTTACGTAACGAACGCTTCTACTCATATCATCTCATTCCTGTACAAAACTTACTTCGAAGGGATCTTCCACGAAGGCTACAATTTTGTCATTTGTTCTAAATAAATACAACAGGTTTCGAAATTTTGTTAAGAACACTTTAAGCAACTTTTACGAGCCGAGGCGTTTTTTACTGGAGACATACCCATTACTGGGGAGTAGAAAATTCTCATGCCGTTAAAGAAACGCATTTTCAGTAATAATTTAAGATTAACGTTTGGTGTAGTATCATCGACGATTAATTATTGGGACCATTTGTCCTTCCTCCAAATTTAAATAGACAGTCTTATCTGTTTTTCCTTCAAAATACTCTTGCTGATATATTACATGCTTTCATGTTAGACATACCTAACAGAATGTGGTTCATGCAAGATGGAGCTCCCCCTCATTTCTCCATTGAAGTCAGAAATTATCTTGATGACACTTTCCCACGTAGATGGATCGGTCGAGGAAGTGAGTTTGCTTGGCCACCAAGGAGTCCTGATTATAATCCTTTGGATTATTATGTGTGGGGACATATGAAGTTCTTAGTCTATGCAAATACTATCAACTGAAGAGAAGAACTGTGGGACAAAATACAAAACGTAGCGAATTTTATTAGAGGACAGGAAAACGTATATTTTAATGTAAGAAAATCTTTTATGAATAGAATTAGAAAAGGCATAGAAGTAGACGGAGACCGTATCGAACATTTGCTCTAAGTTGCAGGAATGGAGTTTTTGCATGAGGGAAAAGTTTATAATGTCATTAAGTCAACTTTTACGTTATTTTTTGGTATTCTAATAAGATTAATAATAATAATAATAATAATAATAATATAATAAAAGCAGGAGGGGCTAACTTCCATCTATTAAGCCTTTGGTGAGTAGCGCCACCACTTACTCCAGCTAGGGGTGCAAAACCGAACCGGCAGCCCTAGTGCACCCGGGAGGGGAAAGCATCTTCCCCTCTGGTGTCGGTCGTGGGCCTGCTGGGCTAACCACCCACAGGCTCTAACCTTTGGTTCCAGCAGGCCGAAGACTGGGCCCCCACGATCGACCCCGTTCGGATAGGGGTCAAGGGCAAGGTGGTGGGGCCCAACCGGATAGACCGCCCGTTGACGACGTACGCAACGAACAAGGACGCTTTGAGTGGACAGATGAACTGAGGGATGAGCTTCTGCATTGTTATGAAAGCAGTGAGCCCGCGCGGAGGGGGTACATGGCGCGGATGCATGCTCTGTGGTGTGAGAGGCTACCAGAGCATAGCGCCTTCACGCCACAAAATCTGCGTGACTATGTATCCCACCTTCGTAGTAGGGGCTACGTGAGGGCTGCTCCTGGGCCGGTGAATGAGGTGGCCGAAGAGCCGCCACATTCATCGGTTGAGGACGTGGCTCTCCTCGTTCCGCCAATACCAGAGGGCCTCAGTACCAGAAGGGGGTTACACCGTCTAAAAACCCCCGGGCCACAAGACCTGGCCAGAGTGGACGCTGAACTTCGTACAGCGCTACCAGAAGAGGCTGACATCTGGCACATAAATTGTGCCGTGTATGCCGCTGCTCAACGCTCGTCTCAGGTGGAGAGGCGAAATACCTCTTCCCCACAGGAGAGAGCGCAGCGGCGCATACAAAAGATGGAAGCCAAGATCCAGTCGGCGAGGCAACACGCATCCCGTATCCAATGTGTGATGGACTATATGGCGGCCAACAGGCCGTTCACGCCTAAAGTGCGTCGATTAGCCGCCAACTTAAGACGCGTCCATCACACACTCAATGAGGCAGTGCTGCGAACCACCAAACAGCACTGTCTCGACAGGACACGGATGCTAGTGACTTGCAAAAAGTCATTAGTGAGGCGGGCGAGGGGGCTTGCGGAAAATAAACTGTTCCGCGAGAAGCCCTCGCGCCTTTTCCAACCGCCTCCGCGTGTTGTAGACAATCCGCCGACTGCAGATCAGGTGGAGAACTTCTGGAAAACGCTGTACGAGGAGAGGCTTCCACTCAACCGAGATTCTCCTGCCCTTGCACACTTTGAAGCCTTTTGTCAAAGGCTTCAGCAACCACAGGAAGTGTGCGAACCAATAACCCCAGAAGAGGTTCGTAGGGCTCTTGATGGCTCTAAGAACTTTGCTGCTCCAGGTCCCGATGGGATAAATAACTTTTGGTGGAAAAAGTTATCGAGCACCCACCACCATTTGGCCAGAATATTTAATTCCTGGTTAAATGGGGAGCAGCAAATCCCTTCTTGGGTTGTTGAGGGGCGGACAGTGCTGATCCCCAAGAACGGAGATTTGTCCAACCCAAAGAATTACAGACCGATAACCTGTCTAAACGCATGTTACAAAGTGTTTACACGCATTTTGTACATGCGGGTGCTCCACGCAGTTGAACCGGTTTACGAACGGATATATGAGCAACGAGGGTCGAAGAGAGGTGTCGCTGGCTGCAAGGAGAACCTGTTGATTGACAGATGTGTCACGCAGGACTCCATGCAGTATAAGCGGAACCTCTCTATGGCCTGGATCGACTACCGCAAGGCATTCGACATGACATCGCATGAGCTCATTGTTCACTTGCTCCGATGTCTTGTGGTACCCGGTCCCGTAGTGAGATGTATTGAAGAACTGATGCCGCTCTGGAGGACTCGCTTTACCATAACATCGGGTAACGATAGAGTCCAAACAGAGTCGGTAACATTCAGAAGAGGAGTATTTCAGGGAGATTCCCTCAGCCCCCTTCTGTTTTGCATCTCACTACTGCCATTATCCGTCTCGCTCCGGAAAACCCGTGGCTACAACTGCGGTACCCCCGGCGACAGGAGGCATAAGGTCACCCATCTATTTTATATGGATGACCTTAAACTTTATGCCTCTGGAGAGAGGGATCTCCAACAGTCCCTTAGGGTGGTACAGGAGTATACGCAGGCTGTCGGTATGCAGTTCGGGTTGGACAAATGCGCACTGATCCATCTCAAGAGAGGACGATGCGGTGACTATGGAGAGGACGCGCAGCTCGTGGACGGAAGCATCTTACACCATCTAGATGCCGGAGAGTCGTACACTTACTTGGGTGTCGAGCAACGCTCCACCCAAGAAGTGAGTGTAGTGAAAAACGCTCTCCGCGGCAAGTATCAGCACCTACTCCGACAGATCTGGTCTTCAGAACTGTCGGGGAAGAACAAGGTGTCTGCTACAAATATGCTTGCCGTTCCGATCCTTCTCTACTCTTTCGGAGTAGTGAAGTGGACTAGAGAAGAGCTGCGTCAACTCGATGTAGTAACCCGCAAGAAGATGCATCTCAATAGGAGCTTGCATCCTAAATCGTCCGTTCCACGGTTATATCTCCCACGACATCGGGGAGGCCGTGGACTCTTGAGCTTGGAGAGTCTCTATAGCAGGATGGTTCTGGAGGGAGCATGTAAGGTCATCAGGAGTTCGGATCCCCTCCTCTGCATGGTCCGAGACCATGAAAATGCAGAGGTAGGAGCTTTTCTCTTTAAGGCAGCACGGAGAGCAGCCGATGAACTTGGTCTCATCTTCGACGTCGAGCGGGTAAACCCCGACTCTGTCACCGAGTTGGAACCCGTTCGACTAAAAGCCCACATTAGAGCTGCAGAACACAACATCCTTCTGCAGCTCCATAAGGATAAGCCATTGCACGGGATCTTCTATAAAAATATAGAAGACCTCGGCTTATCCGAAAGGCTGACCTTCGCCTTCTTAAGGTCAGCTGGGCTGAAGTCTGAGACCGAGGGATTCATAATGGCTTGCCAGGATGGTGTATTTAACACTCTCGTCTATCGACGTCGTGTCATGGGTATGGAGGTCCCTGATGTCAGCTGCAGGGCCTGCCGCAGGGCGCCGGAGACTGTAATGCACTTACTGTCGGCTTGCCCGACATACGCAGTCTCGGCCTATATTCATAGACACAACGCAGCATTACGAGTGCTTTACTATCATCTAAGGCACTCGTATGGGATAGACGAAACACCAGTGCTGCCTTACGTTCCGGGGGATATTGAGTCCGTTGTGGGGAATGAGAAGTGCCTAATTTATTGGAACTACTCGTTTCCCACCGTCAGGCAAATACAAGCCAACAAGCCTGACATAGTACTCCTCGACCACCAACTCAAGACAATGTATGTCGTGGAATTCTCAGCTCCCGCTGAGAGCAACATTGTCTTGAAAGAGGAGGAAAAACGGACAAAATATCGAGATTTGCTCTTCGAACTCCGCAGGCTTTATCTAGGCCATTCTGTTAAAATAGTGGTACTGATTATAGGAGCCCTCGGTGGAATCAGACAGACGCTGCTTTCAGAACTAAAGATCATACCGGCATGCCGAGATTCGGCAGAGATCTTAGCCGGCAGAATGCAGAAGGCTGTCATCCTCGGTTCATTACGTCTACTCAGGGCACACGATTCGCGGACCCGGTAGTCACTCACCCCACGGGCGTGGGGAGTGGCTATTGGTATTACCAGCTCCCCTCTGTGAGGGTCGGAGCCACAGAGTAGGGTGACTGGTTTTTTGTAAAAAAAAAAAAAAAAAAAAAAAAAAAAAAAAAAAAAAAATTATTAGTGTATAGCACAAGAATTGTTGTACACACGTTAATGGAACAAGGATCAAACACGTAATTACATAAAAAGTATATAAATATAAAAGACAAAAAAGAAACAGTAAAAAATAACAATGTATACATATTAAAGTAATTGGGTCTTGAAGGCACAAATAACAGAAGATTTACTTAATTAGCTATAAAATTCATCCACCGTATAGCAGTTTCTGTACTTGAGCAGTTTCTTCAATCTTACCTTAAAAATATTTGCAGTGGGTGCGGACTTAATATCATCCGTTAAACTATTATACAATTTGCAACCCATGTAATGGAAGCTTTTTTGATACAACGTAGTTCGATGTATTTCGGGTTTCAATAATTCCTTAAACCTTGTTTCGTGGTCATGATCAGTTCGACTGGCAAGGAATTTGTATTTATTTTTGTAGATATAGGTGCATGCCTCTAATATATATCTACCAGCTACCGTTAGGATTTTAAAGTTTCTGAAAGCATCACGACAGCTTTCAGGAAAGTGTAAACCAGCGAGTATACGTACAGCATATTTTTGCAATACAAATACTCTTTCAACAAAAGTGCTGTTACCCCAATTTATAATCCCATATCTGAGATGTGAATGAAAATTTACATAATAGAGCGTTAAGAGTATATCTTGGCTACAGTGGTTGGCCATGAAACGTAACGTATAACAGTTGCCACGTAATTTGCCACACAGATTTTCGATATGGCAACCCCATTGCAGGTGGCTGTCTAAGTGGATACCCAGCATCTTAACCGATTCAGAGAATTTAATTATATTGCCATTGTTTTGAATTGACACACTGTCAGATTTCTTTGAGGATGTAAATAACATTGACATAGTTTTTTACATATTCAATTTTAGGTTATTTTTTCTGCCCAGGTTATTATATTGTTATATACAAGTTCTGCAGTTATCTGTAATGCATTTAAGTTGGTATCAAAAATTAGAATATTTGTGTGGTCCGCGTAACATATGGTAGAGACATTGGGTATATTATTAAGGTATGCAATTAGGTCAGCGGCAAAAATATTAAAAGGCAGTGGTCCTAGAATAGAGCCCTGTGGATCTCCCTAATTAGATCCTTATTTCAGACATTCTTTTGATTTATGTATTTATCTCAATACCATGAAAATAATCTATTATTTCATAAGAAAGTGAGAAAGAGTTTACGCTGTTATTACGATTTTGTGTTTTACCTTACGTTTTGTACTTTTTTCAATAAATACACTTTGTTTCATTAAATTTTAATTTGTCTTTCAAAAAATTATTGAAATGTTTGTTTCTTCTAAAACGGTTAGAGTTATCAAGTTCTACCAAATGTACCTTTTATACGTGGAAATGACGCCCTCATTAGATTTTCTGGTCATAAGTACTACAAGGTTTCGTCAAACAAAAATATGAAAAAAATTTATCATCAGATACAGGTCCTGCGGCGCCCTCTATGATCCAACGTGATGTAATACATACAATCTTGTTTTTTAGAATAAAAAAAGTTCCTCTAGCAAATTTGGCGAAGATCAGTCAAAAGGCTGTTGAGTTATTGCAAAAAAACGAACAAATAATTTGAACTTTGACACCCTGTATCTTCTTCCACAGCAACATTTTACTAAAGCATATTTGGTTATATCCTCATCTTTTGGCCCAAAGGATCTACCCCTGAATTATGGCATATTATTAATGGTCCACCCTGTATATCATTTCATTTCTTGCAAAATTTATTCGAAACAATGTTATCATTAGCAAAGTTACTTATAAAAATCAATTTAATATTTCAATTCATACAAAGGATAAGTTTGTTCTAGGGAATTTGTATTGATTCATAAATTTTGATCTAAAGATTTATTACCTGTTAGTTTTATAATAATAACAACTGCATTGCGACTGGATGCTCCGGATAATTAACTTTCTTTTGCAATAAAAAATCATTAGTTTTTCTGCAGTGCATTGTTTACTATACACCGCTATGTCAATACCATGCTCATACGTATAGATTTTTTTGTGGTGAAGGAATTAGCAGTTTTTTGTCTACATGATTTTATTTTCAACAAATATTGTACGTCGAACTCACATGAAAACATGTTAACAAATTCAGTAAAATATTGGTGTATCTTTTTCTAAAATGGATGGTTACTTATTAAAAAACATTACGTTGTTAAATTGGGTCATTATTAATTTAATTTCAATGTTTTAAAAATACCTACTAGACCCTACATTTGCAAAAATAAATGGAAGATATAATTACAAACAGAATGTTAAAATTATCATTCACTCCCATTATCATCCTCAACATCATCAAGTTCACAAGCCTCCAACGCCTTGATGTCATAGCACTGTTTTATTTCCTCGACTTTTTTTAAGCATTCCTCATCCAGGAAAGGATAGACTTCTTGAAGGACTTTTACAACAATGGAACCATTTTCGTCAATTGCACCATATTTAGTATAAAGGCATTTGTAGAAGCAATAATCGAATTCCGAGGGTTCCTCGTCGTCGGGGTCATATTCATAATTTTTCATCAATTCTCTGCTTGAGTCTATACAATATTCTTCTATCGCAGTCATATTTTTTTCGTCAAAACACTGAAAGTAAAAATAAATTTTGAAATGTGATACAGATTACGCGCGAGGTGAGTTAAAGAGGGCTTAAAATTAGTTTCATTTCCTTTATTGACTCAAAAAGCCTGAGAAATCAGGTTATCAGAATTTTTAGGTAATCGAAACACCGGTTTTTTATGCAAAAAATGACAATTTTTCTGGGCTTCATTTTAAATGAACTTACAGCATTAACATTCCTGCAAATAGGTATATCGGGTGTCAACGGATCGTGGTAGACCCCCCTTTTTGTCTTTTGTCTTTTTTTTAGAATATCAGATTGAAACTTGGTGAATGTATTATATGATCATGAAGATACTTTGTGACATAACTGTCATTTTTTCTCCTTTCGGTTTCACCGAAAATGACCTCAACTTTTTATTATTAAATGGAACACCCTGTATATTATTATACTTTTGGAATCCTTGAAAAATCCTTAGTATAGTGATACCCCAGTAACATTTTGACACCTTGAAAAAAAATTCTCTCGAAATTTGTTGGTACGTGTGCCATAACCAGAAATTATTGCTTTTGAGCACATCCACGGATTTCTTAGAATATCCACCATTTCATGATAGTACTCTACCATTATGGTTCCATTTGAAAAAATCAAGTTTTGTTAGAGAAACTGTTCAGGCCAAATTTGATGGCTCACGAAATACACACTCTCAAATTTTTATGCTCAATTTGATTTTTCTGACACCGCACCGGTCCAATACAGGCAATTTTCTCTGCTCATGGCACTCTAGATGTATCAACAAATTTCGAGTCAAAATTTTTTCATGGAGTTCAAATGTTACTTATGGAGTATCACCGTACTATAGGGTGTTCCATTTAAAAATACAACAAAGTGCCTTTTTGGTCATATAACGTATCTATCATTTTTTTAATTATTGTTGAAGTAAATAATACATAGTTTTAATTCTTTATTTTTATACATTTATTTAACGTCGGCCTATTTCCGCTACTGAGGCCTAACACCGACGCCTGTAGACGAACTACCCCCAACCAGAAATTTTGCCGAACCTCTTCCCTTAAGAAGAGTAGGAATCTTTTACTTGCCTAACATTTAATAGACAAGGGACCGACGGCTTTACATCCCCTCCGAAGGATGGTATATCCCCTATACAACCCTCGCCTAAGATTGTATAGCTTCCGCGCATACACTGATATACAAGCCGCTGGAAGATGTTTGAGGCGAGGACGCGGTCTTCGTTGTGAACACGGTTTGTTTGAAAAATAAAATTGGTAGTGGTGGGGGTTTAGAGCTGAGACCCCAGAGGCGTCCGTGCACTTATTTTCGATGGGTTGAGTCTCAGGGTTGGTTTTAGTAAGTGCTGTTTCGGGTCGAATGCTACACCCTGTATGTTATAACTTGCACTACTTTTTTTCACTTTGTTTAAATTTTCACTGATTTGACTTTTACAGCTATTTTCGGGTTAACGGCTACACCCTGTATGTTGTAGTTTTGATTTAAATTAAACACTGAGGTTTAAAGGGATTTACAACTATCTTTTATTTATTTAATCGTCTTGAACAGAGTTGAAGAAGGATTATATTTTAATTTTACAAATTTCTTTTGAAATTGTAACTAATCGACAACAGAAATTCTGTCTTAGATTAATTTGAATGTGAGTGAAAAAATGCAACAAAAATATTTAAATCGAAAAAATTCACTTTATGATTGAACCTCGTAGATTGAGGGGAGATTGGAAAGGGGGGCCACTTAAGGCGAGAACTTACAAACTAACTCTTTTTAACCAGGTTGCGGCCTGGGAAGCTAGAATCGGACAGATTGTCACGGCGAAAATACTGGATCTGGGATTACCTAGCTAGACGGGAGTATCTACAACATAAATTAAATAGTAACCGAACCCGTTCAATAGCGTCAGCAGTTATTACACAAAGCTAACTTTGAAACTTATTTTTTCCCAAGAACACTACGCGAGAACTTTACACTAGAGTCACTGCCAAAACTGAACTTGGCTACGGCTTGCGAGATGCACCGGTACTTATACTAATTCAGAAAAGTTTCGTTTTTCTCGCCCCATCGAGTCTCGCGGAGAGCTGGAAAGGCTTGAAATCGCTCCGTGCGGGCAAGGATGAGTCATCGATTGCATCATGTTGCGTAATACTTGAAAATTTTGGAATTTGAAAATAAAATTTATATAGAAAGATCGGCGATGCAAAGGGGAATTTACCAAAATTAGAATGAGAGTCGGACCTATTTTGGTTTAGAAGTTATTTGAAGTTTTGTGTGAGAAATCTGGCTCGACCCCGTAAGATATCACGAAGGTCCGCTGTTAACAAACTGTAACTCCGTTAAAAGGTTTCCAGTTAGTGCGTAAGATATTAAGATAAGATATTAAAAAGGTTCAATACGGTTCGGAGTCGAGTGGAGCGTAGATATAGTATATGTGTCTGCTATTATACAGGGGTGATTGAACATGGGGAAAGATTTATAATAGCAATGAGATTTTGGAATTTCGATGAAAGGGTATTTGGACTTTTGAGACTCGAGGCATGGAAAGTGATTTGAAGTATACAGGGGTTGATCGAAAAGTTGGAGATTTTGAAAATGAAATTGTTTATAGAAAATTGGGGGATTGAAGTACGACATTGAAAGTTTGGGGTTAGATGGTGATTCTGACTAATTTTATGACTGTCAGGGGGTTGTATTTTTAAGGGGTGGTTTTTCTGAAGTTTCTTTTGCAGAATGACTGGGATGAATGTGGGAAGTGTGTTTTCGGTGAATTTATGTTATTTGAGAATTATGGATGGTTCGTGAATTTTTTCGGATTTGTGTGACCTTGAATGTGGTTTTTCAATGTTACTTAGGTCTGGTTGACTTTTTTATCATGGTCTGCCATGATGCTTGGATTGATCTGAATTTTTTACTAAATTTGCATTTTTTATTTTTTGTTTTTTGACTTATAGGGGGAATACCCTATAACAGTTGGAACGGTCACCCATCCAACTACTAACCGCGCCTTACGTTACTTTACATCGCATACCGAAGTATGTACATAGTAAAGACGCACCCACGCTCTCCTAGTTTTAATTCAAATGTTCTTTTTCGCGATATTCCAGTGCCGTATTCAGCCACATACGTTATTAATGGTTTAAAAGCAGCACAACACTCTATTTTCTATATTTTTGATGATAGCCGCATTGACAATGACAAATCATACAAAAAAAATACAGGGCCGTATTTAAAAAAAGTTGCCGGTGGCCCAGCTTAAACGAAACTTTTTATTTAATATCGAATTTCTAGTTCTAGCTACATTAACATCTATATAGATTTTTTTGATATTTTGTTAAATAACGACAAAAAATGAAAAAACGAGAAATTTAAATTTTCCATTTTTTAAGATATCTCGAAAACTATAAAATATATTAAGAATCCCAAGAGGTCGTTTTATTTGTCCCGAAACTACGCAACTTTTTCCTTATTTAACATTTCCTGTATCTTCTATACTTTACGAAATATCAATTAGTGAATTAGTTGGAACCCTATATACTATATATAATTCATCGACATAAAAAAGCTTGCAAAAAAGCATAAAGAGGACCGGCCGCGAATGAGTTTCAGTTTATTATTTCCTTTTATTTGGGTTTTTTACCACATGTGCTATCCTCTTCAAAAACAAATCACCGAATCTACAAAATAATAGAATTGTTGGAAAAAGGAACAGTCAGAGGTTGTTTTTTTTACAAATAATATAAATCGGAATAGACGCAGAAATAACGTATTTTTGTTGACATTTCGGAAAGTAGTCTCTTTCCGTTTTCAAAGCATTTTTTTAAGGAACTCTTATTTGTTGTGTATGCCAAATATACAGCTTTAATATTCTGTTTATATTATTTTCATAAATACTTACTACTTACACAGAACTGATGATATTTTCTTTTAGTTAATGTTAAGTTTGTTAAGTTCTTCTTTTAATATTGGTAGCCAGGTTGTATAAATATCTACAGAACAATTCATTTATACATTTATACATAAGAAATTATTGCTGTGTAATGGCGTTCAGGTTTTTGTCGTACCTAATTGTCCCTATTCTCAACATTTGTGAAAACTCTAACAACAATTGCTTCAGGGTGTTGATTTTGTACTAAAACCTATTTGATAAATTTTTTCTCGTTATTTAATATTTCATTATTAAATGAAATTATTTTGGCCCTATCGTATAAACATTTTACAACATTTATTGATTGATTTGAGCTAAAATTTAGATATCTATTACTGTGTGTTGGTTCTCTATAAACTCTTGTTTCAATTGTTATTATATACCCTTTTAATTATAACATCTAAAAACGGTAGCTCATTCCTATTTTCTACTTCTAATGTGAATTTAATAGACGGTTCCTTACTATTTATATTTTCTAAAAAACTATCTAGTAAATCAACACCTTCAAACCAAATTGCAAAGATTGCAAAACCAGACAACCGGTTTCTTTATATAATTTTGAACATATGTATGTGTTCTTAAAGTTCTCCATAAATATGTTGCTTAAATATGGCGATAATGGAGACCCCGTTGCGATACCAGAATCCTGCTGATAGAACTCATTTTCCAATTGAAAATAGGTTGTTTTCATACATGTTGTTAATAATTCCATTATGCCGATTATATTTAATTTAGTTCTGGTTTCCAAATTATTATCATTCACCAACCTATCTTTAACTATTTTTAAGATTTCATGAAATTCAAAAATCATGCGAACATGCTTGGGAAAACGGACGTAGAATAAACTGGGACTCGGCAAAAATTTTAACAAAAGAGGCAGATAACAAAAAAAGAGAAATTAAAGAATCAGCAATAATCCTATTAAATGAAGAAAAAATGCGTATTGAATTGTTCTGAAGATATTTGTACAACCTGACTACCAATGTTAAAAGAAGAACTTAACAAACTCAACATTATTTAAGAGGAAATATAATCAGTTCTGTGTAAGTAATATCTATGGAAATAATATAAACAGAATCTTAAAGTTGTGTATTTGACATACAGAACAAATAAGAGTTCCTTACAAAAACCTTGAAAATGGAAAGAGACTACTTTCCGAAACGTCAGAGAAATACGGTATTTCTGCGTTTATTCCGATTTATATTATCTGTAAAAAATAACCTCTGGCTGTTCCTTTGACGTAAACGTCACAGGCGTAGAGGCTTTTTTCCAACAATTCTATTATTTTGTAGACTCAATGATTTGTTTTTGAAGAGAGTAGTACTGTCGTGGGCAGAAAAAAATAGGACAACTTTTTTTTTCTAATGTAAATCTGTCTCTATTTGAATAAGTAATAAGTAGCCGAAATAAAACAGATCACTTTTAATTCATTTTTTATTTTAATGCTGTAGTTATTGCTATAGTAAATGATGGATGGTTAATGAGACAAATTGCACTGCGTTATAACATTAACAAAAATTTGGTGTGTAACAATTTAAGAAAGTTGAGAATAAACGGTACGATTAGTAGAAATCCTGGATCAAAGGACAAAGGATTATCCTACTTAACAAGAAACTAACTATTAATATTTGATTATTGCACCATAACTATTTACAACTTCTATAAGTCTGTTTGGCATAGAATTAAATAACCTTATACAATAATGATTAGTAATAATATTTTCCCATGCATTTTTTACTATTTCCAGTAATTCTTCGGCATTCCGTGGTCTCACATTTCATTTTTGAATACTTCTTACGCGTAGTCCCATACTTCTTCCACGGGGTCCAGATCTGGACTATGACTGGGCCAGTTAAAAACATTGATGTTGTCATCTTGAAACCAGTTACGGTATGAGCAGTATGAACGGAACAATTATCTTGTTGAAATATGAACTCTTTATTAGGAAATAATTGTGACACAGAAAGAAAGGAGCATAACATTGTCTAAAATCCTAATATACGTTTCACTATTAAATCGTTCCTCAATATGCCACAAAACACCAGAACCACGTGCCGATATCCAAGTCCACATATTGACGGAAAATGTACCGCTTTTATCATTGTTAGATATATATTTCTCATCGAATCGAGCATTCGGAGGGCGGTAAACACGAATACTACCGCTGTGTGTTGACTGGAAAGTTTTTTCGTCTGTAAAGATTATATTGTTCCAAAAATTTACATCATGCGCTAAAAATTCAAGCGTAAATCCTACTCGAGCTTCTTTATGTTCAGCTTTAAGTAAGTATTTCTGTACTGCTGCATGACAGCGTAGCTCCGATTCTCTTAGTCGCCGGCGACCAGTACTACTCGATCCAGGAAAATTCGTTTCTTCTGCAGCCTGAATAAGTTATTCAATAATAACTGACAATGTCACAAAAATTAAAGTTAGATGTACACAACTACATTTTAGCAAAATACCGTTACAAGACTTGTCCTATTTTTTTTTGCTCACGACCGTACATTTGGTAGAAAACCCAAATAAAAGGGAAGAATATTCGTAGAATGCCACAAGTAACTTTCAGACAATAGTTCCAGTTTAGTTACAAAAAAAATTCATAAATATGTCTTTTAAATCATCGCATAAAATGATCATATATATTTTCTAACAAATTGAGGACGTAAGCCAATCCCAAACCTATGCAATTGCCTGCAATTTGTGCTACCGAATTGATGATTCGCCGAATGAACTTCTCTAGTCAACATGGATGTCCAGAGGTGGACTAACTGTTTTTTTGCAACGAAAAATTAATGAAAATTTTTATAGAATCTTTCACATTATTGTTGAAGTAAGTTGTTTATCTTAAAGTTGAACAGAAAAACTAAAGTTTACAAGAAAATCGATGAAGTAGATTCTTCCGGGTCTTGCCGTGGTCGTCGAACTTGACTTGACGTTGCGTTGATCATCCTGTCAGCTTCTTCAAAAGGATTCTAAAGACTGAATCTGTTGTACACTCCTCGTTATATACCTAGGCGCCGCTTCGCTTCGCTGGTCATTGGTCGCGCTTGGTTCGCTTCGCTGCTCATTCGTCGTGATTGGTTGCTTGTGACTTACTACGGTGCTGGTACTTGGCAATACCATCTCCACGTGTCACTAAGTCGATACCCATCCTCTCTGTTAAAGTTGTTCACGTTTTTCATAATTTAAAGTGATTCCCTAATGATTCGCGGATAATAGCGCGTATTCCTGTCTAATATATTAACGTCCACGTAGTCGATTTTATGGTTCTCGTTATTATGGACATGTTCTGCTATCGCCGACCTATCCGTGTATCCAAATCTGGTATTTCTCTGGTGTTCTTTGATTCTGCACTGGATACTCCGTCCTGTTTGTCCGATGTAGCTCTTCCCACATGTGCACTTCAACTGGTAAACACCTTTTGATAACAGTTTGAGGACAGGGTCTTTGACTGAGGGAAGCGTATGGCTTCCTCTTCAAAAGCTTCCTTGAATAGGTTGGCTATCACAGGTGAAAGTGGTGATCCCATGGCTGCTCCTTGCTTCTGCTCGTAGAAGTCTCCATTCCATAGAAAGTATGTTGTAAACAGGCACAATCGGGCCAGATCAGGTATGTCTTCTCTTAATCTTTTAGGTACAAGTTGTTGACGAATCAGGTTAAGTGTTTCCTCAATTGGTACATTGGTGAACAAAGATTCGACGTCAAAACTAACCATGATATCATTACTCGTTATTTCCAAGTTTTCCAAAATTTCTACGAAGTGTCCGGAGTTCTTTACGTGGCTACTAGTCTTACCTATATAAGGTTGCAGTGTGTCTGCGACGTATCTGGCCAACTCATAAGTTGGTGATCCACATGTGCTGACGATTGGTCTTAAAGGATTACCTGGTTTATGAATCTTAGAGAGGCCGTAGAGTCGTGGTGGTAAGGTTTCACTTGGCAGCAGACGGCGTTGTTCTTCTACTGGGATTAATGAAGAATCTACTTCATTAGACAACGGCCGTGAAAACCTGCATTCTACTATCAGAAAATCGATTTTTAGAAATCGGCCCGGACAAACTTTTCCAGTTCCAGTTTTCCAAGTTTTGTAGAAAATAAATTTTGAATTCTACAGAATGCGGCAGAATAGATGGTTGCTTTTGGGACGGATAGTATACGTAAACGAAGGGGAGTAGAGAGTTGTGGATAAGGTCGTTCAACTCGGGAAGATACGCCATCAGTTATCTGGACGAGAGAGCATCGTGCGTTCGCAGTCGAGGGGCATTTGAAATCGGGAGGGTCTATGATTGTTGTGCAACGGCCTTTCCGCCGACATTTCAATATTTGTCGCCATGGTCCGGAAACATTTCTGCAGCCCAGTGTCTGAAGTTCTGCTTATTAACAGAACCGCCCTCATCACCTATTATGATTACTGGTTCCTCTTCGTCATTAAAAATCGCTTCCATCCTTTGGGCAAACTGCAAATGTTTGGCAAAATCTCCTTCATTCAGTTTTTAGACGATCACAATCTTATAAAAGTGAAAACCGAGGTCTTTATGTAAAATTCTACGCAGAGTTCGATTCAGTAATCAGGGTCAGTACCCTCAGCGCTGCGGCTTGTTTTCTGGGTTTCGAAGGACCGCTTGCCTCCCTCTTTCAATGGTAGGCAATGTTCTTACACTTTGATTACGACCACGAGGTTTCGGATTAACTGTCGATGCAGTCGTTTTAAAATTCGGAACCCATCTGATGATTGTGTCATGTTTCGGGGCCGGATCATGGCGACAAATATTGAAATGTCGGCGGAAACGCCGCGCCGTTGCACAACAATCATAGACTCTCCCGATTTCAAATGCTCCTCGACTGTGAACGCACGATGTTCTCTCGTCCAGATAACCATTGTGACTAACAAATAACGTATCTCCACGAATTGCACGACATTATCCACAACGCTCTACTCCCCTCCGTTTGCGTATAATATCCGTCTCAAAAGCACCCATCCATGCTGCCGCATAAATATATGCCGTATAAACCCTACCCTCCACAGACTGTCTTCGTCTTCTAGGAGCAACTAGCTATACCATCGTACACTGATACTGACGGAGTGTTCAAGTGTCAAATTTAATCAAAATTGTTAGAGCCACTTTAGAGAACTTTTATTTAAATGCGCTAAAAAAAAGAAAATAAACTTTGAAGTAAATCAAACCCATCATTTTGTTACATTATATAATTGGATTTGTCAATAGGCATAATTTCCATTATTATGCTTCGAAAAATCGTCACTTTTTTATGCAAGTTGTTAACCAACACAGATGGTCTATAAAGGTTTGGGGAGGAATTATTGGAGAACATGTAATAGGGCCACATTTCGAATTCGAAATAGGATGTGGTTTCAGCAAGATGGTGCTCCACCACATTATTTAAATGCAGTTAGAGACCACTTAAACAATACCTACCCTAATCAATGGATTGGAAGAAATGGACCCACTAATGGCTAAAATGCTAGATCCCCAGATCTTACAAAAATGGATTTCTTTTTATGGGAATACGTGAAGGAAATTGTTTATGGAGACACGCCAACAACAGTACAAAATATGAAGGAAAGATTATTAACTGCCTTTACATCTATCACATTGGCAGTTTTAGGAACAGTGGGAACCTCATTTCAAAAGCGCATAGAGATGTGTGTCAATCAAAATAGGCAACATGTGGAACATTTATTATAATTTTTTTCTACTGAGTTATTTGAAGAAACCTCTTTTTTTTTGAATTTTGTAATTATTGCTCAATAAAACGAAATTGGTTGCAATTAGCCCTAGGGAAATAGTTACAAAAATGTTCATTTCCACATCACATCGTCGAAAAATATACAGGCTGTTTCATTTGAAAAAATTGAGAAAATTCAATTTAAAATGTTCTTAATTGAAAAATAATTTTTGGCCACCCTGTACATTTTTAGGAAATGAAAATGATTCAAAAACATTAATTAGATGTCTCGTAACTGGTATTCGCATAAGTTTTCTTCCTTTTAGAGCATTTAAATAAAAGCTTGTTTTGAATAATGTTATTTACTATTAATTTATTTTTATCTTGAAAATGCTGGTTTATCTATTTTTTAACCTATTAGTCCCGAATTAACAATCCTGTCACCATCCTATCCTGGCATATCCCTTATGCTTATACTTCCTCGTCGGTCCTTACTGGGCACTGATGTGGTTTAAGTTTCTATAAATTTTTGTAAAAATATTTATTTTACAGTTCTGATGTCAGGTTTCGTATTACTCACTATTAAAAAAAGTGTATCTTTAAAAGTTTTCTAAAAAGAACACCAGTTTTTGTATTCAGCGAAGATGAGCATAAAACATGGATTTGGTTGTATTTTATGTAATCATTATCTATTTGTTAGTACAATTGAACGAGTATTCAAATCCCCTTAGTTCATTGCTTGAAACTGAAACTACACTTTAAGTCCGGACCTGTAACGCCAGCGGTATAATGATCACAAACGGTCCCCTTTACGCTTTTTTGTGAGCTTGGGCAGTGTATGTGAAGAAGCTACGCAATCTTAGGCGAAAATTGTGTAGATAATATACCATCCTTTGGAGGGAATGTAAAGCCGTCTTCCGGCCTCTTGTCTATTAAAAGATCCCTACTCTTCGGAAGAGAAGAGGTTCGGAAATATTCCAATAATTTCTATTAACCCCTTCTCCTTTGAGGAATGTCCGTATATATTTTAAATTATCTTAAAACCCTAAAACCTAGCACAGCATATCTTTTAGCCGTCAAAATCGGTTTAGCTAATTTGGTACCTAAAATCAAAATTCTTCGAGGTCGAAATGGTATCAAGACCAGATTTTAACCCAACTGCATGTTGATTTTGCTTATAGTATTTTAGTCTAACTAAAATTTATAACTAATTCGAAACGAGGTTAAATCCATTTTATAAGCTTTAGGCATAAAAGTTACTCACATTTCCTTTCAGAATAGAAGAAACTACCACAAGCACAAAAAGCAGAGAGGACGTCATAATTTTCTCTATTCAATGCAAACAGAAAAGCGGTGATGCAGTTCGAATGAGAATTTATATGGTATAATCACATTTATTACTGATCAGTAGCGTAGGTTTCCTATAAAAAAACAATTAATATGATGCCTAGCAAACAAATATTAGAACTGGGATTTCGCTTTTATTAAGAATAGAGTGGAATAAGATTGTTTATCAAAAATGTGTTTACAATAAGGATAAATACATACATTATGTAAATGGTAGTTAAACAATTTTTACAAATAGCTAGATAGTAAGTAAACAAACAAATAGTAAATAAACATTAGAATAACCACAGAAGACGAACCTTCTTCGTGGGATTAGCTAATTCTTATTAACAAACAGCAGTAAGAAAGTGTATATAAATGTGTCATAATCATAATACAGACTATACAATTCGACAGGTCAATAATAGTAATAATAAAGAACAAATGTTTTGAGAGCAGTTAAATATAAAAATTAGCAGGTACATGATCTAAATTGAATTAAATCATAATTCAATTCAATCAAATAAATATCCTCTAATTTAATTGTAGTTTACAGCAAATAAGTACGTTGAATATTTTAGCAAGAATATAGATGATATCTAATACTACTACTAATAGGTGTTCAAAATTTAAGTACAGCTTCAACTAATTTTAATTGTTTTTTGTATCAATTAACTGGTGGATTTTATGTCGCGTTTGGAGGTTTATCCATTTTTGATTTTTTTTAAATAATGTATTTGAGGTCAAATTTGTTACATGTTCAGATAGCGAATTATATACTTTTGGCCCAATATATTGATACCCTATGGTCGCGTTGGTAAGGTCCGAGGTGCAACGCGATTAATCGAACGGGTATCGCGCTACCGAGTTCGAGTCCCGGCTCCGGCACTGGCACTCTCGGAGGATATGGTTGTATGTCCGCGTTTTCTAATGTGTAAACCCTAAATATAGGTCATTAGATGGATAATCAAGGGTAGTATAACAATACCTTGATAAATAGTCGGCTATTATATTGCTATCATCAATTTGACGATGGTTGTCAATTTGACGAGACCATATTTGGCGTTAATAATTTGACTAAAGCCCGAGAGCTTTAGTCTTTGATCGAGGCAAATTGGAGAGCACTCGAGAAAATTTGTGACAATATAATAGCCGCTAATTTATCAAGGTTGAGTTATATTTTATTAGATTATTTCTTGAATGAGTTAATAATTGGAGATATATAAGTTTCTACCTTTTTAATGAGCATAAGCTATATAATATGTGTTTATTAAATCAAATTAACAAATAGGAGTAAATAAACAAAAAACAAATTTAACCAAAATTAATCACACAATTGTGATATATTATACTAAATATCAGCGACTATTTTCAGCCAATGCCATGGCAACGGGCAACTGATATTCCTCATTTCTAAGGAATTTTAAATATTGTGATTGGTTAAAAAATTCGATTTGACGCATGAAAGAAAATAAATAATCATAACTCTTGTATCGCCTTTAGAATCCAGTTTTATACTGTTTCTCTAGACTTTTCAAGAAACAGCTTGTTACCATGATCCCATATGTAATATGTGACTCGGTTAATGCATGGTACATTAATTCAAGGTGTGTCTTGTCACTATTCGTTTAAATTATTTAAATATTGGCAGTAAACTTCTTAATTTTTAAAACTTTTATTTAACTTGCAATGTTTGTCGGTTTGTTTAGGTCGAATATTGCAATCAAAATTTCGATTAGTTCTAATTAAGCTAGAGCTTTAAAATTTTGCACGTGTATAAGTCCGGTGACAATACACTTTAACATTTTTATATAAGAAAAAACAAGATGGCGGCTTCAAGATGGCGGGCGACTTTACCGTTTATGATCCGACTCGACTAAAAATCGATATCTGGGGATTTTTGAGATTGTCAATTATGAATTTCTAGTTAAAAATTTAGTTCAAGATGGCGGACGACTTTACCGTTTATGATCCGTTTCGTCTCAAAATCTATATCTGGGGATTACAGCATATCAAAAGACTAAAAAATAAAATTGTATAAAAAAATATTTTCAAAAATAGCTTTTATTTAAATGCTCTAAGAAGTAGAAAATAAACTATGAAGTAAATCACACCCATCATTGTTACATTATATAATTTTTTTTATGACAAAAGCTTGTCGCGAGCAATCTCCTTTACATAGGAAAATCTCGCGATAAGCTTTTATATCATAAAAATATATACAATATGATGGGTTTGATTTACTTCAAAGTTTATTTTCTACTTTTTGGAGTATTTAAATAATTTTGTTGTTATTAACGTATACGTCCCATTTTATATCTATCAGTTAATGGTGATACCCAGATACTTGATACTTTTTACACGATATAATGCTGTATACATGGTTTACCAAAATTAACGGCTCAGTGATATTTTCGTTCTAATTTTCCTATTTGCTCTTACCTGTAATATGAAATCACTTCTTATCAAATGGGTAATAAAAGTTAAAATCCAAGTATACATAACTGAGTGACCTGTGTGTAAAAGGAACTAAATTGTTGAAAAACTTATGTACAGGGTGTCCCACTTACAATTCCCTGGGCCATTTTCGAGAAATTTTAATTTAAATATATTTTTTAATAACGAACATTGCCATAATTTTTTAAATCTAATTTTATACGGTAGGTCTTTGATGACATTTTTCATAGTAAAACAGGCTGATTTAGATAGTAATGAAATAAATTTATTATTTAAATTACCAGTTTCAACGGAAATTTTATTATTGTTTAATTTTCAATGGAATACCCTGTACATTTTCATAAAAAATGAAAGAAAATATTATTTGGCACATCTTTATACATGAAAACACATATTATAAGACTGGATGAAAATAAATTGGTATTGATACTAGTTTAAATTAAACCAACTATTCAGTATTAATTATATGGCTTAACATACTGCCTAGACTATCAAAATTAATATCACGTAGATGGGAGATTTTATTAAAGTTATTGTATATTACGTAAATGGGATATTTAGCCATAATATTTGTCCTGTAGTTATCGACATAGATAGTTGTGTGATGGCGGACTACAAGTCTAGTTTTATGGAAATTTATTTTGTCCAACAAAAAAGCAGAATCAATAGTATTGTGAATTAAATTGAATAAATTTTTAATGGAAATTATTTCGCGACAAATTTCAAAACGATTCGTTAAATGGATGTATTAATTTCTTTCGGCGAGTAAATGTCATCCCCCTTAAACAGCAAATGTGTAGTTCCTCAGAACTGATTCAATATTATTCACGTGACATATACAGGGTATCCCGTAATGCAAAAAATGTAACTGCAGATTTCCTGTCGAAAATTAAGACGGGCTTTTCGTATAAAATTTTTCAAAATAACCCTTTCCTGTCCAGCTACACGTTAAAGGGGTGTGCCAAAAAACGGTTTTTAATTTCTATCTCAAAATAACGTAATCGGAAAAAAGCTCATTTAAACTTTTTTACAAAATGACCTGTATCAACTTATAGACGATTAACCTCTTGCATTTCGCCAAACACTATGATTTATGCAGGATGGTGCGACACCTCATTATTCTTTAGAAGTTCAAGAATGGCTACACTCAACATTTAGAAATCGATGGATTGGAAGGGGGCGAGAAGCTACAATTAAATGCCCGCCTTGTTCCCCAGTAATGAATCCATTGGACTTTTACTTCTGGGACCACTTGAAAAATGTTGTTTACTCGACACCTGTCGACATTTTAAGAGATAATTTTTAATGCAGCCAATGAAGTTCGAAACTCTCCATGTTTTAAACAGCTTGTATTGCAATTTTAGGGACCGCAACCGTGTATTCAAGTTGGAGGTCGTCATTTTGAACAAATACTATCTAAATAATATCTAAAAACAACAATCGTTTTATTCATGTTCAAATTGTTTCGCTGTTTATATTCATCTTTTATGTATTTTGTGTTTACTAATAAATTTGCTGTTCAATACTTTCGTCTTTAATATGTAATGTCACGTGCAATTTATAAGCACCAAATGATCATATCAGTACCTAATAATGTCAAATTATAATTTGATACCAGCCTACTTTTAGTATTTTACTTAGGCAGATGTAATTTAGATTTTTTCTCAAAAATGGTCGATTTTACGAAATTTTTTCAAGAGAAAAAAAGTTTCTAAATGAATCATAATGTTTAGTTATTTTTCTTATTAATACGTCCGGAGTACCACAAGGCTCCAATTTAGGGCCACTTCTATTTCTCAATTACATCAATGGTATTAATGATGATATTAACTGTTCAAAGCTAATGTTCGCTTATGTTTTGAAAATATATAGAGAGATAAGGACGATAAGCGATTGTAGAATGGTCCAGATTGACCTTAAAGTCACTCTGATTAGTGTAGTGTGAACCATTTATGCATTAATGTTCAAAAATGTTACGTTATCACTTTTTCTCGGAAATATAAACCTGAAGAAGAAGAGAATGTAACCAGATGTACAGAAATCAAGGATTTGGGTATTATGTTCGATAGCCGGTTAAAATTTCGGGCCCGTATTAATAGTATTATGTCAAACTCAAATAAAATACTAGGCTTCATGTTAAGAAACTGTGTTTTAGCAACATCCCTAGCCTAACGCTATTATATTCCGCATATAGTCGCTCAAGATTCGAATATGGCGCTATTTTATGGTGCCCATAATATGCAGGGTGTCCTGTAATAACGTGCAAAAAATTAACGAAGGGGCCATTTAACTGTGGCTTCTCGCCGCGTGAAGATTATCGTCGCTCCATGATGGTTACGAAAATGTAAAACTCCATGTCGAGTAAAGCAGCATTCATCTGTGAATAGTATTTTTCTTGTAAAATCTAATGGCTTCCTAAGTATAATTCTACAAAAATCAAGTCTTACTGGAAAGCCACGAGTGAACAGCTCTTGTATTCTCTGCAAATGATAGGGAAAGTCCTTGCCTTTTCAAAATCTTCCATACTGATGTTCTTGTTATAAGAAATTTAAGAGCAGCCTGTCTAATACTACATTCAGGATTTTCACCAAAATAATGTAATATTTGTGCCTCCATTGCATCTCCTATTTGTCTCCGACAACCTCAATCATGACTTTTTTTTTTAAAACACCCCCTCCCTTTCTCTTAACCTCAAGTGAATCTTAGAAAAAGTACGAACATTTGGTACAGTACGAGCAGGGAACTTACGGCGATATCGTTCTTTTGCCGCTGAAGCATTTCTTTTACATTTACTATTAATTAAATGTATGTCTGCTTATCCCTCATTACCAAAACTATGGATTTTAAAATGTGATTAGAAAACTACTGCTATTAAGTATTAAGTAGTAAGGAATGATTTTCTTATAATTTTACAGGGAAGGAACGTAATATTGTCAAATTATAATTTCTGCCTACTTTTAGTATTTTATACTAATGTAATTAATTGTACTCATCGTTTTTGATTGATCACTTAGGCAGATGTAATTTAATTTTTTTCTCAAAAATGGTCGATTTTACGAAGCTTTTTTCAAGAGATAAAAAGTTTCTAAAGGAATCATAATCATAATTTTTTAATTGGAAAAAAAGGAGCAGGCAGAAAGATATTTACAAAATATAAGAAGGGTAGTTAATTTCACTCCTTTGTGTGCACGCTAGGTGGTTTTGACCAGTAACCGAGATGTACCAAATTTAGTCTTTTAACTGATTACGTTATTTTGAGATAGAAATTAAAAACCGTTTTTTGGCACATAGACCAGGGCCAATCCTGTTTAAGGCAATAAAAATTCTTAGCAGTATACGAATGGTCGGAAAATGTAGTTAATGGTGCAAATGATTAAGGAAAAATCGTCCAGACTGACCAAAGGTCTGGAAAAGGGGTTGGGGTGGTAATATGTACGTTTTTAGTGGTTTTTACTCGTTTTTGCGATTTGCGGCTAAACTATGTATCCTAAGAAAAAATGTTGAATATAAAAGTTGTAGATAATAAAAATCTAAAACTTTCTTATTACGCCAATGATAAATAGTACCCTTTTCTAGGCCCAAATTGTTTAACATTCCCATTGCAGTTTAAACAATGTTTTCGAGACTTTGAAAGCCGAGAATTGTTAGGTACATGTAAATTACTTGTATAACATAGTATTGTATGAGAATTAACGCTTTTTATGAATGTAAACGTTTATTTACAATAAAGAAAAAGACATTCATGATTTTCACCGAAAATTCAATTTTTAAAAAGTAGTTTTTTCGGTTTTTCGCTCTTTTAACGATATTTTTGTATATAAACAATATTATATTTTAATTCTATATTAAAGTTGAGATTTCAACGAAAAAAATAATGAGCACTAGTAAAGTTCATTAATCGAAAATTTGCTAACCAAATTTTTCGATTGAAAATTAGGTCTTTTTTTTATTTTCTTCATAAAACATCGAAAATTAAATATTTCGCTTTGAAAAAATTTGAGCTTGTTTGAAACACAAAAAAGAACATTTTCACCATTTTCATGAAAATATAAACATTTTTGCGATAGTTATAAATTAAAAACAGAAAAAACAGTTTTTTGCATTTTTCTCTATAATTTTCAGGTTATGGTCAATAATGATCAATAAGAAAGTTTTAAATTTTTTCATTATCTACAACTTTTATATTCAACATTTTTCGATAGGATGCAAAGTTTAGCCGCAAATCGCAAAAAACGAGTACCAACCCCTAAAAACGTACATATTACCACCCCAACCCCCCTTCCAGAACTTTTACTCAGTCTGGACGATTTTTCCTTAATTATTTAGACCATTAGCTACATTTTTCGACCATTCGTATACTGCTAAGAATTTATCGTCTATTACGATATTTTAAACGGTTTGACCCTGGTCTAACACCCCTTTAGCTGGACAGGAAAGGGTAAGATCAGTTGAGTCAATTTGAAGAAAGTTTAGCTTTTCATTTCTCAAAATTTGTCTGTGATTTTGCAAAAAAATTTAATAAAGTAGATGTTTGGGGTAAGTTATTCATATAATAGTAACAATTTACTCAGGCTTCATTCGAGAGGAGGCGGCCCAGCCATGCTAACTCCATTACGACCCCACCCGCCACTGGTGATTAATAATTAATTTGATTATACTTGTAAGTAACATGGCAATTTTTGAATGGTTTAAACTGTTAGTACCTACATAAATTTGATGTCGATGTAGCTGAAATAAGTAGAAACGGAAATGCAAAAATTAAATATAAGCTGTTTATTTTTTTAAAGTAACATATACGTAGTGTCCGTTCCACTCATGTTATCTGCCATTTGAATTTATTTCCTATTACCCACTATTCAATCAAATATGCGTAAAAAATAATTACTACCCATTGTATTTGTTTACGTATATTCCAGTGCAATTTATAGCCCTCTGATTTATGACTATAATTTTGATTAAACATATTACAATCTGTTTGGAAATAGAAATGGGTAATAAATCAACTAGCTACGGACCTGCCATGAGCGTACTACTACTTTTCACATTCACAGAAATTATACATTATACAGGGTGTCCCGAAAATGGTGGGCAATCTCTCGGATTTGGGTAGAGCTAGTGAAAATAAGGTCACAAGTTCGTATATTTTTCTTTCCCCCGAGGTACCCCTACGAAAATATTCGCTCTTGAAGTTGAAGGTTAAAAATCGATTTTTCGCGATAACTTTTTTATTGTTCAATCGATTTTAATCATTTTTGGATCAGTATCATAGTATTTCAATCCAGTTAGGTCAGTGCATTAGAACCTTGGATAACATTCTTGGGGGCTCGGGGGCAGAGCACGCATTGCCTTAATAAGTTGAAAAGAAAATTCAGCATATTTTCTTTTATTTCTAAGGTTATTTTCAAATTTTTGAGCCATCTGTACGTAAAAAACCTATACTTGTCTGATGTCGGTAATATGAACCGTTTTCGAGATAAATGCACTTAACGATAAAATTGCAATTTTCAATCGCACAAATAATAGTGATTTTTACAAATTTATTAAACACGAGGATTATGTACAAAACAACATTTATTTCTCTATGAGGTAGTAAGTACTTACCTAAACTTATAAAAACAAAAAATTTTGAACACACAAAATACAAAATTTGAAAAATTTGAAACCTTACTGTAGAAAACTAATTAGGGACGTGGAAAAATTAAGTTTTATGAAATTTCATAACAAATGCTCAATATGGGCACCTCCTTCTCTAATGCATGCTTGTCCGCGACAAACTGACGATCGCTGGACTCGCCACAACATTCCTTCCTTTTCTCGAATTGCATTTGAATGGTACATAATTCTCTCGTATAATTCTTCTCTTGTCTCTACTGGTGTGGCATATACGAGACTCTTTGAATGCCCCACAGGAAGAAATCAAGGAGATTTAAATCGGGTGAACGGGGAGGCCAAGGAACAGGCCCACTCCGACCTATCCACTGGTTTGGATATACTCTATTCAAATGACCCCTCACTATAAGACTAAAGTGCGGGGGCGCCCCATCATGCATAAACCACATGTTCTCTCGAGATGCAATCTCAATGTCTTCTAAAAGTTGTGGTAACTGCTGTTGGAGAAATTCCAGATAAAGTTACCCATTCAATCGATTTGGTAACACGAATGGGCCCAACAAGTACCGGCCAATAATTCCGGCCCAAACATTAATATGAAATTGCCTTTGATGGCGCGTTTGAATTATGGCATGTGGGTTTTCCTCGCTCCAAACGTATAAGTTGTGGGAGTTAATGTACAAAACCATTCTAATGAAGGCATGGTTTTGTTCATATTTCTGTATAAACCACTGCGAAAATTGCACCCTAGCAGGAAAGTCATCTGGGCTAATGGCATGTACTTTCTGTATAAGGTACTCATGAAGCAGTTGCTCCTTTAAAATTCTTCCAACGATCGATTTTAGGACATTCATTTGTAATGATAATGATCTGATACTGACAGATTAATTCGCAGCGACTGCATCCAATACGTTTTCTTCTACTTCCACAATTCTTCGTCTGGTGGATAGTCGAGTGGGTTAAAGCGCGAGGTGGCAATCGCGATTAATTACACGGACATCGCACCATCCGATTCGAATCCTGGCTCCGGCACTGGCACTGTCGGAGGAAATGGTTGTATGTCCGCGTTTTTTCAATGTGTAACCCCCTTCCGCACAAGCTCTGGCTTCTGGAATTGGGGGTTGTCTAATTCCTGTGGTGTTTATTTATTTATTTATTATAATACGTGTTGTCCACGGAGCACCCCTATTTAGATTTTTAGGTTTCAAAAAAATTATCATATTTTTTATCAGTTTCTCTCAGCCGTTGATCAAACTTTCAAAAGTTTTGCGATCAGGAACCCTTCGATGGCGATACCATCAAGCGTATAGTCTTCGTACTTTCGAGGCATTACAAGAAGTCATTTCATACATTAAACGCATATATGCGTATTCATTGTTAGTGTAAGCCATATTTCAACCAATTAATTACTTAATTAATGTCGGATTAAGCTAATACTGAAAAATTATGTCACTCTAATTATCTGATATTTTGATCCATGGCAACCATAAACTGTCATTATTACTCGTTTGGTTTTGTACATAAACAGCTACTTCGTCTTATCTACGTAGATAAGACGATGTAGCTGTTTTTTTAAACATTTAAAAAAATTAATATTAACACGTTCAATGATGATCCCAGAACTATTATTTGTGCGATTGAAAATCGCAATTTCATCGTTAGGTGCAATTATCTCGAAAACGGTTCATATTACCGACATCAAACAAGTATACGTTTTTTACGTAAAAATGGTTCAAAAATTTGAAAATAACCTTAGAAATAAAAAAAATAGGCTGAAATTTTGTTTCAACTTGTTAAGGCAATGGGTGCTCTGTCCCCGAGCCCCCAAGAATATTATCCAAGGTTCTAATACACCGACCTAACTGGATTGAAATAATATGATACTGATCCAAAAATGATTAAAATCGATTGAACCTTAAAAAATTATCTCGAAAAATCGATTTTTAAGCTTCAACTTCAAGAGCGAATATCTTCGTAGGGTTACCTTATTTTCACTAGTTCTACCCAAAACTGAGAGATTGCTCACCATTTTCGGAACACCCTGTATATAGTGGTGGTCCGATTGTTTCGTGATATTAGATTGTGTGAGGGCGAATCCCTAGTAATACCTGCCATGATTTCTGACTGATTGGTTACGCATATAAATGGCACATTAGCCGTGTCAAAGACAAATTCGATTTGAAAGGGATTACATTTTTATAGCCAAGATACATTAAATTTTATCCTAGAACTGTCATATCACGAGTATTTACAATTAAGTTTGTTTAAAAGTCTACTAAGATAAATATGGGTGCTTTTACCCATATAGTAAATAGATATATAGGATATAAAACAGTATGTCATATGTCATCATATTAATTTTTGTTTCTGTTTTTTTGTGCTTTTACCCATAATAAAATACGAGGAAAAATCTAAGTTACTTCTGAGCACTATGACTAATGACTATATTTTACTCTATCCCATTTCCAAATGGAGTATAGGATATTATGCAAAAATACTGATATTTATATGCACCCCCTTAAGGAACATTCAGCAATATTTTGTCGAATAAATGAAAATCGGCTATGTATAATTTAGCATCGTTGTGCAAGGAGATGGGTCTGTACCCTGTTAGTGGAGTATACACAACTCGGCTAAAATATTTTCAAGACGATGCAACTTCCAACTATACCGGAAGTAGATGTCAACTTGCTTATTTTAAACGGGACACCCTATTTATTATTACATTTTCGGATTGTACGCAAAACTCTAGACCGATTTTGTGTATCGTGCCTTATACTTAAGTCTCTTCGTTTTTGACATATTTCAATTTTTATGTCGAAAATGACGTTTGCAGGCGCTAATAGAATTATCAATTCTTCCTATAAGGAAGCCTTTATTACCGAATTTGGGTTGGATTCTTTGTTGAAAAAGACCTACTTTAATAGACTTTTCATAATATTTTGATAAGTATTAATACAGAGTGCTCAAGAAATAAGAATAAAATTTTCTTTTATCTTTAAAATCTTATTTTATTTACCATTAGAAATAAGGGTAAGTTTGTGTATGGATGTCTATTCCAAAAATTTTTTGTTTTCGAAATATTGCCAATTCAATATTTTTATATGGGGATTTTGCTATGGATTTTAATTTCAGTTACTCTTAGTTGGCTATGACGGCGTTGAGTGCTAAACAAATATATGTAGCTGTCACTTACTATTTGACAAGAATTAATCATTATGCCGGGGCGCTTAAATTATACGCACAAGGATTATTTAAATTTATTTATAATCTGTGGAGAATGTAACAAAGTTTTATCAAGAACATGTGAAATATTTAAAGTATTAAACGAATAATGGGGAATTTCAAAAATTTTGGCACCGTTAAGGCAACAATTCATAAAATAAAACCGATTGTCAATGATGAAAATTGTTGTTTTAGGATATTTTGCGGCATATCCTATGACTTAAGACAAGCGGCCTTACAAACAAGAATCTCCAAGAACTCTATTCACAGAATTCTTTTGAAACACAAATTCCATCCTTATTTCATTTCTATGGTTCAACACCTAAAGGATGTATGCAAAATAGTTATTTATAATTTTTTTGGACGATACCGAAATTTTTTATTGACACAAAAGAAAAATTTCAAATTTTGAAAAACATTTTATTTTTTTTATTACTCACTCAATATCTCGAAAACTACTAGTGATATCAATTGAACTTATTTTATTTCAAAGCTGATACACCAGTCCCTCAAATAACGCTATTTTAGTTATCCTAAGTTTACAATTTTTTTCGGGTATTAATACACAATTGGTCGATTTTTTGCCGGGTATTTTTTTTGATAAAAACCTATTTTCCGATGAAAATTATTCGAGAATTAAGGATATGGAAAAATCGCGACACGAAGTAGAGTTTCTTTCTTAAATTCAAGATTAACGTTGAATGATGGTCTTTATAGTTTTAAACCCAATGGATTTATTTCATTGAGCTGTAAAATAAATTACAAAATAATGAAACAATTGCACTCATATGTAATTATCATAAGCCGCGCGCGCTTGTTATCGAATTTTGATTGATTGCTGACTGAGTGGGTTCTATGAGAATTAAGTCTGACTGTTGATTTTATGAATTCAATTACGTAAACTAATATATGGCTGAATTTCAACTTTCCCACATCATTTGCATTGAATTTATTTTTGCAACACGTACACAGTGGTGCTGACGCCACACGTTAGATTATCATACTGTCTGGCTATTTGTTTTGAGTTTATTATTGCATCAGCTATTTACAGAAGAATTTTGAGCTTTTCCAAAATATTTTGGTGGAATTAATAAATTTTACCTTTTTTAGCGCGTCAGAGTCAGATGCCGCCATACCTGATATATATATATATATATTACCCAATGGCTTTGAATCGTAAACCATGCAGCCAATAACAGTTTGAGTATGCAATAAAAAAAAACAAAAAACAGAAAAAAAAATTTTTTCTACCTAATACTAAACCTAACTCAAACCGACAGAGATATTAGTTAAAAACGACAGGAATAGACAGGGTCACATGTTTCTCATCCAGGTGTCGATTATGACATTACTGTAACTTAGACAAGACTGGGTAGATCTCGGTAAGTAGGGATAACCAACCCAAGGAAAAACATAGGGTGTACGAATTCAACCTATAACTTAACTTTGGTTTCTTTTATAAAGTCTACAATGCAGTTGTATATCTGTACATTAAATGGAGCTATGATATCACAATTTTTAATAATATTTTGGACAAATTTCGTAGATGCATCTTTATACTTAACACAGCTAAAAAACTCGTGATCTAGGTCTCCTATGATGTTACAGTGTTCGCACTTATCCGAAGTAACAGTTCCAATTTTAAACAAATGAGCTGGGTAGCAAGCGTGGCCAAATTTTAAGCGTATCATAGTAGTTATATATTTTCTTTGACAGGAAGTTCATCGTGAGGGGCGAGCGTAGGTGCGTCTTTACTATGTACATACTTCGGTATGCGATGTAAAGCAACGACAGGCGCGGTTAGTACTTGGATTGGTGACCATTCCAACGGAAACCGCGTTCTCGCCTCACACATCTTCCAGCGGCTTGTATATCAGTGTATGCGCGGAAGCTATACAACCTTAGGCGAGGGTTGTATAGGAGATATACCATCCTTCGGAGGGGATGTAAAGCCGTCGGTCCCTTGTCTATTAAATGTTAGGCAAGTAAAAGATCCCTACTCTTCTTAAGGGAAGAGGTTCGGCAAAATTCCTGGTTGGGGGTAGCTCGTCTACAGGCGTCGGTGTTAGGCCTCAGTAGCGGAAATAGGCCGACGTTAAATAAATGTATAAAAAAAAAAAGTTCATCGTGAAAAAATTTTGTCGGGATGTCGGTATGAATGAAAGTGTACCTCGAGGGATTCGTGAAACAGAGTTGTTTTCATAAACCAGACCATTTATTTCTTGACTCTAACTTTAACATGTTGAATATGTCACTTATACATAACTTGTCATCCAAAGAATATTCCAAATTGTAGCTTTCCTTAGCCAAGAAGTCAACCTGTTCGTTATGCTCAAGTCCAACATGAGCCTTCACCCAAACAAAGTAAATGTTCCTCCCAATTGATGTAATTTGAAATATTAATTGTTTTATTTTGTACAAATATGTATTGCCTTTATAACTAAAGAAGCATGTATTTTTAATTCCATTGAGAACCGAAAGAGAATCAGAAATTTTAGAGGTTGCGTTCTCAACATACTTTAAGGCTTAATATATGGCTATGGCTTCTGCCGTGAAGATGGAACAATCTGACTTCAATTTAAATTTTGATTCATATTTTTGATATGGAGCCAGAAAAGCTCCACTAGTACCAGCTACAGATTTTGGAACGTCTGTATAGATAATTTCTGGTTGATCAAATTGATTTAGCATATTAAGTAAAATATTAGTACTAACTTGAGGGATCTCGCTGTAGATTGGTGTAATAATATTTACATGTGAAACCAGACTAAAGTAGCTGATTTTAGATATGTCACTATGTTCAATACTTTGAAGCAACACATTATTGTCCCCCTAGGCTAAGCAAAGTGGGGGAGAACTTTTCTTAATCCAATATTTGTTGATTAAATCAAAGGTGTTTAGAAATGATATCTTGGTTAGCAAAGGTGTAGAATAGAAGGTTTGTTTCATCATAAACTTTCCACATAACATTTCGCTTCTAATCGAAAGAGGAGGTTCCAAGGCTTCTGCGTGTAAGGCAGCAATTGGAGTGGATTTCATTGCACCAAGACAGATTCTAAGCGCCTTGCGCTGTATTATGTCTATACATTTTAATGAAGATATACTTGCTGCCCCATACATTATACAACCATAATCGATTATAGATCTTATGTAGCATTTATAAAAAAGTATGCAGTTTTAACATCTGCACCCCACCAAGTCTTTGTAACCATTTTTAGAAAATTTAAACCTTTGTTGCATTTTGTAGTCCACAGCTGATATGCTGACTCTACAATGGCTTTCTATGGTCAAAGTGCAATTCAATCTGAGAATATCAACCTTTCCAAAACACTTGCACTTTTTCGACGCGAGCTCTTGGACTATAAGAGCGTTTTAAGAAATCAATTCAGTTTATTCTTTCCTATTATTTGGGTTTTCTACCACATGTACTATTATCCTCTTCAAAACAAATCACCGAATCTACAAAATAATAGAATTATTGGAAAAAAGAGCCTCTGCGCCCGTGACGTTTACGCCAAAGGAAAAGTCAGAGGTTATGTTTTGCAAATAATATAAATCGGAATAAACACAAAAATAATGTATTTTGCTGACGTTTCGGAAAGTAATCTCTTTCCGTTTTCAAAGCTATTTTTTGAAGAACTCTTATTTTGCTGTATATGTCAAATACACAGCTTTAAGATTCTGTTTATGTTATTTCCATAGATACTTACTACTTACACAGAACATAGAACTGATGATATTTTTTAGATAATGTTAAGTTTGTTAAGTTCTTCTTTTAACATTGGTAGCCAGGTTGTACAAATATCTACAGAACAATTCTTTAATTCTTTAATTTTTCTTTTTTTGGTATCTGTTTCTTTTGTTAAAATTTTTGCCGAGTCCCAGTTTATTCTATGTCCGTTTTCCCAAGCATGTTCACAAATCTTTGATTTCTGAATTTCATTCTTTCTAATGTAGTTCTTGTGCTCATCCAACCTCACACTGAAAGGTCTGGATGACTCACCCACATAACATTTATCACATTCGCACGGGATATTGTAAATACAGTTTTTTGAATTCTGCTCCCTGTTTATCGGTTTTGTTTTTGTTAAAATAGATCTTAAAGTGTTCCCCGTTTGAAATATCGTCCTAACATCAAATTTGTCACCTATACGGCGTAGCTTTTCCGATAGTCCGTACACATAAGGAATTATTGCTGTATAATGACGTTCAGGTTTTTGTCGTACCTGATTGTCCCTATTTTCAACATTTATGAAAATTCTATCAACAAAGGCTTCAGGATATTGATTTTGTACTAGAACCTCTTTGATAAATTTTTTCTCGTTATTTAATATTTCATTATTAGATGAAATTATTTTGGCCCTATCGTATAAACATTTTACAACACCCCTTTTAACATTTATTGACTGATTTGAGTTAAAATTTAGATATCTATTAGTATGTGTTGGTTTTCTATAAACGCTTGTTTCAATTGTATTATTTATCCTTCTAATTAAAACATCTAAAAACGGTAAGTTCATTCCTACTTTCTACTTCTAATGTGAATTTAAAAGACGGTTCCTTACTATTTATATTTTCTAAAAAACTATCTAGTAAATCAACACCATGAGGCCAAATTGCAAAGATGTCGTCAACATATCTCCACCAGACAACCGGTTTGTTTATACAATTTTGAACATGTGTGTTCTCAAAGTTCTCCATAAATATGTTGCTTAAAATTGGTGATAATGCAGACCCCATAGCCATACCAAAATCCTGCTGATAGAACTCATTGTCCAATTGAAAATAGGTTGTTTTTATACACAGTGTTAAGAGTTCCATTATGCTATTTACACTTAATTTAGTTCTAGTTTCCAAATTATTATCATTTAGCAACCTGTCTTTAACTATTTTTAATGTTTCATCTACCGGAACATTGGTAAAGAGGCTAACTACATCAAAACTAACCATCAGGTGTGATTCATGAATATCGGTTTCATAAATTTTTTCTATGAAATGTTTACTATTTTTAATATATGAATCGGTATTTCCAAATAATGGATCAATAATTTTAAGTAAAAATTGTGCCAAATTATGACATGGTGAATTAATAGAACTAACAATTGGTCTTAAAGGAATATTTTGTTTATGTGTCTTTGGTAAGCCATTCAGTTGTTAATTTTGAGAATTGTTAAATATTGTTTTGTCCATGTCCTGATTAATATATTTAACTGGAGTAAAAAACTTATCTAATAAGAATCGATTATGATATGAAAAATAGTAAACAAATTTATAATTATTTTAAATTTTGCTTAACAGTGGGTAATTTTCTGCAAAATAATTTTAAGTAGGAACATAATTTGATTCTGTCTAACGGAAACCATAAAATAAATAATGATGAAATAAAAGAGATTGACTATAATTCTTCTTATTTCCGCTTCTACTTATTTCAGCATGATATAATCGAATTTGTATACCAAAATTTAAAAACGGTTTACTATTAAAAAAGTATTATGGTAATGCTAGAATAATTAAATTACTGGTGTGTGGAACCAGTAGCGCACAGTGAACAATTATTTTTCAAACAGTTTTCTTTTTTCACAAAGATTTTGAAACAGGCATAAATTACAGGATTATTCACTATACAGGCTGTCCATTTTATCAGCGCCCTCGAGAATATTTCACTTAATATCGATCGTACAAAAAAAATATTTTTACGAAAATTGTGCCGATTTATATAACATACAAAATGGTTTAGCGACATATTTTTTGCAAAGTAGAGTGTCTCATGGGGGTTTTATATAATTTTTTTCAAAACCGCTATATTTTGAGATTTACTCTTCAGGCTGTTAAAAAAATTATTTTGAAATGGGCGGGAAACGGCGCCATTAAATAAAGTAATTTCCTCCATTTTCAACGATATATCACATGCCATATTTAGTCATTGGTACTACGTTAGTAATTATAAAAACATTTTTTTAAAACAAAAAAATTTTTTTTTAAGAAGTATTATACTTGCCGTGGAGAAGTATGATTAAATAAAACGATAAAATAATTCAATAAGTTGTTCAAATCTTTGCTATAATAAAACATTAACACAATTAAGAAGAATAAAGTAATTCAGGTAACAAAAACAAAATAATAATCAAGAAAGCAACATGGAGCAATTATGGAAAGAGTATTCGCAGTTATGCCAATGTATAGAGGTCCTCCATAAAAGCGTCACTCCTTGCTCAGAAAGTTAAAATGTCTTTACCAATTAATTTAATTATAATATCCATTTATTTGTATTTCATTATTTCACTATTATTTCAATTATTTTAAAATTGTTGGCTATGAACAAACCTGACAATTTAATTTTTTGACATATCTTCTCAGTTAGTACTTAAACTCTCACTCAATCACACTCATTTAAGAATTAAGAATTTTCAAAAATGATTTTCACTCACATTGATCGTTATAATATGTTCGTTACATATTGCCAATGCAATTTTAACTCTGGATTAGCTCAAGTAGAATATAGAAACAGATTTGTTTTTGTAATTGTTTTAATATTTTCTATATAATGGCGGAGGATCTGGTGTTACACAATAATGAAACTAATGATACTGAGCACCTCCCAGATGGTGTATTGTGAAACTTTGCTAGAACCCTTCTCAATGCAATGTTATTTGAACTAAAAAAAGTCTCAACATCAAATCACATGTTGAGCAAATATAAAACTAAAGACAAACAGACACAAAGACATACAAACATACGTATCATTTTTATGCCGGGGGGCTGATAAATAATAAGGTATGTTCCATTAAATTGAGAAACGACAGGTTTTAAAAATAGATGGCGGAAATTAAGAATCTAATTGAAACGAAAACCATCTTATATCAACAGGTATCTAAATTTAAACTCGAGCAGACAATATATTTTCAAATATATTTATATGGTAAAACCTAAATAATTTTTTCTGATAACAAAATATTAAAAATAAAAGAAGTTTCAATAACCCGAAGCCTTTGTTAAGCAAAATTAGAGAATATTGAAAATAGTCGAAGAGACCTGACAATCAGCTGACACAAAAATTAAATTTGGAATTAAAGCAGCTTATTTATTTGATAGCAAATTTGAGATAATAGTCCTCTTTGATTGAATAAATGTGGTAATTCTTGTCTTGAATAAATTTATATTATTTATTTGTTTTATTTGATGTGGTAAATAATTGTAGAATTTAGAGGCAAAATAATTAATAAGCCTTTTAGCAACTTAGCTACACCGCACTGATGAGGACCAAAAAGTCCGAAACACGTGTCTGCGGTTTGCACTTTTTTCTTGGTGGGCTTGCCCATGAATTTTCTTTAGCGATAATTTGTTATCCGTGTTACCATCCTTTTTATCTATATATATTTCGGCAGAATCTCATCTGCCATCTTCAGGTTCTCACTGAAAGCTGCCTACTGCTGCTTCTCGTTGCTCGAACTGAACTGAACTTCAGTTCAGTTCGAGCAACGAACAATGCTGAACATTGAAACTAATTAAAACATAACTATAAAGAACGTAACCAGACTGCAAACCAACAGCTACTCTCCGGGATATGTGCCCCGCTGAGCGCTGAATTACAAGTTACAAGCCTGGCGCGTTAAGCTTAATAATTGCATATTGTTACCTCCTTTCCCTCGTTATTTATTTTTGAGAAAGAATTAAGGCAAAATATGCGGACGACTAGCTGGTTTAAGTCGGAGCAGAGAGCCATGGGACCAGAGTATTCGTAAGAGTGGAGAAACTTACTCTTTTTGATATGTACAGCATAAGCGACAGATTTCTGTTTATTTCGAGAAAAGGAGACAAAGAAAAATTTATGTTAAATTGGGCACCATCTATAGTGAAAATAAGAAGAATTGTCTCCTGTTCTCGAATAACCTGTCTACTATAGATCAGACTGAAATTGTTGGTAAGAGCAATAAAAAGATTGTTTAAAATGAGTAATAAATAAATCGGTTTATAAAGACAAATTGAAATTTAATATATATATATATATATATATAACAAATTTATACCAGGATTCTAGATTGACTATTGTTGAGGTGACTGGTTCTGGGACAGCAATCCAGGCCCACAATTGTCTCTTGTTGCGAGAATGGATTCTAAAGTTTCCTTGGCAATTTACGTCTCTTAATGAAATGGAGAGAAAGTTGTAGGAAAATTAACCAACTATGTGGTTTATTAAAAGTTAACGAAATTTTATCTATATGAAAGATAAGCTGTGCAAAAGCTATACAGGAATGTAGAAGCTATGCAGAGACGTATACAGAAATGTATAAGTATATACGTGCATAAACATATAAGTACATAAGTACATATAAATATATAGAAATATATAAGTATTTAAGAATTTAAATAACTAAGTATATACAAAAGCTGATTTCTTAGACTATAAATTGCCAAAAAATTAAAAAGAAAGGAAAAAATATTTTAAAAACCATGTGGTACATATAGTATTTTAACTACTTATTAAATTTAAAAAAATTGACCTTGAATTTAAATTTATGTTAAAAATAATTGAAATTACATCAAAGACAAAAATTTAAGATTAATTAAATTTTAAATGAGTAATAAATGAAATTTACCTGGATGTTATTTTTAACGCGGATGTAAAAATGCAAAATCAATTACTGAAGTCCACAGTTAAAATTTATATACGTTCGAATCAGTACAAAGGCTGCAAGCAACTGATTTCCTTGTGAGTTTTACTGATAAGATAAACTTTTTTTGTCCTACTTACTGGAAAATAATGCTACTAAATAAACTTGAGAACTCTGATTCCCTGATTAAATTGAAAGCTATAAAATATAAAAATAATACAGGTATGGCCATCTGTCAATGGTTGAGTTAAGCGCAACAATTTACAGGTCGCAAATTCTACAAGTTCCTTTACTCAAAACTAAAATAGTGGCATATGATCGATAAAAGGAATCTATAATAAAAGTTTTTATTACTTCCATACCACAGCTGACTTGCCTTTTCCTCAGTTTGTAATTTCTATTTTGTACATAACCAACAATATGAACAGCTGTAAATAAATAGTGTGACTATAGTGAGAACTCAGTAAATATATTATCTCTTATAGGATATACTATATATAGAATGACAAAAGGTAAGCAAAATAACCATATGTACTTACATAGTAAACAAAAATATAAAAATTGAAATATAGGTATCTGATGTAAATAAATGTTTTGTGTAGACAAATTGTTAATTGTTTCTTGGGATGCTGTATAGAACGGAAATACATAATAGTATAGAAAAACATGACTGAGTTCCTAAGATATATAAAATATGTACATAAAACAGTGTGAAATGGTTTAGTAGTTATACAAATAAAATTCTGTTAGTTGAAAACAGTTTCACTTACAAAAACTGAATGAAAAATGTTATACAGATCATGCTAAATATAACCAAAACACTAGTTTTTATATAAAATTGTTAAATGGACATAGGCCATGTAACAGAATTACCATCAAAACGCTAATGCTTCGATTGCAACAAACACCAGCCGAAAGACCGATCCTACTTAAAGGAGCTCTCGTGCCAGTCGTCACACACCACTTGCAGACTGCGGTTTCGAGCTGTTGGCTCTCGTCAGTGCAAGGTAAGCATGTGACGACCGACACGAGGATCACTTGACTATTTAGTACATTTCGGTATCTTTGGGATAGCGACATGTAAAATAGTCAGCAGGCGCCATCTAGCGGTCCAGGGTCTGTTGTAATCGAAAAATAAATAGCCTGAATGGGCTTAGCATAGTTCAAATGTGCTTTTAGAAGGCGGAATATTAAAACATAATATTTTTAGTCGCAAACTCCTCTATAAAATCCTTATTTTACTATAAGGAACGTAACCAGACTGCAACCAACAGCTACTCTCCGGGCTATGTGCCCCGCCTAGCGCTGAATTACAAGTTACAAGCCTGGCGCGTTAAGTGCAGTCTGCAAGTGGTGTGTGACGACTGGCACGAGAGCTCTTTTAAGTAAGATCGGTCTTTCGGCTGGTGTTTGTTGCAATCGAAGCATTAGCATTTTGATGGTTGGTAATATGCAATTATTACACTTGTATAACTGATGGTCGAGAGGTGAGCGCACTTGCCTTTTACCCAAAAGCTCCGGGTTCTATCCCCGTCCGTGGCAGTGGAAAAAACTGTGTGAGGGATTTTTCTACTACACACGGATATTGGATGTGTATCCCTTGTTTCTAAATGTGTAGCCCCCTCCCACACATGGCAATTCTAGAGCCTTCCGGGATAAAGGGGGTCGTCATTACCTGTGGTGTATTTATTATTATTATAACGCGGCAGGCTTGTAACTTGCAATTTAGCGATCGGCGGGGCACATAGCCCGGAGAGCTGTTGGTTGCAGTCTGGTATACGTTCCTTATAGTAAAATAAGGATTTTATAGAGGAGTTTACGACTAAAAATATTATGTTTTAATATTCCGCCCTCTAAAAGCACATTTGAACTATTGAAACTAATTGTTGAAAATTTCGGAAACTAAATTTATAAATAGGTATCATTTATTTTTTCGTCATTGTGTTCAATTTCAAATATATTATTATTTTCTCCCACATTCAATCCACGTTTTATAGTGTCCCATACTTTTTCATATTATTTTTATTTTCAATTATTAAGTTATTTGTTCTGTTTCTGTAATTCTTATATCTTTCTTTCGTTATTTTTGTTTTGACTTACTTTAAGTTTCGATTTATCTCTCGTACGAATTCATTGTATTAAGCTGTTTGTTATCCAAGATTTTATTATTATTATTATTATTTTTCAGAAGATTTTACTTCAGTGATTTTTGTGGATGTTTCCAAATGATGCAAAAGATTGTTGAAGAAATAATCATATGCCATGCTTTCATCTTTTATTTTATATAGTCCATACCATTTATCATTTTTTATCAACTCCTTAAGTAAATTGTTGTTTATTTGTATTGTTTTTCTTTTATCTCGAAACTTATCTTTACATTCATTTTTATTGCATTATATTTTTATTGTAATTGGAAAGTGAACAGATAGTTGTTTTGCAATATAATAGGCTCTATGTTCGGAGTATGTTTTATTGGATGTTAGTTTTATAAAAACTAGATCTAATATTATTCACAACTCTTGTAAGGTTATTTATATAGAGTTGAAAAACTCACAAACAGATACGCTATGTATTTTTTTTCTAATTTACCAGGGAAATATAGGTTTCTTCATATTTTACATGTCGCACTAGATATTCAGTTAAACACATTTTGATCGTGATTTGAATAATAAAATGAGAAAAGCTTCAACTTTAAGACCCTTACACGCGTCCTCTTCGGGGAGATATCTCATTTAAAAATATCATTTTTCTATAATCTATCACAGGGCAATTTTATTGTCTTCTCCTTGTATTTGCTATTTTTCCAGTAATTCTACGCCACTGATTAATAATCATAACCATTAAATAGTTATATTATTATATTAAATGTATATGTATATGTATATATAAGAGATATAGTTCCATCGGATTAGAGCACTTCTGATTTTTACCTGGGAGAAGAAATTGGGGAAAGAAATTATGGCATCCTCGGTACTATTTGTGCTTGTGGTCGCTGGTTTTATTTTTGAGGGATATGTAAGTTATGTGTTATTTTTATTTTATAGTATAAATTACTACATTTTCGAAAATTGAGAAAGCGATGCATATTCTGGTAATTTATAATTATATCTGGTCGATAGCCGAGTGGGTTAAGGCGCGAGGTGGCAATCGCGATTAATCACACGGACATCGCACCACCGGGTTCGAATCCTGGCTCCGGCATTGGCACTGTCGGAGGAAATGGTTGTATGTCCGCGTTTTTTCAATGTGTACCCCTTCCGCACAAGCCTCTGGCTTCTGGAATTGGGGGTTGTCTAATTTATGTGGTGCTTATTATTATTATTATACTATATAGGTAGGTGATTAATAAGAACAATATTCACAACATTTATATTTAATTCCTAAAGTTCTGAATTAAGGTAGGATGTGTGACTTACTGAAATTTGTGCTGAAATATCAATAATATATCCGCAATGCATGTCAAAATAAACTATTGATAAATAATAAGAAAACATGAATAAATAATTACGATTTAATTTGATTGAAGCTCAAAATTTACTTAAGCTACACGTCTTTTATAATTTCAGTACTTAATTGTGTTTATATAATAGAATTTTACAACAGGTTCATATTCTAGAACATCATTATTAGCAAAAGTAGTAATTCTATAACCCCATTTTTCCCTCTTTTTAGAACAAGATTATTAGAACTAATTATCTATAAATGTTATAATAAACACTAAGTTAAAATGTAGGCAAATTAGGGACATTATGTATACCGACTTTGTAAACAATTAGAAAAGTTCCATTTACTCTTAATCGATAACAACTTTCATAAGTCGTTATCTTAGTCTATATGGCTGTCCATTTCATCAGGGCATAACCTACAAAATGGTCTAAAGACATTTGAAATCCATGGCCTACTTTAAGAGTTAATTATCTCCGTTATTTGAAGAGATACGAGAAAAATGTTAAGGCGAAATTTTCTTGCAAAACAGGGTGTTTCAACGACGTTTTATCTAATTATTTTCGAAATGAGATTAACTCTTCAGGTTGTTAAAAAAATTATTTTGAAATAGAATATTTTCCTCCCTTTTCAACAATATATCACATGCCACATTTATTCACTGATACTACGTTAGTAATTATAAAAACATTTTTTTTAAACCAATAATTTTTTTTTAAGAAGCATTATACTTGCCGTGGAGATGTATGATTAAATACAACGATAAGATAATTCAATAAGTTGTTCAAATCTATAATAAAACACAAACACAAGTAAATTCAGGTAACAAAAACAAATTAATAATAAAAAGAATATAGCACACAGAACATTAATATTTATCTAATCCTCAAAATAATTTTTAAGATATCATATCAAGTGTTCAAAGTGTGCACCGCGATTTCTTATGCACAATCGAGCGCGGCGAGGCACTGCATTTAGAACATTACTCAGCATTTCGGGGGTGACTGTAATACATGCCTGTTGAATTCCAGCTTTTAGGTCCTCTACATTTTGCGGTGTCGTCGAAAACACCTTATCTTTACCCCATAAAAAAATCCATTGGGGTTATATCTGGAGAACGAGGGGACCATCGAATAAATCCATTGGTACCTATCCAATATTGAGGCAAAATTTCGTCTAAATAATCTAGGCAAATCTGGGAATTGTGGGGAGGAGCTCCATCTTGTTGAAAATATTGAAAGTTGTATCGATTCTCTAAAGGTAGGTCATCTAAGAATTCATTAAATTCATTTCTCAAAAAGTTTAGGTACCTTTGACCCCTGAGATGACCATCATAATAATAAGGACCTATTAAATTGGTGCCTAAAATACCTATCCACACATTTATTGAAAAACGATTTTGAAACCCAGTCGGTCTACGCTAGTACGTATTTTCAGAAGTCGACTTGTAATGAATATTGCGATTAAAAAATCCATTATTGGAAAAATTTGCCTCGTCGGACCAAAGTATTTTACTACCTCTGTATATTAATGGATCGGCACGCTTCTTTTCCAACAGCCACCTTCCTTGGTGTGTCCCCCGCTTGTAAATTGTGAACTTTTTTGGCTTTATAACACCGGTAACCATTTTTCTTTAAAATTATTCTAGCACTTGTTTTATTTATATGGCAAGCAATTTGAATTCAACCTTGTCTTCTTCTTTAAAAATGAACCATTATTTTTCAGTTTCGTAGCTAATTTTCTGAACAGAGTTTTATTCGGCTGTAGTGCTTGTGGAAATCTGTTTCTATATTCTACTTGAGGTAATCCAGAGTTAAAATTGCATTGGCAATATGTAACGAACATATCATAACGATCAATGTGAGTGAAAATCATTTTTGAAAATTCTAAATTCTTAAACGAGTGTGATTGAGTGAGAGTTTAAGTATTAACTGAGTTGATCTGTCAAAAAATTAAATTGTCAAGTTTGTTCATAGCCAACTATTTTAAAATAATTGAAATAATAGTGAAATCATGAAATACGAAGAAATGGATATTATACTTAAATTAATTGGTAAAGACATTTTAACTTTCTGAGCAAGGAGTGACGCTTTTATGGAGGACCTCTATACATTGGCATAACTGCGAATACTCTTTCCATAATTGCTCCATGTTGCTTTCTTGATTACTGTTTTGTTTTTGTTACCTGAATTTATTTTATTCTTCTTAATTGTGTTAATGTTTTATTATAGCAAAGATTGAACAACTTATTGAATTATTTTATCGTGTTATTTAATCATACTTCTCCACGGCAAGTATAATGCTTGTTAAAAAAAATTTTATTGGTTTTAATAGAATGTTTTTATAATTACTAACGTAGTACCAATGAATAAATATGGCATGTGATATATCGTTGAAAAGGAAGGAAAATACTCTATTTATTGGTGCCATTTTCCGCCCGTTTCAAAATAATTTTTTTACCAGCCTGAAGAGTAAATCTCAAAATACAGCGGTTTTGAAAAAAATTAGATAAAACCTCGTTGAAACACTCTGTTTTGCAAAAAATTTTCGCCTTAGAATTTTTCTCGTATCTCTTCAAATAACGGAGTTCTTTGGCCTAGACGTTTTCCGATATTTTCCGCCATAACTCTTAAAGTAGGCCATGGATTTCAAATGTCTTTAAACCATTTTGTAGGTTATGTAAATCGGCACAATTTTCGTAATTTTTTTTTTTTTGGTACGACCGATATTAATTGAGATATTCTCGAGTGCCCTGATAAAGTGAACAACCTGTATATACTTGTAAATTAAACAGAAGCATTATTCAATTATTAACTGTCAAGCTTTTTGGCCGTAGGCTTTAGTTGTTCTTTGTTTCATATTCACTTTGTGTATTTAAGTTCATAAATCTTTTTAAAAGCATAAATTTGCGAGTGAATAACTTAACTGACATGATGCGGGCGGAATTATTGAAGTTCTAGGATTTTTTATTTATACTGTGCTCTAAACCTTAACCGTGTCTAGGTCTACGAGAAATACATTATATAATAGGTTTTTAATACTGTGTTGCAGTCATTTTCTGGTCAAAATTTTCTGAGATGCCTTGTATTAGAGAACAATTAAGTGTTGCTTAAACTCCTTTTAGGGCGTAAAAAGAAGTTGTATGCTTGGTAGTTAATTTCAACGAGCGAAAATTGTTGGTTCAGGGTAATAAATTAACTTTTTATATTATGCTGTCGTGGTGATTGAAATATTGTTATTGTCAGGTCGATATTGATAACATTCCAAACATTTTGAAATATTACTGCACTGTACTGTATATCCTATCCGTCTCTGAGGATATAGATTTATGTAAACAAGTACATGTGGAATACATATATGCTTTGCTTCGGTCTTTTACATTATATTTTGGTACTGTTGGTACATATGGGTACACCTCTGTTCAAAATTTTTCAACGAATTAACGTTTTTTATTCAAAATATTATAATAGATAAATATTGTAATATTTATTGATAGATGCAAATATAAATGTAAATATGATTTTAGTGCCTAGAAGCGGGAAATAATGCTACAGTGAAAGAGTTTTGTATAAATGAAGCCAAGGTATCAAAAGAAATGGTCGACAGTTATGAAAAGGAACCTCAAAAAGAACTCACAGACGATATGGCTTGTTATGTGCGCTGTGTACTATTTACTATTGGCGTATTCGATAATGAAGGTAACATTCTTCAGGAAAAATTCAAGACATTCTTTCCAGAAGTAGATGAGGATTGCTTAAAAAAGATCCCGAAAATAAAGGAATGTAAGGACGTAAATGCCTTGAAGGACTGTGACATTTAGACTATATATTATTTTATATACAACCCAACCCTTAAGGTCATTGTTTCAATAAATGGTTTTTGTTTATTAATAATATATGAAAATAAGAAAATAAGTGTTGTTAATAAAAATTGTAAAAACGAATCTACTTTGATATTATTGTGAATTAAAGATTATGTTGTCTACATAAAATACAGTATTATTTAATGAAGTAGTTTTTTCCGGGTCTTGCCGTGGTCGTCGAACTTGACTTGACGTTTCGCTGATCATCCTATCTGCTTCTTCAGAAGGATTCTAAAGACTGAAGTTGTTGTGTTACACTCCTCGTTATATACCTAGGCGCCGCTTCGCTTCGCTGCTCATTCGTCGTGTTTGGTTGGCCGTGACTTACTATGGTGCAGGTACTTAGCAATACCAGTCTCCACGTGTTACTAAGTCGATACCCATCCTCTCTGTTAAAGTTGTTCACGTTTATCATAATTTCCAGTGATTCCCTAATGATTCGCGGAAAACAGCACGTATTTCTGTCTAATATATTCACGGCGATTTTATGGTTCTCATTATTATGGACATGTTCTGCTATCGCCGACCTATCCGTGTATCCAAATCTGGTATTTCTCTAGTGTTCTTTGATTCTGCACGGAATATTCCGTCCTGTTTGTCCGATGTAGCTCCTACCACATGTGCATTTCAACTGGTAAACACCTTTTAATAACAGTTTGGGGACAGGGTCTTTGACTGAAAGAAGCATCTGCTGTATTTTCTTCACTGTTCGAAACCGTACACCTACTTTTTTTTTATAAAATCTTCTCTTCTTCAGCCTATCTGTGACTCACGCGACGTAGGGTAGGCATGCATACGTTGTTGGCTGTTGCTGTTCTTCTTCTGTAGTTAGGTCTCCTCTGGTTATTTACTACTCGTATATTGCTTTGACTGTACCTTCTGTTCTGTTCTTCTCTAAAGCTTGTTGGACATTCTGTAGTTCCCCGGATTTGTTATCGTCGTCGCATATTGTGTTGGCTCTGCGGGCCAAGGTTCTAATTAGCACTCTGTTCTGTTGTGGATGGTGGTGAGATGTCGCATGTAGGTAACGATCGGTGTGCGTTTTCTTTCTGTAGACACCGTGGGCCAGCTTGCCATTGTGTGACCTTTTCACTAATACATCTAAGAAAGGTAAAGCTCCATCTTGCTCGGTCTCTACCGTAAATTTGATACTTGGGATGCTGTTTATTCAAACGGTCGAAGAAAACAGACAAAGATAATTCTCCATGTGGCCATATGATGAACGTATCGTCTACGTAGCGTAGCCAGCACTTTGGTTTATTCTCACTGCAGCATATAGTTTCGTCTTCAAAAGCTTCCATGAATAGGTTGGCTATCACAGGTGAAACTGGTAATCCCATGGCTGCTCCTTGCTTCTGCTCGCAGAAGTCTCCATTCCATAGAAAGTGCCAGATCAGGTATGTCTTCTCTTAATCCTTTAGGTACAAGTTGTTGACGAATCAGGTTAACTGTTTCCTCAATTGATACATTGGTGAACAAAGATTCGACGACAAAACTAACCATGATATCGTTACTCGTTATCTCCAAGTTTTCCAAAATTTCTACGAAGTGTCCGGAGTTCTTTACGTGGCTATTAGTCTTACCTATATAAGGTTGCAGTGTGTCTGCGGCGTATCTGGCCAACTCATAAGTTGGTGATCCACATGTGCTGACGATTGGTCTTAAAGGATTACCTGGTTTATGAATCTTAGGGAGACCGTAGAGTCGTGGTGGTAAGGTTTCACTTGGCAGCAGGCGGCGTTGTTCTTCTACTGGGATGAATGGTAAGTCACGGTCAACCAAACACGACGAATGAGCAGCGAAGCGAACCAAGCGCGACCAATTACCAGCGACGCGAAGCGGCGCCTAGGTACATAACGAGGAGTGTAACAACAACTTCAGTCTTTAGAATCCTTCTGAAGAAGCTGACAGGATGATCAGCGAAACGTCAAGTCAAGTTCGACGACCACGGCAAGACCCGGAAGAAACTACTTCATTAGACAACGGCCGTGAAAACCTGCATTCTACTATAGTATTATTTATTCTATATTAAACGTACAGTATTACAAGTCAAGACTCCATAATAGTCCAGTAACTCAGGGTTTTTACCTACAAAAACTATTGACAACAAACTAAGGTATGTAAAAAATCGGAAATTTTCCGTAGAAATGACGAACATGTGCCCTTTTCAAAATGGCGGCCAAAGTTGGCGAAAAACAGTTTTTTAAGTTAAAAAAATAAACTTGGCATACAAAAAAAAGTTACATAGCAATGTTGTATAACGGATCAAGCTGGTCCGGTCTCAAAAAGTTGCAAAATTAATTAGTTTTTGCAAAAACCGCTAAAAATTGCAATTTCTTTAAATACCCGTATCTCCGTGAAAGAAGATATTTTTTAACAAAACTCGGTGAAAGCCTAGTCGAATATACTTAAGTAGAATCAAAGCGTTTTTACAGATTTGCAAAATATTGCAAATTTTTTGCAAAAATCGATTTTTTTCGAAAGAAAACGCGTATTTTTCAATGTCCAATAGCTCATACAGGTCATCATATTTTTATACCGGACCAGTCCGAAAAGTTTCTTTAAAAGTTGCGCTAACATATACAATTATTGCTCATATCTCGAAATGATCGCTAATATGCGAAAAATCGGTCAAAACATCAATTTTTTTTACGCCAAAAAAAAAAAACTTTTAATATCTTAGAGATTTTAAATTATATTGGAATACCATTATCGCCAATCGATCACTGGCATTTTTCTACAAATTTGCAAAAAAAAATATATATATATATTTAAATCGGTTGGCGCCATTTTTTAATATAAGGGACTGAAATTTGCAGGGCTTATTTTTTTTAAGATAAGATAAGATAATTTATTCATAGTTTGAATGTTACATAATATATATGACAAATACAATAGGGTAGACTCGTTGTATATCATATTTTAATTTGTAATATATCATGTAATTGTAAACTCTATTTTTAATAAATAAAACATTTTAATATGCACACCTAAGTAAAAAACCTGTGTGTGTGTGTGTGTGTGTGTGTGTGTGTGTGTGTGTGTGTGTGTGCCCTTACAGTTTAAACTAAGTATTATTACGTAAACCTGCTACTATTTAGATACTGAAACTAAAAACTAATTTACATAAAATTCCATTCCAAAACTATGTTCAAACTAGAGATACTCGCCTAACTGTTTCATATAATTTATTGATGAGAGAGAACATTTATAAGAACCAATTTATTTTCCTTAATATATTGCGTTTATTTTTTTGGAAAATATATTTATATTATTATATTGCTTGAAGTTTGGAGGTAGAAGGTTATAAAACTTGGGTCCATAGTAAGTAATGAATCTCTGTGTTGTTGTTAGGCTATGGCATGGTATCTGAACATTTAAGTTTGTTTTCTGTCTAGTGTGGTAATTATGTTTAATGTCTGAAGTTAGCAGTGACTTACGTTTGTGGACAAATACAAGTACAGATGTTATATACAGTATGTCCGCGGATGGGGTTAACAATAGGTGTAATGGCTAAAATTTTTCACATTTCTAGAAAATGTTATTCTTTATAAAATTTTTGCTTGATAAAAAAATAGTAATGACGTTGAGAAAAATTATATTTTTTATACAGGTTGTTTAAAAATTACAAAAACTTCAAATTCCACAAGAATAAACTAGTTCTATTTTTTTATTGTGGAACAAAACGTGAAATAAAAAAGTTGTTTCAAATTATATAGTCTATCCAATTCCAAAATTTCATTTGCATATTGCAATATTTCCGAAATAAGTGATTTTTTAGTAAAATAGTTATAGTTTTTGCTACATTTTCTATTTAGTTAATTGTATTCGAACAAGGCGAATACATATCAGATAGACAATTCTAAATTCATTAAAATAAATGCATATTTGAAGGTTCTGAATATTTCCTGAATAATGAAACTACCATGATTATTTTAGAAACTAATACGCTTGCGGTCATAAAATACGGTGGATAAAAATATGTTTTTCCACGACCGGGAGTAGAAATCGATTTCTATGGCATCAAAATTGTGACAGAAGTAAAGCATTTACTCCCTAGGGACGAAATAAGACAATAATTTCCCTAGGGGAGTTTTATTAATTATTTATTATTAAAATATCTGTTGCCATGATACGTTGAATGGAAATATCCCAAAGGCTTCTAAATATTGTAATTTCGCTCCAATTTATTATAATTCTTTATTTATGAAATAAATGTTTCTACTCCCAATCGTGGAAAAAATAGTATATACACCTCGGGAGAGACCGCCATTTTTCCCTCGATGTATTTGTTGCCCTCGGGCCTCAAATTATACCTGAGGAAAAATAAGACGTTTCTCTCCCTTAGTGTATAATGTACTGTTTCTGACTTTATTAAATATTACAATTCAAAAATTTCTCCTCCAAATTGAGCGCATGTTTCCAATCTCTTCCGAATGTTGTGGAAACTACTTCTAACTTCCTCAATGGAAATTGATTGCACAGCTGCCGAAATGCGCTGCTTTAGAATATCAACGTCGTTGTCTATGGTTTGTCGGTAGGTAATTTGTTTTAGACGCCCCCAGAGAAATGTATCCGCAATTGTCAAATCTGGACTTCTTGGGGGCCACAAAACTGGACCATTTCGACCAATCCATCGTCTTCCAAATTTTCTATTAAGCCAATTACGTACGACGCAGGCATGATGTGCTGGACATCCATCCTGTTGAAAAAACATTCTATTGCGATATTCCAATGGCAAGTCTTCCAGCCGATCAGAAAAGAAAGTATTAAGCATATGCAAATATGAACTATTATTACACGTATTTTCAAAAAAGTATGGCCCTATTATGCCATGATATGGAATGGTACACCAGACATTAATTTTGTTTACATATTGCCTTCCGGTGAAAATTCTAAATTCGGGGTTAGTTTCACTCCAATACCCAATATGTTGTGAAGTTACAGTCCCATTTGTTGAAAAGGTTGATTCGTCGGAGATGATAAATTTATAAAAATTCGTGTTGCCACTTAAAATTTCATTTCCAACCCATAAACAAAAATCCAGTCGTTTCGCTTCATCTCCATCTTCTAAGGTATGGTTAAAATGTGGTTTGTATGGAAATATTTTATTTTCTTTAAAAAATGTTTTGGATGCAAGTTTTCTTAACCACCTCCAAATACCGGGCTCGATTTCGTATTGAAAGTTGTGGATTCTCAGCAATAGATGCTAACACTAATGTTGTGGCAGCGTCATTTTGACCATATGTTCTTTTCTTTTTCTTTACGTCTAGCACTGAACCAGTTTTTTAAAAAATTTTCGCCAATTTAAGGGCTGCCGTTCTCGAAACATACACATTGGGATATTTCTCACCGAATTTTTCAAGAACGTAACGGTATGAACATTCACCGTTTCCATAACACTCTACTAAAAAAATTCTTTGCTCGGCAGTTATAATTTATAAAATATTTTTTAATTTAGATATGTCATGATATGTAGACGTAACTAGGTAACAACATAACTAACAATCATCAAATAGAACATTACAAGAATTATGCAGATTGTTCCTAAAATAGGACTCCAAATTTTTATAGGGTACAACCCCTTTATTTGTCGAAATAAAAGAAAATTTTTAAATAATCAAAATTTGACAAAAACCGATAAGCATTTTCTTAAAAAATCACTTATTTCGGAAACACTGTAAATTCAAATGAAATGTTGGAATTGGACAGACCATATAATTTGAAACGACTTTTTTATTTCATGTTTTGTTTCAAAATAAAAAATAGAACTAGTTTGCTCTTGCACAATTTTAAGTTTTTGTAATTTTTAAACAACCTGTATAAAAAATATAATTTTTCTCAACGTCATTACTATTTTTTTATCAAGCAAAAACTTATATAAAGAATAATATTTTCTCGAAAAGTGAAAAATTTTAGCCATTATACCTATTGTTAACCCCATCCGCGGACATACTGTATAATAAGTTTACATCAAAGACGTCCATTTCACTGAACAAACTTTCAGTCGGGTACCGCTTATTTTCGTGCTCAATTACTTTTAATAAATATTTTTGTGAGATGTTAATATGCTTAAGGTTTGTGGGATGTGCGCTACCCCAAATTAATATTCCATATTTCATAATTGATTCGGCTAGAGCATAATATAGTGTTTTTAAAATTTTAAACGGCATAATATTTCTGAGTTGATAGAATTTCCAAATCGATTTACGAATATTACTATTTAATAATTCTATGTGTTTATCCCATCCCAAATTTTGATCTATACTTACACCAAGATACTTAATACTCTTTACGCCATGCAGTTCATTTTTATAGTTGCAGTTAATATTATTTTCCGAAGAACAGATAAAGTTGTGAAATTTTAGGGTTGAAATATTAGGTAGGTCTCTGTTATAAATACTAACATGAATTTCGTTTTTGTAATATTTACTGATAGAGAATTTTTTGAGAGCCATTGAACAATTTTGGATATTTCTACCTGAGATTTATTAATAGCCGTCTCCCAGGAATTGCCCTCTATTAACAGAACTATGTCATCAGCATATGCTATGGTCTTCGCGGAAGTTTTCATATGTAATAATTCATTTAGATAAATGTTAAATGAAATAGGCAATAGCACGGTCCCTCGTGGTACTCCACATTTGACTATGACAAATTTGCTTATCGAATTGTCTCTTATACCATAAAGTTCTAATTTATTTAAAAGCTTACTATGTGACACAGTGTCAAATGCTTTGGCCAAATCGAGAAAAATTGCTATCGTTTTTTTATTATTTTCAAAAGAATTGTATTCAGTTTTTGTTACCTCAAAAATTGCATCCTCTGTACTTTTACCTTTCACAAAACCAGAGAGGTTATTTATAAAAGTATCGTAGGCCACATTTACGTCCTGTGATAGAGCCATGCAGAATTTCTGAACGTAATGGAGGAACTCCTCGATGAATTTAACGATAAGCGGTTACTTTTAATGGGCGATTTTAATATAGATATGTCGCAGAACACATTTTATGCTAATAAATTACAACAGATTTTATTACAAAATAGGTTTAGTCAATTGATTAAAGAACCTACGCGAATAACAAATAATTCGGCAACAATAATAGATTTAGCTATAACTAACTGTGAGCATATAACTTACCAAGTTAATCACACTCCAAGAATATCAGATCATGCAAATATTTTAGTAAATTTGGCAATTAAACAAAAACAGTGGCAAGAAGTAGAAATAAAGAAAAGGTGTCATAAGAACTTTAACGAAGAAATGTTCCAGAATTTATTACGCAATGTGGACTGGGATAATACAATATCAGATACAGATATATTAGCTGATAATTTTGTGAACACTATATCTATGTCACTAGATAAAATTTGTCCTGTAAAAGTAACGAAAGTGCCAATCAAATATGCAGAGAAGAAGTGGATAAATCAAGAGAATCTGGAATGCATGCGAGAAAGGGATCAGTTATATACAGCTGCAACAATAAGTAATACAAATGAAGACTGGGAAAAACGAAACAAGGTAACATCTGTACTAAGAAGACAAAAAAGGGACTATTAGGAACGAAAAATCGACGATAATATAAAGGACTCAAAATATATGTGGAAAACATTGAAAGAAATATGTCAAAGCAAAAACTACTCGGCACCAAAAAAAAAATCAGTTTAGGAATGAAGTAATTGAAAATGACTTTATAATAGCGGAGAAATTTAATGAATATTTTATAGGTAGTATTAATGAAATTATTGAAAGTATTCCGAGACAAAATGGGTGTGAGTTGCATTCTTTAGAAGTAAAAAATTAATTAACAGAATTTAAAGCTATTTAAATGCACAATCTGAGAAAAATTATATACGACTTACCTAATAAATCAGGTATTGATGGTATATCCACAAGAATTATAAAGACTGCTTTTGAGGTAATTGGTAATAGATTTTTAGATGTTATTAATAGCTCCTTACAGAAAGGAATTTGTCCTAATAACTGGAAAATATCGATAGTTACACCCATTCCAAAAATCCCGAATACAATAATATCTGAAGAATTTAGACCCGTTAATACTTTACCAGTGTGTGAACAAACTCTAGAATTGGTATTAAAAGTACAATTGATTACACACTGTATGGATAATAACATTTTAATAGAGAATCAATCTGGATTTAGGGAAAGTCATTGTTGTGAGACGGTACTTCAATTCATTATATCGGACTGGGTTAAGACAGTGAGTAAAAATCAAGCTATAGTTGCAGTTTTCTTAGACTTTAAACGTGCATTTGAGACGGTGAATAGGCAATTATTGGTATCAAAATTGAAAAATATGGGTATTGGGGGAACTGCACTTAAATGAATTGAATCTTACCTAACTGCCAGAAAACAAAGAGCAAGATATGTAAATAGTGCATCTAACGTAATAGACAATGACTTCGGAGTACCACAAGGATCAGTGCTAGGACCTTTATTATTTGTGCTGTTTATAAATGACATAGTGAAATCAATAAAAAATTGTAAGGTACATTTATTTGCAGATGACACGTTAATTTACTTTTATGGAGAAAATGTAAATGATGTTATTAATATTATCAATAACAATGATACACAAAAGTTACAAAAAACGCAAAACAAAGCTATGAGGATAATATTAAAATGTAACAAATATACGCCCATAGACACAATGTTAAATGTTTTAAATATTTTAAACGTTAGACAACTTATAGTTTTAAAATTACTACAATTTATATTTAAAATAAAACATGGTATGGCTCCAAGGTATTTATGTTATAAATTGAGTTTTGTACGAGAGACTCATGGATATAATACTCGCAATGTAAATGACATAGTGATAGAGAGGCTTGACAATTTAATGGAATCGAAATCTTTGTTCTGTAAGGGTATTCAGTTATTCAACAATTTACCAAAGGAAATAAAATATTGTGAAAAATACAATACTTTCATCAAATTATGTGTTAGTCATATTAGAAAGGAATATTGACTTTTTTGTGATTAGGTTACGTGATATTACGATAAACTATATTAGAATACAAAGAGATTGGTAGTTATTTTACAATTATTACTATATATATATATATGTTATAGCTCGCGTTTCGTAGCTAAGTTTTTAAAAACAATTTTATTGATTTGTAGAGTCAATCGTTGACTCTTAGAAATAATACAGTAATGAAATATAAAGTGTTTAATTTGAAGTGAGTATGATAACTGGTTACAGAAATGTCTCGTGGTTCTATTTATGACATTTAGATGCAGTGTCATCTAAATGATGAACAAAGAAAAGTAAGCAAGCGATTCAGCATAATCGTGAGAAGTTAAAATGTAATATAATATAATGTGATACTTTGTAAGCGATAAATGATAGCGGGAATTTGTTATCTGCACGTAGCTGAAATATGATATTATATGATAATCTGAAATGAAGCAAAAGTCACGTATCGTCTTATATACAGTGGCTCAAATACTATATAACAACTTCCCCCTTAACGAAAAAGTTGCTGTTATACAGGAACTTTTGAAATTGAAAAGATAATAAAATAGTGAGTGAATACAATACAAAATAATAAAGATAAAGGTAAAAATATACAAAGGTTAAGTTAATAATTCGAATGATAAATCACAAGTGAAAGTCTATGTTAACTCGATGCCATCTCCTTCTTGGGGTCTGATAACGGGTCGCTTTCTTGGAGGGATGAAACCGGGAAGTTTCATAAATGGTTTGCTTCGTCCTGGAGAGGGTGAAGGGGCGTCATCTGAAGAGTGTTGGATTTTCAGCATTCCACGTCGTCTTTTCCTACACTTACAGAATATGTAAAGTAGAATTAGGGAAACAACGAATGTGATTGTAAAATACGTGAACCAAGATACATGTTTGTTCACAAATGGTTCGTTTATAAGATCATCCAGGTCCTTCGAATATTGTTCCAATTTGGTTTTGGCAATGTCCAAATCTTCTACGTTTAGATTGTTTAACTTGAGAGGTTTTAATTTTGGTAATTTAATTTTGTCGGGCATTTGATTGCAGCACTCATAGGGAATTTGGATGGGATGAGAATTGTCTTTAATGTCTGAAAAGTCTTTGGCACTAGCTTGTATTTTGGTGATTCCGACAAAGGCGTAACATCCGGGTTGTAGTTTGACGATTGAATTTTTGTTGATTAATTCTGTTATTGAATCTCTTTTTGGGCAATTGATGGTGATGTGGAGTGGTTCGGAGTTTATTATTAACCATGTGTTGTCTTCAAGTTCTTGAACGTTGTATCCTTGACCAATGATGAAGGATGTCTGGCAATTTTCGGGGAGTTTAGTCAATTGTTTCAGGATTCTGGCTTCACATATGGCATTTTGATCGATAGGGTATGCAAACAGGTTTGAGCATAGTTTCGTTCCAAAGTATAGTGGTTTGCATTCATTTAAATTTGAAATTGGTATGTACATCAAAGAATCATCGTCTCTCGCGATAAACTTTTGTGAAATAGATAGAACGTGCAGAAGGCCAGTTCTGTTATCAAGAATTGGGATCGGGTATAGGCGGAAGGTATTGTAATTTTGAGGTTCGACAAGAGGTATTTTTAGAACGAATACTAAGTTAGAATCTACTTGAAAAGCTTGTAACTCAATAATGTCTAAATACTGAGCGACTGCTGATAATTTAATAGGTAGAGGCAAATTGTTTCTTTGTAAACTCTGAGAAATCTCTTGTAATGCTGTTACTAAATGGTCAGGAGTTATTATTGACGAATGTATAATTTTTAGTCTAGCGAATGTTATGGCATTCAAAATATCGTTTAAATTGTCTTCAATGAATAAATAACTTGCCATAAGTTGTTCGCAAATTTCTAAAAATCTTAATTTTGTGTGGATATTTTCGATATCCTTAGTCATATCTAGAATTGAGGTTTCGATTTCTTTGATATCCTTATTGAAAGTTTCTTCGTCGATTTGTAGTTTTTGAATAGTTGAATTAAAATTTTTGATGACTGAAGTCGTGACAGATATTTGATTTTTGATTAAATTTTCGAGTTGGTGTTCGTCATTATTTAGCTTGTTGATGCAATCAGAATAGTACTGACCATCTTCTGCGTCTAGATTTCCAGTTATCGATTTGAAAATCGTTCCGATGCCGTTTAGTATTCCTCGCCTGTATCTTTTTGTGTCAAGGTAAACTTCGTTAAATTTTGATTGTATCGATTGAGAGATTTGAGTTAATAAACTGAGATGCGTTTTTACATCGCCGAAAAAGACATTCATGTAATGGTATGTTGGGTCGAGTGTGTTGTAGAGAGTTTGTAAGATTTTGTCATTTTTGTCAAATGCTGTTTTAAGAGTCGATATATTTTTATGTACAAGTAGAGTCCATTTCTCGTTAGAAATTACTATGTCTGTGTCTCGGTGGTAGTACACTCCGATCGTGTTGTTGATCGATGTTATTTTATACTGGGCAAGTGCTGATCCGAGCAGCAGCAGAAACGTAAATATCTTCATATGTAGGTTCTTTCCTCCGTCGAGGGATTGGGATCCGCCACCACTGGTGAGGAAGGTCTCCATGTTCTTGTAGATCACTCGCACTAGTTAGGCACCCTTGTTGAGATGTTCTCCTTGTTCTCGAACGTTTCACTACAAGTTAGGCTTCTTGTTCCAGAGATGTTTAACAGATCCTACCGACTGCGCCAATGTTATAGCTCGCGTTTCGTAGCTAAGTTTTTAAAAACAATTTTATTGATTTGTAGAGAGTCAATCGTTGACTCTTAGAAATAATACAGTAATGAAATATAAAGTGTTTAATTTGAAGTGAGTATGATAACTGGTTACAGAAATGTCTCGTGGTTCTATTTATGACATTTAGATGCAGTGTCATCTAAATGATGAACAAAGAAAAGTAAGCAAGCGATTCAGCATAATCGTGAGAAGTTAAAATGTAATATAATATAATGTGATACTTTGTAAGCGATAAATGATAGCGGGAATTTGTTATCTGCACGTAGCTGAAATATGATATTATATGATAATCTGAAATGAAGCAAAAGTCACGTATCGTCTTATATACAGTGGCTCAAATACTATATAACATATATATATATATATCATGATTTGTAAGGTGTAATTCAATGCAGGTCGGGGTATTTGCCCGCTGAGTAGTTGTTTCCTGCAAATCATGTATAATAACAGTATATAGGTTAAGTCCACCAAGGGCCGAAGGTCGCCGCTCTCGGTACTTGCAAAATGGCAAGTCGCTATGCACCACGGAGACATCTATGATGTCTGGTGTATAGTAGCATTAGACTACATGAGTGGATTCAATTACCTCTCACCACTATACCATTTACATTAGTCTGTATAAGACTAGCAGGTTGGCCACTGTCATTTGTCTGCTCCATGACCTATGGCATACTGAGGAGAACTAATAAGTTCGAAACCGGTCTATGTCTGATCAGGGAGTTGACAAATGACATTGGCTACCAATTTTTCATGATTTGTAAGGTGTAATTCAATGCAGGTCGGGGTATTTGCCCGCTGAGTAGTTGTTTCCTGCAAATCATGTATAATAACAGTATATAGGTTAAGTCCACCAAGGGCCGAAGGTCGCCGCTCTCGGTACTTGCAAAATGGCAAGTCGCTATGCACCACGGAGACATCTATGATGTCTGGTGTATAGTAGCATTAGACCACATGAGTGGATTCAATTACCTCTCACCACTATACCATTTACATTAGTCTGTATAAGACTAGCAGGTTGGCCACTGTCATTTGTCTGCTCCATGACCTATGGCATACTGAGGAGAACTAATAAGTTCGAAACCGGTCTATGTCTGATCAGGGAGTTGACAAATGACATTGGCTACCAATTTTTCATGATTTGTAAGGTGTAATTCAATGCAGGTCGGGGTATTTGCCCGCTGAGTAGTTGTTTCCTGCAAATCATGTATAATAACACCATATATATATATATATATATATATATATATATATATATATATATATATATAGATTTAAGATAAGTTAGTGAATAGTTAATGAACTTCTGTTCTATATATTGTTAAGATTTAATTGTAGCTTTTTTAGCTAATAAAGATGCATTATTAAATTATTATTAAGATATAACATTTTGCCACATTTTATTTTTTAGTAAAAGTTAGAGTTTTTCATATTTTATGTTGTAATTAGTTTTTAAATCTGGAAGTATTGGTTTATAACGTAATTTAGTTTTATATGAAATATTTAATAGAAATGGAAAATGGTCACTTATATCATTTGTTAGTAATATTGGAGTTATATTGAAACTATCCTTTTTATTCAAAGCAATTTTTTTTTAAACAGTGATCTAAACAAGTCTGACTATCTTTTTGGACTCTAGTTGTTGTGTTTATATATGAGCAGAAACCATGCTCTGCCATGATGCTCAGATATTCATTACTTACCTCATCTTGCTTCTGAATATTAATATTAATGTCACCTATCAAGAAATGTACACTTTCATTATCTTTATATTGTTTTAAAATATGTTGTAGGTCTTGCATAAAATTTGATAAATTTGTTGACGGTAAGCGATATACAGCTATTAAGTTAACAGAAATATTATTTTTTTAATTGTATATTTGTAAAGGTATTTTCGGTATATTTAATGGATTTGAAAACAGCATTAAATATATTCTTTATATATATCACCAAGCCGTCATTTTGATTATGACTGCCGTTACTATAAAATATATTATAACCTTTAATATTAAAACATTCTACAAATTTATTCTCCATGTTTCTGATAATTGTTGAATACTTCTATTTTCAATACAAAATTTCCGGAACTTGATCGGCCGTTGCTGAGCATTGCAAAATCAATTAAACTCGAAGCTCGATGGTGCGGCGCGCATTATCTAGCGCTAGCGGTGAAGTGGGGGGAAAGCCCAGCTCCCAGTTGAAGCCTTGGGTAAAACTGATCTCGGGCGTTTAAAATCGATTGCGCTTGAAAAATGTTCATAATAATAATAATAATATTTATTGAAAAAATGTATAAAAATACATTTTCTCAATAGGAAAAGGCATTGCTAACTAAGCATTTTTCAACAGTTCTTCTACTCAACTGATTGCTTTTTTTTTGTAGCTCAACGAGATAGTGTTACATGACCTATGTCCATTTAACAGTTTTATATAGAAACTAGTGTTTTGTTTATATTTGGCACGATCTGTGTAACATTTTGATTCAGTTTTTGTAAGTGAAACTGTTTTCAACCAGCAGAATTTTACTTGTATAACTGCTAAATAATTTCACATTATTTTATGTACTTTATATCTTAGGAACTCAGTCATGTCTTTTTTACACTATTATGTATTTCCGTTCTATTATAGCATCCCAGGAAACGATTGTTGATTGTCTAAAAACATTTATTTACCTCAGACACCTATATTTCAATTTTTGTATTTTTGTTTACTACGTCAGTACAATGGTTATTTCCCTTACCTTTTCTCATTGCTATATATAGTATATCCTATAAGATGTAATATTTTTACTGAGTTCTCACAATACGTTTTACTATTTATTACGGCAGTTCATATTTTTGGTTATGTAATATGTATTTACAAATTGGTTTTAAAATATTTTTCCTTTCTTTTTCATTTTTTGGCAATTTATAGTTTATGAAATCAGCTTAGATACTTAAATTCTTATATACTTATATTCTTATATGCTTATATATGCTTTTATATACTTACATATTTCTATATATTTATATGTAGTTATGTACTTATATGTTTATGCACATATATACTTATACATTTCTGTATACGTTTCTGCATAGTTTCTTCATTCCTGCATAGCTTTTACAGAGCTTATCTTTCATATAGATAAAATTTCGCTAACTTTTCATAAACCACCTAGTCGGTTAATTTTCCTACGATTTTCACTCCATTTCATTAAAAGACGTAAATTGCCAAGAAAACTTTAGATTCCATTCTTGCAACAAGAGACAATTGTGGACCTGGATTGCTGTCCCAGAACCAGTCACCTCAACAATAGTTAATCTAGGATCCTGGTATAAATTTGTTATATATATATATATATTTTTTAAATTTCAATTAGTCTTTATAAACCGATTTTGTGACGCGTTTTTCTCCACCTCGCACGCTGACGTGGGGAAAAGGCGCGGCCACCCTTTGACACACGAGCTTCGGAAACAAGTTTTCGAATTACTCGGGCGCCAGTCCTAGTTTAAGTGATAGGACACACTACCCTCAAGCCGAGTACGCGAGGCTGAGCAGCTCAAGTGGAGAAAGTTTATTCCAGTGGGTCAATATATGGAAAATTAGACGTTCACACACAGACAGTAAAACTCAGAGTTTTCAATAAAATCAGTATATTACGATAGACCTATATGTACAAAGCTAAATATTTATTATGAAAAATCTATAATCTATCAAATACCAGGAGGAGCACGCGTAGCAACGCAAAACGCCAATAGTACCAGATGACTCAGGTGATCAGATTAGCAGGCTGCAACACACAGAATATACGGTTAGCAAGAATAAACAGGGTGCAGAATAGTTACGGATACCAGACGAGTAAAGCAAGACACAAATATATAAAAACCACAGTGAAACAGTTATCCAGTACTTGCTAGTACATCAGTTTACCTACTCCTCTTGTGGACTTACTTACTCCCTGTGCGTACGGTCGGGCATGTCTGCTTCGGTGGAGCGATCGTAGTGGAATCCCTCTCTGCAGAGCTCCTCAGATCCTTTTCTGAAAATGAAACAACTTACGATAAGAGTGGGAGTAGACGCCTGATGGATGCGCTGCTGGTCGACTGGACTTTGCCAAAATCCTACACCTCGAATATGACAGATGGCACCTAGGTTCGCTTCTCGGAGTGGACACGTCTGATCCCAATGAGTCGCCTGGACTGACTGACTTCTTGGCTGCACAGGTCCTCTTCTAGCAGCGAAACCTCTTACCATGGGAGTGGGAGTAGGCGCTAGACGGATGCGCTACTGGTCTCTTATGGACTTAGAAAAATAAGGCCACTACGGATTTGTGGACTTTGAAAAATAATTCGAATACAGATTTGTGAACTTAGAACAATTAACGGTACCTTTAGGTTTTAAATATTTAGCGTGAACACGTCTGCTGGCTCTGAGTCGATCGGAAGAACTAACTGATCGGTGTGAATCTAATTACTGCCTTCAGAGATGAAGGAGTGGGAGAAACAGCGGAAAATAGGTGCGCGGTGTATCACTGTGATGTCAGCTGGACTTGTAAAAATCTTTGAAATGTCTTTGGGGACTTAGAAAAATAACTCCACGATGGATTTGTGGACTTGGAAAAATAATTCAAATATAGATTTTACGGACTTACGTTACTACTTTACGTTACCTGAATTCGGGACTTGTGATATTTTCGCTACAGCACCAGAGCAAACAGCGGACACGTGTACCTCGTGGGACGGCAGCCAGAAGACTAAATGCGGAATAATTAAATTATTCCCGTGTACTGAAGGAGTGACGTCATATGAGTGACGTCGAACGGACTTGTAAAATATTTTAAAATATTTTCGGATAACGCCACGATGAATTTGTGGACTTAGCAAATTTACCTTACTCTGGTACTACAGTACGGAGAGCTCTGCACGTCTAACGTGGTCGGTCGCTGGGAAGGCACTGCCTCGTGCGTGGTTTGGCGTGTCTGAAATGTAGAAACTCTTCTCGTCGCTTCCTCACCTGAGTTCATCTGTACCTTTACAAGTGAAATATTTTTACGCGGTATTGACAATCACAAATATTAATTATTTTCTAACTAATTCACTGTTAGCGGTACAATTTATACGGAATAATCGAAATTAAATATAACACGGCAATTTCTATAACATATTTAAGAGATTAAATAAAATAAAACTTGGGCATATCTGGGTATCGAAAAACACTTCGTTACAATTTATCTATTATTCATGTAATATATTTTAACATTCATTTAAAACTATCTTTTTATTTCTCTTACCAACAATTTCAGTCGGATCTATAGTAGACTGGTTATTCGAGAAAAAGAGACAATTCTACTTATTTTCACTATAGATGGTGCCCAATTTAACACCAATTTTTCCTTGCCTCCTTTTCTCGAACTAAACAGAAATCTGTCATTTATGCTGTACATTTCAGAAAGGGTAAGTTCCTCTACTCTTACGAATACTCTGGATCCACGGCTCTCTGCTCCGACTTAAACCAGCTAGTCGTCCGCACATGTTGCCTCAATTCTTTCTCAAAAATAAATAATAAGGGAAAGGAGGTAACAATAGGAAATAATGACGGTGGTAAGATTAATAAATACAAAAAATGTATACCAAAGAAATATTAAACTTTTATTATTTTACATTTGTGTATTTTAATTGTGTTTGTAGAATACGTTGTATTACCTACATGATATTAATTTTTGTTTGCTTTTTAATAGGAGACTCGTCTTCATTACCAGTACTACTGTCACTGTAAATGTTATTCAATATTATGTCTAATGTGTGGGCATTATCGTCATCACAGTCATCATTATCGTTATCAACATTTGAACATTTATCTCTTTCTAGCTCGGTCGCTATGATACTTCGCTCGTCTATATCTTCGTCGATATCGTCTGCGATGACTGACTCTGTTCTCTTCAATATTTGAGCAACTTTCATCGTCACACGTTGAACATACGTTTGAACATTTTATACCGTATTTTCGGCAGCTGCGGGTGTTTGTTTTGTAGCCGCTTACACACCTACAAGCAGTTTTCTTCATAAAATCGTCAGGAATCATTGAATGAGAACTCAATTATAGCAGCAAATTATTACCATCAATTTTTCAACCCCATTTTTCGGGTCCAATGCATTTCCAAGCTAGGTTTGCAATTGTAAATAAGTTCGATAGGAATGTTCAGCTGCAGCACACTTCGTAGGTGGAAGACTTGCTAACTGAAAAAACGAACTTCTTAAATTGTAACTATTTTAAATCGTTTAAACTACCAGTGGATTTCTTCGTAGAGTACAAAACATCAATTATTTCACATCCGACTTTTCTAATCTCTCTGATTGCTGACCGGCTGGTTGGCGTACGTCGCAGTATCGAGCTCCGAGTTTAATTGATGTTATAATGCTCAGCAACGACCGATCAAGTTCCGGAAATTTTTCATTGAAAATATAAGTATTTAGCAATAACCTCTGTAAATTTCAGTCTTTTATATTAAAAAAATGGCACCACACGATTAAAAAAAATTATCTCGGTTCCAGAAGGTCGGAGAGCAAAAATTTGTTTTTGTAAATTTGTAGAAAAATGCCAGTGCCTCCACTTCTGAATAAGATTATTAGAGCTGAACTTATCCCCTTTTTAAAGATTGCTTGTTTCCACTCGGAGGGTAATATCCCAAAAGCGAAGGATAGCTTCATTATTATACTGAGTGGTCTGCAGATGGAATTAATGCAAGCTCTAAGCAATATGATGGATATTTCATCAATGCCAAGTGCAGCCGACGGTTTGTCAGATCTGCGGGCACTCGAGGCAGATGATGAATGTTGGGCAAAGCATCAGAAGATACCACTGCATAGGCATGAGAGAAATAAAGTGTTGGCAAACAAATTAGATACTTCGCTGTGATTACTAGAAATGGGTTCATCCGCCCTTCTGAGCTGAGGCACAGCAACTGTCGAGTTTAGTTGACAGCTAACATGCTTGTACGATCGTGAGCAAAAAAAAATAGGACAAGTCTTATAACGATATTTTGCTAAAATCGAGTTGTGTACATCTAACTTTAATTTTTGTTTTGTGACAACGTCAGTTAGTTGTCATAATTTGTTGCAAGTGTGCAAAAGACTAATATGCCTCATATAAGCGATTTAGTTAAATCTGGAGTTATTGCTAAAGCAGAAGATGGATGGTCAATGTGACAAATTGCACTGCGTTATAATATTGACAAAAGATTCGGTGTGTAACAATTTAAGAAAGTGGAGAATAAACGGTACGATTAGTAGAAATCCTGGATCAGGGCGACGAAGGATATCAACTCAACAACAAGATTTGTAATTGGTAAATGCTTTAGTAGAAAATCCATTTTACTCAGTTATTCAGGCTGCTGAAGAAACGAATTTTCCTAGATCGAGTAGTACTGGTCGCCAACGAGTAAGAGAATCGAAGCTACGCTGTCAGCAGCAGCTATGCTGCTATGCAGCAGCACAGAAATGCTTACTTAAAGCTGAACATAAAGAAGCTCGAGTAGGATTTGGGCTTGATTTTTTAGCGCATGATGTAAATTTTTGGAACAATGTAATCTTTACAGACGAAAAAACTTTCCAGTCAACACACAGCGGTCGTATTCATGTTTACCGCCCTCCGAGTACTCGATGCGATGGGAAATATGTATCTAACAATGATAAAAGTGGTAGATTTTCCGTCAATATGTGGGCTTGGATATTGGCACGTGGTCCTGGTGTTTTGTGGCATATTGAGGAACGATTTAATAGTGAAATGTATATTAGGATTTTAGACAATATTATGCTCCCTTCTGTGTCACAATTATTTCCTAATAATGAGTTCATATTTCAACAAGACAATCGTTCCATTCATACTGCTCATATCGTAACTAACTGGTTTCAAAATAACAACATCAATGTTCTTAACTGGCCCAGTCATAGTCCAGATCTTGTGGAAGAAGTATGGGGACTACTTGTCAGAAGTATCCAAAAACGAAATGTGAGACCACGGAATGCCTAAGAATTACTGGAAATAGTAAATAATGCATGCGAAAATATTATTACTAATGATTATTGTATAAGGTTATTTAATTCTATGCCAAACAGACTTATAGATGCTATTAATAGAAATGGTGCAATAACGAAATATTAATAGTTAATTTCTTGTTAAGTAGGATATCCTTTGTCCTTTGATCACACCAAATTTTTGTTAATGTTATAACGCAGTGCAATTCGTGTCATTAACCATCCATCATTTACTATAGCGATAACTACAGCATTAAAATAAAAAATAAATTAAAAGTGATATCTGTTTTATTTCGGCAACTCATTACATATTCAAATAGAGACAGATTTACATTAGAAAAAAAAGTTGTCCTATTTTTTTCTGCTCACGACAATACTGTCGTGAGCAGAAAAAATAAAACATATCACTTTTAATTTATTTTTTATTTTAATGCTGTAATTATTGCTATAGTAAATGATGGCCGGTTAATGAGACAAATTGCATTGCGTTATAATATTAACAAAAATTTGGTGTATAACATTTTAAGAAAGTGGAGAATAAACGGTACGATTAGTAGAAATCCTGGATCAAAGGATATCCTACTTAACAAGAAACTAACTATTAATATTTCGTTATTGCACCATTTCTATTTATAACTTCTATAAGTCTGTTTGGCATAGAATTAAATAAACTTATACAATAATCATTAGTAATAATATTTTCCCATACATTATTTACTATTTCCAGTAATTCTTCGGCATTCCGTGGTCTCAAATTTCGTTTTTGGATACTTCTTACGAGTAGTCTCCATACTTCTTCCACAAGATCTGGACTATGACTAGGTCAGTTAACAACATTGATGTTGTTATCTTGAAACCAGTTAGTTACGGTATGAGCAGCATGAACGGAACAATTGTCTTTTTGAAATATGAACTCATTATTAGTAAATAATTGTGACACAGAAGGGAGCATAACATTGTCTAAAATCCTAATATTTTTTACTATTAAGTCGTTCCTCAATATACCACAAAACAGCAGGACCACGTGCCGATATCCAAGCCCATATATTGACGGAAAATCTACCACTTTTATCATTGTTAGATACATATTTCTCACCGAATCGAGTATTCGGAGGGCGGTAAACATGAATACGACCGCTGTGTGTTGACTGGAAAGTTTTTCGTCTATAAAGATTACATTGTTCCAAAAATTTACATCATGCGCTAAAAATTCAAGCGCAAATCCTGCTCGAGCTTCTTTATATTCAGCATTAAGTAAGTATTTCTGTGCTGCTGCATAACAGCGTAGCTCCATTTCTCTTACACGCCGGCGACCAGTACTACTCGATCCAGGAAAATTCGTTTCTTCAGCAGCCTAAATAACTGAGTAAAATGGATTTTCTACTAAAGCATTTACCAATTGCAAATCTTGTTGTTGAGTTGATATTCTTCGCCGCCTTGATCTAGAATTTTTACTAATCGTACCGTTTATTCTCCATTTTCTTAATATGTTACACACCGTATTTATGTTAATATTATAACGCAGTGCAGTTTGTCTCATTGACCATCCATCTTCTGCTAAAGCAATAACTCCTGATTTAACTAAATCGCTTATATGAGGCATATTAGTTTATTGCACACTTGCAATAAATTGTGACAACTAACTGACAATGTCACAAAAATTAAAGTTAGAGGTACACAACTAGATTTTAGCAAAATACCGTTATAAGACTAAGACTTTTTTTTTGCTCACGACCGTACAGTCTCTTGGATTCATTACTAACTGCCAACCCTCGTTCAAATTCATACCTGGCACGTGATATGTGCAGCGACAGATGATTTGAAAACAATCGGTGAGCATGGCTCACTTCTGCTGCGCCTAAATCTTTGCTAGTACTCTTTTATGCCTAATCATATCAATTATTGAGTTTCAAACATTTTCCAAGCTATAGTGTTCATAAAAAACTACCATAGTTTACCCGATAATAACAGACCTATGAACTTTAACGTATGAACATCGTACCATCATAGACAGATGGAACTCACAGTTGTACGTTTCTTTGGAAACTCGATATGACTCGCTTCCTTACTATAATAAGCCGATTATCTTTAAAGAATATATCTCATGAAAGTGGGGGAGATAGTAATTGACAAAAAAAAACATAATTCAGAAAATGTATTCCATATTTAATTTTCTACACATCATTTACATGGGGTGTACCTCTTTTAGACACTCTGCCATGTCAGTGAGGTCTTCACACTTCTCAACTTTCGTAACTTTAGATAAGCATTTCTTAAGCCCCTCCTTCTTCTCCGCTGACATGTGAAAACGAATCTCATCTACTTTATCTGGGTTAACTTCACCAGCATCGGTAAAAAGTCCTTCTTCTTCGCCCATACATTTTAAAAAGCATAGGAACTCTTGGGTTATTTCGGGAGGAGCGATATGCCTATCTCCCATCATTTCTGGTGGCTTAAATCCACTGGAGTCTGCACATTTTTTGAAGTATGCAGGTGGCATATGGTCATGGCGTTCGTCTTGTGGGATTGCGTACACCTGAAATTAAAACATATCTTATTGTACATTTGGCATCATATTCAGTAGCTTTCATACAGGGAAGGTTCTAAGATAAAACTCTAAATATGAGAAATTGCAATAGATATTAATTTCTTCTTATTATAGGTTTTTTCTACCTCATGTATCCGCTGATCACAAATTCTACAAAAATAACAAAATTAATCAATATATTGGAATAATAACATCTACACTTGCGGCGTTTACGTAATAGTTAGAGGCTATTTTGCAAACTATTATAAATTATATAAAAAAAGCACAAAAACATTGCTCTAGTGTTTCTAAAACCGAATTTGTTTAATTTTTCATAATTATGAATGCAATTATTATATGCTGTGTATGTTCAACATACAGCTTTAAGATTGTATTCTTCATGGTTTGCAGCAGTTTTTGCTCTCCCAGGTTTGCGGAAGTAAATGCTGCTTTGGGATGATACTGATACTGTCAGTAGAACTAGAAGGTCGACGTCTTCAGCAATGATAAAACAGCAGCTAATTTCAAACACAAATAAATCGCTGTCTTGACAATCAATTCATCAGCATCTTCTGCTTCACTGTAATAATAACCTGTTCAAGTTTTTTTGTCAATATCAAAATCAAACAGACTTTATTGTTTTCATGGTCTAAAAATGGTTCTTAGGAAACTTAAAGCAACATTGTTTCATCTTGGTATTTTTTGCCAGCATCAGATTGGTATCCATCGAAAAAACGACTGTGTTAATCCGTACTTACTTCGTGCATATTGAATGTACTTCTCGCAAATTGATTCAAAAGCATATCATTACGATGTGACACAAGTTTGAGCAAAATATAATATCTATATTCAGCATTGATTTTGATATCACGGAGTTCCACACCTTCTGGAAGTTATTAAAGAATATATCTCATGGAAAGTGGTAGAGGTAGTAAGTAATTGACAAGAAAAACACATAATTGAAACAATTTATTCCATATTTTAATTTTTTACACATCATTTACATGGTGTGTATTTCTTTCATGCACTCTGCCATGTCAGTCAGATCTTCGCATTTCTCAACTTTCGAAACTTTAGATAAGCATTTCTTAAGCCCTTCCTTCTTCTCCGCTGTCATGTGAATACGAATCTCATCTACTTTATCTGGGTTAACTTCACCAGAATCGGTAAGAAGTCCTTCTTCCTCGAACAAACATTTTAAAAAGCATAGGAACTCTTGGGTTATTTCGGGAGGAGCGATATGCCTATCTACCATCATTTCTGGTGGCTTAAATCCACTGGAGTCCGCACATTTCTTGAAGTATGCAGGTGGCATACGGTTAGGGTGTTCATCTTGTGGGATTGCGTACACCTGAAATTAAAATACAACTTATTGTACATTTGGCGCCAAAATATTAAAATAGCCTTCATACAGGGCAGGTTCTAAGATGAAACTTTAAATGTGAGAAACTACAATTGATATTAATTTCTTCTTTTTATGGGTTTCTCCTACCTCATGTATCCGCTGATCACAAGTTCTACAAAAATATCAAAATTAATCAACATATTGGAGTAATAACATCTACTCTTGTGACGTTTACGTAAAAGGAACAGTTAGGGGCTATTTTTGCAAACTAATACAAATTATATCAAAAAGAAGCACAACACATTGCTCTGGTGTTTCTAAAACCGAATTTCTTTCATTTTTCATGGTTATGAATGCAATTATTATATGCTATGTATGTTCAAAATACAGCTTTAAGATTGTATTCTTCATGATTTGCAGCACTTTTTCCTCTCCCAGGTTTGCGGAAGTAAATGCTGCTTTGGGATGATACTGATACTGTCAGTAGATGTCAGATCGATGCCTTCACCAATGATAAAAACAGCATCTAATTCTTAACACAACCAAATCGTTATCTTGACAGTCAACTCATCAGCATCTTCTGCTTCATTGTAATAATAATCTGTTACAGTTTTGTTGTCAACATCGAAATCAAACAGACTTTATTGTTTTCATTCTTGGCTAACTTAAAGCAACATTATTTTTCCCATCATCAGCTTGGTACCCATCGAAAACAACGACTGTGTTAAACCGTATTGATTTCATATATATTAAACGTCCTTCTGGCAAATTGATCCAAAAGGATCATTACGATGCCATATAAGTTTGAGTAAAAGATATCCTCCATCCACAGCCTTGATTTTGATATCCCCAAGTTCTACGTTTTCTGGAAGTTATGCAATGCATGCTTTCTGAACCTACATTAGTGAGTTTTCAAATCATATATTTTTTGTGTCTTTAATTCAAGATGGCGGCATGAGCGACAACCCCTCAAGGTCGAAAACGTGCATGTTTCATTAGGGGTTAAACCTATACAACATTTAAAAAATTTGGAACTACCCCACCTTTTGCAAAGTAAAGACCCACACTAACTGGCGTAATATGTATTGTATATGTCAACCGTACCCCCCGCATTAATTTAATTTATATTGACTGGCTAGTTGGATATATCCAGTGCCATTGAAACATACAAACACACAACACACAATTTAATTTATAAACAGCTGCGTTCTTTTGCTGATCGATTATACGACTTATACCAGGACACAACGATTTCAACATAATTCGCCACATATGAGGACTAGAGATATGATTAATGGAAAAAATTGTTTCTTTATTCTAATCTCGGATATTTAAACATTTATCTAGGCATTTGTGCTATGCGACAACAAAAAAATATTTCAAGATAACCATTGAAACCAATATTTATCGTTTCGCCGTCGCAGTCTACATACAAACAATAACGCCCAGGTTATGTATAATAATGAGGCAACCGAACCTTTCCAAACCCTCACTGGAGTTAGGCAGGGATGTGTCCTGGCACCCCTACTCTTTAATTTGTTTACCACTGCTCTAACAATTATTGTTGACAACAAACTGACAGTCAGAGGAATAGGTCTCAGATACCGTTTTGATGGCGGTCTCTTTAACATAGGGCGCTTTAGAGCTTTCACGAAGACACGCACACGATTCATTTGTGATCTCCAGTATGCGGATGACTGTGCACTTTTAGCCTCTACGCCGGAAGAGCTTCAAGAACTTTTAGATGTGTATGCCCAGAGCTATGATTCCTTGGGACTTAAAATCAACATTGGAAAGACTAAGATTATGTCAACTCCTCATCAAGTGAACCAAATAGACATTACACTTAACGGAAATTCTCTTGAAGTGGTGGATCAGTTCAATTACTTAGGCAACGTTGTTAATGACAAAGCAAACATGGACAGCGAGATTCGCAATAGAATTAACGCTGCATCTAGAGCAGTCTGGGGACTTAGAGAGAGAGTATTTGACAACCACGACCTTGCTTTGTCAACGAAAATGGCTGTCTACAGAGCAGTTGTCATTCCAACACTGCTATATGGATGTGAAAGCTGGGTCACTTACCGTCGTCATGTGAAAGAATTAGAACGTTTTCAGCAAAGACACCTCAGAAGTATGATGAAAATCCGTTGGTTCCATCACATATCAAACGCGGAAGTACTCAGGAGAGCAAACAGCCTTCCAATTGAGGTGCTTATTTCAAGAGCACGCCTAAGATGGGCAGGTCACGTTCATCGTATGCATAATAACCGCCTTCCTAAATGTACACTTTATGGTGAATTGCTAAGCGGTAGAAGAAGGCGTGGCGGTCAACGAAAGAGGTTCAAAGACGCTCTCCATGAAAATCTAAAATCCTGCGGTATTGCAGACGAGCAATGGGAACAACTTGCAGCGGACAGGACCGAATGGCGAGGGGTTGTGGCCAGCTATCAAGGAAATGTTGCTGCAAGAAGGCCGAATCCAAGACCTAACCAGGTCTATGTTTGTCCTGACTGGGTCGACATGTGCTCTCCCGAATTGGCCTCTATAGCCATAGTCGTGTGCACCGTAGATGAATGGGAATTACAAGAGACTACACCTTTTACTTGTTTTTTATTGTACACAATTTATCGACTGTAACATTTTTATACTCGGACCCGAGTAACGGCTAATAATAATAATAATAATCTTTATCGTTTACAAATGTTTTGTTCTGTACAGTTTTATAGACTAAGTAGTTAAATTATGAGTTGAATATCGGTATTAAAGGCATTAACAAATGATACTCAAAATAACGATTCCGCACAAAACTTTCAAATTCAGTTGTTTTTGTCTTCCAAAAGTTTGTTTTTTAGAAAAATAATAGTGGGAGGAATTACTTTGTAATAATAAATCAAGATCTAATAAAACACCTTTTCACTATCTTTTTATTACTAGTTCGACATTCAGTGTGTCATTTCAAAATATTCGACAATAGAATGAAGTTACAAGGGGGAGTGTTACAGTATTTCTCTATAAATATATGTAAGGAATGGCATTAAAAATGCATACTGAGCATGAACATTTCCATCAAAAATATATCAAGTAACTCAATGTATCAAAACCCGATCACAGAGAATTAGCTTATACTATGCATTGCATCTTTGATAGGAAACTCTACACCGGGTCCTGTTGGAATATCTGCTACCTTAGTAAAAAATAATAATTGTTATATCCTAAAATCACTACTACATATCATTAACTTAATTTTTACAACCTTTATAATACCTGCAGAATTTAAAATTTCGGTTGTTACGCCAGTATATAATAACGGTGACCTTCAAAATTTAACTAATTACAGGCCAATCTCGGTAATAAACAACTTTGCTAAGATCTTAGAAAAATATTTGAAAAAAGCTTACGGATTTTCTTATTTTACTAAACATATTTTATAGAAACCAATGTGGTTTTAGACGTAAAAAATGTACTGAGGATGCCGTTTATGATCTAATAACTGAAGTGATAAATAATCTGAATAATCTAAATAAGAATAAAAAGAGTCTTGTAGTATACAGGGTGTCCCAATAAAAACTCCCAGGCCAGATATATTCTAAACGAAAAGAGATATTTTAATTCTGTAAAAGCCAGTTTGTAGAGCATAAAGAGAGCTTCATTTTTGAATATAATTGTTTTTTGAATATATCAGTATATAGATGGCGCTGTGTTCTAAAGAAATATTTCGATGGGAGAAACTTTGAAATGGGATTTATGTGAAAGAAAATGCATTTATAAGCAGATTATGTTCTAAAAAAAATACCATAAAATTAACCGTTTTCGAGATATTTGAGTCCAAATGTTGGCATTTGTCAATATTGAATAATTGTAATCTCTTCAACATTTCTGTCCTTTAAGTTGAACAATCTGTATTTAATTTACAAATTTTGGGAAGAAAATATTTAAGGAATTTTTCATATAATTGCTTTGTTATTAGGTTAGATTATAATTGAAAATATTTGATATCACACGACATCAAACAGTTTTTTGAGATAGGGTATGAGCTCTGACGACACAGCTTTAAAGATCTCAGCTATATTAAAATAGTGCATTGTAATTTGGGGTGAATTATACAACAATTCATTACATAATCTTGCTGTGTGTTAAAATACTATATAAAAATAATTCTTAAGAAAGATAGAATGCACTCCACTAACGAACTTTATAAGAATACAAATATAATGAATATTAGAAATCTCTATGTCTATAATAGTTGTTTAAATTTTACAGTTAATAATCAATATTTATATCAATCTGTCATTCATAAGTATGAAACTAGAACGATAATTATCAAATCACTAAATGTTCCATTTCAAACAAAATCACGTACTCAAAGGTATATAACTTATTTTACCATTTTCGAACTATCTTATAGGTAAAGGCCATAAACGTGTAAGAAGAAGATAACCTATTTTATCCTTCAGTTTTATAATATCCTGCCTCTCAAAATTAGACTGATTGCAACCAAAAGGAATGAATTTAAAATAGAATGTAATTTTTTTTATAAAAATTAACTATAGTTGAATTTAACCGTTCCCGGTACTCAAAAAACGCAACAAAAACTTTACGACATAAGTATTATCGCCTTTGAGCCAAGCACCATGCTGGCATCAAAGAAACCGATGCACATTAATAAGCTATAAAAGTAAGCGAGTCAATTATTGAACGAAATAGTAGAGAGTACCGGTACTTTAATGAGGTCGTAAAGTTTTTGTTGCGTTTTTTGAATGCCGGGAAAGGATGAATTCGACTATACCACCTTTTCATAGCCCTATTCTAATCATTATTATACAATGAAAAGGGAACATATGCTGTCAAGGTATGATATTCTCCTTTATAATTAAATTAATTTTAATTGTTTTCAACTATAAGAAATAGAAAGGAAGAAATTAAATATTTCTGCATTATAATTTACTATTAGGTATCCAGAGTTTGGTATACTTTCGAAATATCTGGTCGATAGTCGAGTGAGTTGAGGCGCGAGGTGGCAATCGCGATTAATCACACGGACATCGCACCACCGGGTTCGAATCCTGGCTCCGGCACTGGCACTGTCGGAGGACATGGTTGTATGTCCGCGTTTTTTCAATGTGCAACCCCCTTCAGCACAAGCCCTGGCTTCTGGAATTGGGGGATGTCTAATTTCTGTGGTGTTTATTTATTATTTATTTATTATCATTATTTAATATGGGCATGGAACTGTTGGGATTTGTAAAATTGATTTTACTTGAAAGCCCATTGTACAACTTAGCCCAATTGTATGAGAGGGATCTCCCAAATTGGGCAGAACTATGCTTGGGAATGGAATATTAATCACAAATCCTAGTGATACGACTGTGAATGACAGAGTTAGGAATATATATCTAGGAATTAAGAGTTATATTTATGTCATAAATTAAGAAAGCCATGTGGCTAACATACCTTTCATGAAAATATGTCCATAAATTTGATAGAAGTTTGATGAAATTTACTCAAATTGAAACTAAACCGAACACTCGAGTTCTATAATTCTTTTCCCTATCTTCGTTTATTAAAGCTGATAAATGTACCACATCACAGTAAGAAAGACTTGAAAAAAATTCTAGTCGCCATTACGACTTAAAAAAAAATTGTAAACCCTAGTTATGAGAGATCTGTGTGATGTTTTTGAATCATCTTTACTTCCTAAAATAGAAACAAAATTTTGGCCACCCTGTGTATTTTCCTACCATATTTTTAGAAATATATTTGTCGAACAATCATTGCTGCTACATTTGAGATAGATTCTTCTTTCGATAATGTTGTAGATATTTATTATCGTAAGTACTTCCCTAGGGCTAATTGCAACCAATTTCGTTTTATTGAGCAATAATTACAAAATTCAAAAATAAACTTAAAAAACAGGTTTCTTCAAATAACTCAATAGAAAAAATTATAATAAATGTTCCACATGTTGCCCATTTTGATTGACATACATCTCTATGCGCTATGAAATGAGGTTCCCACTGTTCCTAAAACTGCCGGTGTGATAGATGGAAAGGCAGTTATTATTCTTTCTTTCATATTTTGTACTGTTGTTGGTGTGTCTCTATAAATAATTTAATTCACGTATCCCCATAAAAAGAAATCCATTTTTGTAAGATCTGGGATCTAGCAGGCCATTTAGTGAATCCATTTCTTCCAATCCATTGATTAGGGTAGGTATTATTTAAGTGGTCTCTAACTGCATTTAAATAATGTGGTTGAGCACTATCTTGCTGAAACCACATCCTATTTTGAATTCTTTCAGGGAGATTTACCAATAATTGTGACAGATAGTTTTCCAAAAAATGAAAATAACTAGCTCCAGTAAATGTACCATCAAAGAAATGTGGCCTTATTACATGTTCTCCAATAATTCCTCCCCAAACGTTTATAGACCATCTGTGTTGGTTATCAACTTGCATAAAAAAGTGAGGATTTTCCGAAGCATAATAATGGAAATTGTGCCTATTGACAAATCCATTTTTATGGAAAGTTGCCTCATCACTGAATAAAAGAGTATTGAAGAAGTTGACATCATGTTACATTTCACCTCTTGCCCAATTACAAAATTATAGCCGCTTTTGAAAATCGTCATCAGATAATTCCTTATGCATTTGAATATGATATGCATGCAACTTATTTGTTTTTAAGATTCGACCCACAGACTGTCTACTTATTCCTACTAAAGAGCGCACTTCTCTTTGACTAAACATGGGGATTCTCAACCGTTGAGAGCACCACAGAAAACTCATTTTCTTCGTTCACAACACGTTTTATTCTTTCACTTTTTTTATATTCGACATTTCCAGTTTCCAGAAATCTATCTAGAAGGTTTTGGAAGCCGCTAACATCAGGAATGCTTCTTTCAGGATAATGTTGGTGATATATTCTATTGGCAAGTAAACAATTTCTGTCTGACTCGCTCAAAACAAAAGTCATGTCTACAAGTTCCGCTTTATTAAAATTCATATTGTAAAATTCCAAATATTTTAAATTCAATACAAATTATAACTACCGCTAAGTATGATAAATGCTCCTTTGTACATGACAATTTATACCATGCTGAGGCTTTATTGCTTGTCGAATAACGAAAACAGCAAAAAAATATACAAAAAAACATCACAGTAAAGGATCGGTTAAATACCATTTACTCATTTCAATGGATTGGAAGAAATGGTCCCACTAAATGGCCTCATTTCAAAATTGCATAAAGACTTGTGTCGATCAAAATGGGCAACACATCGAACACCTATTATAAATTTTTCCAATGAATTATTTGAGGGAACCTCTTTTTTTAAGTTTATTCTTGAATCTGACACTTATTTATTTATAAAACGAAAATGGTTGCAACTAGCCATAGGGAAGTACTTATAAAAAATGTTCGTTTTTCATTTCTACATCACATCGTCAAAAAACATACAGAGTGTTCCATTTGAAAAAAATGAGAAAATTCAATTTAAAATGTTCTTAACTGAAAAATAATTTTTGGCCACCCTGTACATTTTTAGGAAATAAAAATGATTCAGAAACATTCATTAAATGTCCAGTAACATAAGTTTTTCTTAAAACCGATAAATGTGACTGTGGTGATTTTTTTATAATATCCATCTGCGGATTGTATTATTTCAACAAAAAATTCATTACATCCAAGTGGTTGGGAGATATTCAATGCTAATATATTAATGAATAAAGCCTAGGAAGAGGCTTCAAAAAATGTACTGATATACATAGCATTCCATTTAAAAAAAGGCACTTAGTCCTGTAATTTCGTCTTGACTCGCTCTGTATGTTCGAAAATAATTTCCAGTTATAGACTTTTTTATCTAGTTAGAATTCGAGGTATCGAGGTCCGACGCACTATTGCCCTACCCTGTATAATGACTGATTTAGCTATTTTAAGGACTTGGCTATTTAGTGAAAGCAATTCTTCTCGATTGTTTTCACCAATAGCTGAACGTTTTTTGTAAATAACATGCAACAATATTCAATATACAAATTTTAATGTAAAAAAAAATAACTTAAAAAATATGAAAAAATTAGGAAAGTAAAGTTTTTCCACCACTTACTTGCAATCCGATGAATAAAATTGCGACAATTGAAATTTGCATCACCATCATTGCGACAAAAACCAACTTATTGAATTACCATGCAAAATTCGCATTAATATATATTTCATATAACAAAAGTGCAATTTTTTATAGCAGGTAATTTATTCTTCCTGCTTCAGGGCGTCATATTTGAATAATTTTATTAAAAAGACTAATTATAGTATCACACATGTAAACCTATAATATGTGTGTATTTCATGGTAATTATTATAATTTCGATTTTATTTGCTACATTAAAAACGTATGATAGCTACTTCTTTTGTCATTCATGTAAAATACCAGTTTAACAGCCTTCATTTTGGTTTTTTTCAAGGATCGATATGGTACCAGCTGCAAAAGAAAGTTTAGTATTTATATACTGTCCCATAAAAATCGATTAAAAAAAAGATGTTAATTTGCATTTTTTAAATTTTATTTATTGAGATAGCCAAAAAGATACAAGATACACAACGGGCATATTATAATAATATATAATAATATAATAATTTATTGAAGATGAAAATTTAAAAATACATTTATTACATTGATATAATATTTATAGCTAATATTACTTTACGGTGCACTAAACCCTGCAAAAATAAATTTGTACGCAGGGTATGAAAGAGTAGAAAAAGAAATTTTACAATGATATGTACTAAACATAAAATGTATATATGTAATTATACATGTAATTATATAATATGTATATATAGGTATGTTCTGTGCAAATGTAGCAATATAAGGCCATTGAGATATGAAACGTGGAAAATTCACAAAGGAGGTTTAGCAATATCTCTGATTGAAAATGTAAGTATTTTTTATGTCCATTAATTGATGTAGATGCAGTCTACCCAGAGACATTATCCACTTCTTTGTTTTGTTTTTAAACAGTTTTACGGAGTTAATTTTTTTTACTTCAAGGGGTAGTTTATTGAACACTCTTGGTCCTAGGAATAGAAAACAGCATTGTCCAATAGTTTTCCTAGCATGAGGTACTTCTAATGCGTTCCTGCTGTGCCTGGTACTGTACACAAGATCGGTTTTTTGGGTATTGGTTAGGTTTACTTTTTGAGAACATATTATTGAATGACAATAAAATTGTCTAATATCAAGTACATTTGATTGTTCAAATAGTAAATTGGTTGGGAAGGTAATTTATTTTTGATGAATGATTTTCAAGATCCATTTTTGCATTATATTTAATTTTGTTAGGTGACAATTGTATACACCTCCCCAAGCAATTATACCATAATGAAGTTGTGATTCCACTAAAGCATAATAAACTGTAGTGAGTAGATTAACGTCTAAAATGTTTTTAAGATATTTAAATTTCGCCAGGAGACCCCTTAATTTTTTTGTTAACTTATTAATATGAACGTCCCATTTAAGATGTGAATCAATAATAATTCCCAGATATGTAGTATTAGGTATACTTTATTGGAATCTGATATAAAGAATGTATCTCCAATGATTTGAAGTCATAGGATTTACTATTACTCGTGCGAAATGGTATGTACATGGTTTTACTAAAATTAATTGTTAACACTCTAGAATCGAACCACTGCTCTATCATTTTAAAATGTCGTTGTGCTGTCTCAATAACATCTTCCCAGGTAGATCCTGTATAAAAAAATTGCTGTATCGTCTGCATAGCTGATAAACTGTCCTTGTGAAGGTAGAGAAAACATATCATTGATATAAATATTGAGAATAGGACCTAATACAGTGCCTTGTGGAACGCCATATTCAATTACATTAAATTCACTGCAAGTTCCATTTATATTTACACATTGTTGTCTGTTTAACAGATAACTTTTCATTAATTTAGCTCCAATCCCTCTGACACAAATTCCCTCCGTCCATCCATAATGTTTAAAAGTTTTTTGTGATCTACTATGTCAAACGCTTTGGCTAGATCCACAAAAATACAGGTGCTAGGATTTCCATTGTCTATAGATTTGTATATATTTTTTGCAAGCAGGCTAATAGCATCCTTAGTGGATCTAGCTTCTCTAAACCCAAACTATTATTAACTTTGTATTGTAAATACTATTTTAAACTATTATTACATAATTGTACTCATAATCATTTTATAAAATAACAATTGATTACATATTTCGCTAATTTTTATATTTTATTTTAAATTATAGGCTTAAAATGAATGTTGATTAAATATTTCACTACGAATGAAATACATATACATTCAACATGTGCGTGTGTGCTTTAAATGGTTGATCTGCTTTATGAAAGGACGCTACTTTCCATCAGGCGCAGTCATATAGGGGGGGCATGGGGGCCCCCTCTGAGAATTTGCATGGAATACTATCGCCATTCAACTCTAGAATAAATTAGACAGCCGTATTCCTATTTTTTTATTTTTACCATTTTGCTATAAATTAACTACTTATAGTACAATAAAATTAATCTATCGTTTGGATTTTACCTCTCAGGGGATAATTTTATGATCAGTCAATTGGATAAAATGTCAGGAATTACATATTAAAATGTTTAAGACTTGGGTGCTGTAGCAATTTTATAAATAAATAGAAACTATCAACAAATTGGCCTTGCTTGACTTTAACGCGATACGACGGCCATAAAATACTTCTAATAATTAAAAAAATATATGTCACGTTGTAGAGAAAGAAATTCTCTACAATTTTGTTACAGAAAATGCTCCTCTACGATGCTTAATTTTTTTTGTATCAAGAATTTGAGCCAAATTTTACTCAGATATAAAAGAAAGTAGGATCTACCTATGGCCAAAAAAAATATTCATCCTCTACAAATGCACAGCTACCTACGATACCAAAATTAACGGAAAAAAATCAGAAAATCTTATTAGACATTTCTTATCGGAATTTTTTGTTATTGAGAGTTGTTCAGAATTGTCTAAAAACCTTGAGTCCAAAATTTCATCAAAATTAAAAATATTATGATTTTGTTTAAAATAATGTCCAAGTCCAAAAATATAATTGCAATGTGTTTCTTTGCTTAGAAAAGTGTGTTTTGTTTTAAATTAAACGCAAACCGTTAGGTGTTTGTCAAATAATTTGTAAGTTATTTAAAAATTATGTTTTCGGACTGACATTATTTTAAATAGAATAATTTTTTTAAATTTTAATGAAATTTTGGGCTAAAGGTTTAAGACAATTCTGAACAATTTTCACAGATAAATGTTTTCGATAAAAAAATGCTTAATATGATTTTTTTCATTATTTTCGTTTATCTTGGTATTACAGGTGACTTTGTATTTGTAGGGGGCGGATGTTTTTTTAACCATAAATACTTCTACTACTTCTTACTTTGTTTTATATTTGAGTAAGATTTATTCCAAATCGGAAAACCAAGAAAAAAGTTATAATAAGGGTGTTACACTTTTAAGTGCAACACACTGTATATCACTAAAACTAAAACAATAGAAAATACCCCATTCTATTGAATAAAGGCATTATAGAAGTTCCTTTAACAATAATGATAATTATTTTATTTAGTATATTATTATAATAGTTGTATTCCAAGCTTGGCCATTTTTGTTAGTAGAATTTGATAGCCAACAACAATAAAAGCCTTTACATAGCTCTAGGAAAACAACAGCTAGATAACTTTTTTTTATTATCAATCAATTTCCTGATATACAGGGTGGAACATCAATAATAAGATATAGTTCAGGGATAGATTCTTTGGGCCAAAATATGAGGATATAACCAAATATGCTTTAGAAACATGTTGCTGTGGAAAAAGATACAGGGTGTCAAAGTTCAAATTATTTTTTAGTTTTTTTGCAATAACTCAACAGCTTCTCTACTGAACTTCGCCAAATTTGCTAAAGGAACTTCTTTTCCTCTAAGAAACAATAATTTATGTATTAAATCATATTAGATCATAGAGGGTGCCGCAGGACATGTATCTGATGGTAAATTTTTTCATTTTTTTTTTGACGAAACGTTGTGGTACCTCTGACCAGAAAATCTGATGAGGGCGTCATTTCCACGTATAAAAGGTACACTTGGTGGAACTTGATAACTCCAACGGTTTCCGAGGAAAGTGCCGTTAAACATTTCAATAATTTTTTCAAAGACAAATTCAAATTTAATGAAATAAAGTGTATTTGTTGAAAGTGTGCTTTGGTTACGTTATAGTTCTGTCATTTACGTCATTTAATCATTTTATTTTTTTCTTGTGTTCCTCGAACTAATTTCTTTAACTTCTTTATTTACTATGCCTAGACATAATAATTTCTCAGAGAGGGAAATGATATGTGTTTACGCACAAAATAATTTTAGCGGACGTGTTGGAGCGAGGAGATATTCATTGCAATATCCAAATAGAATACAGCCAAACCATAAGGTTTTCAAAGATCTGTTTCGTCGTTTGGGAGAAACGGGTTCATTTCGCCATAAAAACGATATAGGACGACAGAAACGAATTACTCCAGATCAAGAACTAGAAATTTTAGTTCGTGTGGATGAAGATCCTCCTCAAGTCAGCTCAAGTCGTTTAGCAGCGGCAACAGGGGTGAGTAAACAATATGTCTTAAGAGTCTTACGTAAAGAACGCCTCTACCCATATCATCTCACTCCTGTAGAAAACTTACTTCGAAGGGATCTTCCACAAAGGCTACAATTTTGTCAATTTGTTCTAAATAAACACAACAGGGATCGAAATTTTGTTAAGAACACTTTACTTACCGACGAAGCAACTTTTACTCGCCGAGGCCTTTTTAACTGGAGATATAGGTACCCATTACTGGGAAGTAGAAAATTCTCATGCCGTTAAAGAAAGGCATTTTCAGCAAGAATTTAAGATTAACGTTCGGTATGTGGTTTATCGGCGATCAATTATTGAGACCATTTGTCCTTCCACCAAATTTAAATGGACAGTCTTATCTGTTTTTTTTTCAAAATACTCTTGCTGATATAATACATGCTTTCATGCTAGACATACGGAACACAATGTGGTTCATGCAAGCTGGAGCTCCCCCTCATTTCTCCATTGAAGTCAGGAATTATCTTGATGAGACTTTCCCACGCAGATGGATCGGTCGAGGAAGTGAGTTTGCTTGGCCACCAAGGTGTCCTGATTATAATCCTTTGGATTATTATGTGTGGGGACATATGAAGTCCTTAGTCTATGCAAATACTATCAACTTAAGAGAAGAACTGTGTGGGATAAAATACAAAACGCAGCGAATTTTATTAGAGGACAGGAAAATTAATTTTTCAATGTAAGAAAATCTTTTATGAATAGAATTAGAAAAGGCATAGAAGTAGGTGGAGACCATATCGAACATTTCTGTACTCTAAGTTGCAGGGTGCTTTTGCATGGGGGGAAAGTTTATAATGTCATTAAGTCAACTTTTACATTATTTTTTGGTCTTCTAATAAGATTAGATCCTTATTTTAGACAATCTTTTGATTTATATGTATTTATCTTAGAAAATAATCGGTTCATAAGAAAGTGAGAAAGAGTTTACGCTGTTATTAGGATTTTGTTTTTCCTTACGTTTTGTACTTTCTTCAATAAATATACTTTGTTTCATTAAATTTGAATTTGCCTTTCAAAAAATTGTTGAAATGTTTAACGGCACTTTCCTCGAAAACGGTTAGAGTTATCAAGTTCTACCAAGTGTATCTTTTATACGTGGATCAGATTTTCTGGTCAGAAGTTCCACAACGTTTCGTAAAAAAAAAAATGAAAAAAATTCATCATAAACGATATCAGATAATACTAGGAAACAAAACTGTATAGACAATATATTCATAAATTTCAATTGTGATTCCTATCAATCACAAACCTTTGAACCTGATCTATCTGACCACCGGGGACAATTGCTAGAAGTTGAGGTGTGCTTAAATTTAAATGGTACCGAATTGAACAAAAGAACCTGCAGACCCATAACAGAGAAAGAGGACAAGTTACTTTTTATAATTTAGTGGAGAATATCTCCTTGTCATTTATTGCTGATAAACACTTAGATGTCGAAAGTAAGGTAATGATGTTTGTAGATAAACTACAAAATGCATACTTACAGGCTTTTCCTGAAAAAACGTACGTTAATAAAACAAATCAATCAATTAAAGTTAATTGGTTTAATGAAGAACTAAAAAATATGCGTGAAAAACTGAGTCTTTTAAATGATATATATAAACAATATCCATCTCCTGATTTATATAAGGAAAAGAAAGATCTTAAAAAAAATTATAAACTAACCATTATTAACGCTAAAAAATATGCAAATGATAATTTAATTAGAACATCAAAAAACCCAACCAAAACCATGTGGAACATAATAAATGACCAAAGAGGTACCTTAAAGAATAAAATAAATAATGAAAACATTTCCCCGCATAGCTTTAAGGATTCCTTTATAAATATTGCACAAAATTTATTAAAAGATATAGAAAAAGCAAATATCGATCCTTTAGATAATATGATAAACCTAAATATACCAAAACAAAAATTTCACCTAGAGGAAGTTACTTATAATGAAATAAGAGATACAATAAATTCTCTAAAAAATAAACGGAGTAAGGATATTTATGGATTTAGTGTAGAAATTATTAAGCGTATAAAAAATTTGATTATAATGCCATTAAACTAATAAACCTTTGCTTTAAGGAAGGTAGTTTCCCCTCTAGCCTGAAAAAGGCCTTAGTAATCCCTATTTTCAAAAAAGGAAGTACTAACGATATGTCGAATTACAGACCAATATCCTTGCTGTCGATAATTTCAAAAATATTTGAAAAATGTATTGCTAGTAGAGTAACACGTTATTTCGAAGACAACAATATCTTTACCAACTCTCAGTACGGATTCCGTAAAAACCGAAGCACGGTCGCAGGTATATTAGATCTGTTACTAAAACTAACCAAATCATTTGAAGATCTTGAATTCACAGCAATAACGTTCTGTGACTTAAGTAAAGCGTTTGACTGCGTCTCACATGAACTACTCTTAAAGAAGCTAAAGTTATACAACTTCGACAACTGCAGCTTACAGTTGTTTAAATCTTATTTTGATAACAGGTGTCAACAAAAGTAGGAGAGGTGTTGTCAACTCAGAAGAAAATAACTGTCGGAGTGCCACAGGGTTCTATATTAGGACCCTTGTTATTCCTAATTTTCATCAACGATCTCCCATTTGGGAACCACTTAACAAATTATTTACTATTTGCAGATGATACCACTTTACGATCATCTGGTAAAAACCTAGATGCAGTACTTGAGGATTCATGTGAGGCACTAGTCAAAGCTGGTCAATGGTTTAATGCAAATGAACTTTTCCTTAACAAAGACAAAACCCAAAATATGCTATTCACATTAAGAAATCATGACGATATAATTAATTATTCAAGTAGTGTAAAATTTCTAGGCGTACATCTAGATGGAACACTGAAATTGAATGAACATATAAATAACGTTTCAAAAAAACTTAGATCTAACATTTTTGTACTGCGCAATTTAGCTAATTCTGTTTCTGCCAACACTCTACGGACTGCATACTTCGCTCTCTGCCACTCGCATATTTCCTATGCTATTATATAACTTGGGGACATGCTGCAGATCGTGAACGAATTTTCAGGTTACAAAGAAAAGCAGTAAGGATACTGGATGGGTTAAACTTTAAGGAAGACTGCAGAAATTCTTTTGTAAAACATAAAATATTAACATTTCCATCCTTTTATATATTTGAGAATTTATTGCATATAAAAAAAATTATCATACTTATGTAGAAAATCAGGATATCCATGACCATGATACCAGAGGAAAAGAAAATCTAGCTGTAAAATACTGTCGCTTAAAAAAGATTCAAAATGGACCAAACTACTGGGCTATAAATTTTTTTAACAAACTACCTACATCTACCAGAAAATTGCCAACTAAACTTTTCGCAAGCATAGGATGAAAACATTTCTCATTGAAAACGCATTTTATAACTATGATGAATATTTAAATTGTAATACTGCCCTGATCTGATTTCTGGAAAAGGGATAATATATAAGTACATCTATATCATGTCTATTTGTAAGTCTTAAAAACACTGTTTGTCTTATACCATTTCTATTTCATATTTTATAATTAAACTTATAAGTTTTGATTATGTACTGACCTGTGTAAATACATTATATTGTATAGTAACACCAATAAATTATCTTATCTTATCATCAGATACGGCGCCCTCTATGATCTAACGTGGTGTAATACATAAATTATTGTTTCTTAGAACAAAAAAAGTTCCTCTAGCAAATTTGGCGAAGATCAGTCAAGAGGCTGTTGAGTTATTGCAAAAAAAACGAACAAATAATTTGAGCTTTGACACCCTGTATCTTTTCCACAGCAACATTTTACTAAAGCATATTTGGCTATATCCTCATATTTTGGCCCAATGAATCTACCCCTGAACTGGCCTATTAGTAATGGTCTACCCTGTATATTTTATTTATTTATTTATATAATGTATCGTGAAACGATTATTAAGAATATAGAAACATTACCGTAATTTGTCTCGCCGATAGCCGCGTTGATTAAGGCGCGAGGTGGTAATCGCGATTACTTGAATGGGGATCGCGCTACCGGGCTCGAACCCCGGCCCTGGCACTGTCGAAGGGTATGGTTTTATGTTCGCGTTGTTCAATGTGTAACCCCCTTCCACACAAGCCTCTGGCTTCTAGAATTGAGGGTTGTCTAATTTCTGTGGTGTTTATTGTATTAAAATGTATAACTTGTTCTACTATTTCTTATTGTATTTTTTCAAATTTTTAAATTAACAACTTGTAAACAATTTTTTTAGATCGTAGTATCCTTTTTTATTTTTTTTTTCTAAAACAGCCTCCTATTAATTAAATTTAATTTATATAAATATTTCATTAAATCGTTTAGGTACATATACCACTTTGGCACTTTGAACATTTTTTATTAGCCAAATAATATTTCCTAATAGTTGCAGCGCCGACGCACAAGTCTATAGGATATCCATGTGGTTATTTGGGTAGGAGGATTATTACACGTTCGCGTATGGTGCAAAACGAGTTGGTGGTTCCAAGCACAAATAATCATGGCTCCCTCTATGTAAAAACAGGTTTTGTTGTGTTATTGATTGGATTCCCAATTAAAAATATATTTATTCCTGGCTAAAAGTCCAAGAAACACCTTTAATTAACTACACTAGATAATTACTAGGTGAGTTTAATTTATTAAATTAATATCAAATGATTAAAAGTAGCATTAAATGCAAATTCTCAAACCGTATACCCATTGGGAGAAGAATAAATTTGTTATTAAAATTGAGTTTATAAATAATACATGTAGTTTGTGTACTATTTATGATTGTTAGGGTATTAAAAGTTGTATTATTGACTGTGCACTGTTATTTTCTAGGCTAATAGCCAACATGTCGAAGAAGAATATCGCAGAGCAAGAAACTAAAATAAAGGATTCCCTGTTTGAGTTCGTTAAAACTCATATTCCTGATGCTGATTTAAATTTAATTGACGAAATAGTTTTGTCTTACGTGATAGCAGTATTGGAAGATGTAGGATCTGATCCAGTTTTTGATGTAGAAGGTATATATGCACTTTGATTAGCTAACTGCTAGGTACTGCTTAGTTTGATAAAATATAATTTGAATGGCACATCCCAATAAATAACTTCAGTAGATTAGGATAATTAAAATGCTGTTGCTATTTATAAATAAATTTTATGTCTATTATTAAATAAAACTCAAAAACTAAAAAATAGTACCTACCGTACCTAAGGAGTAGGTATTTGGAGTTTATCATAAATTTCAGGAGGGTAGTTTGTATTATTTCTACTTATTTCGTAATAATTTGTTTGCCACATAACTAAATGTGTATATTTTATTAAAAATAATATAATTGCAGGGGGGTTTTTGTATTTCTCTACTCTTAATCGTCAAATGTATAATACTTAAATATGTTTTTAGGACAAAGTTTAGAGCATCATAAACATTTTACTAATTAGAATTTAGTTTATACATTCAATGTGTATATATAAGCTATATTTTAAAATGTTTTCAAATGTAAGTAAACATTTTTTTTGTCCATACTAATATACCGAAGTACTTTGAGTGTGTACATTTCTACAAATAAAAGTGCAAACTATGAATATTTGCAACTAAAAATTACAAAATGTTTTGAGGAATCACACCAACTTTAGTTAAGTCACAGATCATTATCCATAAATAATACCTTATATACCGATCAGGTACTATTGTAGAGAGGATGCCGTGAACCGTTTTATTCTTAGGTGGTACATTTTAAAATATAGAATTTTCAATAGTTTCAATTGACAAAAAATATGTAATCTCTATTATTTTCTCTGGGTATAACGCATTATTTTCAAAAAATATTTTCTGTGAATTATCACGTTATTAAGCCAAGTTTTAAGACTCTTTTTGCTTGTTGTTAATATTTTGTGTACTTTTTGAAGATGTGTATGTAGGTATCCATCTTCCATTTGATTATTCATCTATAAGAAATAATTGTGATTTAATATTTAGTTGACTAAATTTTATCATGTGGATTTCTGGACATAAGAAAATGTATTTTATACATTTAAAAAATAATAGAGTAGTAGCAGCTGACGTCACAATCAAGCTGCAACTTCAGTTCAGTGGACTCAAAAGTTTTTGTGATATTTACGGTCATCCCATCCCGAGTTTTAAGGAATTTTAGAGCTTTTTGAAAAGCTTTTCTTGTGTAAAATTAATTATTAGCGTTCCCTTTTACTAATACATTTGGTGATTTGTTGAACTGGCTTTAATTTTGTGTTTTATTTGCGTTTTTTAACCGCCGTGTTTTTTTCCGTACTGTCAAAAGGTGTTTATTTTCGTAATGGTGAGTTAATTTTAACAATTAGGAATGTTAAATTTGTTGAAATTTGATCTATACACTTCATTTTAGGAGTCACCAAATTATATTTCTAAGTTAGAGTACATTAACGGTGTTGATCTATATAGTTTAAAAGTAGAGATTTAACTGCATCGTTAAATGATATCCCAAAAATTCTTAAAAGTGTGGTGATGGATTATATGTTATTTCGAACGAGCCCTACGACCATGATGACCAAGTTTAGATGCCTTTGCTCAGCTTGCCTGTAAATGGATAGAATATCTGGGATACAAAAAAATTTAGCAAGCGATATCTCGTTGGTGAAGTAAGTGTAGATTCTATATGAATAATATGAATTTCAAAGTTTATTATCAAAGTATACTGCTTATGTCTGTAATGTCTAATCACAAATTACTGCTTTTCAACATTTGTACATTATTAAAACAGATTAAGGATGAATGTAATTTTTGTTTTAGGTTAGGCATTCTCAGAGATTATCAGAAGTACTGTTTAAGCCATGGATTGTTGTATGAGGATACGTCTGTGACGGATGTATTGGCTTATTGAATAGAACCCAGTAACAAGAACATTGATATGGCTGTAGTATTAATTAAAAAACAAGACCAGATGCTGAGAGTATGCAGTGCGCTTTGGCATTTCACAAAGATTTTTATGTAATCTATACGTTTGTAAATTATGCAGTTATGATATTTAAGAAGTTAATGGCTTTATATAATGTATATACAGATGTATGTTTCCTAAGTTTACATATAGAATATGTTAATAAAAACAACAAAACCACTATGTATTGCTATAAAATAAAGTATTTTGCTCTATGCTGTTCTATCTACATTTAATATATTCATCGTTCTTTCTTCCTGGATTTAAAAATGTTCAGATACATAAAAAATTCAACGAAGTTTTTCAAAAGTTAATGTTTTATTTTTCATTCTTCCATGTATTTTGCATTGTTTAGTGCACTCAGTTTAAAATCTGATTTGATCTTAAAACCTACCTTCATTTATCAACCCAAAACTATGTCTATTCGCACGTTACTGGAGGAGGATGTAGTTAATAACCATATAACTACATATTCAGTCAGTTTTATTTGTGTTATTAACAATATTTTTTTACACAAGTCGATATAAATCATGTAAAAACTATCATATAGGTACCCATAACAAAATCTTTGGAACATATTCTTGCATTTTTTATTTTCGATTCGAGAAAATCATCTCTACAGAACGCTGCTGGGCTGAGTACGTATTTCTATTCTTGCAAGCTCTACTTGTCGTCTGGTTTGAGCAGATGGAAATCTCAAAAATCTTACTGTTCTTTTTCGATTCCATCGATTAGTGCACCCAACAACAGCCGTCGTCGACATTCTGTTTCTAAAATGGTAACAAATTCAAACTCATTAGAAACTTTTGAGCTTGAAGTACAACCCTGCCAAAAAGTGCTCATAGAAACAGATAAAAATAAAGCTATGAGGCTCTGCGAGACCGATATCAATTTTTGAACGAAATTAGTCGATTCCACATACAGTCATATCAATAACCATAATAATTCCAAGAGATATTCTTCCTCAATATGATGGAAAGTCGTTGTGCAATAGAATGGCATAGAAACTCATATGTAAAACTGTTTCATCATCTACATAGATCCTCTCCATGCTTAGAAAAGTATATATTTTAAATTACTTTGAAGATATTTCTATGTGCCATTTTTGGCAGGGAATTAATAATATTGTCAGAAAATATAAATTTCACAACAATAGATATTAATCTTTTATAAAACCATTAATATTAGTAAATAAAAATTACTACTACCCAACCTATTATATTCTATGTCAATATTGGCTTATACCAAATCAATGAATACAATATTAAATGAATATTTAAGCAAATAAGTCATACAATATACCTACTTAACAAAAAAAAAAACAGAAAAACCAAATTATTAGCGTTATTAGTGCTTATTTTTACAATTTACACAGGGATGTCAACAAACCTGACAACAAATTTTCCTTTCCCAACAACAGCACTGATACGATATATATATAGAAATTTCTCTCAAACTAGGCTTTTAAAAAAACGTTAATAAATGTCACCACACAAATTTGATATTAAAATTATACGCTAGTAATATTTAACTCGATCACAAACTAAAACGTACTCTTATGTCAAATTCTTCAAAGTCCACTGAACCGTTTTCAGGCTGTCAAATGATGACGCCACTGCTACTACTCCATATGTTTTGGTACAGTAGGTTAATACTATAGAGAAATAAAATATGGTTATTGAAGAGTTATTATTACATAGGTACATCCTGGAAACACTGGCCATGCACGGATCTGCATTGAAGTAAAAGAAAACTTACTAAACTTTTTCCATGGTAACAAATTTTCATTTACTTCATTGCCGATCCCCGCATTGTCGGTTTTTCCGGGATGTACCTGTCTAGTTATTAAGTACTCTTCAACAATTATTTTATTTCTCTATGGCTTAATACTAGATAATTTAATAATACTGCGGAGATAATAAGGTGTTAATTGTTCATTCTTAGGCTTCTGCGAAATGATGACAGCTTACTTTCCCGAATTCGAGTCCATTAACCATGCCACAGTTTGCCAGTGGATGTTTCAACTGGAAGCGAAACTACAAGAGATTGACCCGCCAGGAGATAAAAGTATTACTTTGGATATTTCCTTGCCAGAAATTGTCCCAAAAATGAAGACAAGGTATGCTTTCTTATAAAATTTATTTATTTAATTTTGCTTCATCAGAAGTTTAATTCTAATTTTCTTGATTACCTAATAGACTTTTATGCATACTTGATTCATTAACAATACTTTGTAGTAACAATGAGAAACCAGGAAACTCAGTAGGAAGTAGCAAAACTCTCGATAGTATATGACCCAAAGTTGTACTGTATATGTAAACTCAATCAGGATACCCTAGATTAGATTAGATTAGATTAACAAAGGAGCTGGTTATTTAGCCTTTACCACCGCAACCTTTTCAGGTCTATTGTGGTGCTCCTAGAATACATCCCTTATAGTACCTCTTCCAGCTTTGTCCTTTGTACGAGACTCCACAACTTTGATAAAGGCCCTTTTGTATAGCTGTCCGCCTTTGGTTTTTCTTCTCCGAGTACTTGGAATCTCAGTTTCGCCAGGCCCTCACAGTGGCACAATACGTGAACTGAGGTTTCCTATTCCTCTTGACAGAACCTGCATGTTGCGTCCTCTGCCAGGCCCGTTAGACTCATATGTCTATTGAGCCGGCAGTGCCCAGTTAGAAGGCCTACTATTACTCTGATGGCCGTCTTATTCTGGCTCAGCAGATCTTACGTAAATTTGGCCGAACATTCTTTAATGAATCTTTGGCCTGTTTCCGTCTTGGGAGATTCCTCCACCATTCCAGAGATTTATTTTGCACCCATTCCTTAATGGCTGCTCGTATGCATGGCTTCTATGTCACTTAGTATCTCCATTGGACAGGATCTTTCCTCACCTGGGAAGTAGGCGGATGCTGTTAGAGTGGCCGTAACAAAATCGTCGGTGCAGAGCACCAGAATTAGTATACACCATCTGCTACCACTGTATACAATACACGCTCTAGGTCTAATAGATCGTGTATTATACAACAACTTACCTTGTGGCGGCTTTAGGCCTGCCGGGCTTTCCTTGACTATCCAGGGTTCCTGCAGGAAGGCAATATCAATGCCTTCTTCCTCGAATCTCTGACATGCGATGGCCGAAGCAGCCTTCACATGATGGAGATTCGCCTGCAGGACCCTGATTTCTTCTTTTATTGGGGTGAAGGTCCCAAAGGTAACAGGTCCTCCCCCCAATAACTTCTCCCACCTCCATGGGCGTTCTTCCCTTCTGAGCGCCAGGCTTCTTGAGCGGGCTTAACCCACTTTGGCCGGAGAAGTCTTCGTCCTCTTCATCATAGTGGAGCTCGTTCTCTCCTTCTTCCTCTCCCTCTTTTGACTCTTCCTCTGAAGCCAATTCCTTGCCTTCCGGAGGTCATGGCTTGGTTGGAGGCTTCTGGACTTTAATGTCCTTTGTCGCCTCTTTACTAGGATTTGTTCCTTGTTCCTTTGGGCGGAACTTAATCCCTATAATCCGAATATAGGGACACATATCTTAACTTTTTGAGTTCTTCCATGGACTGTTTGTCCATGGAAAAAATTCACTTCTTTGCAAACACCGTCCAGAGGTTTGTGTTTAGGCCTTTGTTACACACCCTTAGTCTGGTGAGTATTCTGTTGGCCTCCAGCCTTTGGCCATCTTCGACGGCGATGTACACCGTGCACGCGCACAGCCCCAGAACCTTGTCCCTCTCCAGCATTTTGAGACTTACGCCTTCCCAAGGCTGGAGTGTGGGGACAACATTCCGCAGCCATGCAGCGCTTGTCGCATCCGCGCACGCCACCAAGAGGTAGCCTGCCCTATATGTGCACTTGGCAAAGCGCACCTGAGGCCCTTCTACAGAATACTCTCGTAGGCCTGCATAATTGAGCTGTGGATGGCCTTTAGCCTTTCCTGCTCCATCGTTTCCATCTGGAAACTATCCCCCACCACTGCAACCTTTACGGCGGGGAGGGCATCCTTGAAGGATAGCTCCTCCAAATTTGCCCTCTTTTTCCCTTGTGGGCCGCTGGGAGGTGTGACGGTTTCCTGACAAGAGCCTTTTTTGGGTCTTGGTTCGGCATTCCTGGTTTGTCTTCTTTACCCCGCTGGGCCGTTGAGGTCTTTTGTCATTGCTTGGCCTTTTTGAACTCTGCCAAAGTTACTCTTGATTATGGTCATTTTAGCCTCATAAAAATCTCGACCACCTTTAATAAGATAATAAGACTCCAGACAGACGAGCAACTCGCACCTCCGCGTCTTCATTAGGTCAACCTCCTCTTCGGAATTGACCCTAATGCTCCTTCCCTTGGATTTTTGAAATGTGCTTGGGCCTGAGCGCGTCCCTGGCCTTTGGGTTCTTTTAGCTTTTTAGCCTGTGGCGCAACCTGGCCTTTTGGCTGTGTTTTTGGCATTTCTGCCTCCACAGCACCTGGGCCTTTTGGTTGGCCTTCCGACCTCTCAGCCTGTTTGTGTGTTTTTTTTGTTTTTTGATACTTTCCATACTGTTCCCACGAAGAGCTGGGTAAATAAAGGTCCACTCGATCAGAGCCCCGCATGACCGAGTAAGGCTATATACAAGGGGGTGCCGCTTGGTGCCCTCAGGGGACCGTTTGAGACCGCATCTTCTACCCTGTGGCCACTCAGTCCTCGGCACAGTGTCTCACACTTTGGCTTGAGTCAAGCTGCAGGATGTTGGGTAACGCTACCTCCCATTCTGCATCACTGCAGCCCTGTGACGGAGCTTGTTGCGACCTGTGATACCCATCCACAGATGTGGATAGATGTCATACCCATCCACAAACGTATACAGACATCCCAGGGCGTCAGTACCGGTGCGTGAAACCCAAGCTCATGCCGAATTTACCTCCCTGGTCACTTGTAGCGAAGAGGAAGATAATTCCAAATTAGTACCCAGGATACCCTAACTATGTCCTATTTGTCCTTAAGGACTTTCCCAACAAAAAAAGTTTTCTTACGATTGTCTTGAAAATATATTTTTATTAATGTTCTGTATACGTGGAGTAGCTGTTGCGGTACTAAATTTGGAAATATTAGCACCTAAAATTCCCATTTTAACATATTAATATCTTATAAATCCCATATTCACTTACGTTTTATTTAATTATAATGATAATTTTCTTATGATTTTCTTCAAAATCTGAGAGCTATTAGAAGGAGAGAGGAATATTTTTCTCTAAAAAAATTACGTGAGTATTCGTGACTTTCGGTCGCTTTCGACTTGCCTCAGATAAGCTGGTGAGCAGGAGTTCGCACTTGGCAACATCGCAATTATGCGGTAATATTTAAAATGCTGTCAACGCACAGTTTATGTCAATAAATGCGAGTACTTTACAGATATTAAGGAAATATGGATTATCTTAATAATGGAAAGTTGATATTTATAGCAAATCTACCATTTTTTGTTCTCTAACACATTTTTTATACTATACTTATACTTAAAATCACAAATATATTCTTAACCTCACAAAATATGATAATGCACTCTAAAACCAAAGCTACAACTCACGTTCTGAAGAGTATAAAAACGAGACATTGCCAGATTGAATCAAGCGACACAATAAGTTTATTTCTGTACTTATGTGCAGAGGGAGTGGAGCGAAAAAATTCAGTGCTTGTAGCAAAGCAGTTGTAGATGTCCTCCTTATTGCGCCTGTCATCCCAAGACAGGCGAGCCTTTAAACCTTTGCCAGTGTTCGGGATGTGGTGATGCGATTCACACTCGGAGACCAGGTCACCGAACTGTATTGCAGTCTAGATCTGTTTACTACCATGTAGACCTAGTGCAGGATCCGTGGGCCAAATCCCTCGGTGCAACTGCTAGAAGGTTGCCATGGACTTCTCTATGATTCTGTCGATGTGTGCTCCTCATGACAGTTTTTTATCTAGAATCACCCCTAAGTACTTCACTTCTTGCGATAATGCTAGGGGTCTTTCGTACATTATTGGTGCCCTAAAATTCTCTATCTTCCTCCTTTTGGTGAAGAGCATCGTTTCAGTCTTGGATGGATTGACTGAAAGGTCACCACACTATCTTTCAATAATTCTACAGGCTACCTGTATTCTGTCGCAGACGACGCTTAGGAACCGGCCAGTTACAAGAACTAGCCCGTCGTCTGCATGTGCCTGCGCATAGAAGCTTTCTGACGCCAGCCGCTCCAGGAGACCGTCCATTATTAGACACCATAGATGGGGCGAAAGGCAGCTGCCTTGAGGACAACCTCCCTTCACCTCGATGTTGACCAGGCAGTCCCCCAGAGCTGCACTGATTCTTCTTTCTTCCAACGCAGACTGTACCCATCTGACTAGTATAGGGGTTGTATACCCCTGGCTTGAAGGGTCCCACAGATAGTCCTTGTACTTGCCTCATCAAAGGCTCCTTCTATATTGAAAAATACTACTAGGACATTTATGCCTACGGAAGTGGCTTTATGTGCTTTCATAGATATAGAGGGTGCTTTTGACAACACCTCCTATGAATCCATACGAAAAGCCGCCGAAAAAAGGGGGATGCATCCCCCCACAATCAAATGGATACAATCCTTGCTAAGAAGCAAAATAATTACTACAAGTGTGGGGGATGAGCCAGCCACAGTGACTGCAGTCGGCGGCTGTCCACAAGCTGGAGTCTTATCACCCTTGCTGTGGTCAATGGTGGTTGATGATCTTCTCCATAAAATGAGTAGTTCTGGCTTCAACGTCCAAGGCTATGCGGATGACCTGGTCATGACTGTGAGAGGCAGACATGAGGTTATGATCTCAGACCTTATGCAAATTGCCTTAAATATTATATCTAAATGGTGCTTCAGAGGGGCTTAATGTCAATCCGAGTAGAACAGTTATTATTTACGTACACCAAAAGGAGAAAACTCAACCTTAGAAATCCTATGCTGAATGGAACAATGCGGAACTTCTCCAGTGAAGACTAGGAGTAATCCTGGATCAAAAACTTACCTGGAACTCGCATTTGGAAAAGACACTTGCTAAAGCAACAGCGGCTATTTGGACGTAGGCTGTTTGGTAAGACTTGGGGTCTAAAGTTGAAAATAACACATCAATCCTATTTTTCGGTTGTCAAACCTATGGTGACCTACACATCATGTGTATTGTGGTCAAAAACAAGAAAAATTAGCACAAGGGAATTTGCAGAAATTTCCTGCTTAGGAACTACAGGAGCAATGCTCTTGTATTCCACAGTAGCTTTTTTTTTTTTTTTGGGAGCGTAGTGATAGCAAGCTACCCGCAAGTGGCTCCTTTGACTCCGGACCACCACCCTGGTACCGCTCTCGCATTACTTCGGGGTAGTGTCCATAATTTCCGCAATTTCCCTCACCGCCGTCCTCTTACGAGTGTTGGGGTTTAGGGTTGGGCTCTTCGCTCTCTGTTGCCTCTCACTGCTTGTTATGCTACTCTTTTGGCGTCAATAATACGTCTGATGTAATCCGACACAACCATCCATGTGTTCTCGCTCGTTAGCATGGCTGGAACCAGGCGCTCTCCGCATATGTCATCTCCTAGCACCTCGCGAAGCTGGGATCTCTCATTTTCCGTTCTCGGACACTCAAAAATTGCATGCTGCGCATCATCAGGAACATGGCTGCACAGTAAACATGCGGCACTTTCACTCCTCTTGAATCTCTCAAGATATGCCATGAAACATCCGTGGCCACTCAGGGCCTGGGTGAGATGATAATTTACCAGACCATGGGCTCGTTCGCACCATTCCTTGACACTAGGTATCAAACGATGTGTCCATGGACCTGCCGTGTCCGTGTCCCACCTCTCCTGTCATCTTTCCATAAGTCGTTGCCTCGCCATCTTCCTGACATGTGCCTTCCGTGGCCTACTCCTGTCTTGACCACACTCCTCGTAGATCTCCTGCTTTTCCCGTATTAGGAGGTCGATCGGTGGAGTGCTAGCCAAGACCAATGCAGCTCCCTCTGAAACAGTCCTAAAAGCAGACACAACCCTAATCACACTGCGCCTCTGCACCGCCGCTAACTTCCGTCTCATTGTCACCCTCTGAATTGCGTCCGCCCAAACTTCCGCCCCATACAGGATTTTAGAATGGACAACGCTATTTAGCAATCTCCTTTTCCATTCACTAGGACCTCCAATATTTGGCATTAACCGTGCCAGTGCAGTGGCAGTTGTAGCTGCTTTTTCGGTGACTTTGGTAACGTGTTCTGCGTACCTCAACCCGCGATCAATTTGCACACCTAAGTATCTCACGGAACTACTCCAGGGAACAATCTCACCTTCCAACGCCAACGTAGGTGGCGTAACTGCTCGCTTATCTGTTATAAGTACCGCTTCTGTTTTGTGTATTGCCATCTCGAGTCCGTTCGCCTTGAGTCACAAGCTGGCTCGTCGGATGGCCTCATTCGCCAATACATCCCGTGCTCCCGTTGTACTTGCAGTCACGACCACTGCCGCATCGTCTGCAAAACCTACAATCATTGACGACACCGGTAGATCAAGATTGAGCAATCCATCATACATAACGTTCCACAGGAATGGTCCAAGAACTGATCCCTGCGGAACGCCAGCTGTAATTTCGTATTCCTTGGGTCCGTTCTCCGTATCGTAGATGAGTATTCTCTCAGCTAGGTAGCTGTCAATCATCTTCAGCAAATACTGTGGTGTCCGCCGTTGTGCTAGCGCTTCCATCGTTCTATCCCACCTAGATGTGTTGAACGCATTACGGATGTCAAGGGTAACCAATGCGCAGTATCCCTTACTTCTCCAAGGCCTATTTTTCACCGTTTTTGCCGCCTTGACAACACTCATAATTGCGTCGACCGTTGAACGTCCTCTCTGGAAACCGTATTGTCTCGGAGACAGCCCCCCATTCTCCTGTATATGCGCTTCGAGCCGCTGCAGCAGAAGTCTTTCAAAAAGCTTCCCCATAGTGTCAAGAAGGCCGATAAGACGATGGCTCGTCTAGGGGTTTATTTCCTTTCTTGAGCAACACCAGCCGCTGTCTCTTCCATCTTTTTGGGAACACTCCTTTACGAAGGCAGGCATTGTATACTTCAAGTTCACAGTAGCTGTGGACGCAATGCTTGACCTACTACTTCTGCATTTTATGTGAGGAAGGAAGCAGCACTTAGTACCTTAAGACTACATCAGGCACTTAAATTCAAACAAGACAATCTAGTTGGTCATTTAGGGATTTTGGAGCTTGTCCATTTTGAGTCCATGACCAAACCCACTGACTCAATGCCAATCAAGCTGAACTTTGACTGCCTGTTTGATGTGCTGATTGAAAGTCATCAGACGAGCAGGATAGAAGCTCTGTGATTGGAGCAAGGGTTACTCATCTGGTATGCAGACGGATCTAAGTTGGCTGAAGGGGTAGGAGTGGGCGTAGCAGGGCCTAAATATAGGCTATCTAGAGCCCTCGGCAATACTCCAACCATCTTCCAGGCAGAAATTTATGCTATAGATCAGTATGTCCAGGAATGCCTAAATAAAAGCAGTCGAAGGGCAAAAGACCTATATACTTTTAGATGGCTAGGCAGCATTAAAGGCTCTAAAGTCCTAAACCTTCGAGTCTAAAATTACCTGGGAATTTAGACAATCCCTAAAGCAAATGGTTAATAACAACAAGGTTACCTTGATGTGGATGCCAGGGCATGAAGGAATGCAAGATAATGAATTAACTGATAGCCTTGCAAAATAAGTAGGTGAAGCGCCATTCTTCGGACCCAAACCGTCTTGTGGCCTATCTAAGGGACACATAATGGAAGAAATTCAAAAATGGGAAAAGGAATAAACAAAGTCTATTACTTATTCGGCGAAGAATGCCACAATGCTTCTCGATCTCGAAAAGTCCGAATTGAGGCCTTCTAACAGGCCTCTGCTCCTGGAGATACCATCTCAAGAACATGGGCAAGGCAGTAGATGATAAATGCAGATATTGTGATATTGAAACTGTGAAACATATACTTTGTGAGTTTATATGCTCTACCTGTGTTTGCAGAATAAGTTTTGCCTTTGATATGGTCAATGTGTTGAGTTATTGTGCTTGTTCTTACTTACTTTTACTTCCTGAGCAAATGATTAAAGACTCGTTACTACGGATTACATATGTATTTCTTATGAACCCTAATCGATTATTTTTATCCATGGTTAGTGTCTTATTTAAAGAAGCATTCTTCGATATACTGGCAGTTTAACTTGCATTTATTAAAAGCGTTCTTTTAATTGTCGTATTTTTGTTTTTGTAGGTCGCATAATAATTCGGAGAGCGATGGCCCAAAGAGGATACACAAACTCTCTGAAATGAGCGACGGTGGATCTACTGATAGCTCTTGTTGTGACTTTTCTGATGAAATGGATGTGCTGCAGGAAATGTTTCCGACTGTTTGTACCATTGAGGTAAGTGCAGTTAACAAAAAATGTGAACGCTGACCTTTTATAAATACTCTTCTAAGTCTTTTACGTTTTAAGTCTGTGAAAAATGCGATAGCACATGAACGATTTAAATAATCAAAAACTAAGTACGGCGACTGTATTATGCTTTAAAAAATTATAAATATAAATGGTCTGTTTATAGTTGCTTTTTTATATCTTACTCGTATGGTGTTACTGAAAAGTAGCTTTTCTCCACGTCCTTGTTGTGGACTTTGCTATATTGATGCCTGACTCTAAAATCTATGTTATCCAGTTCCCTCGCTAGTTCCTTTCTTATAGTGTTGGAATAAAACTATTGCATAAATAAGCAACTTTTCTGTATGATTTCTAAAATCTTGTTAGAGAAAGTGTAGTCTAAAACACGTTTGGAATGGCATATTCCACATTCGTGAATAAACTTTTCGCTCGTGTGGAATATGGGCCATTCCACAACTTGTTGTAGAATGTACCATTCTGTGCTTATGCGCAGAGGGAGTGGAGCGAAACAGTGCAGCGCTTGTCAACAAGTTTTCATTGTAAGCATGATAGTATACATAGGGGAGATTCTTTTGCAGGTTGAGAAAGACTGCCTTTAAAGAGGGATGATAATAAATTTCAGTTTTTCTGCAATATCTTCCAACTCCGTTAAAATATCAAATTCAATTTTTTAAATTTAGTTATAGGCCATTCGGACACTAGTTCACATGGTATCAATCAAACCCTCTCTTCTGTTTGAGGGGTAGTTTTAGGGGGCGACTGTCTGTATTTTCCTCATAACTTTTTAATTTTTTCCATATTTCTAAAAATTATTATAAAAAACTAATTTTCAGATCATTAAAAATAAAAAAGGTATTCTTATTGCATTTCGATAAACCAAGCCACTCTTGGGTAATTTATGTTTTATTAATAAATTCTTGAGTTCTTAAGAGGCAGTGACAGAGTGAACAACTGAATATTTACTCCTGGTACTGCACAGTTAAGAGTGTTAACTAGAGACCAAAATGCCTTCAGATAGTGCTGGAAGTTACAGTGAAATGGAAATAGAAGATAATGGCCAATGGGTAAAAGTGAGACATAAACGAAAATCAAGAGTAGAAGGTGGAAATACAAACAAAAAGGATAGACTATCACAAGAAGATATCAATAACATCATATTGGGGTCAAATACCAACACTACAAAAAACACTTATCTCTGTCCATCAACATCCAAAACAAAAACATTGCAATGTGCATACAAACAAAAACTACTCAACAAGGATGAATGAAATAGTACACAAAAAATTTAAACACTTATTTTACATCAACCCTGCAATGACATAACAAGAAAAAACATGTCTGAAACATGGGAAACAGCACAACCACAATCTGATATGAAATCATTATACAAAAAAAAAGGTTTCCTCATAAAAACAAACAAGAAGAAAAAAATAATAACAAAAACATTAAATAAACTTATATCTAACAAAAAAATCAAAAATTACCAAGAAACCTCGGACTCCTACACCGCCAATCATGATAGACCTACAACATCAAGCTCCTACTCTGTAATTATTGGATCAGTAGAACATGAAATAACAGACTCAGAAATAAGTGAACATATTAAAAGAATGAGTATAAAACACCGCTATTGTAAAAGAATAATTGCAAAAGTTAACAAGCTAACACTAATGATCCGAATCATAACGGATTGCTTAAAATCCAGTGTAATGAGGGTATATTCTACAAACATAAACATTACCCGACTTTCCCTAGCCTACCACCTGCTCCAATCCCGCAACCATGCTCACGGTGCTTACAGTTCACGCACACAAAAGAACAATGCACAACACCAATAAACTGTACCAAATATGATGGCCCCCACCATTATTCCAAGTGCAATTCCCCACTGTCGATAAAATGCACAGGGTGCGGATCAGAAGAACATGCTGCATGGTCACTCAAATGTCCAAAAAGACCAACACAACCAATACAGGGCATTCCTAACACGCATATAAAGCCGCTTATCAAAAAAAAACAAGAAATCGATAAAAAAATAACAAAGAACTCAAAAATACATTCACCAATTACGATACACGACATGATTATCAACACATATTGTTAAAATTTGTTGTTCTTTCGGATTTTGTTGACTTTTAGTGTTTCTAAATAAATAATACAAAATTTCTAGTCAAAAAGGTTGTATTAAAAAATCTTCTGACAATGACATTCTATTTATTATTTATCAAACTGTTATTAAGTAACCCTTCATGTGGTCACTACCATCTGGATATTTTCCATTTATTTGTATATAAAACCAACAATATATAGTTGAAGTTATTATTTAAAATACTGTTCTAAATGCATATATATCAAAAATAAACAAAGACAAGAACAGAGATAGAGAAGAACTATTAAAGAAACTAAGGAAGAGATTCGTAACACAGTACAACATTGATACAGTGACCTCATTTTCGGAGAATAGACTATAATGTTCGATTTAGATGAATCTGTAACTACCTCACCAATACCTGAAATAAGTAATATTCAAGCTCACGTTGATGCTTAAGATTCTCTACGCCAATGTAAATAGCTGTGTACCAAAAAAACATATAATCAATAACATAATAGAAAAAAACAAAATTAATTGCTTACTATTTGTGGAAACCAAAACAAAGGAAAATAGCAGCACACACTACAAAAATTGGGATGTTCTACAATTCAATGGGAATATGGTAAATAACAATACACGAGGTGGCAGTCTAATACAAGTAGACCCGACTCCAAAAATGAAAAAAGAAAATCCTCCGCGAATAAACAACCCCCTTAATGAAGCAACCCACTTTTCAATACCATTCCAAGGCAGTAAATTACACATACTCCTGGTGTACATTCATCCGACATCTAATATTGAAGAAACAATATTCACCAAAGCAGCACTGTACAAATACTGTATCATAATGGGGGACTTCAACATTAACAGAACAAAAAATCGTCAACTTCGGACATTTTTAAACAACTCATCATTCAAAAAAGCAGACACATCTCCAACATTTCTTATGATGAATAACTCAGATACAACACCAGATTTATGACTCTACACAAATAATATTGAAAATAATATAAACAAAATCGAAACCCACCCTGACATAGGTTCTGATCATTTGGCAACAGTGGTAATCATTGAACTTGACAAAATAATAAATGCGGTGGAAATAGTCGAAAGAATCAACTTTCACAAATGTGACACTGAAAAGGTTAGTATTGTAATAGAAAAATACATAGAAGAAAGTCAGCAACTCCCAATTGATGAACAGACAATAAATAGCTTTAATGAAAAATTAACTGAGACAATAATACCTAACTCTCCTAAAAGAAAGAGTAAATTCTACTTGCACGAATTGTCACCACTCACCATCAAACTAATAAGAACTAAAAGAAAAATGTACAGAGACTACTTATCAAAGAAAAATGAAGACTACAAAAGACTCCTTAACGCGTACAACAAGAACATCCAAAAATTAATAAGAGAATGTAAAGAACACAAATGGATAAATGCCTGTAATGAAATAAATCAACAGCAAGGAAAAACTACTGGCAACAAATCAGAAAACTTTCCAGTTATAAACAGACATCACACATAACTACTCTAGAAGAAAATGGCAAATTCTATAACAATGACATCGAAAAAGCAGAACTGTTTACTCATCATTTTAAAAAAAACATATACTATAAAAAATGACAATCAGTTTGATGAGACAAATTGCGAAGATATAAGAAATTGGTCCAACAACTTTTTTTCAGAACGTCAAAGACAAAATAAGGCAATAAGTGAGGAGACATACTTTGAGATATTAAATAGAGGAAAAAGTTCAGCCCCCAGAAAAGATAACATATCCAAAAGCATCATTCGAAAACTAGGACACAACGTACATTTATATATAATTAGAGTATATGAATACTCTCTTAACAATCAGTACTTTTCCACACAATGGAAACAAGGAATTGTTATCACCATCCCTAAATCAAACACCAATTACCATAGAGTGGACAACTATCGCCCTATAGTGTTGTTATCAGTGCTGGCAAAAATCTCGAACAGATAATTAAAAAACTGGTTGCTGAAGCCATTGGTCACAATATTCCTAACTATCAGTTCGGATTCCGTGTAAAGTGCTCCATCACACATCCACTGACGATACTTACATCAAATATCCAAACATCAAAACTTGAAGGATATCATAGCGCAGCAATCCTTATTGACATTACCAAAGGGTTTGACAGTGTATGGCAGGAGGGTTTGTTGTACAAGTTGGCAGTACTTACCTTATATTCATTATAAAAAATTATCTAAAGGAAAGAACCCTACAAATTAAAATAAACACAAGTTACTCAAAATTATTTAAAATACAACAAGGACTGTCACAAGGCTCCTCGCTCTCACCAATGCTAAACAACATCTACTGCTATGACATCTACAACTCTGAAAAAAACCTACAATACTTTAATCCCAATACATATATTCTACAGTATGCTGAAGACACGGCTCTAGTTAGTCATGATTGCACCCTGGAAAAAACTGTTGTCCAATTACAAGAACTAATGAACAGAACAATGACCTGATTCAACAAGTGGAGATTAAAACCCAACCCAAAAAAATCCCAATACATTATCTTTAACCATGCAATAAACAACAACTGACCAACAGTTACCATTAACCATCACATTCTCCCCGCTCAGTCAACAGTCAAATACCTGGGTGTAAGTTTAGACAGCAAGTTGAACAACAACCATAACAAATACATAAAGAAAAGATGCATCACCAGAAACAAACACTTTCACTGCATGACCTATAAAAACGAAGGAATCGGTAAAAAGACAGCAGCTTCCATTTATAAATCAATATGTAGATCTATACTAGAATACGGCCACCTCCTCTTTCTAAATGTCAGAAAAACAGCAATAAAAAATATCAATGTTGCGGAAACATCAGCACTGAGAACCATTACCAAATACCGACACCCAACAAATCCGCTGCACAACCCACCTAACGCTCTTCTATATCAAATAACCAAGACAGAACCAATTCCAAAGAGACTATCCAAATTATCCACTAAATTTGCTAGGGCTGATCACAACATGGAAATACTCCGACCTCTCTGCAAAAATAGAAATCGTCAAACAACCGGCTACAGGAAGTTTCCTCAAAAAATATTGTGGGAAGACATCAATGAACTAAGAACCGCATAATAAAGAACCGTCAATCATTATACACACACTTTTTTGATTGCATAAATAATAGTCTCATATTTATGCAATCAACAAAAATATGAGTAATGTGTAGTGGTATTAAAAAAAGGAATCTAATGTAATAAATGTGCAGCGATAATTACGTGTTAAAATCGTAAATTTCGCGACTGCGCGCGCGCTGCTAAGCAAACCGCATATGAGCCCGAAGACCTCGATTACGAACTTTTGCTGAATAGCGAAGATAGCGATCTTTTTCTTGAAAATAATATTTTTCATGATGCCTTTTATTCTCTAAATATTAAAGTACATTTTATGAGACGCGTTTTGTTTTTTTGTTGACTTTTTTTTAAACCCACCTCCTTGTCTGTGACGTAATGTGCCTCAACAGCGGTTATAGGGGGGGTGACTGGTAAAAACAGAGAATTATCCTTGATTGTTTATTTTGGCTAGAATTCATCGTTAATATTGACTTCTAAACATTTTTTGATGCGTAATCGAGTATTTTAATTTTGACGACTTTTGGGGTGGCGAAAGTGGGGCGGAATTTCATTGAAAAGGGTTGGCATTGATACATATCATTTCTCATACCCGTAAGAGCTCAGAGTGTGAATGCCATCCGATTTAAACGATTTTAACCGTTAACAGAATTTTCTTTAAGAATTTCGAAAAATGCGATTTCTGGATGGCTTTAAACGGTTATTTCTCGGAAGGCAAGTTTTTGACAATGAGTAGAGGTACAGATCAGTAAGCTCTCAAATGTTCAAACGGTTGCCTGACAACTTTTTTTTTTAATTCGCGTGTAAAAACGGGCCCGTACGTACCGGATGACATTAAAATTTTAACATATAAACTGGGTATGAACTTTCAGGCAACCGCAATTTTATTCGGTTGCCACGTGGTCATTCTTTTTTTTAAAACTCCTACCTCAATCTCCGCCCCTGCCCATTTCGGGCCGAATCGGTAATGCAGCAGTGTTCTGAATCAATTCTGGGCCCCAAATACCAAGAGCCATCCACTTGCCTCTCGTGGACTACATCTACGCGTCATTGCTTTGAATAAAATAAATGTATGGGCAGCAACTCTAGGGAATCAGTTCGATGGTTACCATATATTTTCTTGCAAGTTTAAATGGAAGTAGCTATTATGAATTTTTGGAGAACACCTTACATAAAATATTAGGTAAATATGTTTTTATGCATGACGACACAACACCACATTATACCAGAACATGTAGAATATGGTTACACAACCACTAGCCTAATAGGTGGATTGGCCAGGGTGCAGATGCACCGGTCAAGTGGCCCGCTCGGTCCCCTGACCTAACTCCTCTTGATTTCACTGTGTGAAGTTATCTAAAATCGTGAGTTTATAATACTCAAATTGACACAATTGAACAGTTGAGGGAAAAAATCGATCAAGAGTTTACAATGCTACAGTATGATAAAGGAATTTTACAGGGTATTCTGTTCCTTAAAAAAGAGACTTAGTTTGTACATAAAATGAATGAAGGACGTTTTGAACAATTTTTGTAATTAATAATTAGCTATTTTTTACCTTTAATTATATTTAAAAGCATTCTTTATGTGTAAAAGAATTTATCAATAAAAAGCTGTAAATGCACGTTGTTAATCTAAGCAATTTGTAATCGATGCTTTTATTACAATTTTTGTAGGTTAAACACTGCCTTGCCATAGCGGCAGGTGATATCGAACGTGCCACTCAAATACTGATAGACCGCCAAGAAAACGGCCAGTGCTTAAACCAGAACAACTCTCTCATGATTCAAGTAACCAAGAAGACTATTGACGATTCAGAACTGAAAAACCGCATCATCGAAAGGTATTCCTATATCGATAAGGACGCCTTTAACAAGGAGCACCGCCCCGTCGCGCCAAAGGTCGAACCGAAGAAGATGGTCCGATATCGCGACAACAAAATCGTAAGTCTCAAAGGCGAGAGGTTTACAGAAGTGAAAAAGGGAGAGGATGTCGACGACATCTCTTTAAAGAAGAACAAAAAAGGACATACTCCGTAACCAAAAAGCTGCGTGCGACTACTAAACATGGAAAGCAAGGTTGGTTTAATTTTAATTCTTCGATTATTAGATAAGTTTTATTTTCTAAACTTAATCGGTGACTTACATTTAACTTGGTTTTATGTCTTAATCTTAGTTCCTCTTGTTAGTTTACGGTATTTACAAGATATGGTTGTGTTCCCCAATAGAAATTACTTAAGTCATGTAGTTAAATACTCTGCTAGATCTGAGTTGTTACGTACTGTTTTATGTTGTATCGGGACCGTATTAAATGTTCGGAGGTATTTATTAGACACTAAGTGTAACGTAGTTAATATTTATGCGAGGTTATATGTATTAAGTAGTATTTCAATGTTGGAAAGTAGATCTGCGTTAAATATATTTACAATTGTCACCAGTTTTAACTAGCTATAAGGAGCAAGTGTTAAGTTGGGTTACTGGCTTTAAACAACCAAAAAAAAATTTCAAATATTTTAATTTTCACCCGCGATATGGGTTTATTCGTAAATATACGAAGTATTTAGAAACCTACGTATGTAAAATAAGTTGTGACATAGAAGAAATAGATAGCCTGTGATAAAATTGTCAGTATTGTTACAAAAACACTCTTTTTGTGATGTATGTTGTATCAGGAGATTTTATCAATTTAAAGCACAGTAAAATGGGAGAATTTGGATGAAATAATTCAGAGCGGGCTGAAATTTTGGGAACGGGCTTATTTTGTGGTACTTTTTAACATATTAAAAGTCCTCACCCGTAGACGCCGGCGAAGGGAAGTGGGGCGAGAATATAGTTTAAAAATCGGTTTTTTGCAAAAAAATCTCGGCTTCAATAGGTCGTACGAAGTTAAAGAAAAAATGAAATTGTGCGGATTTTTATTAGCTATAATTTTCATGTGTACATATATTACAGTAATATTTATACTTTCCGAGTTTTTTGCGAAAAACCAATTTTTTTTGCTATTTTCTTCCCCTCCAACCCCTTCGTCATCGTCTATGGGTGAGGACTTTTGATATGTTAAAACATAGCACAAAATAAGCCTGCTCCCAAAATTTCAGCTGAATTATTTCATCCAAATCGACAAATTCCGTCCCATTTTATTGAGCTATTAGCATACCAAGAAAAATTGGAAATTTTTAGATAAACGTTTAGGAAGCATATATGCGAACATACTGAATGGATAAGGTTCTAGTCAAATAGTTGTGATAAAAAACGATGGAGTATTCTGCTAAGAAAGTGTACAAACTAAAAATTCAGAGAGCATAAAATGAAAGTTATGAATCAGAGATTCAGGGATTATCACTAAAAATGCAAATCCTGTGCTCTCTTCTAGGCCCATTGTACAAATAAAATTCCAAATATTGTCTAAAAATTGCAGTATTAGGTGGCAGGCACATAATTTTACCGATATTGAGGGGCCACTAATGATGCTAAACAGTTGTTATGGACCAAATGTGTTGACTTTTGAACCGGTTTATTGGCGAGCTTATCTCCTTGTCAGGTTAAATAGTAATTGGAAATTTCTAAGTACATATACAGGGCCTTTTCTAGCCTCCTTTGTGTTAACTGCAGTTTCTTTGTATTATATTATTTTTATCATTTGCCACCAGCTTTAATAAAATACTTAATAATTTATATTTAGGAGTATTTGATTTTAATCTCTTTCAGTTTTCAAGATGACATCATCATTTTGTGGAAATTTAGCTCCATATGTGAGATATATTTAAGTATTCTTCAGTGGTTATATAAAATAGTAGTAGAGAAGTTTATATTCTTTTTTAATCACTTAGTTTTTATTTTGGTGGTATCTTATCAGTTATGGTTTTTACTCTTCTGTATATGTACTTCCACCTATTCTCTTTTTTTTCTTTCTTACATTCAGCTATCAACTACATCATGTCTTCAGCCTCCTCAGAGGAAGTCCGTCTTTTAATATGCCATCTACTACCCAAAAACACTATCAGTGTACAGCGAGCTTGGACTTTTACAGAGTCTCAACTAATACTGAGCCTAAAGAATCTTCACTGCCAATGGCGAAGGTTTAATATAAAATCTAGTACGTTCATTACTTAGTAGTTCATTTGCATCAATTAGTAAATGAACAATATGATTTGCCACCTAATCAGTAATCATTTTCCCAACTGCATTAGAAAGTATTAAAAAATAATTTTAAAGCAGGTCCATGACTGAAAAAAATGCAGTTTATGCCTGAATTTTATATAACATTCTTTTCTATGACTGTCCTCAATTACTATATTTAAATAAATGAAAATTTCGGAATTAACTTACACAAATATTAAAACAGTTTTATATTTTTTTATACTGTAGAATAATTTTTACAGAGTTATAACATTACCATGCACAACAGTATATGTGAAATTTCAAATTTGTCAGTGTCCTATCGAATATTGATTGATAGAACTTTCTCCATTTCAATGTCAGCAGAAGAGTTTTGTGTAGGTAATATGTATACGTATAAGCTGTTACTTACAACTACTTTGTTGGATAATTGGCGTGTGCGATTGCATTAGTATCGAATCTCATACTGTTTGAGTACGGATGACAATTAAATCAAGATATTATAAGATTTTGGCGCTTTAAGAAGAAAGTTGCAATCTACCAGCAGTGCGATCTAGCATTTTGTTGAAAACCATTTGATTTATGAAAAATGAAGTACAGATTTTTTTATGTAAAATTTCCTCTTTCATTAGTGTAGATCATTTTTGAATTTCACAACTTCTAGTTACAGTAAGTAGTGTTCCACTTAACATTCCCATATCTCAGAAACTAAAAAAATATCTTTAGCTTTGTAAACGGTAGTAAATTTCTATTGTGGATCATTTTAGAATTATAGTGGAATAAGAACGACTGGTAAGAGCCGAATTACTTATTGAAGACTTAAGGATACTATTTTTTTTTTAATATTAATTTGCTTATGTTCGACTCCAATGTGATATGACCCCCCTAAAAAAAATGTGATAAAAAGTTTAAAGTCTACAAATCTTCACTTAACTACTTGCTCCAATTTATTGTACACCTTTAGTATTACTACATGTAAGAATTTAAGCTAGTCAGACATTTTAAAAAAATGTGTCAAGGCAATTATTTTTTGTCTTGGATTCTTGGGCCTTGAAAAGTAACTGAAAATTATAGTACGTAACCAATCAGGAGTATTGTTGGTTTTTGACCATGAATGTAGTAATTTTTGACGAATAGAAATTCCACAGGTATTTTTTTAACATTTATCTGTCGGCCTGTTTCTGGAATTAAGCCTGTGGTGTATTTATTATTATTATTATTATTACCTGCCTAACATATAATAGACAAGGGACCAACGGCTTTACATCACATCCGAAGGATGGTAGATCCCCTACACAATCCTTGCCTAAGATTACATAGTACCCATCCAAGTTCTAACTGCATCTGATATTGCTTTACATTGCATATTGAAATATGTACTTAGTACCCAGAGAAAAATAACTTTTAAAAATTTTGTAACTGGGATACATAAAATTAGGCCACTTATCTGTGTTGTCAAATTTTCTAGAGGAATAAAAGGGATTATTTCATAAAAAGTGACACTTACTTAACCTATATTATTTCTGCAAATGAAATTCACTCTTTCAGCTTTGCTAAACGAAATTTCAAATATTAATATTAATGTACTTAGCGTTGTTTCTAAAATCTCTTGACTACTACATTTAGGAATTTACTTGGGGGGACTTAAAAATGATATATACCTAATTAACTATTACTTTATTTAAAAAATTCAAACTTATGGTTAATACCAACTAAGGGTGGAAATTAAATTGTTGTGTTCTCTTTCTTTGCATGTCTTCGAGGAATTTTGCTTAAGATTTTCATTAATTTGTAATTTTGTTTACAGTTTTATATTTTTTTACTGATGTGCGGGGCTTTAGTCTTCATTGCCTCCCATGTGTGCGCCACTGGAAGACCAAAATAGTTATTTGCCTTTAATTATACAGGTCAACAAAATTTAACTGACCTTCTAAACCAGAAACGAGACTATCCTTTTTCGAAGGCTTTTGACGTGCTGAATCCGAATCGGATTTCAGAATTCCTTCATTACGTTTAGGTTTTTGAGAAATTCTAACTTAAAAGTGAAAAAAATCCGGTTTTTTGCTAAATTTGAGGTCCTGTTATATCACTAGGTAATTTTTTTTCACAAAACTGGTTATGACATCTGAAAGAATACGACTCTTCCCCTTCTAGACCAGGCGTCAGGGTTTTCTTTGTTATAAAAATTCCTAAGGAAGCTTTTTTTCTTTTCGATTGCTTCTTTTTATATTTAGAAAGAGATTAATTGAAAATACCCCCTCCAATTTGGTCCGGAACATACTGTTTAAACATTTGAAAGTGGAAATGTTTGCGCTTTTTTAAATATCTCCGAAAATATCAATAATAGGATGAAAAATCAAGAATAGAAATTTATTCTCCAGTATATTCTACATAAAAAAGGGCTCTACATTTTTTTCGATTGGTGTAATAGTTTTGAAGATAGAACCTTGGGAAGGAGCGAGTCGCGGGTCACATCAGCGTAAGAGAGCAAAAAGTTGAAATTATTATGAATGTGGTAGTTAAAGAATTTAAAACACGAATTCTGGTGAAATAATTGAAATGATTTTTATTCAGGATTATGCTACATATATTATATTTATTGTTATTCATACAACCATTCTCCTCTTTTTGCGATTAGGTTGGTGCCCACGATTGAGTTGCTCTGCTATTTCTGGTTCTCTGATTTCTTGATGTTACTTGATTCCTTGAATCTGTCCAATCTCTTCAGGTTCTGCAGTCTCTTCAGCTTCTCCCGTCCCTTCGGTATCTTCATTTGATATCTCGACAATAAAAAAACTTCTCGAGATCGATGTCAATATGTTCATCAATGTCTTCCTCAATGTCAATTCTGAGTGCCTTGACATTGGAGCAAGTTTAGCCTTCGCAATGGGAACAGATAATGGAACATTTCAGCCCATGTTTACTGCACCTGCAGTTTCCCTTGCATGCACCTCGACAACTACAAGATATTATTTTTAGCAATGCTGGTGGTGCAGCTTCTTTCCCAGTGGTTACTGGGTGTTCAGAGTTTGCTTCCACTCCCATCCGGTTGGTTCCAAATCAATGTCTCCCCATCTTTGTATTTGATGGTACACTCTGTATGCATGCTGTCGTGCTGCTGCACGAGTAAGTGGTAAAGAACGAAGGTTGAATGAATTTTTAGCCACTGTTTTTTTGGTACTAAGTACATATAATAAAACACTTACGTTTAAAACCCAACACTTAGGGTACAGCCGTTGAACTTTATAAGGAACTGGAAAGGGAGTCAACGCTTTGTGCAAATGACCTAGCCTTACCAGCACAGCGCATGTATAACTACAAATATGAAATCGCATAATGTGTAAACAAGAAGTGTCGATAGCAGTGTGGCATGTGAGGGGAGTCGGGCGCGCTCCCTCGCACGGTTCTATCTTCAAAACTATTACACCAATGGAAAAAAATGTAGATCCCTTTTTTATGTAAAATTTAGTGGAGAGTAAACTTCTATTCTTGATTTTCTGTCCTATTATTGATATTTTCGGAGATATTTAAAAAAAACGCTAAAATTTACCTTTTTCGATTGTTTAAACAATATGTTCCAGACCCAATTGGAGGGGGCATTTTCAATAAATCTCTTTCTAAACATAAAAAGAAGCGATATAAGAAAAAAGCTTGCTTAGGAACTATTCCATCAATCCGGTGATATTCAACCCATCATGACACCTAGATTACGTTAAACATCCATATATAATTCATTTATTTGTAAGATTAGTACTTTCCAAATCTATAATCATATCCACAATATTTTCTTGTAAATATTTATTATTAAAAATTCACACAAAAAAACAGGAGTAAGAGGGACATCATTGCTTGGATGGGAAAATATGCTGAAATCTTCTCCTCAATGTCAGAATATCCACGGATTAATTTCAACTAGGGATTTCTCGGAGAGGAAGAAGGTATTGGAAAAACTCAAAGTGGATTTTGAAGAGGAAGAGTAGTACTTTCCATAACTTGTTTTGTGAAGAAAAATTACCTCGTGATGTAACATAACCTCAAACTGCGCGAAATAAAGCCTTTTGTAAAACATACAAGCTGCTATAGAATTTGTGCCGATTCCGAAATCTCTGGCAACATTCTCTGGGACTTCAGTTTTGTGATTGAAATTTGATTTGGTTGGACTTGGTTATTGGTCCTAAAAAGACCCTTGTTAGCTGTTTTGGTTGCTCTCTCTGAAAATCTAGATGTACTTGGGCAATTTTCTTGAGGATTCGGATTAGGTATAACAAATGCAAAAAAATTTACAATAAACAGTGACTTAGTTTTCGTTTGGAATTTATACCATGAAATACTTTAAAACATTGAATTCACTCAAACTTTTTTTATCTTATATTTTAATAATACAGTATGTGTCCCAAAACAAACGTTTCTGTATTTTCACGAACTCGAAATAGAATACGCTTTTTTTATGACATACTGCATACATTTTAATAAATCCTTATAGAAAATTAGTTTGGTTAAAAATTTATGATCAGCGTTTATTACCCAAATACGCGATTTTTTTATAATCCACATTTAATAGTTCAAGTAGAATGCTATTTTATTTATATATTTAAAATGTTTTGTAATAGTTTATATGCAATTATTTGTTTGCTGATTCGTTCTCGTAATGTTTGCAAGGCCATATGACTATACTTTTCAGTTATTTTCAACCACTCTATATTGAATATTCATTTTTGAATACCTGTGATTTTTCCCATAATATATTTCCTATTATTGAAATTTTTTCATTGAAGTTAAACTTTATTTGTGCCAGTGATTGACTTATATTAGGTAGCATGTTTTTTAATTAAGCTTTAAATTATTTTAAATTAATAGACGCCTCAAAAAAATCAGATCTTGTTTTGTTATGTATAAGTATTTTGTGGTTGTTTGTTTTATTTATTTAATTTAATTTGTAATTTGTGCAAAATATTTTTCGTTGTGGTTTGCGTAAAGAATCTTTCAAATTTACGTTAAAATATGTACTGTTGATATTTGTTTGTGAAATCTTATCTTAATTTTATAATCAAAGGTCTGATATGTTTTATTTATTAATGTAACCTTTTTTACATTGTCGATTTTAATTGAATAAAATTATAATCAATTAAAATATTTTGATTTATTACGTATTTATTACAATTTTAATATTTCAAATGTGCTTCTAGAGGGTAGAATATTAAAACATAATATTTCGGTCACAAACTCCTCTATAAAACCCTTATTTTACCATAAGGAAAGTAACCAAACTGCAACCAACAGCTATTCTTCGGGCTATGTGTCCCGCCGAGCGCTGAATGCCAGCCTGGCACATTAAGTGTAATAATTGCATATTACCAAGTGTCGACGCATTAGCGTTCTGTTGGTAACATGCTATTATCACACTTAACGTGCCAGGCTTGTAACTTGTAATTCAGCGCTCGGCGGAACACATATATAGCCCGGAGAGTAGCTGTTGGTTGCTGTCTGGTTACGTTTTATGATTTGAGTATTTACGATGCATAGACAGATACTGGCTTTATATTCATTTTCACAGATAGGTACAGTTGTCATATATACAGGGTAGGAATCGATTAATACTGATATATACAAGGTGTTCCAGAAATATGTACCATTATTTCGAAGGTGTAACAATGTGTCAAACTAACACTGAGCGTATAATGAAGGCAAACAATAACACTATATTATTAGAATTGTGAAATGTAGACATTAGTTAGACTTGTGTTTGCCAGAATATATCTCTTCTATCTGTCAGCACCACTTATAATCCATTAGAGCAAGAGAGTTGAGGTTATGCTTTGCTTGTCTAGGGCATGTGCATAGTCGAGTACATATTTGCTGGGCATTCAAAAAACATAACAAAAATTTTACGATGTCATTATTATCACCATTGGCCAATGTGGCATGGTTGTCATCAAACAAGCCAATGCAAATTAAAAACCTATAAAAGTAAGCGAGGTAAGAGAGAGAGAGAGAGAGAGTTTTGCGCCGAGAATAAGAGTTAATGTTGTACTTACATTAGAGGGTACAAGATTTTGTATTGTCAAAAGGAAGGGAAAAGTTTTCATATATTTTTAAAAGATAACTTATGTTCAATAAATTTAAAGTACATATTCATCAACCTAAAATCTATAATGTCATAGCTAAATTGTTATATCATTCACATTTGGGGTTTCGAGACTTTCACTTATCTTCAAGTATCTACGGTCTCAGCCTCGTCTGTTGTGTACGTCATCTCAACCTCCACAACTGCTGATTGAGCCACCAATTTTCCTTCTACCATCTGACGTAAGGGTTTGAAGACTTCCACATCTTCTAATGATATTTCCACAAGGTCTGGTTCTATGACAATCTCTTTTTTAGCCCAGTCTCCTTCAAAGTTAAGCTCCTCATCATCTTCGTCATCCATGAACCTATATTCAGCGTCATCGGGTTCTAACGTCGCTTCTTGTCTCATAAACTCTTCCTTTGTAACAACCTTTGTTGAAATGCATTTACATGGACCGTGGGTTCGACCTTCTAAAAGGCCATCAATAACGAGTGCGGTATAACCTCGTATGTATTTTGCCCATTCGTCACATATAAAACAATTGATTGGCTTCGTTGCTACTGTCGCCAAATTCTTACTTACAATTCATGACTACTAGTCGATTCACCACTCACCAGTAGTGATGGGCAATACGACTGTTTTCAAAGAGTCGTATCGTACTGACTCCGTATACAAAAAGATTCGTACCGGAAGATTCGTATCCGTATTTCGTACTAAACGTATCTAAGCGCATGTCGCATCTCACGATGCTAGTACTCAAGGACACGAAACATGAAAATATCTGTATTGACTGGGTGATTTATATTAGTCAATCATAACTTGAGGTATCCTAAACAATGCATGAAAAACAAATATGAGGTTTGAGCTTCATACATTATTTGTTGTTTTCTGTATCTACATTTTATTTATCTAATGTAATATTAGTAATCATATAGCGATACTACAATTACTACAGCGCCACCATTGACTCATCTCAACAATATACAAGTCAGTCAAATGCGAAATAAATACTACTAATATAATATACTATCGTCTAACTCAAGTAGGTACGAATTATATCAATACGAAATATGAACCAGTAGTTTGTTAAGTTTCTTTATTACAGCACGCGTTCTAGTTCGGTCAGTGTATAGTTTAGGTACAAGTGGTACGAAATGTACGAATACGAAACCGTATCGGTTGCAAAGATTCTCTATCACATGATTCATCGGAAAGAGTCGTATTATTATACGATTCATGCGAATACGACCCATCACTACTCACCAGTTAAAATTGTAACAAATAAAAATAATACAATGCTCACAACACAGAGCACCGCTCACAATCACAAACGGGGATAAAAAGCTTAGATCGCATGTCAAAAATGATGTTAGAGTTATGTTGCACGAACTTAGAAATGCTCGCACTGGGATTAGATCAAGGATGGTTTACTATGACACGCACGTGACGTCACATTCATACCCTGGAGGATAAACAAATACTAACCGTACTAGTTCTTGTGTATGTTTACATATGAAAATCCTTTCTTCCTGTGTTATATTTGTTTGTACACTTGTGATATTTTAATAAAATATTAAGGTAAGAGTGTAATAATTATATATTTATACCAAAACTAAAATTTTATAACAATTGATTGCAGAAATATGGACATGAGTAGCTATTGTTTACAGCTTGATAAAATTCATCAAGAAAGATATATTTCAAAAATATCTCTGTTAGGTATAGATCCATATACACTTCGTTTAGAAGATTGTTCGGCAGATATAGAAGACTTCCCCAAAACATTATATCCTGACATAGTAATGTATCTGGTACATTCTAAAAGTGCTTTTACAATGAACGAAATGAAAGCATACAAAAGTCTTGAGGCATATAATCAAGCAGTATGTGGTTGGGTCAAAAAAATTTGCGTAAAGCAGTTCGATTCAAAGGTTTTAGTTTTGGGAAAAGTAAGTAATAAATAATTAGTTATAATTGGTAATTTATGCTTAAATTGTTTGCAGGTGATGCATTCACAACGTCTTAGAGATAAATTATTATCTCCATGGTTGATTTGTGAGAAAGAGGGCAGTACCATTAGTGCACACTGTGATTGTATTGCGGGCCTTGGAGAAGTATGCACCCATGTAGCGGCAGTACTTTTCTCTATTGATGAAGCTGTTCGGAAGTTACCCGGACCGGAGTTAAAGCATACTGGATGCCACCTTCAAATAAACCAGTAGAACCAAAACTGGTTTATGAAATGGATTTATCTAATCCAAAAAGAAAATTCTTGGCCGATGAACCTTCTACTTCGCACAAGAAAGGAAAGGACGATATTCCGGCTATATCTGAGGAAGAGAAAAATAATTTGCTTTCTAATTTAATGAAATCTCGAGGTACTGTGTTGCACCTAATGACAAAACCTTTTTCTGAACAAATTAAGCAGAACATTGATAAGAGGAAAAACTTCCATATAATGTCTCTTTATAATGAAGAATATGAAAAGAAAGGTCTTGCTGAACTTCAAGAGATTGGTAATTATATATATTTTTAAAACTTTTATTTAATACATTAAATCTCTAAAATTATGGGTAATGTGATGTACATAAATAAATTTTTGTAGGATCGCACGTAAACATAAAGTTACAACTTGAGGATTGTGAGGATATTGAAAAAGAAACTAAATCACAAGCAAAATGTAAAGCTTGGTTTGTTTTTCGGAGGGGAAGGATAACAGCCTCAAAATTTAAAAGATGTTGCAGAACCAGCTTGGATAATCCTTCAATATCACTAATTAAGGAAATTTGTTATCCTACATTCCATCAATATAAAATTAAAGCTTTAGATTATGGATGTCTGCATGAAAGGGATGCTATTAAGGATTTTTCGATTGAGATGAAAAAATCTCACATTAATTTTAAAATTGAAAGTATGGGCCTGTGTATAAACCCAAAGTATCCATACTTCGGTGCTTCAGCAGATGGCATTATCTATTGCGATTGTTGTGGCATGGCGCTTGTTGAAGTGAAATGTCCATATTGTGCAAGACACTCCGGAGTTACTACATACAAGCAGTCTTTTATGGAAGTGGTAGAAGGTAACGTCACTGTCAAGAAAGACCATGAATATTACTATCAAGTTCAAATGCAGTTGGCGTTGACAAGGCAAGATTACTGTTATTTAGTGGCATGGAGTAAAAAAGACTTTATGTATGCTAAAGTTGCTTTTGATAAACCATTTTGGATGGAACAAAGCAAAATAGCAAAACGGTTTTTCCAGCAAGTGATTTTACCTGAAGCGCTTGGTAAACATTTTACGAAAAAACAAGTATTAGAGACTGAAACTCAAGATAAAGATGAGTGGGAAATTTTTAGTGACGTGGATGTTTATGAAGAAGTAATAACTACTATACCTGAAAGCGATGAACTTGCAGAACCAACAGAAAACACTTCCTCTCAAGCGGAGCCCAGCGCTGTAGATGTTGGCGAAGAAGTGGTAACCTCTCGACATGAAAGAGATAAACTAGAGGGTCTAATCGGAAACACTTCCCCTCAAGCAGGGCCTAGTAGACCACGTAACGCCTATGATTCCATGTGATGCACCAAATTGCCCAATTGAATGGTACCAATTAAAATGCGTTGGCTTAGTCACAGTTCCAGTGGGAAATTGGATATGTGATGCTTGTAATAAATAATAATTGAATAGTTTGCATGTATTTATTTATTAGTATTAAAACTTAATCAATGTTACATAATTATTTTATATTTGTTTTTATATATATATTGTTACCAGGAAAGATGATTGAAGGCCAAGGTAAATAGCATTTTGTTTAATGTTTACATAAAATTGGATACAGTTTCGTTTTTATGCAGTGAATGTGTCTGGTACTGTGTGAACAAAAAAATAGGACAACTATTTTTTTCTAATGTCAATCTGTCTCTATTTGAATATGTAACGAGTAACCGAAAATTACATTGTCACAAAAGTAAAGTTAGATGTAAACAATAGATTTTAGCAAAGATACTTTATAAGATTTGTCCCATTTTTTCCGCACAACAGTACTAGCATTATTCTTAGCATTATTATTATTAGCAAATATATGCACATATTATTTTATGATGGCTTTCGGGAATATAACATGTTACCAAATATTTTAAAGGAACTGGCTAACTTGAATATATTTAAGAAGAACTTACTGCAATATCTTAATTGTTGTAATTGAACTTGTTACATCTAATTATTTTATTTATTTAAATTTTTGGGAATATATATTGATAGCGTTCTGAGCTGGGAGTGTCATGTTGATCTTTCGTGTAAAAGGCTGGCATCGATTTGTTTTGCATTGTATCGGCTGTGTGATATTGTGAATAGATCAGTTATATTACCATTTATTATGCACAATTTTATTCTAGACTAACATACGGTATAATTTTTTGGGGCTCGTCACATCATGTTGACAGAGTGTTTAAAATGCAAAAACAGGCAGTTCGATGCATAACTGGTTGAGGCAAATATTCTTCATGTAGAAATACATTTAAACTAAAAGTCTTACCAGTTGCACGCGTGTATAATTACAAATAGTAGTATTTATAAAACTCTCTTGAAGATTTTATAAAGAATAACTTTTTCCATGAATATCAAACTCGCTTTCTAAATGATTTGCAAATTCTTATCCATACATTGTCAATATATATAAAAAAAAAGTCCAAGATACATGAGAATGATACTATACAATAAGCTTCCACACCACATTAAAGAAATTAACTCTATTAAATGTTGTAAAAAACGTTTTAGTAGACAATTGTTTTTATTTCATATCTGATTATTTAAATTATGTATTTTAATTGTACACACTTGTACTCTTGTTTTTATACTTTTATTCTTTTTTTATGTATTTTGTTCTTTACAGTTATATGTTTTTTAATCTGTATTATTTTATTTTACTATTGTATTTTATACTTTAGACTGATGACTATTTATACCTTAATAGTATGTACTTGTCCCATATCATTTTTGTATGATCGCATGGACAATAAAAATTATTATTATTTTACAGTTGAATTGTTGATTATTTATATGGATCATGTGCACTGTTATATACACTTTTTAAATTTGTTTTAAACTTGTTTATACTGCTTTATCTACTTTGTATTATAATGTATATTAGATTATCTTATTTAATAAACTTTTTATTCTAGTTCTAAACTCATTTTCATTAAATTACTTTCAATTTAACCTTTCGTATATCTTCAGAGCTAACGCTGGAAAATATTTTTTAAAAACAAGTTAATATAACTACTTACAAATCTAACATATATGAACCTTAACATAGATAAATGACCGACTATTCAATGGGCACAATACCTGGACACAAATTGAGAAGTGCCGAGCAAACTACCACAATTTTGTCAATTAATGCGGTAGCATCTAGTTGTTTTTTTTGTTTTAAAAAAGAATGGTATTTTACTTCAGCGCAATAAATTTTGACTGAGTCATCGATAGAAAATCCTCGATCTGCTAAAACTAGATCACCTGGCAGTAACTTATCCAGTAAGTTACAATTCTCAGCTATAAACTTATCACTGGCACGTCCACCGTAAGCATTCGATACAAACATAATGAAACCCTGAGGAGATATACCTATTAGAAATTTTATTGTGTGGTGATGTTTATATTGTGACCAAGTTCTAGTAGATGATTCTAGATTTGATGGCTTTTCAATAAATATTTCGAAACAGTCAATAATTACTGTCGTTTTATTACCAAAAATATTTTTAAAACAATTTGGCATATTTAAGTGCAAATCCTCTCTTGAAGGCCAATATACTAAATTCTTTAAGCGACAATATAAAACATGTATAACGGTTTCAAAAATACGTGCAGCAGTCTTCCGATGGCAAAGGAATCTATTAGCCAAGTCTGTAAATTGCAAATTGAGCCGTAATTTCATCAATGTTAGCAACAATTGTTGAAATTTGGTAAGTACTGAATTATGCAATAAATATGGTTCAACTATTTCAAAAATATTATGCAGATAAATATATTCTGGAAATCCGGTATAATGCACAACTAATTTATCATCTTTTTTCAAGTAATCCTCAGTTAATTTTAATTTACTTATTTCTACTCTCAACTTATAAATTTCTTCATTAGCTTTCCCTAAAGCAAATTTTAAATCAGTAACGGTGGGTTCACTTGATTCTTCAATTTCCATCGGTGGATCTGGATTTTCAGGTGCTGGCGCGCTGGTTGATTCTAAAATCTGTAATCATAAAATAAATTAATATACCCAATAAAAAAAATAGATATCCCTCAAAGCCTAAAAGAAGAAACAAAATTCAATTCTCAAGAAAGTAAAATCCCTTCTGGATATGCCAACATTTATTTTTTCTATTTGGTACCCTCTCGGTTCTTATTTTTGCCCTTTTATATCTTTCCAGGCCTTTCTTCTGTAATGAGGAGAAACGGTAGTGTGCCCCATATCTTTTGAGGGAATCCAATCCGGACTATTTTCGTCATTTAAGGCAGCTGGTTTCCCTAAACTCAGTACATAGTGATAAAATAATAAAAATTAAATCTGAGCTCAGCAACCTGTAAGAAAATGTTTAGAACATACTCTTCCATATTTAAGTTTACTCTCTGTTAAGTTTGCCCTCTTGATAGCGTTTATCCACATTTGTCTTCTTTGTGACAATTCATTTATTTTCTTATTTGGTCCATATATGGATTGAATTCTAAAATAATCATATTATTTATTTAGGAGTAATTTAGCATATAAATACTAAAACAAATCGTTTATTACTGATAAAATTTAACTCCTACATCCCGTGCTGCATTGCTGCCACAGTTAACAACAGCACAAAAAGAAGGCATATTATTCCGTAATAATTATTTTTCACTAATAATATAAACTTCCTTCTAAAAATTAAACGTTATACATAACTTGAACGTGCTTGAACGTAAATAATAAACTTTAAACACCGTTTGTTTACATAAAAACACTATGTCAACAATAGGTTATTTTACCTCCAGGGTAGGCCACCTGGCCCACCTGTCAAATCGTGCGCGTCACCATAGGGCATCTGCACGTGACGTCACATTTTTCAAGGTCGTGGCTTGGAGGATATACAAATAAATAACATAACCTTAACCATAACAGAAACAAGGCACATTTATATCTATTTGGGTTTTTATTTCCTCACATTTTACTGAAAATGCCAAGTTTTTGTATGGTAGTTGGTTGTGGAAGCAACGGGGCGAGAGATGCTGTCAGTTTTTTCGAATTCCCTCAGTTTTTAACAATCATAAACAATTTACTCAACTTGCCTGTGATAGACGGAATGCTTGGATAAATGCCTTAAAAAGGGACGATCTAACCAAATCAAAGATTGATTATGGTAGAATATGCTCCAAACATTTCATTTCAGGTAATACTTTACACTATTCGTATCTAATAAATACATGGATGTACCTAAATTATTGTTTCGTAAGTATGACAAGTAAATATATTTAGGTAAACCTTCAAAGTTAGAAGATCACAATAACCCAGACTGGATACCGTCTTTAAATATGGGTTATAAATCTATTAGCTTATCAAAACCTTCTAGTAAAGATAGATTTGTTAGAATGGAGAAAAGGAAAAGATTACGAGACGATGTAGAGGTTGCAGTGAATTTTGAAATTTTGCTTTTGCATGATTTTTTTGTCTACATCAATAAATATGTAGGTTGCACGTTTAATATGATTTATTTTGTTTTCAATTATGAAATGGTTGATATTCAAATATTAGGAAGATAATGCTTTGCTCTTTCCTGTGCCTTTGTTTTATATGTGATACGAACGTTTAAATATTTGCTTTGCTATACTTTTTTGAATAGGTAGGTATGGTGCTTTAAAAAATATTTTAGAGTAGATTATGTGTACATTTACATTTCAGAAAATTATTTTATTTTTAGAGGTTGGGAAATCTTTTTGAAAACATATTATGCTTTTTATAGATAGTTCTTTTTTCAGCAAACCAGATTAGGTCAAAGACCACCACCAGAATCTGTAAATCCTGAAATTGAACATGAGAACATATTTCAAGAGGCCTTCTATGTGCTACATCTAAGTAAAACAATACAGCACAAACATGAGTACATGTTTCGCCTAGCCCTGCCATGCAATTGCAGTGAGCGCATATTATACTACCATCACTTTTTGTTACAATCCACGGTTTTAAAAATTGCTCACTTAGTTTTTGGGAATGCATAACCTGTAAAAAAGTAGAATAATGCTTGACATGCTTAAACCTCAACTATAGTAACTTACTCTTTCCAATATCAAGAGGTTTTCATACATTTTCTTTACATGTATATTTTTAACCCATCCACAAGTAGCTTGGTTGTAGGCATCAAGTCCTTTATAAGCTTTAAAATCTTCATGGGTGTACGCACTCTTAGTATATAGTAAATAATTAACAATATCTGGATATATCGTCTTGGGAAAATCTTCGATTTTACTACTGCATTGTTTGATGTCTACCAAGTACGGATCTATACCAATTACAGCGATTTTTTCCCTATATCTAACCGCACTTTCAGCGTCTAAGGTGTAGTAATAATCACTAAACATTATTAAAATAATATTTTTGTTATAGGCACACAAACTAAGCAAATATAGCGTTCACAATAAACTGAAACTTTTCACACAATGCTATCCAAATGCGTTTAGGTTATGGTATCTGCTTTGTTTATCCTCCAAGCCAATTAGCCACGCCCATATGATCACGTGCCGCAGATGCTTTATTGCGATATCGCTTTTCTGAATTCACCCGTCTGACAGGAGTTGCCACCAAGGTTTGAGATGCCACAGTATAAAATACGAGAATGGTTCCCTATTGCAGTGGCGACGATAAGGGATGCCCCCCCACGATGTTATCTCGTATCATTTAATAAAAATTAAGATGCACGACTATTTTTTTAAACAACAGTATATAAACAAAAGATCTCATAAATGCTTGCATTACGTGATTTTGTTTTTTCATTTATTTGTTTCGTATGTTCGTTCTGCATCTCGACAATTTTTTGGGGGCCCCCGGCGTATCGCGGGGTCTGCGGGAAAGAAGCAAAGTTGGACGCTTTACATATAATTAAGGCTTGTTTTGGTTCTAATTAGAACTAAAGATTAAACATACAAATATTTATATATGAAGAACTATATTTAATTTTTCTAGAACGCCCTGAAAGAGTTCTCATCATGCGCTCATTAATAAACTGCGCAAAACGGCAACGGGTTTGAAGTGTTCTTTAATTCAAATCAAAACAAACCTATACATTTTAAAAGTTTTTAATGATTTTAAATACTTACTACCCACCCAAGGATTGTTAAGTTATCAGTCCTTGCTACCCACCAACGGGGAAAAGCTATCTAATAATCCCCAAAATGTGATGTGCTCTATATAGTTAATTTAATATTCTATCTTCTTATTGGAAGATGATATCAGGATTCAAAGGCTTACAATTATTTGATTGGTTTATTTATAATACATTTCATTTAGAGCCTGTTAAATTCAAAATATTGCTGTAATAGTATTACTACTACTGCTAATTAGGAACTTATCATAGCTAAAATACTTTACATTTTTTTGAAATTTAAATACAACCAAGTCCAACCATTTAAGTCCAACCAATGAAAGCAGTGGATCTATTCTTGACATTGTGATTGGTGAGCGTAAGGCAAGATGGTGTCATGTTTTCAACTTTTCAACGGTGTTGATAAATAAATAACGTTTTTTATTTTGTGTAAGTGGAAAATGAAAAGTCCAAAGTTATGTAGAAGTTGGACTTGGTAGTTTTGTTTTGTTGAGCGTGTCGTGTCGCGAGAAAATTTGTGTCGGTTCGGTATATTTTTGTGTTAAAAAACTTTCGTTACATGATAGAGTGCGAATCGTTTTTTGAGGAGATTGGAATCCATCGTGCATTGGAAAGGTAAGCTTAACATAAATTTCATTACACCCGTTCTATTTAAATAAGTACCCTACATTTTGCTATCCTTAATCACCGATCTTATCAAGAACGATAGGTTATGCTTCTACACCAATAATATAGTAAATATTACAAAGAATAACTAAAATTCTATTACTAACTTTGTAGTAATTTGGCTTTGGACAGTGTTGAAACCTTTGTGTTGTACTATAACTTTACTGAAATATGTTGAGCCATGTCCGAGTCATGGTATATCCAACATCTGGACAGACAGACAAAAAGTACTGAACATATATTAAAGTATCTGGCATTGGTATCATTAAGAAGCCCGAGAATATCGTTGATTCTAAGAATTAATAAAATTACAAAATACAGGACCTATAAATTTAGTTGTAGAGGATATGATTGCCCACCTTGTACCTATATAACTCATGAAAGTTTAAGAGCCATTATACGCTGATAATGGATACAGAATGCAATACATATTGTAATTTTACGATTTAAGAAATCCTCGAACAAATAATTAATCAGTCTAATTTTTTGTACTGTATTATTTTTTGCAATGTGGGTTTTGTATTGCACTGCCTCTAGAGAAGCTGCATCTCTTGCAGTGGCGTACACAGAATTTAAAAAAATTGTAATATAAATATTTAATATATTGTGATATAGGTAGTAGTTACACAAATTTTTTGTTTAAAAGAGCGACTCCTTGAAATTTTTATTTCAGCGTGAAATGTAACTTGGGGCTTATCCACCGTCTTGACTGTTAGTTATCAAGCAGATAAATTTAACTTGTTTGGCAAAGTGATATTTTACAAATTATTTTGATACTCAGAGCTCTTTTTTCCACTATTTTAGCCTGTTTCGAAATAGCTAATGCTAACTTGATGGATGTAAAAATCAGCTATGCCATAATAGTAAAAAATCATTTTATAATAATTATAATTCAGTAACTATTTATTACAATTTAATACAAACAAATATCTCATAAATTAAAATACAAGCACAAAATGAACATGCAAAAAAACGAAAAAGTATGTATTTATTTTTCTAACTACAAATGCTCAAATTGTGCACCGTGCATTCTAATACACAAACGTGCTCTACAAGACACTTCACGCATTACATTTTGAAGCATTTCAGGAGTAATTCTGGTTTTGATGTCCTCAATATTTTCAGGGGCAGTTTGAAATATCTTGTCTTTAATGTAACCCCACACGAAAAAGTCCAAGGGAGTAATATCTTGTGATCGAGCTGGCCATAGAATGGGTCCACAGGTGCCTATCCAGCTATCTGGCATAACTTGATTTAAATAATTTGTACAGATTACAACAGTGAGTTGGAGCCCCATGTTGAAAATATGAATAATTTAATCTTTCTGCTGCTGTTAATTCATAAAGAAAATCTTGAAATTCGTTTTGCAGGAAATTAAGGTAAGCGGTTAATTTGCCATCATAAAAGTAAGGTCCAATTACTTTAGTCCCTAAAAGACCCACCCAAACTTTCGTAAAAAATCTTTCTTGGGAAGCAGTCTCTTTGTATCATTGTGTATTTTCTCGTGTCCACTTATAATGCATATTTCTATTGAAAAATCAAAAAAATTTGATTCATCCAACCAAAGAATTTTGCTACATATCGGATTATACCTTTTTTCATTTAACAACCATCTACAAAATCTTACTCTCCTCGGCTTATCTCCCTCATTTAAATGTTGAACTTTCCTCATTTCGCAGAATCGAAATCTGTTTTTTTTTAAATATTTTCCTTGCAATGTATTTTTTTATGCGACAGTTTCTCTGAATTTGTCTCATAGAGGTTTCTACATTTTGGTTAACATAATTCAATACTCTATTCACTTTTCTTACACTATCCGCAACATGGCTTCACTTTACACTACTTTTTTTGAAAATGAACCGTGCATTTTTAGATTTTGAACTAACTTCTTACACATAGTTCGATTTGACTGTGGAGCATCTGGATATCTATCTCCATAAACGGTGACTGCCATCTCAGCGTCAAAATTGCACTGACAATAAATGCTAATCGTATTGAATTTGTTATTATTGGTGTACACCATAAATACTGGTATAAAACTTGTCTTAGATCTCAACAACGCAACATACAACAGTGAAAATCTGTCAAATTTGTTAATGACACCTCATGTTACATCATGTGACTAGGCTTTTCATGAAGTGCCTTAAAGTTTTAGTATTTTGGTGTTGAAAAGTTTAACAGGATCTGCCGTGATTTAGGCCATCGGCATTTTATGAAATGACGTGATGCCGGCATTTTATGAACTGCCTAGCCTATGTCGTAGACACATAATGCAATACGGCTTTTCGGGAAATGCCTAGGCAGTTCTTCAAAATGCCGGCAGATAGTGTAAAACACCTCATGTTATATCATTTCACTAGGCTTTTCATGAAGTACCTTAAAATGTTAGTATTTTCGTGTAATGAGAAGTTTGATATGATTTGCCGTGATTTAGGGCATCGATATTTCATGAAATGCCGGCAGGTAGAGTGAAATCTGTATGCTACACGATTCGCGTAGGCTATTCATAAAGAGCCTGGTTAGTCAGTTAATGTTATGATTCGTGCTTTACATGATCTGCCGGTTTCATCGCAACACTCATTCACAATATGACTAAATCACGTCATTTCATGAAATGCCGATGGCCTATATCACGGCAGATCATGTAAAGCACGAATCATAACATTAACTGACTAAATAAACCTAGGCGAATCCTGTAGCATACAGATTTCACACTATCTGCCGGCATTTTATGAACTGTCTAGGCATTTTCCGAAGAGCCGTATTTCACCATGTGACTACGACATATACATTGTTTTTCACTAATCATGGCATAGCTGATTTTTACGATGTGAATTGTGGTTTTCGTAAAATATTAAATATTGACACTATCAGTTAAAATTTTTGTGACAGGTTTTATATTGTTGGAAAGAGAAAAAATAAACGGAATTAATGGTGTCTTGGCCTACTTTGAGATATATTCTTTTCATTTTTGCACAAGAGCGTATAACAAAGCCAATTGTGTTTTTCAAATTTTTGATACACATTATTATTCTTATTGTCTTTACCATCAACTTTCATCCCTTTTTCGTATCTCTTCAAATAAGGAAGCTATAACCGTTTGTGGTTTTCCTATTTTTCAGGCTTTTGTAATATATCTCACAAGGTAGGCTATGGGTTTCAAATTTCTTTTTACTGAAATATAGCTCACAAAACGGGATAACTGTTTCTAAAACTTTGTTATTCTACAATAGATATTAAGCGAGATATTTGGTGTGACCCTCGTAAAATAGACAGACAGATATCTAAAGGTAGGATTGTTTCGAAGAATTTTTTATATACATTTATTTAACGTCTGCCTAACACCGACGCCTGAAGACAAGCTACTCCTAACCAGGAATTTTGCCAAACCTCTTCTGTGTGAAAGAGTAAGGATCTTTTACTTGCCCAACCTATAATAAGTAAGGTCAGAAAGTTTACATCTCCTTCGAAGAATGGTATATCCACTACACAATTCTTGCCTAAGATTGCATAGCTTGGCAGCTTTTAATAAGATTTTACAAAAACAAAGTTACTGTTAATATAGGAGCAAGCGCCTCACCAACTGTCATGGGTACGCAATTAAGAATATAGTAGGTTCGTGTTTATTTTTAAAGGAATTCTAAAGATTTCTTCTTCCATCTATTTCTGAAATTGATTTAGTGGTTTATGATAAGTTTTTTTGTCTAGGGGTAGAATGGACATGGGGGTAGTTGGATTGTTAGAATAACTTTGCTCGTTACTGGAAGTGACTACAATATTTTTTTTAAGGGGATCATAATATTGACATGGAATGTAAACGGTATTTAATATTATAATATTAATTATAATTTTCGCAAATGTGATTTCTCTAAATTATATGTTAACCTCCTTAATGTATATGCACTCAGTTCTATGATATACTTGATTTGGAGTTTGAATTGTGTGTACCAAAGAAATCGGCCTCGCAAAATAATAAGTACCCCCCTTGGTTTAATGATAGTATTATAAAAAAATTATACTTAAGGAACGTCTCAGAAAAATGTGCTCGGAAACTGATGATCTTTTTGAGGAGTTTAAAAAGGTCAGACGGGAAGTAAAGAGGGATATTAATACTGCCTACAAAAACTTTGTACAAAATACCGAAAATAATATAAAAAGCTATCCTAACAAATTCTGGGTGTTCATTAATGACAAGAAAGGGTCAACCGGAGTTTCAGATGAAATGTTCTTTGACGGTGGTTCACTTAATAGTCCGCATGATATTTTAGATGCATTTGCTAGATTTTTTAGCCAGTCATATTCTGATTCCTCATTAGACGCCATGAATAATTCTATCGATAACGATTGTCCAAATAATAACTCTACTGTTAATATACTTTTTTTCAGGAGGCAGAAGTTCTCCAAGCCTTAAAACGCATTAAACCTAAAATGACTGCAGGTCCCGACTCCATACCAGCATTTTTATTGAAAGACTGCGCTATCATTTTTGCATATCCTCTAACCCTAATTTTTAAACTTATTTTAAAAAATTGTCGATTTCCGGACTTATGGAAACTTTCCAAAGTCTGTCCTATTTATAAAAAGGGGAATAAATTAGATATTCAAAACTTCAGGCCTATTTCTGTAATCTGTAATTTTTTCAAAGTTTTAGAAATCCTACTTCACGACAGTATTTATTGTTCAATTAAGTCTAAGATATCTATTCATCAACATGGATTCATGAAGGAGTGTTCAACGACGACTAACTTATTCTGTATAACTCAGTATATTTCTGAATCCTTAGATGAACATCGCCAGACTGATGATATATATACGGATTTCTCCAAAGCATTTGACAGGTTAGATCATCAGTTACTGTTAATCAAATTAGAGAAAATTGGCCTTTCATACTCATTAATTCTCTTATTCAAGTCTTATATAACAAATAGGTTTCAGTACGTTACTCTTAACGGATTCAAGCCAATTGAATTTGCTGTTACCTCTGATGTTCCCCAGGGATCCATCTTGGGGCTCTTATTTTTTAACATATTTATCAATGACATAACGGACGAAATTGATTTGCCTGGCCTGTTATATGCTGATGACCTTAAAATTTTCTCAGTTATAAATCATATTGATAATTGTTTTCAACTTCAAGCTTGTCTTAGTAAAGTAAACAACTGGTGCTTAGTAAATAAAATAACTACCCTTGAATGCTAGTAAATGCAACGTAATGTCATTCTTATTGAAAACATCTCCGATTATTTTTGACTATCATTTGGTTAGTGATACTCTTCAGAAGCCTACAACTTTTCGCGACCTAGGCGTAATCTTTGATAGCAAATTATCATTTATCAACCATGATACCATAGCCTTTGAAGCCTTTAAGGCTCTTGGATTCATAGCTCGCACCAGTTGTGAATTTACTAATACGGATACATTGAAAATCCTTTACCAATCGTCTGCGAGGTCGAAACTTGAATATGCATCACTTATTTCCCAGTTATGATGTTCATAAGAACAACCTGGAAGCAGTTCAACGCCGGTTTGTTAAACTACTTTGGTTTAAGTCGGATGGTATCTATCCAGCTATTGGCTTTCCACAGAGTCAATTGCTTGAAAGGTTCTGGAAGACAGGCGAATATACGTCTCTCAAGTATTCTTATTTAAGACGCTACACAATGATCTTGATGTTCCTGGAATAATTTGCATATTAAATCTTCACGTCCCTAGATTAAATTCTCGTAATGACCATGTTTTTTATTTACCCACTCCACATACAAACTTATTAAAAAATTCGCCTTTGTTCACTATCTGTAACAATTTTAATAAACTGTGTAGCAACCTCGATATTTTTAATTGCAGCCTTAATGATATAAAAGCTGAAGTTTTTAATTAATTTAAATACTTTCAAATTACTTTTGTTTTTCTTACACTGAATTTGAATCTTTGTTTCCTTCTGTCTTTTTCTAAGTTAATACTGCATATGTACATCATTAAACTTGTTTTTAATTATCTGTAATTTACACTTTGTATTTAGTGATGTTTTTGTTAGTTTGTATTATTCTCTATGCTTCTTTTTGTTTGTTTTTTTGTCTTATATCGATTTTTAATGTTTTATATTGTACTCTACTTTTGATTTGTTTTTATAACTCTCTATTCATGTTCTATAATTGGCTATTTTACCTGTTGAGCAGCGTATGCAAATAAATAAATAAATTTCTTGCCGATTACCTACTTATTGGAAATAAAAAACATATTTTTAAAAATTACTTATATTTAATCAATAAAACCAAAAATGGACGAATGATATACAGACTCTTGGTTAAAATTAAAGACAAAACAATTTTATACTTCAAAAAAGTTATACATCAGCTGATTCTCAGAAATATTTAATATCAAAACACTTCCTTGTACTTTTGCAGTCTTTTAGAGGAATGCATTAAAATCTGAAAGTCAACAACTGGAAATACACTCAAATAGACCACAGAAATTGTAAGTTAACATAGAAAATGTTGACTAAAATCTTAAGCAGAAATGAAAGAACGTTGTCAAAAAACTAATTTCAGTACATAGCAATGAAAAAATAAAATAAAATATAAAAATTATAAAACCATAATATACAATTTTTATGAAATTAGTTGTTCGACACGGTTAGGCCAATTATTTAAACCTACAAAATAAAAAAATATAAATATATTACATCCTATATTAGAAATATGCTTCTATCGATTTATTTATAAATAGTTACTTTACTACAATTTGCAACATTATTGTCGCTTATGCTCTATTGAGTGACGGACTCGTATTGCTTCTGTTTTAAATAGGTATCAGTAGATTCCGCCAAATTAAAATTTAATTCTTTATAGAATTTATAAGGCAAACATTAAAAAGTTGTGCTAAAAATGATATGCTGTATAAAAGTATAAATGCGTGTAAAAGCTATATGTATTTTACATGTCTTGTAACAGCTTGGTTGACCTATTGTTATCTTTCCTTTTGTAATTACTACAGAGCATATTTAAAATTCTATAATTTTACAAAGAAAACAATTTCTACAATCTAAGAAATAACCTCACCTTCGTAGCCATTTCTATATACAATGTCCTACGATAATTTCTACATAAATGCATTGTCTGGTCAGTATTGAACGTCAAATTGTTCGTCGAAATCATAAAATTTAGTCGGTTTTTCATTGATTGTATGTAAATTTTGTACATCTACAATCAATCTAAATATTGTGTCTCGTTGCAAGTCGAAAAATTTGGTCCATTTATTATTAAATTACCAATTGAATTGGTACCTATATGAAATATAAATAGTACACTAAAGACAAAATTAAAGATAATATTGTACACGTTTTTCTCAGAAGTAATATTGAAAGATCACAACGAGTAAAATTAAGTTTGTGAAAACTTCTGGTGAGATATTCTTACCCATGTTCAACCACTGGAGTCCTGGGTAATTAACGTTGGGGTTGGAGATTTCTAAAAAAAAAAAGAAATAGAAATTAATTATAATCTCAATCTTGAAAGTCATTAGAATTATGTAAAACAAAACCAAAATTTTTGTATGCATCAGCCCATCATTCATCCATGTGATGTGAGAACAAAGCTCAGAGTCAAAGAGGAAGAAATTCTACAATATAATTTAATCATCGGTCATCGGCATACAGCAGGCAGTGAACATTGGTGTTTTCGACAATATCGAATATTAAAATTGATCCTTGGGAAACGCCTGGAGTTTGAGAACCTATATAAAGTGTTATAGACATAAATGGATTAAAGAAAAGAGAAAAAACTGCATAAGTAAGCTGAGTATGTGCAAGAAAGTCTAAATTGGAAGCTAAAATTTTTTTAGAGCAACGGAACTCAAATCATTATGCAGTAGTTTATTTTTTAAATTGATTTTAAATGATGCTATGCTTGCCTGAAACATGGCTGGTGTTAATTGATTTATACATATGATTCTTTTTTTTATTGGCATTAGGACATAGTCCATACACAGCTAAATTTAGAAGCGGCAATATACATATGATACTAAGTACGAGAATGACGTTTCAAATGCAACAGTACTGTGCTTAGCTATAGTGATGTTATCGTTTCATATTGCTGCTGTTATGAGCATTTTGCTGGAATTCTATTTTATCATAGAGGTAGCTAGGCACTTGTTAGGCAGGCATAATGAAGAAATCTATGTTCATCTAATCGCAACATTTTAATCTCGCTATAATGAGATATACAGGGTGTCTCACCAACTGAATCGATCGATATAGAGAAAAGTACGCATCAGAAAATTTTGAAAATTTAGATAATTACTAATGCCGGTGTGGCCAATTCAACTAAAATAATTACAAGCAGCTGGCACTTCCGCTTATACGATACCAACTTACTTATTTCAAATGGAACACCCTATATATTTTAGGGTTCTCGAAAAGAGCATAAAATTCTGAGGCGAAAATATGTCCTATACCTAAACCTAGCCGTTTCAGAGATATTTGACATTTTATAGAAAATTTGACAGGTGCAACGGTTTGCAAGAACCGTTATAACTTTCTTCGTGTAAAAGATCCTCATTTGCTTCTTGTCACGTAAAAAGGACACAAGGAAAACTGCGTTCTACAACTGAAATAAATTCAATAGTATCATACCAAGTGTTCCGTTTTTCGCGTTACATTTTGTCAACTTCAAGCCGCGAAAACTTGTTTAGGTCAAATGGAACACCCTGTATTTTTTTACGTCAAGTTGTGTAAAATTGAATTCCCTTTTTTCTGATATTAGCATTGTGGGGGTTAAAGTTACAACTTTTTGAAATATTTGCGATTTTATTAGAAATTCATGAATTGTAATCATTTCATAAAAATAGCCATGATTAGAAACAATCAGTCATTATCTCATGTCAAAAAAGTGCCAGCACGTTTAAGTTACACCCACGAAGATTTTTTAAATTTGTTTATTATTTATGGAGAATGTGACAAAGTAATATCAAGAACTTGCAGCACATTTGCTACTCGATATCCAGAAAAACGGAAACCATCACCAAACACTGTAAAACGCATACTGGAAAATTTTAAAAATTATTGCTCTGTCAAGGCAAAAATGCAAATAAGAAAGCCTATTGTTGATGACGAAAACATTGAAATAGTCATTCTGGGATATTTTCATGCATTTCCAAGGATGTCATTAAGACAAGCTGCTCTGGAATCGGGACTATGCAAGGATTCAATTCACAGGATCTTATTGAAACATAAATTTCACCCGTTTTCATTCCATATGGTTCAAGGATTAAAAGAAACAGATTTCCTAAGAAGACAGAATTTTTGTGAGTTTATTCTAATAAGGTCTGAGGGTCACGATTCTTATTTGGGAAATATTATATGGACAGATGAAGCAAAATTTACTAAAAATGGACTTTTTAATAAACACAATTCGCATTATTGGAGTTAGTCAAATCCTCATATGTTCAGAGAGCGAAACTTTCAGGAAAGTTGGCAGTTCAATGTTTACTGTGCCATAAGATACGATAGAGTGGTGGCATTACAATTTTATCAGGAAAATTTAAACGGTAAATAAAATTTTCTCTTCTGCTAATATGTATAGGCAAATTTTTGTTTTTTTTTAGGTGAAAGATATCTGAATATCTTACAAAATTTGAATAATAACTATTTAGAAAATTTACCTTTCGCCGAACATAGAAACATTTTTTATCGGCACAACGGTGCTCCCCACATAACGCATATTTAATTAATAATTATTTACAAGAAACTTTTTATGATCAATGGATTGCCAATAATGGACCGTTCTTATGGCCTCCTCGCTCACCCGATTTATCAGTTCTGGATTATTTCATTTGGGGAACTATTAAAAATAAAGTTTATGAGAGCCCATTAACAACCATTGAAGATTGTATGCAAAGAGTAAGAAATGCATTTCAAAACATATCACAGGATTCAATTAGAAGAGCTACCCATGAGGAACTAATCCGAAGGTGCGAAAAATGTGTCGAGGTTCGAGGGCGGAATTTTGAGCAATCATTAAATTAGAATGAAGTCAAATTTTAAATTAATCTTATCTCTGCTATTTTAGTTCATGCCATATCTTCAATTCGATTAATACGCATGTTACAGTGTTAGTGTTATTATGCATTTTTGTGGATATCGAGTAGCAAATGTGCTGCAAGTTCTTGATATTACTTTATCACATTCTCCATAAATAATAAACAAATTTAAAAAGTCTTCGTGGGTGTAATTTAAGCGTGCTGGCATTTTTTGACATAAGATAATGACTGATTGTTTCTAATCATGGCTATTTGGATGAAATGATTACAACAATTCATGAATTTCTAATAAAATCGCAAATATTTCAAAAAGTTGTAACTTTAACCCCCACAATGCTAATATTAGAAAAGGGGGAATTCAATTTTACACAACTTGACGTAAAAAATACAGGTTGTTTCATTTGTCCGAAACAAGTTTTCGCGGTTTGAAGTTGACAAAATGTAACGCGAAAAACGGAACACTTGGTATGATATTATTGAATTTATTTGGGTTGTAGAACGTAGTTCTCCTTGTGTTGTTTTTATGTGACAAGAAGCAAATGAGGATCTTTTACACGAAGAAAGTTATAACAGTTCTTGCAAACCGTTGCACCTGTCAAATTTTCTATAAAATGTCAAATATCTCTGAAACGGCTAGGTTTAGGTATAGAATATGCATATTTTCGACTCAGAATTTTATGCTCTTTTCGAAAACCTTAAAATATATAGGGTGTTCCATTTGAAATAAGCAAGTTGGTATGGACTTCCGGTATAAGCGGAAGTGCCAGCTGCTTGTAATTATTTTAGTTGGATTGGCCACACCGACATTAGTAATTATCTAAATTTCCAAAATTTTCTGATGTGTACTTTTCTCTATATCGATCGATTCAGTTCCCGGTGACACACCCTGTATATCTCATTATAGTGGGATTAAAATGATGAGACACCTTGTATATGATTCTTAAGGGGGACACTGCATGGAAACCGAACACAGCACTTCTGCATGATTTGGAATTTTCTTTTATTTATCAAGTACATTGCAGTCGTTATACTTTTTAAAATTATGACAATTAATGTAATAGACATTCAGCTACTTTATAGCATTGAGCACAATGCAGGCAACTTTAAATGCACAACGACTAGAGCGGTGATGAAATCCACAACATTTAATACAATGAAACACAATGACATCGAATACGCTGCAATAACCATAGCCAACAAACAGCTTACCTTGCTCCATGATAATTTTATCTGTGGTCATATCAGTTTGAATAATAATAATAATGTTTATTCATCAATATAATAAATGAATACAACTAACAACAGAATATCTTTGGATAAATTATTAATAACGAATTGAACAATCGCTTGATATATATTTTTCTCTTGCTTAATGGTACATTGGATATTATTTTAGAGACCTTGGCCATTGAAAACATGTTCATTTTGTGATATTATATAATTTAAAAGCACATAGTTCTCAAATTTTTAGGATATTATCAGTACTGTAATTCTGGAATTAAAAGATGTTCTTTGATGTTATACTTATCAGAAAGTTTTTCAGTAGCAATATCTTGAAATTTGGTACACTCAGTATCATTCTCAGCCAATTAATGAACCTTCATCTTGAACATTTTTAACTCCTAACTTTTTTAAAGTTAAATCACGAAGGTTAGGTTGTTTTTATTATTTGACAAACTATAATATGAATTTCTGTGGACTTAGCTTTTCCAGCCATGCCTGTCCAGAAGTAAAATTGCTTTAGCGACAGGTACTCTGGTGTCTGTTACCTGTTACACTCTTCTAGGCCACCAGGTTTCCTTCGACACAAAGTAGAACTTCTACTAAAATTGGTACTGCTACGTTCACAGCAGGGAAAGAGGGTGTTCTTAAATCTACTTCAAGTATGCACCTTATCATTATGTTGGTTAAATGCAAAATGTGTTGCACACAAATTCATTTAAAATTAAATGACTATTACTTAAAGATTATAAATAAAAACTTACCTAATAAAACTGAGGAGTAGCATTACAAGTAATGTTCCCGTACTTGTTGATAAAGCAGCTGCCATAGCATATCTACCGGAACCACAGGCAGGAGGGCATACAGGAACAACAGTTTCTACACACAGATAATAACTAACTATAGATATACTACGGTCACAATGCACCGATTAACATAATAAAATGAACAGAAATTAAAAAATTAAAGACAAAGGCATCTACTTAACAAGTGACAAACTGTTACTCACAGTTACGTGGTTTCTTCTGCATTTTATTTGCCGTGGCCATTGAATTTGACTTATCTTTTTGCTGATCATACTATTAGCAAGCCACTTCATTGGATAACGGCCGTGAAAAATCTACATTGTACTAATGTTTCCCACAAATGCACATTTAGTTCCTAAATCTATAGAAGGTGTCAAAAAATACATTGTCTTTACTTTTGTGCTGCTATCTTATTTCTATATTTTAAGAATTCTTTAAAAGATGCTTTTGTCACCCAAAAAGAATCTAAATACTAAACCGTAAAATGCAGAAAAATTCCAAAATAGTTAAACATTCGTCTATTGAAAGTAACTTACCAAAGAGCTCTACTCTTCCTTCCGCTGTACCTAGTTTATTAGCTGCCTTGCATACGTACTGGCCATATTGTCTCTTTTCGGCAGTGATCACTCTTAACGTTGTGTCCGTAAATTCATCAGCCACAGCAAAGTGAGAAATTTTAAAGTGCTGATTGTTGGATAATGTAATATCGTCTTTCTCCCACGTTATGGCTGGTGGTGGGTAGGCTTCCACGTGGCATTCGAGATCCATGTCGAATTGGAGGGCCTGTCCCAAGCGGGGCCTTGGCACAACGACGACGGGTGCAAATTCTACTTCTACGGCTATGTTGCCTAGAAATTTAAAATGGATCCTTAATGTTTTCGAAAATCATAGCGCAGACTGAAATCTAGTACGCATGGATGAAATTTGAGCCAATTGTATAAACGCTAGTCAATTTCATATCAAAAAGGGTTATCATATGCCATGCCGCTGAGGACAAAAAAACAAGTTTTCAACTGGTCTGGGAATTTCCCTCATCTTAACCCCGTTGAAAACCTCTGAGATTAACGAATCGGCGACTTCAAAGGAACTCATCAGTAACAGATACCAGTTAAGCGACAAAAAAAATTATAAAGGAAAATACTCGAAACGCAAATTGTCTTGACCAGTAAATATATCCAACTGCAGATATCTTGTACATACAGAATGTATGTAATAGACATAAGTCTGCACAAGAGGCCGTTATGGAGCTGGTTATAAAGGTCACTAAAAGGAAGATATTGGGACTACACTTTTTATGATTTTAGCAAAGCATTCGACTGCATATCACATAAGCTACTCCTAAGCAAAATTTACCCACTATGGATTTGAAAAGAAAAGCATTGAGAATTGATAGATACTTATCTGAAAGACACACAGCAAAGTTGCTGTTATAATCAAACCTATTCAGAGATAAATTGTAAAACATAGTGTTCCGCAAAGTTCAGTCCTTGGACCTATACTGTTTTCTATCTACGTAAATGATCTTCCCATTGTAATTCGTGGTACAACATTGCAGCCTTTTGCCGATATAACCACCAAAAATGTAAACAATAATTTAAATTCTCCCGTTAACGATATGGCAGAAAATAAACGTCTTGCTATTCAGTGTTATTTCATAAACCAACTGTTATTAAATAAGGCAAAATATAATTAAAATTAATAATTAATAAATAGTTTCCTTACGTTTTGTTCCCCGTCCCACACCATTTTCAGCTACGCAGTAGTAAGTACCACGATCTTCCTTCCGGATCTGTTTAATTCTTAAAACATTTCCTCTATAGATTGATCCACCTGTAGGCAAAATGGCATTATTTTCCCGCCTCCAAGAAATCCTTGGTGTGGGGTATCCACCAGCATAACACTCCATTTCCACGGCTACAAAAAATTAAGAATACATAGTTAAGAAACGTCACTTAAATGAAAGACCATTGTTAACCATAAAGAATAAAATAGTATATAGTTTGTGTCGAAATATTTAATTGTTTATTTTTAAACAGCAAATGCCAGTACTACATTAGGATATTTCAGCTTATATTTTCATTAAAGGACATTTTTAAAATTATTATGGGTTTTCCGTGCTCTTTAGCTAAGTTAATGCTTTTAGTTTTGCTGAATTTCATAAATATACAACCATATTAAGAAATTAAAAATAAAGCAAATGCAAAGAAATTATTGGAGTAAACGACAACAGAAGGTTTTTGTTAACACCATTCAAAAGTACTTTCAGAAACCTTGAGTAAAAATTTTTCTCTTAACTTTCATTAACGAGGTCCCTTGGATAATATTTGTGAAGCACAGTTTTTCCAATCTTAAGGGAATATTTCAAGCATGGTATGGGAAATGCCAACCCTGTATCTAAGAAGCGAGTTACCAAGATGACAGATCGTCGCTTGGCTAGATAGGATACTGCGTGTTTGGTGGTTCTGCAGACTCAGCTCCTTTGTGTGAGGAGAGAGGCATAAGGCACTAACTTTTTGTCTTTAATTATTTAACCTCATGAGCCGTTCATCTTTTAATATAGATCCCTCAGTTTGTTGATATTGTGATTTATGCAGTGTTATTTTTTGGTACTTGTAGTGGATTTAAGCGATTGATGTATTTATAATTCCTGGGAGTAGATAGTTACAGGTGTTATTAATTTTAAGTTTTATCTTATTAACGTCTTGTATGAGTTGGATAATGTTCACGGTCATCGATGCATAAACATTTAATATCGAGTTTTGTTATATTTTCTTGAAGCAGCAATGGGAACATTTTCAGCCCGATTTCTTTGTTTTGAAGACGTGTTAATCACTCATAGATCGATGACAATACATTGAATTTACATGGTTCTATTTTAAAATCTAAGACTTTTTACAAACAACGCTAGCATTGACTTTATGCTTACTTTAGAAATTGTTTTGCATTAACATTTTGATAAATTTTACGTATATAGATTATGAACAATGAAATGATATGCACAGTGAAAGATTAAAATTCGAACAGTAGTCGGTGAATTCATTCGATTTTATTTTTGAGTAAGTGACATAAAAAAAATGGAAAAACGAACATCACATAGATCCACATTTACACAAAATGAGCAGCGTAAATCAAAACATTCAAATATGCGGTCTGGTTCAAGTAGCACTGCTCTTCTTCGTGATACAGTTAATTTAAAGACAGAATTGAAACTGATCAAATGGGGAAAAACTGAGAAATAACGCAAGAACTTCAATAATTGTACATTCAAGTGGCGAATATTTGATACCGACGTATGATCCATCTAAAGATGAAGTGGTTGTAAAAAAATGAGTGCAAAAAAGTGGACGTTTCAACTGAAAGATATAACTGGGATACCAATTACATTATGAAGCTGGTAGTTAATCGATTGGAAGGAAATGCTAGACAATGGTATGATCCATTTGCCAAGTACAATGTGACGTGGGATGGAACGAAACAAAATATGATTCGGTAATTCCGTAAGGCCGTTCCATTTTCTAATTTACTCAAAGATGCTTCTAATTACGAAACCAAACTTGATCAAAGATTAGGTGATTACTGTTTTCAAAAATTCTCAAAATTACGACCTTTGAATTTGAAAATATTTGAGGAATATTTAATAGATCCAATAATTAGAGGTAATTCTCAGTACTGTCGTGAGCAGAAAAAAATAGGACAACCTTTTTTTTCTAATGGAAATCTGTCTCTATTTGAATATGTAATGAGTAGTCGAAATAAAACAGATATCACTTTTAATTTATTTTTTATTTTAATGCTGTAGTTATTGCTATAGTAAATGATGGATGGTTAATGAGACAAATTGCACTGTTATAACATTAACAAAAATTTGGTGTGTAACATTTTAAGAAAGTGGAGAATAAACGGTACGATTAGTAGAAATCCTGGATCAAAGGACAAAGGATGTCCTACTTAACAAGAAACTAACTATTAATATTTCGTTATTGCACCATTTCTATTTATAACTTCTATAAGTCCATTTGGCATAGAATTAAATAACCTTATACAATAATCAGTAGTAATAATATTTTCCCATGCATTATTTACTATTTCCAGTAAGTCTTCGGCATTCCGTGGTCTCACATTTCGCTTTTGGATACTTACGAGTAGTCCCCATACTTCTACCACAGGGTTAAGATCTGGATTATGACTGGGCCAGTTAAGAACATTGATGTTGTTAGCTTGAAACCAGTTAGTTACGGTATGAGCAGTACGACCGGAACAATTGTCTTGTTGAAATATGAACTCATTATTAGGAAATAATTGTGACACAGAAGGGAGCATAATATTGTCTAAAATCCTAATATACGTTTCACTATTAAATCATTCCTCAATATGCCACGAAACACCAGGACCACGTGCCAATATCCAAGTCCACATATTGACGGAAAATCTACCACTTTTATCATTGTTAGATATATATTTCTCATCCAATCGAGTATTCGGAGGGCGGTAAACACAAATACGACTGCTGTGTGTCGACTGGAAAGATTTTTCGTCTGTACAGATTACATTGTTCCAAAAATTTACATCATGTGCTAAAAATTTAAGCGCAAATCCTACTCGAGCTTCTTTATGTTCAGCTTTAAGTAAGTATTTCTGTGCTGCTGCATGACAGCGTAGCTCCGATTCTCTTACTCGCTGGCGACCAGTACTACTCGATCCAGGAAAATTCGTTTCTTCAGCAGCCTGAATAACTGAGTAAAATGGATTTTCTACTAAAGTATTTACCAATTGCAAATCTCGTTGAGTTGATATCCTTTGTCGCCCTGATTCAGGATTTCTACTAATCGTACCGTTTATTCTCCACTTTCTTAAAAATGTTACACACCGAATTTTTGTCAATATTATAACGCAGTGCAATTTGTCTCATTGACCATCCATCTTCTGCTTAGCAATAACTCCAGATTTAACTAAATCGCTTATAAGAGGCATATTAGTTTTTTGTACACTTGCATTAAATTATGACAACTAACTGACAATGTCACAAAAATTAAAGTTAGATGTACACAACTAGATTTTAGCAAAATATAAATATTCTATTTTTTTTGCTCACGACCGTACCTATGTTACAGTGTACTCAATTATTATTTTGTTAATATACATGTGATATTTAAACATAGTTCTTACAATTTTCATATTTTTCGCAATAACTTAATAACGCCACAATACTTTCAAAACAAAGATTAGTATTGAAAATTTTACGTTGAAATCAAATAGGGTCTGTTATTTAAAAAATTGTCGTTCTGACTTTTACCTTTTTAATGTTATTTTTTTACGACGTATTAGGTTTTATTTGATTTAAGGCCCTATAAAGAATATGAAATAATTCATAATAAACTTGAGAGGAATATGTAGTACGTTCACGTCTAAGTTGTTAAATAGGGAAAAAATTGGAAACTTAAATTTCATTCAGCATTAAAAATACTAAAATGTAATCAGTCTTTGCTTTAAGTTTGCTAATTTGTATAATTAAATCAATTCTGAATTTTCTTGGTTCGTTTTTAAGAATTGTATCAAATAAGAATGAGGATATGTTATACCCAGTACTTGACCTTCGTAACACACACACTCTTAATACAATAAACTCTTCAAATATCATTTAAGAGCCTGTAAAGTGTCGGTTCTTTTATATCACAGGAAGTCATTAAAATGGCACAACTGCCTCAATATTCTATTTAAAAATAGATCACTAGTAGCTTTGTTAAGACTGTACATGCTTAGTTGATTAATTATTAGAACAATCTTAAATTATAGCTCAATTTTGTTGGAAATATCTCGAAAACAAAACAAAATTAACCTTTTAAAAATTTCGTTAATTTGACACTCATTATGTACATTTTCAATGGAAATGAAACTATATACAGCATTGTCTATTTTTATGGTATTTTATATATCCGGCCAAAATTGGACTCCCAAAATGTAAAGTGAAATAATAATTCGTTTCAAATACCCCTACCTAGACATGGGGTAGCAATAGGTTCATTGGTTTTCCCTAATTGCAGTGGGATAATAGCTATATTACAAATTTTTCCTAAATTGTTATAAATCTAAATAGAGGGCTGCAAATAATATAAATATACTGGTCAATAATAAATAGAAATGAAAGTAGCATGAACAAATATTGTTAGATTAGGGTAAGCAGACCCTAATAAAAACTTATTTAAAAGGTTTAACATTCACAAATATTTGCAGGTATTATTAATTAGTAATAATAATACATTTATTTTACTCAAAAAAAAGTAAAAATGGTACAAATTGAACTACGAGTTCTTCCATTTGCCCAGTAATAATTAACTTAAAACTACAAAACTACAAAAAATTATATAAAAATAAGATTATAATGGAACTACAAAACGGTTTCTTTTAAAATCTAACTACAAAAATGCATTTTATAATAATGACACCCAATACCAATAACAACCAGACATACGAACAGACAAGGGGAATACGGTAACCTCACGAAGCAAAAACAATGTATACCAAACGAAAAGTAAATAAATAAATGCAAAATATATGCACCCGCAACGTAACCTCAAGGCGCCAACCTCTGACCGGTTAGAATGACTGCTTTAATAAACTTTTTTTTTGCTTTTATATTGCTTGTGCTTGTTTGGAAGGTCATTCCAAAGATAAGATACAAAATAAGTAAATGATCTATGAAAAATCGCAGTTTTATGCAGAGGTACCAGAAAATCCTGTACATATTGTGTATTATGCAAGTGATCTCGTGAAGTTAATTTATATCTTAAGTATTATTCGCCATATAAGCGCAAGCAAGTGTAAACGTCTACGATTTTCCATGTTTAATATGCCGTGCTCGTTCAGATAAGGCCGATATATGTCTTCTATATGGAATACCATAAATGTAGCGCATGCAGGAGTTTTGTAGTTTTTGAATCTTCTTTTTTACTGCCGCCGATAATAATCTTCCATATACGACATCACCATAGTCAACTAGAGATAATATGAGAGAATTACAAAATTTCAATTCACATTTACTATGTATATCTTTTGCACAACTGTATAATTTTTTTAATCTGCTGTATGCGAATTTCAATTTCAGTAAAACATGTTTTTCGAAACTTAATGTAGAGTCTGCCAAAGCCGTAAATTTTTTGCTTCTTTTATTTTACAATAGGAATCATTTTATTATTTATCATATCAAATGAGATTTCTGATAATTTTTTCAGCGCCATTGACGTGCCTATTAACATAACTTGTGATTTTTCAGGGTTTAGTTTTAAATTATGGTTAGACGAATACTCAGCAATTTTTTTTAAGTCTCGATTTATTAAAATTAAAGCGTCTTGTCTGTCTTGGAGATCGAACGATTTATATATTTGCGAATCATCTGCATATTGATGTATTTGACAACTAGTGACTACATTTGATATATCTGAAACATACAAGGTAAACAACAGTGGCCCCAAAATTTAACCTTGAGGCACACCAGTGTATAAATTTTGAATAGGACATATAATTCGAGAGCCATCGTCCTCTATAACCACAGCTTGTTTTCTACCACTTAAATAACCTCCCACGAGATATATTGCAATTTTCGAAAAAACAAGATAATGTAGTTTTGCTAATAGCATAGTATGGTCTAAGGTATCGAAAGCCTTAGAGAAATCTAGCAACACTAAGCATATACATTTTCCACTATCAATATATCTAATAAAATCATCTACTAAATGTGTTAATGCTGTTGATGTTCAATGATTTTTTCTGAATCCCGATTGTATTTTTGAAACTAAATTATTTTTGTTTAAAAACTCAATGTTTTGGATATGAATATGCTTCTCAAGTATTTTAGATAAAACAGATAACAAACTAATTGGCCTGAAATCAGAAAAATCAGTAGGATTATTGTTTTTGGCAACAGGTTTGACTAATGCTTGTTTCTATAGGGAAGGAATTTAAAAAAAAAATATTATTTGATTCATTATATGCAGTATATGAGGAATACAGTATGGTATAAACAATTTAACATCAATTATTGAGAGACCATCTATCCCATTAGCATTCGTTTTTATAGAATTAATTATTCTCAATAAGATTACTTCATCTAGTAATCAGGTCAGTACTTCACAAATTGCATAAAAGTTATAGATTTTTTATATCATACATATGCAGCGCGAACAAGCATGTTGATCTCGATTTTGATGTTACGGTTTTTTGTTCCCTTGAAGAAGTAAAAAAATTTCACTCTATTTTCGCCAGGGTTGATAAAAATCATAATTTTTTTGAATGAAAATGATTATTCAACTTGTTAACTTTCCGTATTGTATTTTCTTAATAAATAATAACAAAATCTCTTCATTTAGGCAAACTTGGATGCCATGCAATATGTAAAAAATGCAATAAGAAAATTCAAGGGCTTGGCGGCAGGCTTAAAAACCACTGGAAGCCTGCAAAATTCAGTCAAGTGAAAATGATAACATATGCCAAGCCAGTACAAGCCAAAGTGAAAGTTCCTAATGAACAGAAAGCGGGAGTTTGAGAGGTAGTAGCTGCAGTAGCAGTGAGTAGTTTAAGCTTCTTTGTTGTTAGAACAGATAAACTTTTCTATACGTCCATTGCATACAGAGAAGTTCGAAAAAAAGCGATTGATATGTTAAAACCAGAGTATGTCCCACCTTTTAGATTTCAGTTATCATCAAACTCTTAAATGAAATATTTGAAGAGGAGAAATCAAAGTGCTTTGAAAATTGATCAGGTCAGTGTCCCTTGATGGTTGATCGAATGTTCATAATGAACCGAAAATATGTCCAGTTATGACCTTAGAAAATGGAAACAGTTTTTTTTTGAAAAACGTAGATAGATCAGGACATCCACACACTTGTGATTAACATTCAAACTTGACCATCGATTTAATAAATAATTGCAGAAATTAGTATAACTGCAAAGTTATAGTCGAGCTCGGCGCTTCCCGGCACTCAAAAAATGCAACAAAAACTTTTCGACATAATTATTATTATCGTTGCGGGCCATGCGGCATGCTGTCATCAAACAAGCCGACGCACATTAAAAATCTATAAGGTATGCGAGTCAATTTCTGAACGGTACCGGTATTTTAATGAGGTCATAAATTTTTTGTTGCGTTTTTTGAGTGCCGGGAAGCGCTGACCTGGGCTATACTGCTGCTGTCACAGATAATAATAATAATAAAGAACTTATTGCCCAACAGAATACGCTAGTCACAGGACAGTTTTACAAAATAAAAGGTATACAAATACAACATACAAAACACAATATGCCAAAAACAAAATGCAACGTACAAATATAAAATTAAATTTAGATTACAACCCTAATTCGTGGTTCCTAATGAGTACTTTTATAGTCTTCGAATAATTATGTGAAAAAGACTTAATCACAATATCCGCCAATTTTCATCATAGACTAAATAGGCGATTTAGCAGCAAAGGTTATAAGTTCGATTTGATGGTATTGCAATGGTGAATGTTTGACGGGAGCCGAAACGTGGAATTTCCGTAGAACAAATTCTAATGATTGTGGGTGTACCTCATAAATAGGATTCGATATCACTGAATCATATTCCAGAGTACAAAACAAAAATATAGCGTTTTAAAAGCTTCCGCATTAGTAAAATTTCTTGAATTTCTTATGATAAAGCCCAATGTTTTTTACGCCGATTTAGCAATTAAATGAACATATTCTGTGAATTCTACTCTGGAGTCAAATAGTACACCCAAATCTTTAATATTTTCACACTGTGATAAGAGTGATGTTAAACCTATATGAATATTTCACTGGATTAACTTTCCGTGTATAACTCATAACTTTACACTTTGATATATTCATTGTCAACTTATTCGCTAGGCACCAATTTTTAAGGACATATATTTCTTATTGTAATCTTGCATAATCCTTTATTGTAGCAAATTAGTTAAATAACTTTAAATCATCCGCAAATAGAAGTGTGCTGCAATTCAATGCGTCATATAAATCATTAATAAATACTGAAAATAAGAGCGAACCTAAATTCGATCGCTGGGGTACGCCGGAGCTTACAACATATAGGTTTGACTTGAAACCATTATATTGAACATACTGCAATATGTCTTGCAAGTAGGACTCAAAAAATATATCGCTATAATAAAGTACAATACTAAAACCAAAGTTATTTAATTTACGGAATAAAAGTCTGATTAATGCGATCAAAGGCCTTTCACGGAAAGTATTCAGAACTGAGCACAACAACTGAAAGCCAGGTTTCCACTGAAGGAAACAGTTCATTAACTTTTGTCCGGAGCCCTCTTTTGAAAGTAACATAAAACCTCATTGTTATCATCGGTGCATTCGTTGGCCAAATTAGTTTAACACAGAACTAATGATTTTTGGGGTGCCTTTTTCGTATTTAATATTTTTATATTATTTTAAACTTATATATAAATATAGAAATATGTTTCTGTTATGCAGAATTAAAATCCAAGAAAATTGCTTACACAATATTTTTACACCATTTCTAAACAGCCATAATCGACCAAATTCAACATTTTGGCGCACCTGTATATTAATAAAATTGATAAAAAATTCTAGAATTAATAGGTAATAAGTTCATTAAGCTATCAACTCTTATTTTTAACAGAAAAAAAATTTGTTTTCGTTGTTAATTTTACGGTAAGTAAATACACCCAAAAAAGCTAATATTGTATCATTGAGTGAATAATAATGGACAATAAAATAAAGAATGTTAAATTTTGCTCAGCAGTTGTATATAACTGCTTCTTAAAAATATTATATACATATATTGTAGCAGGTAATTTTAGTTTAAAAATTATCTTTTTTGCGAATTAATGATTTTTAATTTTAGTGATTTAGATTATATATTACCAGTCTTTCCCCTGACGACACTCATTATTTTGAAAGCGACAAAGAAAAAGACCAACATTGCTATTCCACCGATTAGGAAATCTAACGAAGCCTGGGCTAGGTCAAATAAGAACAGGCAAAAGAATTTGCAGAATACCTTGTCAACGTATTTACTACACCCCAAATTGATAAGAACGACGATGAAGAAATTAAAAATTACTTAAATGCTCCATGCCAGTTATCACCTTTAACAAACCCCTTTTCACCAACGGATATTCGCAAAAAATAAGGCTACTTAATCCACACAAAGCACCAGGATACGATCTAATAGTTGGAGAAGTATTAAAGAATCTCCCAAGAAAAGCAACTGTTCCAATACTTATATATTTATAATAGCATGTTGCGTTTATGCTACTTCCCATTCAATCATAATATGCGCAAATCATTATTCTGGCAAACCCCCAACCGAAACCAACTCATATACACCAATCAGCTTCTTACCTATTTTGTCCAAGGTATTTGAAAAACTTATCCTTAATAGAATAGAAGTGATAATATCCACAAATAATTTAATCCTCGAACATCAGTTTCGATTCAGACATAAGTATTCCACCATACAGCAATGTCACAGAATCGTAAATAAAATCAAACAATGTTTTCAAGAGAAAAAAATGTGTGCCTCAGTCTTTCTTGACATACAACAGGCCTTTGACAAAGTCAGGCACGAGGGATTATTATACAAACTAAAAATGAACCTACCTAATCAAGTGTACCTAATATTAAAATCCTACTTAAGTGACCGCTACTTCCAAATTAAATTCGATGATGCCTTATCTGATTATTACATCATAAAACCCGGTGTACCACAGGACAGTGTCCTGGGGCCCTTTCTATATCTAATATTTACAGCAGATGCTCCAACAACAAATGACAACTAATAGTGATATTCCCCGATGATACCGCAATCATATCAACAGATACAGATCCTATAAGAGCATCCGAAAAACTGCAAAACCATCTTAATTTACTGCAAAACTGGCTAAAAGATTGGAAAATCAACGTTAACACCAATAAATCTTTTCAAATAACATTTACCACAAAAAGAAAAACTTGTTCACAAGTCATCATATACAACGCTCCTATACCTATGAAAAAAGAAATAAAATATCTTGGGCTCCATTTAGATGAAAAATTAACCTAGAGAATACACACATCAAAATGAAAAGACGTCAACTGGACCTGAAAGTAAGAAACATGCACTGGTTAATAAATAAAAAATCACAGCTATCCCTAGTAAATGAATTAATTATATACAAGACAATACTAAAACCAATAGGGACCTATGAAATAGAGTTATAGGTTGTAGTAAACCTTCCAACAAAGATCCTTCAATTATTTCAGTCCAAAACTTTGAGAATGATAGCAGGTCCTCCATGGTATGTGTCCAACCAAACTTTGCATAATGACCTCAAGATACCAGTTATCAAATAAGTAATGAGACCATACTCAATTAAACATACAAATCGCAGTACTAACCATGGTAACCAGCTCATAAGTAAACTTTTCAATCAACCACTAGCTGGAAGATTAAGAAGATTGTGACCAGAAGACCTAGCCAAGTGAACCTCAGAGAACCATCAGTGGATGGTGCCTGATTCAAGTCTCGCTCCTTACATAACATTTATTAACTACTTTGTATTTGTTTTTAAAAAAGTATATAGGCAGTAAATAAATTTAAAAAAAAATAGTGAATATTATGACAACTATGTGATGCCCAATTTTTGGTTACCGATTGAAATTTCATTTCATACTTTTGAGTTTTTTTTATTCATAAAAGCGTCAATTTCATTTAGAAAAATCGTGCACATTAAATGCCATGAAGATGCTATTCAACACAGCGAAACGTCAGGTAAGTAATACCCAAGGAAGTAGTTTTTTCCAATTCATCGGCCTTTTCCTACTAAGTATATTAATATGAAAAAGTTCGTTAATAATAATATGCAATTTTAAAACGTACCTTCTCCTTCAGAGACGACCACAGATCTCGTGGAATTGTCCGATATAAAAGGAGGCCTTCGCACTTGAAGTTCCACTTCACCTGTTACTCTGCTGCTCGGCGAAATCAGAATTTGGCACTGGTAGAAACCGGCATCCGTTTCTTGAATATCCTTTATTTGAAGGAGGTACGTCGAACTAGTCTGAAAAAGGAATTAGAGGTAATTTCCAATTGCCAACTTTTGCTATATTCAGTAATCTTCCTTTTCGTAAATGGTCCACTTTGTGAAATCATAGTTCGCTTTTAGATTAGATGGCATTTTCTTTAGAATTTATACGAAATTGAGGAATTTTTTTTTTTAATAATTTTTTTTTGCATTTTTTTTTAACTAACAATTTCTGTAACTGACGTATGATTGCATTTTATACTTGGTTAAATAAAATTCTGGCGGTTTTATGCCTCTTGCGTTAGTTTCTATTTTAAGTACAGAAATACGACTTTTTCTTGTCATGTTAGTACGACAGAAGGGCTTTGGGTAGCTATAGTGAAGACGATTATTTTCCAGTGACTGTGTTTTCCTTACAAGACAGCTACAATGGCGTTTAACACATTTGTGATTACTATGAAATTTAATCCGAACAGTTCTTATTAAAGAGTAGCTCAAAATTAAACGCGCTGTATGTAAAAATCCAATATACAGGGTGCTTAGAAACTCTCCTAACAAACTGCAAATTCTATGCGTGACTTTATTTCGATTTGACGTAAATCGCATTACCCAAACCCAACAAAATGCAAACTGTTAGACAGTCATCAAGTCAACCATTGTAATGATATTTCCGGGGGAATTTTTTTTCTTTAATTTTAATGATAAAATTAAAAAAGCAAAATGCGAATTTTTGTATATTCATAATTGACTATTAAAGAGAAGCAAAAAATATATTTAAATTAATTTAAAAAATTAAACAAAACTACGCCTACTCTTTGTGCCACCGATAATCTTACGCACCGTTATTAGGTGAGCAAAAATTATATTTTCCGATCTAAATAATTCTTATCAAATTTTAGTTTGGGGGCATATTTAACTTTCATTTACTGTTACACCCTTTATGATGAATTTCTGGTGTTAATTTCTTTCGTCAGTACATTTAGGGGTTGAAGGGTAGGTACCCATAATTTATTAGTTTTATGTGTTTTTAGTCAAGTGGTAATAAACAAACCGGCATTCTGTCACTAAATCTGCTTTAAAAAATAAATATGGTTGGAAATAGGATACACTCTGAAGATAACGTGTACCGATATATATATTAGTATAAAATGCCGAAGTGGATATTTATTTATTCATCGTACATCCCTTATACAAGATGGAACAACCAAATAGGATAAATTCAGTATCTCAATTATTGTGCATATTTATAAAAACAAAAAAAATCCCAAGACACGTTGATTTTGGATCCTGAAATGACATCCTGCAACGTACAAATTTCATCCCTCAATTCTACCCCCTTGGAGTGGCAGTTGCAACCCTCCAAATTTTACTTCCACGTCCAGTGGAAGTGTAGTACGCAATTTTTTTTTTGTTGAAATAGGCTTAACATGTCACGAAACGTCGAGATTTTAAATTTGAGCAAAAAAAATTTCCTGTCTGTCTGTAATTTTTTTTGTGCGCACGTTTACTCTGGAACCGTTTATGATATTGACTTGAAATTTCGTACACTTATGTATTATAACGAGATTTGAAACTAGATTATATATTGATCTAATTCCGTTGAAGGATTCGGGGGTAAATGGGGTAAATAGGCAAAGCAAGCAGGTAAGAGTCCATAAAATTGCAATTTTGGGCATGTACGAAGAGTCAAGGTATCAAAATTTTTTTTGGCATCAGCCACCCCCACTCACCCCCAATACCATCCCCAAACTATTATCAAAGGGAGTAAAAAAAATAAAATGTGATTAAGTGTGTATACAAGAACGAAACGTCTCAAAAAAAATTTCTGGCGTTAGTTACCCCCTCTCCTGGATCAAAAACTTACCTGGAACTCACATCTGGAAAGGACTCTTACTAAGGCAACAGCCGTAGGTTGTTTGATAAGACTTGGGGTTTAAGACCGAAAATGACACATTGGTCTTATCTTTCGGTTGTCAGACCTATGGTAACCTACGCATCATGCGTATGGTGGCCAAAAACAGAAGAAAAAATAGCACAGGGAAAGTTGCAGATACTGCAACGCCTTGCTTGTATAGGGACTACAGGAGCAATGCACTCGTGTCCCACAACAGCTATGGAGGCTATGCTTGACCTACTTTCCTTGCACTTGCATGTAAGGAAGGAGGCAGCACTCAGTGCCTTACGACTGCACCAGGTACATACATTTAAACCAGGCGATCTGGTTGGTCACTTAAGGATTCTGGAGTTAATACATTTGAAGTCCATGACCAAACCCACTGACTCAATGCCAATCAAACAAGACTTTGACTGCCCGTTTGAATTGAAAGCCGTCAGACGAGCCAGATAGTGGCACTGCGATTGGAACAAGGGTCACTCATCTGGTATACAGATGGATCTAAGATGGCTGAAGGGGTAGGAGTGGGCATAGCAGGGCCTAAATATAGGCTATCCAAAGCTCTCGGTAACACCCCAACCATCTTCCAGGCAGAAATTTACGCTATAGATCTGTGTGCCCAGGAATGCCTAAATAAAGGCATCCGAAGGGCAAAGATCTATATATTATCTGATAGCCAGGCAGCACTAAAAGCTCTAAGGTCCTATACTTTTGAGTCTAAAATTGCCTGGGAATGTAGACAATCCCTGAAGCAACTGGCCAACAACAACAAGGTTACCTTGATGTGGGTGCCAGGGCATGAGGGAGTACAAGGAAATGAACTTACTGACAGCCTTGCAAAAAAGGATCTAAAGCACCATTCATTGGACCCGAACCGTTCTGTGGCCTGGCCAAGGGACACATAGCGGAGGAGATCCAAGAATGGGAAAAGGACCAGAAGAAGTCCTACTGGGGGAATACTCCAGGCCAAAGACAAGCGAAAAAGTTTATAACTTATTTGACAAAGAATGCCACAAGGCTTCTCGAACTTGGAAAGTCCGAATTAAGGCTAATCACAGGCCTTCTAACTGGCCACTGCTCCTTGAGATATCATCTCAAGAATACGGGCAAGGCAGTAGACAACAAATGCAGATATTGCAATACTGCAACTGAAACTGCGGAACATATACTTTGTGAATGCAAGATGTTAGTCTGCACTAGGCTAAAATTCCTAGAACAGGCGGAATTAACGCCTGAAGACATAGGGAAATTAGCCCCCAGGAAAATCACAAGCTTTGTATAAAGTCTTGGAATCCTGGGATGTAGGGTAAATCACAAAAGATCTTTTAGGTCGAAGTGAAGTAAGGCTGTTCGAAGCCAAACGACCCCATAAAACAATCTACAATGTACCCCCTCTACCACCCCCTCCCCATTAATAAAGGGAGTAAAAAATTAAATTGGGATTTAGTGTGTATACGAGAACCAAGGGTCTTTAAAATTTATTTTGGTATTAGTTACCCCTTCTACCACCCCCACCATATTGTTTAAGGGAATAAAAAATTAAATTGGGATTTAGTGGATATACGAGAACCAAGGGCTTCTAATTTCTTTTTTACATTTGCCACCCCCACTCTATTATTAAAGGGAATAAAATATTACATTGGGATTTAGTGTGTATAAGACTTGGACACAAAATCTGGATGTGGAAGTAGTGATTCCTTGGGGAGTGGTTGGAAGTAGAGGCTTGTGATACCTCATCAGAGTGTCTAGCAAGTCCTAACCTAAAAATTCCCGTATATTTCCCGCATATTCCCGGTATTTCAAAAAAATTCCTGTAAATTTTTTTCAACACTTAAAATATATTGAAAACGAGTATAGAAATGTAAAATGTTTTTATATGAAAAAAAGAACAATCATAATCATAATAGTAGAACATTTGATGGTAAACGATTTTCATCTCTAATAATTTTTCTAAAAATGCTTGTTTTTCGAGATACGAGCATTTCTTGATAAAAAAAATATACAATTATTTTACTCGCAAATGCTCGTATCTCGGAAAATACGCATTTAAAAAAATTATTAGAGACGAAAATTGTTTAAAATTGAGTGTATTGTGAATTTTTTCACATTTTTAAGAAAATGGTTTCCAGTGACTTCCTTTATCAAAGTTCTTATTATTTTATAGGATTTTCCGGGAAAACTTTGCAGGTATGCCTTTTATGAAAAAAACCGATAATGAAAAAGTTTTGTATTTTAAAAATGCTTATTAAAATTTTTTCGGATTTTTTTATATAAGTAATATTATGGTTTCCCCTCTTCCCCTTTTTGGAAAATTTCACATCACTGTATCTCGGAAACGACGCATTTTTTCAAGAATTTAATAGGAGTAAAAAGTCATTAGCTTTTAGCAAGAAACATGAAAATCGTTGTATAGTCTAGTATACTTTAGCTTGGCGTGTTAAGTTAATATTTCCGTATGATTTCATTTTCTCCCACAATGTTAAAGCAATAGTCCAGAAACAAGGTCTACGTGGACAATATTTCTGGATCTTTGTGTACAAGAGAAAATGAAATCGTACGGAAATATTAACTCATACACACACACCAAGTTAAAGTATATTAGACTATGTTGATTTATTTTGCTTGTCTTTTGCAAGTTAACAAATTAACCAACCATTTTAGCAATTCCTGAACAAGAGTGGCAAAATCGAAGTTAGGGACTTTTTTCTAAATAATAATATCAACACAATACAGAAGGTTTCATGAAAATCCAACCATTTATCCAAAGTTCCAAGTGAAATGCTAATTCGAGCATTCATCTAATGTTTAAATTGAAAATAATCAAAAAAATTTCGTTTCTTTTTAAATAGCACTCCATGTCTTTTTCATACCGCCACCTTAATCACACAATTCTTAGTAAAAAAAGTGATAAGGTAGGTACTATGCGCCTAGAACTGATATTTTGTGAGAAAGTTTTAAAAACTGATTTTTACTTTTTTTATTTCAATAACTATGATTGAATAAAATATGATTGCCTATTTTCTTCCAAGTATTTCAAAAGTTTCAACAATTTAATAATAATAGGCTTACCAAGCACACTTTTGAGAAAAATTCTTAATAATAAGTCACACTTTCGATTTGCGTTTATTAAAAAACTAAAAAGAAATTGGGACTTTGTTTGCACCTATAGGTACTATTATAATTATAATATTTTGTATCGTTTTTCTACAACTATGCGCAAAAGTAGAAATAACAACTATGCGCAAAAATAAAAATATTGTTGGCCTAGCCAGAATCCCTTGGGACGAAATGGAGAAGTCATAAAAATGGTCATTTTGTTAAAGCACATGTTTGCTGAAATCATCGGTGTCCTACATCTGGAATTTAAAATGTTCTTGTATGTATCAATATATCAGACATAAACAAAAAAACTCTCACTGTGCACTTATAAAGCCATAGAATTTAATGATACACTACTGTGAAGTTTATGGCATTGCAATGCACTCTGCAAATATTCACAGACTATAAACCATTTGATTCCATAATTAGGGACTAAGTAAGACTCATTGTGAGTTCCAAAACCTGATGTCGTGTTTAACAAGCTATAAAGCAATCAGTCGAAATAATTTTTAAATGTTAGGCCTATAAGGATGACATCCAAATCACTTGAATACATGCGGCCAGGTAGCTGCCTAACGTTTTAAAATTTTATTACAGCAGTTTCTTTAACGCTTTCATTTACAAAATCGGATCTCAGTACTCTTTCCTCTGTAGTTTTTAAGAACGCGGAGATCATTTATCCAAATCACCTAAAATTTTTTATATCTCCAAAATTCTGTATTTTTTTCAAGGGTATGGCCCAAATTTCCCGTGTTTTCAAGGGCACTATAAAAATCCCGTATAATTTCCGGTTTTCCCGGTCGTTAGACACCCTGCTCATTTGAAAGGCCTTGTCATTCTCTATTCAGAAATGGAATGGTTTTAATATTTATTGCAAAAAATTAACGGTCTGCTTGACGAAATTCGCTACAACAAACGAAAAATATAAAATCAAAATTCTTCACAGCTGGCATTGCCAGTTATTTCAAGAAAAAATTCCTGATTTGCCATCTATGTACAATTGTACAATTAGCAAAATTGAACAGCAATTTCACGAAAATGCGGCAGATAAAAAAAGAAGCTTAAAATGCAATGACTAACGATGCCCAATTACATATACTGCTTGAGTTTGAAGAAAACTCACATAATTGAAATCGATTAGCTTCCCATTCCTCAATTATTCTCGTATTAAAAGAAAATAAAATGCATCACTATAAACTGACCCAAACTTAGGAGCTTAGTGGAAACGATTTTGATAGAAGAACGTATTTTTGAGAACAAATGATGCAAAGGTTAGATAATAATGTTATTCAATTGGAAAATGTTTTGTTTTCGGATGAGTCCACTTTTACTCTTCATGGCCATGTTAATCGTCAAAACTGTCGCTACTGGGATAATGAAAATCCTCACTGCATGAGAAAATTACATACGCAAAATCCTAAAAAGGTTAACGTTTGGACGGGGATAATTGGAAACTATACCATTAGTCCCTTTTTCATTGATGGCAATTTGAATGGAGATAATTATTGAGCTTTGCTCCAAAATAATGCCGTGCCAACTTTGGCAAACTTATATCCTGCTCAAGCAAACCTACATACTCCATCGGATGTAATATGGTTCCAGCAGGATGAAACACCACCATATTACCGAATCGATGTCCGGCAATACCTCGACTTAAACATTTCCAAGTCGGTGGATAAGGAGGCGAGGATCGCTAGAATGGCCAGCACGTTCTCCTGATCTTACACCGTTAGATTCCTTTCAATGGGGATATGTGAAAAGTATGGTATACAAAACTAAGCGATATAGCTGACTTAAGAAGAAAAATAACGGATGTGGTTAGGTAGGTCACGCCTCAGATGTTGAAAAACGTTAGAAGACATTTTTATGTACGATTAAAATGCTGCCAGACGTTCAAGAAACTCATTTTGAACATTTACTACATTGAAATCAAGAATTAAGTTTTTTTCAGTTTGCTATTGTGAATTATGTTAAGAGTTGGTAGGAGTGTATTAGTCATCCATGCTTCCAATTTTAATTGTAAACGACTTCACGTCAATAAAATGACGCAGCTGAATGTACGGTGTGCTTGGAAGGCGAGAGATAGAGATGTAGTAGAATATGACATTGGACAAATTTATTATACCTAATCTTTAAATTTCTCTGTGCATTTGAGGACATTAGGGCTAATTTTATTTTAGTTCAACAAAAGGGAAAATGTTTATTTTAATGATACCTATGCGGGACGATAAAAATTATTTTTGCAAATCGATAATAGAAGAAAAAAAAATTATTCTTCGTTTGAATCTGAAATGCGAGTATCCTTCAATCTGTATTAAGTTAATTAAATCCAGTCTTAAATATGCCTGGCCTCACGTATTTGAAATCCCGGCTACAATTAACATTGTAATAGTAACGCAATATCGTTTTTATCTCAATAAAAAACTATCACAAATCCTGCATATAGTGCGGTCCATATGTATATGAGTATAGGACAGGTCTATTTGGTACCAACCGCATTATTCATGTAGAGTGAGAAATTATTTAAACTAAGTTTTCTTTAACAGGTGGATTGGAAGTCGCGAAATTATTGAATGGCCACCTCGTCCTGATTTGACCCCTCTTGATTATTTTTTATGGGGCTATTTAAAATCTAAAGTGTGTGTCAATCGACCAGACAATATTGCAAATTTAAAAACATAGGATAAACGAAGAAATTCACTAAATAAGCCCTGAAATCATACAAAATGTCATCCGACAATTCAAAGATCGCTTTGCTTATTGTCAAGAGGCGCTGACGGTAATTTTGAATATCTAATTTAATTATAAGAAAGAAAGAAATACATTTTTAATATTAAAGTCGAGGCAAGAAGTCAAGCGATGCACGTCACGAGCGATCTCATTAAAGAAATTGTAATACTAACATAATTTTTAATCATTAATTACGTTAAAAAGAGTAATTCTTGACACCCAGTTATTAAGCTGTTTTCAGAAATAGGTACAGTTTAATGGGGATTCATGATTCTTAGCAGTATTGTCTTATTTATAGAATCAATCTGTGACGTGCATCGCTTGACTTTTTGCCTCGACTATATCTGCGTTTCATTTTTTGGTAAGGATTGAGGTGGGAACAATTTTGCATTAATAACTTTAAAAACAACAATAGATCATTGTCTGAAAGTTATTTGTGGCATTCTACGAATATTCTTTCCTATTATTTGGGTTTTCTACCACATGTACTATTATCCTCTTCAAAACAAATCACCGGATCTACAAAATAATAGAATTATTGGAAAAAGAGCCTCTGCGCCCGTGACGTTTACGCCAAAGGAAAAGTCAGAGGTTATTAAAATTATTGATCCATTATCTGGAAATACCGATTCATATATTAAAAATAGTAAACATTTCATAGAAAAAATTTATGAAACCGATATTCATGAATCACACCTGATGGTTAGTTTTGATGTAGTTAGCCTCTTTACCAATGTTCCGGTAGATGAAACATTAAAAATAGTTAAAGACAGGTTGCTAAATGATAATAATTTGGAAACTAGAACTAAATTAAGTGTAAATAGCATAATGGAACTCTTAACACTGTGTATAAAAACAACCTATTTTCAATTGGACAATGAGTTCTATCAGCAGGATTTTGGTATGGCTATGGGGTCTGCATTATCACCAATTTTAAGCAACATATTTATGGAGAACTTTGAGAACACACATGTTCAAAATTGTATAAACAAACCGGTTGTCTGGTGGAGATATGTTGACGACATCTTTGCAATTTGGCCTCATGGTGTTGATTTACTAGATAGTTTTTTAGAAAATATAAATAGTAAGGAACCGTCTATTAAATTCACATTAGAAGTAGAAAGTAGGAATGAACTACCGTTTTTAGATGTTTTAATTAGAAGGATAAATAATACAATTGAAACAAGCGTTTACAGAAAACCAACACATACTAATAGATATCTACATTTTAACTCAAATCAGTCAATAAATGTTAAAAGGGGTGTTGTAAAATGTTTATACGATAGGGCCAAAATAATTTCATCTAATAATGAAATATTAAATAACGAGAAAAAATTTATCAAAGAGGTTCTAGTACAAAATCAATATCCTGAAGCCTTTGTTGATAGAATTTTCATAAATGTTGAAAATAGGGACAATCAGGTACGACAAAAACCTGAACGTCATTATACAGCAATAATTCCTTATGTATACGGACTATCGGAAAAGCTACGCCGTATAGGTGACAAATTTGATGTTAGGACGATATTTCAAACGGGGAACACTTTAAGATCTATTTTAACAAAAACAAAACCGATAAACAGGGAGCAGAATTCAAAAAACTGTATTTACAATATCCCGTGCGAATGTGATAAATGTTATGTGGGTGAGTCATCCAGACCTTTCAGTGTGAGGTTGGATGAGCACAAGAACTACATTAGAAAGAATGAAATTCAGAAATCAAAGATTTGTGAACATGCTTGGGAAAACGGACATAGAATAAACTGGGACTCGGCAAAAATTTTAACAAAAGAAACAGATACCAAAAAAAGAAAAATTAAAGAATCAGCAATAATCTTATTAAATGAAGATAAGTGCGTATCGAATTGTTCTGTAGATATTTGTACAACCTGGCTACCAATGTTAAAAGAAGAACTTAACAAACTCAACATTATCTAAAAAAAAAATATCATCAGTTCTATGTTCTGTGTAAGTAGTAAGTATCTATGGAAATAACATAAACAGAATCTTAAAGCTGTGTATTTGACATACACAGCAAAATAAGAGTTCTTCAAAAAATAGCTTTGAAAACGGAAAGAGATTACTTTCCGAAACGTCAGCAAAATACATTATTTTTGTGTTTATTCCGATTTATATTATTTGCAAAACATAACCTCTGACTTTTCCTTTGGCGTAAACGTCACGGGCGCAGAGGCTCTTTTTCCAATAATTCTATTATTTTGTAGATCCGGTGATTTGTTTTGAAGAGGATAATAGTACATGTGGTAGAAAACCCAAATAATAGGAAAGAACAATAGATCAGTTTCAACTTGTCTTCAAAACCAATAATTTAGCAAAAAAATACCTCAATGAATGTATTCCATACATACAGAGTGTCCCAACCAAAAGTGGGCGCCCTGAATAACTTTGGAGACAAATTTTTTTTTAAAAATTGGTGAAAACACGTCGACCTTGCTTCCAAGGGAGACATAATTTAATGTAATACTTGTATACCTACCTATCATCATCATCTCTACACGGCCATCCCCTCAAAAAAATCAAATGGCAAGGGGGTCGAGTGATACAACTTTTGAAAGGTCTTTCAATTCCTTACATAACTGTGTATTTTTTTACCTCTTATCGATTCGTTCTTAAGGAAAATAAATTTTATTTTTGATGATTACACACAATCGAAATCGTTTAAAAAATCTAAAATACAAGCCGTTGGGTATTGGAATTTATAAAAAAATACTACATGTTTTAGTGCTCTAAAATCCACACGAGTTTTTTCGACAAAAAACACTTTCCTTGTTCGTTTAGTTTTAGATAAGTATTTGATAGCTCTTGAACATTAATTTGTTCACAACCAATTTTAAATCGAGATACATTTTACCAGAGTGAGTTCTCAAAATGGTTTATACCCTTCAGGAGAGAATACAAATTGCCAGCATCATTATGCTAGAGCTACGGGAGCGCATATTCAATATAGAAATCACCCACATAGAAATGTTGGTTCTCAGTATGTTTTACAATTATTGAAAAAATGTATGGAAACAGGTTTTGTAGGAAACAAAAGGCATGAACCTCAACGACCAATTAAGAATAAAGCATTCGAAGTGGCAGTTCTGGGTCATTTGCAGATAGATATACTCAATTGATCAGGAAAGTAGCCGAAGCTTGCGGTGTATCATGAAGCAGTGTTCATCGAATTCTGAAGGCCCACAAATTTTATCCATATAAAATTTAAATTGGTACACGAATTAAACGAAGTTGATCCTGATCGTCGGCTTGAATTATGTGAGATTTTTAATGAACAATTAAACGGTAATGCCAATCTACTGTACAGTACGTGTTTTTCTGATGAATCGACATTTTATTTAAATGGGGAGGTAAACAGGCACAATTGTATGTATTGGAGTGAAACCAATCCACATTTGTTCATGGAAAGTCATGTCAAAAGGCCTCAGAAGTTACATGTTTGGACTGGCACTTAGGGGATCATATTGTCGGGCCGTTTTTTATTCCTGTCAATTTAAATGGCGAAAGGTACCTCGATCTGTTAGAAAATAACATCGACCCAATGATTACCCAAGTCCTCGAAGAAGACGATAATCTTTTAGAGGGCGAACTGTTTTTTCAACAGGATGGGGCACCCCCACATTTTGCTATAGCAGTCCGTCAATTTTTGGATAATCGGTTTCCTGAGCGATGGATTGGAAAAAGAGATCCTGTGGAGTGGCCCGCTAGGTCACCCGATTTAACTCGCTTGGATTTCTTTCTGTGGGAACATTTGAAATCGAAGGTATTTGCAACAAAACCCGCATCTCAGGAAGAGTTACGTGAAAGAATTATTCGAGAATGCCGTTTGTCGACTCCAGATGTGTTCAGAAATGTTCGTACAGAATTTCAAACTGGTTATACTACTGTATGGAAGGCGGTGGGGGGTCATTTTGAACAATACAATAATTTAAACTGCTTCATTTATTTTTATTTCCCGAACCTAAAATAATGAAACAGTTTATTTCTCAGGAACGAATCGATAGAAGAAAAAAATACACAATTATATAGAGAATTGAAAAACCTTTCAAAAGATGTATCACTAGACCCCCTTTGCCATTTGAATTTTTTGACGGGGGTGGCCGTGTAGGGTAGAAGGATGATGATAGGTATACAAGTATAACATTAAAATATGTCCCCGTTGGAAATAAGGTCGACGTGTTTCACCAATTTTTCAAAAAAATTTTATCTCCAAAGTGTCAGGGTGCCTACTTTTGGTTGGGACACCCTGTATTTCAAGCAACGTGTTTTCCAAAAAATCATAATACATATCGCCATTTAAATTTTCAGGAAATATATAGTATCCAACTAACTGATTCCCTGGAGTTGCTACCCATGCTATTTTGAGGGTATGTTTAAAACGGGTTTTGTTGCATTAGAATTTTCCTCAGCCCAAAAATGCATATTCATAGAATTAAACATGTTTCGTCATGTGAATGTAGTCTCGCCAGTAAAAAGCATATTACTTTAAAAAATTTGGAGCATTTTCGTTCAAGCAACAATTCACAAAAATCAGCTCTTATTGGCATATCCTCAGGTAATAATTCTTGAGTTTTTCGGTAATGGGCCGGGCGCAATTGTTCATGTAGTACCTAGTCTTAAAGCGCTTTGGCGAGATATCTTCATTCTTAAGTCTAATCTTCTAGTACTTATCGTAGGATCTTCCATTACAATATCTAATATTTCTTCTTCAACACCAACAGTTCTTGCGTTTCTTTTTATCACTTGAACACTTCATGTTTCCCTAAATCGGCGTTCTGTACTTAAAAAAGTTCTTGCATCAGGAATATTTCCGTTCGGGAATTTATCTTTATAATATTTCACAGCTGCAGTAGCATTACGAAAACATTCTCCCAAAGGCAAAACTGCGTCTGTTAAATAATATTAACAATTAAACTGGAGTTATTTAAAGAAAAAGAATCAAAGTCTAATAAATGACAGAAATGTCAAAGTATTTCTAATGATCGGAAACTTATTTTTTTTATAATAATTTTTAGAAATATGAAACAAATTAAAAAGTTACGAGGAAAATTGCCAGTCACCTCATAAAACTACCCCTTCAGCAGAAGGGAGGATTTGACAGATACCATGTAAACTAGTGTTCAGATGGCCTATGGCAAAGTTTAAAAAATGAATTTGATATTTTAAAGAAATCGGAAGATATTGCAGAAAAACTGAAATTTATTATTCCTCTTCTAAGGGGTATATCTCCATTATTATTTATTTTCGGAAATAAGTTTGTATAAAAGACTAACATTATTTTTGGATGTACTATCAGCTCCAGAAATATCGGAAGACAATTTTGAACCACCCAGTTTATGACGTTTTGTTCAAATGTTGCAAATATTACGTGTACCCTCCCCAGTACCCTTTATGTATTTTTAATGTACAGTCTGTTGGGTTACAATGTGCTTTCATTGTTCTTTTATCTATGTATTTACAAGTATATTGTTGCCTCTCTTAACTTCTGTACTTAATGTCTATAAAATATAATCCCTTGTATTTTCCCCTCCCAGTAATTGATTTTTATTGTGGGTTGGTGTACCTAAATAAATAAATAAAATCAAACGAGGTGCTCTGGTTTATATATATTTATTGTACAACTCATAACAGACATTTTCCATTTTTTCCGTAGTTCCGTAGAACATATACAGTGTGTCCAACTAAGTCGGCACCATATGGGAAACTTTTTTATTATTGGTTTTATGAAAAAAAGTTATTCTTGATAAAAAGTTCTGCATGGCCTAAAACCCAAAATGAAATAATCAGTATAAATTTTTTGCAGTCGTATACGAGGTATGTCGAAAAATGTAAATTTTGCTCAAGAGTAAAGTACCTTTTTTATTACAATATCGACAAACGTTATTAAGAAAAGTTGATCCTAATTGAAAATTACGGTCAGATATCCAATATTATCCATCTACCATGAAAAAACAGATTTTGTTATTTTTACACACTCTTCTCTGTAATTAGCATTGATAATTTATGTCTACAGATCGACATTTAATCTAGGATGCACTGGCAAATTCTGTATAGTAGTAATTTGTCTCTACGTTGACATTTAATCTAGGATGAACCGAAAGTTTATCATGTTTTTCAATACAATAAATGTTTTATGATTTGCAAAATTAAATTATGTATAATTTATAGCCAAAAATTATTAAAAATCGTTTTTTCATGGTAGATGGATAATATTGGATATCTGACCGTAATTTTCAATTAGGATCAACTTTTCTTAATAACGTTTGTCGATATTGTAATAAAAAAAGGTACTTTACTCTTGAGCAAAATTTACATTTTTCGACATACCTCGTATACGACTGCAAAAAATTGATATCTGATTATTTCATTTTGGGTTTTAGGCCATGCAGAACTTTTTATCAAGAATAACTTTTTTTCATAAAACCAATAATAAAAAAGTTTCCCATATGGTGCCGACTTAGTTGGACACACTGTATATCTTGACATATTGTAAAAATACCGATGGAAAACGCTCTAAAAATTTAATTTTTTAAATAAACAATTCACCGACCTCGCTGAAACTGCGAAACTGAACCGTTGACTCAACTTGTTCCCCTAAATGGGCTAAAATTAAAAAAATTGCCCCAACCAGACAATTCACATTAAAATCTTAATTTGACTCTAGCATTAAATATTGTTGTTTAGTTTGTTAATCCTCATACAGATTGAAATAAGGAGCCGGGAAAGCTATTCTTCCGTTATCAGAACGCTTAAGTCCATTGACATCTTGAAGTCGACAATTTTCTGTAATATTTTTTTTCTACTAAAGGTTACTTACTGGGTCATGACGAAGCGAAAACCTCGAATCGTGCAGAATAAGGGAGCTGCCAGTCGAAATGGGTAGACTATTCGAGTTATCTTTTTTGTCCACTTTCATCCATATCACCGAATAGTCTTGTGTGTATTGCACAGAACAAGCAAGTTCCACAGTCCCCCCAATGTCTTTAATTTGAGTCTGTGTGATGTAGGATATTGTTGGTGATCTTTGTGCAAGGCCTGAAAAAGAAAAGTAAAAAGCATACAATATTTTCTGCTACAACTTATAAATTCATACCGAAAACTACCTCCTGCTACAATCTATAGCAATTTAATATCTGAGACGGCAACTGATGCTTAAGCCTGTTTTATTTGCCATATTACAGCAATTTTGAAACAAAAATGTTCTGTCTGTAACTTTTTTTTGTGCGCACGTTTACTCTGGAACTGTTTATGATATTGACATGAAAATTGGTACACTTATGTATTATGACGATATCAGAACTAGATTATATTTTGATCTAATTCCGTTGAAGGGTTCGGTTGTAAATGGGGTAAATAAGCGTAAATAGGCAAAGCAAGCAGGTAAGAGTCCATAAAATTGCAATTTAGGGCATGTACGGAAAGTCAAGCTCTCTCAATGTTTTTTTGGCATCAGTCACCCCCCACATCACCCCCAATACCACCCTCACACTATTATAAAAGCGAGTAAAAAAAATTAAAATGTTATTTAGTGTGTATATAAGAACGAAACGTCTCAAACATTTTTTTTGGGCTTAGCCACCCCCACCCTATTATTAAAGAGAGTAAAAAATTAAATTGGGATTTAGTGTGTGTACGAGAACCAAGGACCTCTAAAATTTATTCTGGCGTTTGCCATCTCCTCTACCACCCCCATTGCCACCCCCCACCATATTATTAAAGGGAGTAAAAAATTAAATTGGGATTTAGTATGTATACGAGAACCAATTGACATTAGCTACGCCCTCTACCACCCCCGCCCTATTATTAAAGGAGTAAAATATTACATTGGGATTTAGTGTGTATAAGATAAGATAAGATAAGATAAGATAAAATTTATTAATGTTAAAATTATAAAATATACACAGGTCAAAAAAGGTTTACACAATTTCATTTTAGAAGCTTACATACAAATAATATAAATCACGCCTAAACTTACTTTAATTTGTATAAAAATAGGTATAGTTACTAACAAAACAGAAAATAGAAGACGATACAGTACAACAATATAATAATATCACATTCTTATATGTCCAATTTCTCTTTCAATTTCTTCTAATGTGAAGAATGCGTTTTCTAGAAAAAAGTCTTTAATTGTAGATCTAAATTTTCCTGGAAGCAGAGTTTTCACACTGCTAGGTAGTGAATTAAAGACTTTAATGCCATAATATTTAACACCGGTTTGTCCCCTGGTAAGCCTAGTGAATTCAGGACATATATTATCTTTATATCTGGTCTCATGCTGATGATTATTTAAGTTATTATGTATGTATGAGATACATTGCAGCGCAAACAAACAAGGTAAAGTAAGTATCTTAAGTGTAATAAAAAGGTGCTTAGTATCATCTCGGTACCCTATACCACCCACAATCCTTATGGCCCTTCTTTGAAGACCAAAAAGTCTGTGCTTGCCAGTAGAGTGGCCCCAGGCAAGAATGGCATAAGACAATCGAGAATGACACAATGCAAAGTAGGCTGTTTTAAGCACATTGGGTGATACGGAATTAGACAATTGCCTTAGGCAATATATATTTTTTGATAACTGTTCTGCAAGATAATCAATATGAGCATCCCAACGTAGAGATTGGTCGATGAATACTCCTAGAAATTTAGTGTGTTGGGTTATTCGGTAGCTTTCCCAGATCGCGTGTACTTGAGACCATTTTAACTGTTTTTTCTTCATTAAGTGCTAGAGAGTTAGATGTGAACCACTTTTTGGCATTGGAGAGCGCATCGTCACATTTCAGCATTAAGTTATCCAGATTATAATCTGACATTAGAAGTGTTGAGTCATCAGCATAAAATATACAAGTGAAATTCTCAAGTGCATTTGGCAAATCATTGATATAAATCAGGAATAGGACAGGGCCCAGGATTGAGCCCTGTGGTACTCCTGATCTAATATTTAACTCCTCTGCTGTTTTTCCGTTTAACCTGACTGTTTGTTTTCGGTTTTCTAAGTAGGACTTGATAAGTGAAAGACTAGAGTTACTGAAATTATATTTGGACAACTTTTGAATTAATAACTTATGTGATACACAATCAAACGCTTTGCTGAGGTCGCAAAACAAAGAAGCAGAGTAGAGTCCTTTTTCGAAACACTCTAATGTGTATTCTGTAAATTTTAATATAGCATCTGTTGTTGACAAATTTTCACGAAATCCAAATTGATGTTTAAAAAGTATTTTATGTTTCTCGAGATATTCAGCTATTTGATTTTTTATGGTCTTTTCAAAGATTTTCGAGATAATTGGAAGTAGAGAAATTGGCCTGTAATTGCCTATTTCCTCTATATCACCTTTTTGAAGACTGGAATAACAGATGCAATTTTAAGTGCATCTGGAAATATGCCAGCCATGAAACTTATGTTTATTAGTTTGGTTAAGGGAATTACAATATGATTTTTTACAGTTTTTATCAAGTCAGTATTTAGGCCATATATGTCCTTACTGTTATTGTTTTTTAAGGAATTAAGTATGTCTCTAACTTCATTGTATGTTACCTCACGGAAGCAGAAAGATTTAGTGATATTAGTCTGTTTGATATAATGCAGGGGGTCAATATCTAGTTTGGGGAGTCCAGCAATAACATCTCCAGCAACATTAATGAAGAAATTGTTAAAAGTATTTGGCTCAATGTGTGATACCTGTATAGAGCTTTTTTTCCGAGTAGAATTTATTATTTGCCACATGGTTTTTACAGGATTACTAGATTTTTTATATTATTATCATTTGATTTGATTCTCTCAGTTTTTAATTAATTTTTGTATCTTAGTTTAAAATCATTTCTAAGTTTTTTATCTGCTTCAGTGTTGTGAGTTTTACAAACTTCATTGAGAAAGTGCAAATAATCTCGCATTCGTCTTAAGTCATCTGTAAACCATGCGACTTCAAAAGAGTCGCTGTTTCTGAAACGAACTAGCTTTTCTGGAAAAGATACACTGTAGGCTTGTAAGAGTATATTTAAGAATAATTGAAATTTTTCATTTATGTCATGAGTGTCATTACCGATAAAATCCCATGAACATCTAGATATAATTTCATGAAACTTATTCCTACCGTTAGCTGTAATGGGTCTAATAGGTTTTTGGTGCTCTTGATTTTTTACGTTATAATATACTGGAACCTCAATAATCTGACATAAATGATCAGACAAAAGGGGTTCTCTATTATAGCAATTGTAATCATCTACAGAAAAGTTTATAAAAATATTGTCAATACAATTGTTTAATCTAGTATTATCAAACACAGTTTGCTCGAAGCCAAATGTTTTGAGTAGATCAATTAAAGTGGTATTGAAGCGATCAGATGTGTTAAACCTTACATTAAAATCACCAGAAATGATTACCTTATTGTTGGTGCTAATTTTGTTTAATAATATTTCCATTATTTCAGTGTAGACATTAAAATCTCCATTTGGGGAGCGATAGATGTTTATAACAACAACATTAAAATCTTCTATTTTCACAGCAGCTATTTCACAGTGTTTTTCAACAGAGATGTTATTTAAATAAGATAAAGGTTTATAGTTTAAAGTTTCTTTGACTGCAATTAAGGAACCCCCATGACAGAATTTAGATCTACAAGATATGCTAGCTATACAGTAATTTTTTATTTGAAAGAAATCAGATAAGACTTGGATACAAAATCTGGATGTGGAAGTAGTGATTCCTTGAGCAACGGTTTTATCTAATTTCGAAAAATTACACGAAATAGAAATATGCCGATAATGTTAGACTACCGCTGGGTCAGCTATTTTTAACACGGTGTAATTTGAGCAATTTTCCACATTTTAGGAAATGTAGCTGTTCTCAAGACGAAATTATAAAGCAACGGTAGGGGTTCTAACAAGGTACGACAACAATCTTTAACAAAAAAGCAGGGAATGCCGACAATGCCTGAAGCAAGTTTGTCTTTCTAATTTTTTAGATGCTTTAATAATATCGTATGGTGTTTATATATAGAGATGAGTTATTTTACAAAATGTCTCTATAATTTTCAGCCAATGAAGCATCCGAAATACGATGGACACTTTGGAACTATTCACAAAAAGCTTGAACAATTGATTGAGGATAACTAATAGTGTTCTCGTTATTTACCATAACTCCTGGAATTCTAGAAGAAGCCTTTTTATCGCTAATATATGACCAAAAGTTCAACAGATCCCGAGAAATATTGTTCTCTGCATCATTGATATATTTTGCATGTTGTAATGAAGTCATTTTTGTTTTGAAAATATTCATTTTAATTTGAATTTATAGTAATAGACTTTTCTTATCCACCGGGTATATTTTGATAATGTAGAGTAAATTGGGAAGGAACCGCTGTCAAGCAATTCAATTTCAGGGAAAGTCATGAGAGAATCATTTGGAACTCACTAATTTTATTTAGATGAATAATTAATAAACTAGGGCCGATAGAATTCAGTTTTTTTTAGTGACCATGGGGATATCTGGCCTAGGGAACTAGCGTCTACGGGCAGAGTATCATTTTCTATTTTTGGCTTGCGCGGACGGTTCATCATTGCGTCGTTTGAAATTAATAATATTAACATATTTAACTTAACGAACTAACCTAAAGAAATATTCGTATTACGTATTTTAGTTGTTAACAAAATGTCAAGAGCAAGGAAAATTATCTATCATAAGCAACTATACTACATCAAATAATATTAACATATTTAACTTAATGAACTAACAAATTGTAGTAAAAAAGTGTAATTTTAGTTATTAAAAAACCTCACATGTGAAAACCGGGCATACTATCCATTACAACACTAGCTGCTGATGAGAAACTTGCATACTTCTTACTATATCAATAGGTAAATCGCGGATGAACGTTTGCGCAGGAACTGACAAACTGACCAGTCGATTATTTTGATAAGAATTCATTGTGTCGAATTCATATCTATTTTTATTTTGGCAATTTGGACATAGAATATTCTCAGTATTGATTCATATAATTTTAATTGGTTAGTTTGATAAATTCCGCCTTCAGCAACCTGTAACAACTTTGAATTTAACGATCGTATCTAGCTTATCCGGGGAAAACATTTTACCGTCAATAATACCCTCCGGGGATGCTGCCTTGGGACACTCCAAAAGGTGTTACGCTGAAGATTTTAACTGTAAATTTCAATTTTATTTTAATTTTGTCTAATGACTATTTAGTCCGTGAAATCCTCAGTCGAGGACGCCGCCTTTAAGTGGGATACTCCACCTGAGCCAAACTGTCATAAAGTAATATTTTACACGATCGTTCTAAACAAAGGCAAATTAATATTCAATAAAATAAAACTGTTAGTCATTAAACATTTTTAGCAATCACAAAGGGTTATTGTCCGTAGAATTCTCAGTCGGGGACACTGCCTTTAAGTGGGACACTCCACCTGAGCCGTACCGTTATTTGGATATTCTTTTAAAATAGATTCACGGGGATTTTTCCGCGAAATTCTCGGTCGGGGACGCTGTCTTTAAGTGGGACACTCCACCTGAGACGTACCGTAATGATTAACAACTAAATAACTCTTCACCAGGTTCACCACGTCAAGTCTAAAATCTAGTTATTTTTATGAAAGTAAAATTATTTGCTTATGGTCAAACATTTCTTTAAAATTTAAATAACCGTCTGTCATCACCAAAGAGCAGTCCAAGTCACATTTGCCAAACCGCCGTTTTGCTCTGCTAGTCATATTTACCGCCTGTTTACCATATTTTGCATTTTGCCCTTGCATATGATCATCTACGTGTTTACTGGCATTTTCTATGAACCTTGATATATTATAATAATAGAGATTTTGTATTAAAAACTACGGATTTAAGTATTTCTCGAAACTTGGGTAATTAATTAAAAAAATATTTTTCTTGATATAGTTGGAATATTAATTTAACTGTACTATTTTCTGATTTTCCTGTATACATTTCTTCAAAATTCCTAGCATATCGTAATTTGATTTATTTTTACTTTGAATTGTAAATATTTTCAATATATTATTAAAACGTCTTGCATGCCTTGTTTTGAGTTCCTACTCTAATCTGTAATGTCCTGAGAAAGTGAAAGTGTTTACAGCTGTCCATTCCTTGGGAACCACGGCCTAAGTTTCGACCCCTGGTAATAAACCGTCTTCACTGACTCTATCTGGGGCCTTTATTATATTGTTAATAAAGGAAGTGGTGTTTCTGCAAACAAAAACTGGCGCTCGAGGTAAAAACCCGCTTGTACTAGTATAGTGCAAGTTGCAGCACCGAGCGGCGTTACAATGTGCGGTTTTAATTTCCTCTGTAATAATTGCTCGGAGGGTTTCTTAAAAAAAGGTCTTTGCTTCGAATATTGCTTATGACCTATTTATTATACCATGGTGGATATCTACGAGACGTTTTAATTTTTAGCGGAACATGATTATCAAAACATGTATTAAGTGAACTGTAAAAAAAATCACATGCTGTATTTATGACAGTGTTAGTATATAATTCAGACCAGTTAATGTGCATTATTGACTCGTATAAGCGAGAAAAAAGGGTTTCCTAAAGCTGTATTTTTTCTGGGCAAAGTTATTACGATTAAATTGGATATAATGTTTAAAGTGGACGGAACAGTAAAATTTAAAGAAGGATGATTGGCATTTTCACCTACTAGTGGTAGATCCCCTCTACTAACAGTGCACTTTAGGTTACTAAACAGTAAGTTGAGAAATCTATTATTTAGATATGGTACAGTATTAAACACACAGTTTTATATTAAGAAATTCCTGAATTCTTAGAGCTATTTGCGTCAAGATTAAAAAATGGGCAATTAAAATCTCCAATTATGATAACATTTTTGCTTTGCGCAAATTTCAATGATGAAAAACTTTCCATAAACAAATTGAAGTTATCAAATGAACGGCGGAATATAATAAAAATGAAAACATTAAAATAATTGAATAATATTTTACAATCAACATATTGGTATTTAAATTTAATAAATTTTACATCTAATTTTAGTACCTTAAGTATAGTTCAAGTAGGAATAAACTGAGACAGAAAAAACGTAACAAAAACTTTACGACATAATTATTATCGCCGCGGGCCATGGCGCTAAGTTGAAGTAAATAGATCCCAGTAAATAAAAAACGCAACAAAAACTTTGCAACATAATTATATCGTCGCGGGCCATGGCGCCAAGCCTTGCATCAAATAAAGACCCGAAACCCGACGCACATTAAAACCCTATAAAGGTAGGCGAGTCAATTTGTGAATAGCACTAAAAAAAGAGTACCGGTATTTTAACGAGGTCGTAAAGTTTTTGTTGTTTCTTATGTCTCAGGATTTTCCTACTTGAACTACCTTAAAATACAATAATCACAGTAAACAACTTGTCCGTTATTACACGACGGGTATTAATGTTTCACAGAATCCTGTTAATTGAAGAGTTGGTTGAAGTGATGTAATAATACTATTGGCTAACAAAGTTAAAGGTTTATGTGAGTTTATACCTATTGTTGTTGGTGGACACAGCATAGCTCAAACTGACTGTCGCCACCATGTTATTGCGTTGCTTGTAGATTCTATTAGAACTTACTTGAAAGTGATCTTTTAGCAGATAAAGGTAAGCTTATATGTGATGGAGGACAGATGAAAAGTTGGACGTAAATTGGGATCTACTACTCGTCAAAATAACATTTGTACAGGGATATATTGACCCCCCCCTCCTTTATTTCTGTTATTAATGAAAATAGAAAAAAAAGTTTCGTATAAATGGTCTAGGATCTTACCTATATTTTATTGAAACGTGATAAAGAAACAGTATCATGCATAGGTCACGTGATACGAAATAAATATATGTTTTTTTTTAAATGGAACACCCTATATATTATTGCATTTTTCAGAAGCCCTTTTTCCCTGATTTCAAATATAATATTGTATAGGTCTATCTTAAATTCTTCTTGACACATTTGATATTCAAAATGCAAATGAGCTGCTTTATTGAAAGAAGAGTGAGCCATACGTGTCAAAACACAAGTGAAACAAAAATAACAAGGAAGGCCACAAAAATAATTATTTTATTGTTTATTCAATTTTGACATTTCAAACTGTCATTATTAACATTTATTTAATCAACATGGGTTATAGTGAGGCTGAAAAGGTCGAAATATTTCCCTTTATGTGAAAAATAATAAAAATAAGTATGCCGCAAGAAAAGAATACATGACGTTATATCCGAATCGAGTGATTCTTATGGGCGAGTGGTGCACCCCTAAAAAGATGAATAAAAAAGTCACATAACCTCCCAAATAAAGTTGCCGGATTGAAACCAATTGGAATCGATTAATTACGTTTTAGGGAACAAAAAACCCAATAATTTTTTTTTTTTTGTCCGAGTGGCAGATAATTTGTTATTAACAACAAAAATTGCAGAGTAAAATAAATGAAAAAAAAAAAAAATTATTTGGAAACACATTTTCCAAGTTAATTGGGCAAAAATAAACACTTTTTGTCTCTTGTAATGTTTTCGAAAAATGCTGAACTTCAAAAATTCATATCTCGGCTTCTACTGAAGTTTTTTTAATGTTTTGGGTCGGAAAATGATCGTTAATACTTAAACATACTATTTTTTGTAATAAAGCAACTTTTCATTTTCATCCTGAAATTTGTCATCGAAGTATCGCAATTTTTTCTAGCTTGCGCAGAATAGGTGAATTACACAGGTGGCGAAGAACTGATCTGCTAATTTTTGTACTGTGACATAGGTGGGGATAAACTACAAGGTCAATTTTATACAGAATTTAACGACAAATTTTTATTTCCTACACTTTTTTTTTCTTCCAACGAACGGTTTACAAGATAAAAGTGAAAAACCAGCGTTAAAGTCCCCGTTAGGGGTGGTTTTTTGCAAAAAAAGGAACTTTCCGTTCCTGAATGGGGTGGGAACATTTCTGGTATCTATTCCTAACCCTATCGAGAGTACGCATCTCAAATATTATTTCTTAATAAATTATTTATTCTAAAATATCTAATTTGCGTGGACTACCATATAAGATTGGAGTTTTGTCAGATCATACTCTATGAATTAAATGAAAATCCTGATTTTATAAAAGAAATTATGTGGACAGATGAGTCAAGTTTTCCCACGATGGGAATTTTTAATAGAAAAAAACCTTCCTGGGAGAATAAAAACCAAAGACAGCGGAAGATCAAGCAAATATAAAAATCGGGTAGAAAAATCAGTCTACGTTTTGTGCGGAATTTTTCAAAACAATGTAGTTGGGCCTATATTTTATGATTTTACTTTGACACGACAAACATGTCCCAAAATAATTTTACCAGAGGTAGCTCGTCTAATTCAAGAGTTTCCTATGGACATATTATCTAGAATGATTTGGCATCATCAGGACGTAGCATTTAGAAGTTCGGGAACATTTAAATAATCAATTTCTCATTTGGATAGGCAATGCTGGGACCATTCGGTGGCCACCAAATAGCCCTGATTTGACGCCGTTGGATAGCTTTTTATAGGGGTTTTTAAAAGACAAAGTTAATTTGATAGTATTAAATTTATTGTATATATATTCCTTATGTTTGTAATTCTATAAGGATGTTTTATGCATATATCTACATTTAGTTAGTATATCTACATTGTAGTTAGTATATCAACATGAAATTTTTATTATATTGTCTTTGTATAGCAGAAGTTGTTAATAAAGTTACCTATTTATCCTAGTATTTATCTAAAATATGTTACAAAAAAAATTGAAACAGGAACACATTTATCATAAAATAACAAAAGGAATGAAACTATTGAACTAAAGCGGAAGTAAAAAAAACTAGATACTAAACTGTAATTAATAAGCATATCCATAATGTGCGCATATATATCATTTCAAGTGGGATAACAGAAGATTTAAGGCGCATTAACTGTTACGGAATGACAGACAACATGTATTTTAAAAAACAATTTAAGATTAAGTCTGAATGAACTAAAATATAGCCATTGTAAAGAAAGTCTTTGACGTTGATCCGAACTATTAAAAAAATATTTTAAAGCAGGATCATCCACCGACCTCGACTAGAAAATTGAAAACACCTATCGAAGGGTCATCAATGTAATGTCCAAAGCGATAGCTTATCTAGAAAGTTACTCACTCTGGTAATTAATTTGATTGTGTTGACATTTCCGATGTGTTTTCAATTTGTTGAAATGATTTGAGCCTAGATTTGATTGACGTGAAAATATTTTCTAACATTAATGCCAAGGTTAATCTAAATATACATCGTATTGAACAATTGACCATTGCCATGCCAGTTCGAATTTTGAATATTTGTTCTTGGAGTCGAGAGTTATGCTTGATGTAGTACGCTTTTTAAAAAGTGAAATGCCTAAAAGTGAGCAAGAAAACTAAGAAATATGTAAGCAATTTTTGTAGTAAAAGCTATCTGCTTTAGTGTCTATTTGGGTCCGACACTTGCTCTTGCGCCGATGGGGTGGCAACTACCCCTAAATTAAGAGGATTAAAGAAAGTATTGCTGATCTATTTTTTTTATAAGTAGTAGGTTTATGTTTTGGAGCCGCTAATGATAAACCTGAATTCAGATTTGAAAAATTTAAAATGGTGGCTCTGATGTGATGAATAGTGAAAATGAGGTGAAATTCCCGCTTTATTCAGCACTAAATTGCTTATAAAGCAACTCGGTGGAATAAGATTGCCGATAAAATGTTCTCAAAGCAAAAATATAAAGTTGTTTTATTAAAGCATCTTATACATTTTTTTTACTCCATAAAAGGCTTAGTAAGATCTTTTATACAGATACAAACCACATACATTTATAACAGGTGTATAAACTTAATACAGGGTGGGGCAATAATGCGCCGGACCTTCATATCTCGAGTTCTACGATAGCTAGAAATTTTTAAAAAAATTGCAAGTAAACTAGATAGAAAAGTCTATAACTGGAAATTATTTTCGAACATACAGGGCGAGACCAAGTGCCTTTTTCTAAATGGAATGCTATATGTATATCAGTACATTTTTTGAAGCCTATTTCTAGGCTCTATTCATTCCTACTATATTAGCATTGAATATCTCCCAACCACTTGGATGTAATGAATTTTTTTGTTGATATAATGCAAACTGCAGATGGATATTTAAAAAATCACCAGTCACAATTATGTGTTTTAAGAAGAACTTATATGAATACCAGTTACGAGACATCCAATTAATGTTTTTGAATAATATTCATTTCATAAAAATGTACAGGTGGCCAAAAATTATATTTCAATTAAGAACATTTTAAATTGAATTTTGTCAATTTTTTCAAATGGAACACCCTGTATATTTTTCAACGATGTGATGTAGAAATGAAAAACGAACATTTTTGTAAGTACTTCCCAATGGCTAATTGCAACCATTTGTGTCAAATTCAAGAATAAACTTAAAAAAAAGAGGTTCCCTCAAATAATTCATTAGAAAAAGGAAGAGTCTCGGGGTCCGCAAATTGCGTACCTGAATTATGTATAATAGAGTTCCGTAAATTACGGACCTGTATTATGTATAATAGAGTTCCGTAAACTGTGTCATCAAAACCTAACATTATATCAGATTTCAAATTTCTACGTTACATAGTTTTCGAGAAAAACCTCTGTGACAGACGAACACGAGAGTGATCTTATAAGGGTTCCATATTTCCTTTTAAGGTACGGAAACCTACAAATGCAAAAGATAAAATACAAATACAAATTGTTTATTTGTTAACGAATTACATACAAATTCACAAAGTAAAAATTTGAACTGTTTATCTGAACATAAAAACACAAGAACCTAACCTAAACTAACTTATTTCCATTCCTAATATTTCCATTCAAAGGTTAGTTTGAGTTCTTTAGCGTATATTTCTAAATCAACGGTTAGGTCAGATCCTTTAGTGAACATTTTCAAAGGTTAAGTTAGGTTCTTTAGTGAATATTTCCAATCAAATATTTCATATCTTCTGAATTTTTAACAACGAAGATCTTACTTCTCCGACTTAAAGTCGCCTTTTACCGTAAAAACCAAAAATTTTAGTCACTAAACTGAACTATTACCTCATTTAGGGACGGTTTATCAATGCGAGGTTAACTCGTAACCAAAGGATAATTGTCAAACAAAACAATAGATACCCATTGTTTCGTTTGACATTTATCCTATAGTTAAGTGTTAATCCTGTATTGATAAACCGGTCCTCCTCAATGGTCCATAAGTCTTTTACCTACAACACTATGAGTCCACAACACACATCAAGCGGTAAAAAGTAGAGTTATGATTTTCGGATCCCTACAAAAATAAGATAGTTGTCCGCTATTTGAGGACCTTGAACAAATGGAAATATGGGAACGCAAGTTGCGGAATTGTAACCTACAGAATAAAGGTCCGCAAACTGGCCGTATATTTTACATTTGCGGTCTCCAAATGAACAGGATAAAGATACGCAATTTACGGACCCCGAGACTCTTCCTTAGAAAAATTTATAATAGGTGTTCGACGAGTTGCTCATTTTGATTGACACACGTCTTTATAAAATTTTGTAATGAGGCTATTTAGTGGGACCATTTCTTCCAATCCATTGAAATGAGTAAATGGTATTTAACCACTCCTTTACTGTAATGTTATTTTGTACATTTTTTTGCTGTTTTCGTTATTCGACAAGCAATAAAACCTCAGTTTGGTATAAATTGTCGTGTATAAAGGAACATTTATCACACTTATCGGTCGTTACAATTTGTATTGAATTTAAAATATTTGGAATTTTACAATATGAATTTTAATAAAGCGGAACTTGTAGACATGACTTGTTTTGGACGAGTCAGACAAAAATTGTTTACTTGCCAATAGAATTTATCACCAACGTTATCCTGAAAGAAGGATTCCTGATGTTAGCAGCTTCCAAAACCTTCTCGATAGATTTCTGGAAATTGGAAATATCGAATATAAAAAAAGTGAAAGAATAAAACGTGTTGTGAACGAAGAAAATGAGTTTTCTGTGGTGCTGGCAACGGTTGAGAATTCCCATGTTAGTCATAGAGAAGTGAGCTCATTAGTAGGAATAAGTAGACGGTCTGTGGGTCGAATCTCAAAAACAAATAAGTTGCATGCATAGCATATTCAAATGCACCAGGAATTATCTGATGACGATTTTCAAAAGCGTCTACAATTTTGTAATTGGCCAGAGGTGAAATGCAACATGATCTTCAATACTGTTTTATTCAGTGATGAGACAACTTTTCATAAAAATGGATTTGTTAATAGGCACAATTTCCATTATTATGCTTCGGAAAATTTCCTATTTTTTATGCAAGTTGATAACCAACACAGATGGTCTATAAACGTTTGGGGAGCAATTATTGGAGAACATGTAATAGGGCCACATTTAGTTGATGGCACATTGACCGGAGCTATTTATCTTCATTTTTTAGAAAACTATCTGCCTCAATTATTGGTAAATCTCCCTCAAAAAGTATTCGAAATAGGATGTGGTTTCAGCAATATGGTGCTCCACTACATTATTTAAATGCAGTTAGAGACCACTTAAATATTACCTACCCTAATCAAATTGTTTATAGAGACACATCAGCAACAGTACAAAATATGAAGGAAAGAATAATAATTGTCTTTACATCTACCACACCGGCAGTTTTACGAACAGTGGGAACCTCATTTCAAAAGCGCAGAAAGATGTATGCCAATCAAAATGAGCAACATATGGAACATTTGTTATAAGTTTTTCTAAGGAGTTATTTGAAGAAACCTCTTTTTTTAAGTTTATTTTTGAATTTGGTAATTATTGCTCAATAAAACGATATTGGTTGCAATTATCCCTATGGGAGGTACTTCCAAATATGTTCGTTTTTCATTTCTACATCACATCGTAGAAAAATATACAGGGTGTTCCATTTGACAAAATTGAGAAAATTCAATTTAAAATTTTCTTAATTTAAAAATAATTTTTGTCCACCCTGTACATATTTAGGAAATGAAAATGATTCAAAAACATTAATTAGATGTCTCGTAATTGGTATTCACATAAGTTTTTCTTAAAACCCATAATTGTGACTGTGTTGATTTTTTTAATATCCATCTGCAGATTGCACTATTTCAACAAAAAAATTCATTACAGCCAAGTGGTTGGGAGATATTCAATGCTAATATAGGAATGAATAGAGCCTAGAAAGAGGCTTCAAAAAATATACATAACACTTAATTTTAAAAAAAGGGCACTTGATCCTGTAATTCCGTCTTGGCTCGCCCTGTATGTTCGAAAATAATTTCAAGTTATAGACTTTTTTATCTAGTTTACTTACAATTTTTAAAAGAATTTCTAGTTATCGTAGAACTCGAGATATCGAGGTCCGACGCAATATTGCCCCACTCTGTATAAATGGAACAAACTCAGTATTTCAATTATTGCATAATTAAAATACTGAATCTTATTTGATTGCTTCACACTGTATATGAGGCCCGATTCTGGACGATTTAAAATATACGATTTTTTTATATTTATTTACGTCCACCTGAAAAGTAAAAATTCATCAATGTGAAAAAAATAACTAGTGCAACCATCTGATTTTTTCACCTGGGATAGTTCATTATAGGCTGGGGCCGTTACGGATTTTTAATGCTGAAAAAAAAAAATTAATAGCAGGCAACGGCCGGCTGGAATATATAGTTGAGGACATAAAAAATGAAAAAAAAAACTTTGGAACTTGATATGAAGGGAAGTAGTGAAATGGGGTGCTATTTAAGGGATGAAAACCGTTTTTCGTGATTTGTGGCGAAACGTGATCTCCTAGAGAAAAGTGTTTCATACAAAAGTTGTAGATAATAAAAAAATCTAAAACTTTTATTGTATATATTTTTCGATATAACCTCAAAGTTTGCGAGAAAATGACGAAAAACCGATTTTTCTGTTTTTATTTTTTTTCTCTTGTGAAAATTATTTAAATTAAATGAAACTTTGTGAAAGTACGTAATTATTTGCATATAATAAGCATGATTTTTTCAATTATGGGAAATAAATATTTTTCGAGATTTTACCATTTTTCCGAAAAAACATCCCTATCTTCGGCGAACAACTTTATTGATTTTTTTTTTGATTTTGATGTTCTACTAGTGCTCATTTTTTTCGTCGAGATGTCTACTTTCAAATGGTACGTCGATGTTAGTGATTTATTGTCATTTAGCAGCTTAAAATTAAGAAAAACCGAATTTTTTTTCAAATCTCGAATTTGTCGATTTTTTTCATTATTTTCAATTTTATAGCATACTTATGTTAATATTTCATAATATTTTAATGAAAAAACTTACTTTGGTATAAAATAACTAAAGTTGAATGAATTTAGTTATTGGAAACCACGCTAAAATTGAATACAAACAACAAAAATACTGTTACGTATTCAAACAATAGCTATTTATGCCATCAGTTACGAAATGCCTAATTTTGTGTAACGCGTGAGATTTTTGCGGAACGAACGAAGTGAGTTTCGCAAAAATTCACAAGTTACACAAAATTTCATTTCGTAACGTATTGCATACAAGATTTTTTCTAATTTTGAAGAAAGTAATAAAAAATTAAATTTAATATAATTGATAAAAATTTGGAAAACATAAATTTAGTTTGTTGCTGTTACTTCATGTTAGTTGTCAGTTTGACATTTTGTAAAAAAGTCTAGACGGAAGGTTTTTAGTGAGATTGATATATTTTTAGTTTTATTTTTTAAAAATGAGTAATTCAAGTTCTGAAGAGCTACCAAGCGATATTGAAGAGGCAGCAGGTAATGCTCTATTATCAGTAATTCCCAAAAAGTCAAAGGCAGTTTATGATTTGGCATACGAAAAATTTGTTACGTGGTGTGATGAGAAGAAAATTAAACATGTTAATGAGAAAGTTTTACTTGCATATTTTGAGGGTAAGAAAGATCTAAAAGTTTCCACATTATGGACACTTTACTCAATGTTAAGGTCTGAACTAAATCTGAAAAGGAATATTGATATTAAAAAATATACAAATTTGGTAGCATATATTAAAAGTCAAGCGGACGGGTACAGTGCTAAAAAGTCAAAAGTTTTTATTAAAGAAGATTTTGCCAAATTTTTAGTGGAAGCTGATGACAAAGAATACTTAATGACTAAGGTTGCAATGATAATTGGAATGGCAGGAGCATGCAGAAAAGCAGAATTAACATTTCTTCCAGTTGAAAATGTTATAGACGAAGGAAGCTATTTTCATGTTGATATCCCACCTTCAAAAACAAAAGTTATACGGCAGTTTGCAATTACCACTGGAGACATTGAAAATACGAATCTTGTTGAAATATTAAGAAAATATATTAAGTTGCGTCCCCAGGTTCTTAAACACAACAGATTTTTTGTAAAATATGCGAATGGAAAACGTACCAGAAATCCTGTTGGAATTAACACATTTAGCAGTCTGCCAAAAGTTATTGCACAATTTCTTCGTCTTTCAAACCCTGTTCTATATACTGGCCACTGCTTTAGAAGAAGCTCTGCCACTTTTCTAGCAGACAGTGGCGCTGATATTTTAAAATTAAAGAGGCACGGAGGTTGGAAATCTAGCTCTGTTGCGGAGGGATATGTCGAAAATTCTATGAATAATAAGAAACTTATAGCGCAAGAAATATTTGGTGAAAAATCTAAAGCAATGTGCGCCACTTCCCAAATAACAGCAAGTTCGAGCAATGAAAAAAATATGTCGTCGGGAATTAATTTGAATAATTGCAATAATTGTGTTATCAATATTTATAATAATTAATTAATTTATAATTTATGTTTTTAACTTGTATTATAACAGTTTAATAAATAGAATAATTCTTTTTGTCACTAATTTTGAAATACATTTTTCGTCACCAATTGCATAAAATTTTACTTTATGCAACTAGTTACAAAAAGTAAGACGTTTCATAATGTCAATCAGTTTTAAAAAGTGTCACTTTATATGTCAAAATTAGAAAAAAATTTTTTTACAAAATTTGAAATTTCTCAGCATACAGGTATTTGAAATGCCCGCCCAAAACGACTGAAGGTTGGGGGTAGAGAGGGGTAGGACAAAGTGAGCCTGCACAAGAGCAGCAGAGCTCGTTTACACCAATTAAATTCGAATGGGCTGGATATTTATTTCACAAACCAGGCTCAAGCAACGTCAAAGATTCATTTTATACATCCCACTGTTTTAAACACGAACCATACACAAGTGTAATAGCGTTTCTTTATGCTTTCTCTGGGTGTGATACAACTTCAAGTTTTGCTGGAAAAGGGAAAAAAACAATAGTAAGATCTTTATTGGACAATAAAAATTTATTAAACCTAGCCAGTGTTTATTATCAAAAAGATGCAGACCACATAACCATAGCAAAAAATGCATCTCAACTTACAGCTAGTATTTACAAAAGTAAGAAAATTTATAACTCATTAAGTCAATTACGATTTGAGCTGTATCACCAAGTCACAAACAAATCCACTTTTAAATTGGAAAAACTCCCTCCAACTGAAGAAGCAGCTGCACAACACTCCTACAGAGTCTATTACCAATTGCAAACTTGGTTGGGTAATTTTGACAACGATCAGGGCAACAAAAAAGCAAAGGACTGCGGCTGGAACGAAAATGTAGGAAGACTCGTGCCGAAATATATCTCTGACAGTTCTGACTTGATTCCCGGAAAGTTGTTAAAAAGCGTTAGCTGTACTTGTGAAAGTGGATGCAATAATCAAAGGTGTGGCTGCCAAAAACACGGCTTAAAATGTACCAATCTATGTAATACATGCACTGAGAACTGTTCAAATAGAGACAGAGAAGTATTTGTAGATTTAAGTGATTCTGAAGATATTGATGAAGAGCCAGCAGAGAATAATGACAATCGAAATTGAAGAGCCTGAAAATGTCAACGATTTTGAAGATAATATAGAATTTGAGAGTTTGATCGATGAAGAAAACGAACCACAACAAAAAAGGCCTAAAATTGATTAGATTTTAACAATTATTTTACTGATTTTTCTTTTTATAAGCTATACACAACCAATATTAATAAAGTAAATATTTGTAAATAAAGTAAAGAATTCGTAGCCAATATAAATAAATTGTATGTTGTATTTTATCATATGTATTTAGAATAATTTAATATGCATATAAAGTTTTCGAAACTTAACTGTAATTTATGAAAATTAATAAAGTACTACTGATTTCCATGTAAATGTTAAGTTTCATGAAGTTTTCCCTACCTTTCTGTGATGAAATTCATTCAACTTTATTTATTTTATACCAAAGTAAGTTTTTTCATTAAAATATTATGAATTATTAACATAAATATGCAAAAAAATTGAAAATAATGAAAAAAATCGACAAATTCGTTTTTTCGGTTTTTCTTAATTTTAAGCTGCTAAATGACAATAAATCACTAACATCGACGTACCATTTGAAAGTAGACATCTCGACGAAAAAAATGAGCACTAGGAGAACATCAAAATAAAAAAAAAAAATCAATAAAGTTGTTCGCCGAAAATAGGGGTGCTTTTTCGGTAAAATGGGAAAATCTCGAAAAATATTTATTTCCCATAATTGAAAAAATTCATGCTTATTATATGCAAAGAATTACGTACTTTCATTCATTTAAATTAAATAATTTTCACGCGAGAAAAAAAATAAAAACAGAAATCGGTTTTTCGTCATTTTCTCGCAAACTTTGAGGTTATGTCGAAAAATATATAGAATAAAAGTTTTAGATTTTTTTATTATCTACAACTTTTGTATGAACCACTTTACTCTAGGAGACCACGTTCCGCCAAAAATCACGAAAAACCGTTTTCATCCCTTAAATAGCACCAAAATTCCAAAGATTTTTTTTTCATTTTTTATGACCTCAACTATATATTCCAGCCGGCCGTTGCCTGCTATTAATTTTTTCATCCCAAAAAGATAACGGCCCCAGCCTATTAGTGTAATAAGTCTTAACCAAGTACTAGTCATTCACTTACTGTTGCAATAGCATCTTGAAAAAACATTTTTGCAAAATTTTATGCAGTATTGTAATTTTTCGTCATAGCGCTATAAAAAAAAATTGTTTTTTAAAAAACTACCTTATCATGTCTCCAATTTAAATTGGTAAAGACGATGTACCTGTGAATGCCATGTTCTCGGGTATTTTTTAATATTTATACATTCTTACAAACGACCTTCTTTCTATTGGGTAATAACTGAGACAAACCAAAGAGTAGGCAGAGATCTAGTCTATTATACATTGCACGTGGTACCTGCCCGTCAGATATGGCCAAGTTTATTTTTAAAAATCACCCCTAGGAAGCAGTTTGGCTGCGATGAAAGAGAAGGGACATACATAATGAATGCACAAGTCCCTGTTCTAAACGGAAACCCCAATGTTAGAAACACGAATAGAAAAAGTACGCAATTTCCGTGTGCAACGAAATATTTATCTCTAGGGGATTAAAACGTAGACAAAATTCAGTCAAGTAAAGAACACTAGAGACGTATTCTTTAATATTATTTTATTTGTCTTCAAATTAGTGAATTAAAATACGTCATCACTTGAGACTGTTTTCATGTTTCAATAATTTGTACTATTCATACTGGCATGTACTTGCTGATAGTTTTAGTATAGTCTAAGTAAGGACTTCCTGAGACAAAAAAAACTAAACAAAAACTTTACGACATTATTATTATCGCCGCGGGCCACCGGCGACATGCCCAACAACAAACGATCAAACGAATCGCCGCACATTAAAAACGAGCGAGATGCTTTGCGGTCGAGGGTCGGTCGAGGTGGCACAAAGAGTAATGGTATTTTAATGAGGTCGTAAAATTTTTGTTACGTTTGTTCTGTCTCCGTTTGTTCCTACTTGAACTATACCTACTTGTCTAATGTCAAACATTTACTGCATTATTTTGTTGGTTAAAAATCATGTACACTGTACATACCGGGTGTCAACGGATCATGGTAGACCCCTAGACTAGTTACAAAAAGTAAGACGTTTCATAATGTCAATCAGTTTTAAAAAGTGTCACTTTATATGTCAAAATTAGAAAAAAATTTTTTTACAAAATTTGAAATTTCTCAGCATACAGGTATTTGAAATGCCCGCCCAAAACGACTGAAGGTTGGGGGTAGAGAGGGGTAGGACAAAGTGAGCCTGCACAAGAGCAGCAGAGCTCGTTTACACCAATTAAATTCGAATGGGCTGGATATTTATTTCACAAACCAGGCTCAAGCAACGTCAAAGATTCATTTTATACATCCCACTGTTTTAAACACGAACCATACACAAGTGTAATAGCGTTTCTTTATGCTTTCTCTGGGTGTGATACAACTTCAAGTTTTGCTGGAAAAGGGAAAAAAACAATAGTAAGATCTTTATTGGACAATAAAAATTTATTAAACCTAGCCAGTGTTTATTATCAAAAAGATGCAGACCACATAACCATAGCAAAAAATGCATCTCAACTTACAGCTAGTATTTACAAAAGTAAGAAAATTTATAACTCATTAAGTCAATTACGATTTGAGCTGTATCACCAAGTCACAAACAAATCCACTTTTAAATTGGAAAAACTCCCTCCAACTGAAGAAGCAGCTGCACAACACTCCTACAGAGTCTATTACCAATTGCAAACTTGGTTGGGTAATTTTGACAACGATCAGGGCAACAAAAAAGCAAAGGACTGCGGCTGGAACGAAAATGTAGGAAGACTCGTGCCGAAATATATCTCTGACAGTTCTGACTTGATTCCCGGAAAGTTGTTAAAAAGCGTTAGCTGTACTTGTGAAAGTGGATGCAATAATCAAAGGTGTGGCTGCCAAAAACACGGCTTAAAATGTACCAATCTATGTAATACATGCACTGAGAACTGTTCAAATAGAGACAGAGAAGTATTTGTAGATTTAAGTGATTCTGAAGATATTGATGAAGAGCCAGCAGAGAATAATGACAATCGAAATTGAAGAGCCTGAAAATGTCAACGATTTTGAAGATAATATAGAATTTGAGAGTTTGATCGATGAAGAAAACGAACCACAACAAAAAAGGCCTAAAATTGATTAGATTTTAACAATTATTTTACTGATTTTTCTTTTTATAAGCTATACACAACCAATATTAATAAAGTAAATATTTGTAAATAAAGTAAAGAATTCGTAGCCAATATAAATAAATTGTATGTTGTATTTTATCATATGTATTTAGAATAATTTAATATGCATATAAAGTTTTCGAAACTTAACTGTAATTTATGAAAATTAATAAAGTACTACTGATTTCCATGTAAATGTTAAGTTTCATGAAGTTTTCCCTACCTTTCTGTGATGAAATTCATTCAACTTTATTTATTTTATACCAAAGTAAGTTTTTTCATTAAAATATTATGAATTATTAACATAAATATGCAAAAAAATTGAAAATAATGAAAAAAATCGACAAATTCGTTTTTTCGGTTTTTCTTAATTTTAAGCTGCTAAATGACAATAAATCACTAACATCGACGTACCATTTGAAAGTAGACATCTCGACGAAAAAAATGAGCACTAGGAGAACATCAAAATAAAAAAAAAAAATCAATAAAGTTGTTCGCCGAAAATAGGGGTGCTTTTTCGGTAAAATGGGAAAATCTCGAAAAATATTTATTTCCCATAATTGAAAAAATTCATGCTTATTATATGCAAAGAATTACGTACTTTCATTCATTTAAATTAAATAATTTTCACGCGAGAAAAAAAATAAAAACAGAAATCGGTTTTTCGTCATTTTCTCGCAAACTTTGAGGTTATGTCGAAAAATATATAGAATAAAAGTTTTAGATTTTTTTATTATCTACAACTTTTGTATGAACCACTTTACTCTAGGAGACCACGTTCCGCCAAAAATCACGAAAAACCGTTTTCATCCCTTAAATAGCACCAAAATTCCAAAGATTTTTTTTTCATTTTTTATGACCTCAACTATATATTCCAGCCGGCCGTTGCCTGCTATTAATTTTTTCATCCCAAAAAGATAACGGCCCCAGCCTATTAGTGTAATAAGTCTTAACCAAGTACTAGTCATTCACTTACTGTTGCAATAGCATCTTGAAAAAACATTTTTGCAAAATTTTATGCAGTATTGTAATTTTTCGTCATAGCGCTATAAAAAAAAATTGTTTTTTAAAAAACTACCTTATCATGTCTCCAATTTAAATTGGTAAAGACGATGTACCTGTGAATGCCATGTTCTCGGGTATTTTTTAATATTTATACATTCTTACAAACGACCTTCTTTCTATTGGGTAATAACTGAGACAAACCAAAGAGTAGGCAGGGATCTAGTCTATTATACATTGCACGTGGTACCTGCCCGTCAGATATGGCCAAGTTTATTTTTAAAAATCACCCCTAGGAAGCAGTTTGGCTGCGATGAAAGAGAAGGGACATACATAATGAATGCACAAGTCCCTGTTCTAAACGGAAACCCCAATGTTAGAAACACGAATAGAAAAAGTACGCAATTTCCGTGTGCAACGAAATATTTATCTCTAGGGGATTAAAACGTAGACAAAATTCAGTCAAGTAAAGAACACTAGAGACGTATTCTTTAATATTATTTTATTTGTCTTCAAATTAGTGAATTAAAATACGTCATCACTTGAGACTGTTTTCATGTTTCAATAATTTGTACTATTCATACTGGCATGTACTTGCTGATAGTTTTAGTATAGTCTAAGTAAGGACTTCCTGAGACAAAAAAAACTAAACAAAAACTTTACGACATTATTATTATCGCCGCGGGCCACCGGCGACATGCCCAACAACAAACGATCAAACGAATCGCCGCACATTAAAAACGAGCGAGATGCTTTGCGGTCGAGGGTCGGTCGAGGTGGCACAAAGAGTAATGGTATTTTAATGAGGTCGTAAAATTTTTGTTACGTTTGTTCTGTCTCCGTTTGTTCCTACTTGAACTATACCTACTTGTCTAATGTCAAACATTTACTGCATTATTTTGTTGGTTAAAAATCATGTACACTGTACATACCGGGTGTCAACGGATCATGGTAGACCCCTCTTGTTTTCCTTATTTTTAAGAATATCAGAATGAAACTTGATTATATGACTTTGTGACATAACTGTCATTTTTTTCCACTTCTGGTTTCACCGGAAATGACCTCAACTTTTGATTTTTAAATGGAACGCCCTGTATATTATTATATTTTTGGAATCCTTGAAAAATTCTGAGTACGGCGATGCCCCATAAGTGACATTTCGACTCCATGAGAAAGATTTGACTCGAAATTTGTTGGTACGTCTAGAGTGCCATGACCAGAAAAAAATGCTTGTAATGGACCGGTGTGATGTCAAAAATATCAAATCGAGCATAAAAATGTGAGAATGTGTATTTTGTGGGCCATCAAATTTGGCCTGAATAGTTTTTTTACCAAAACTTATTTTTTTCAAATGGAACCATAATGGTAGAGTACTACCCTAAAATAGCGGACTTTCTAAGGAATCGGTGGATGTGCCCAAAAGCAATTTTTTTCTCATTTTAATTTTTTTGTTTTTTTCCGCAAAATTTTCAAAACGTTTCCAAATTTGTCCAAATGGTCGAACGATTTTTTTTTAAATCAAAATGAAGGTATTATATACTTTCCCGTGATGTAACTAAAAAATAACTTTTTTTAAAAATTCCCAGTCATTATACGTATGCGCCAACAAGTATACGTGTAATTATTCATTATAAAAATTAAAATATTAATAATAAAAAGTGATTGTGAGCAGAGGTTTTAAATTAGATAAAAAAAACTCTCGATTGTAAGATATAATTTTTTTTTGTTTCGAAAATCCGCTTGATTTTTAATAAACTTTTTACATATATTGATCATTATTTTATTTCATTCGTGTTTTTTTTCTAGTAGTTGTACTAGATGTGCTACTGCAAGAAGTCTACTTCTAAAGCGGTAACTGGAGGTTGAAATATTTCTTCACCTTCTCATTGCTAAAGTCGTATACATCTGAGATAGTCTCTGAAGTATCAAAATTGACAGGATTTTGGACGGCAGCAAACATATAATGAACTGATGCCGATAAGAACTGATAAAGCTTCTCTTCCTAAATGAATTACTCAATATAATTGCTTGTAATTGTAAGGTCAGTTGCAAAACTAAACGTTGCTCATGCAAAACCATTGGCGCCACATGCAACAATTTATGCCACAATACTTTGTGTCAAAATGCAGATAATATTGTTGATGAAGCTGTGGTTGAGGAAGAGCCTGAGCAATTAGAAATTAGTCCTGATATTTATGGTATTGAAGAATTCAAAGAATAATTATGAAGAAGATGTTTGTACTTCAGAGAATATCTTAGATGTATACGATTTTAGCGATGACGGGGGTGAAGAAATATTCCAAATTCCAGTTACCGATTCGGAAGTAGACACTTCTTGTAGTAGCACATCTAGTACTACTATTAGAAAAAGAAAACATGAATAAAATAAAATAATAATCAATATATGTAAAAATTTTAATAAAAATCAAGTGAATTTTCTAAAAAAAATTATATCTTATCTTCGAGAGGTTTTCTTTATCTAAATATTTAAAAACTGCTCACAATCACTTTTTATTATTAATATTGAAATTCTTATAATGAATAATTATACGTATACTTGTGCGCGTATACGTATAATATCGAAATTGACGGGAAATCGTCGCGCGCATGTATATACCAAAAATGACAAAAAAATAAAAAAGTTATTTTTTAGTTACATCACGTGACATTACATAAAAATACCTTTATTTTGGTAAAAAAAAAATTCGTTCGACTATTTGGATTTGCAATTTGGACTAAAAATGGAATTGCGGCCAAACTATTGGATATTTTTTGCAAAAATTTGGCAGGCTATTTATATAGGTACTTTCGTCTAAAATTTCATCAAATTCGGTTTAATTTTGGCCAAGTTAGCCGTAATTCAGTTTTTACGTTTTTTCAGCATATTTATATACATATCGTGGTAGGCGGTGAACTGATTCTTACGAAGTTTGAACCGAACGTTCCTTGATCATCTACAATAAAAGGGTTCCGTGCTCATTTTTAACTAGCATTTTAAAAGGTCCGAAATAAATTAAAACTGAAAAACCACCCTTAAAAATGACCAATGTACCCCTTTTCCGTAAAAAAGGGTTGCCCTACCTACTCGAAGTAGAAAACTCAGCTTCATGTAAGATTTTCTCCATCGTCTGATTTTGGGAAATTTTTACTCCACTATTAAAAGAGGTAAATACAAGGTGTCTACTAAATCTGGACAAGTTCCCTTGCCTGATTCGGTTTCTCCCGGTCATTAATTTTTGTAAATATTAAAAAAAAAAATGAGTTCACAAAAATTGTATTTTACGTAGAAAAACAATATTAACATTGACAATAGTCATTTTGTATGGGAGCAAATAGCAATGATCTAAATGCGAGATTGGAAACCATAACGAAACTGTGCCGTCTATTATCGAGTCTATTATTTAATATCTCTTTTATATAAAAAACTAAATTATTTAAACAACAAATAATGAAAGAACTAAACTACAAAACTTCACAAGTTTCCATTACTGTCAAATTAAACTTTTATATACGATTTCAGAGGCGACTAGATTCAAAACAAGTGATTTGAGGGACACGTCGCGCGTCGTGTAAACAGACAAAATTTTATAAGCATTCTTGTCGAGTACGATGATATTTTTGATTGTACTTTAAAATTGTAGCAAAAAATGTGAAATGGCTTTGTTTTTAACTTAACCTTGTTCTCCCAGTCAAAGGCCATTAATTCTTGACAAAACGCTATATTTATCTATTTATAACTCTAAAACTACTCGAGATATTTTAACAAAATTTGGCGCAAAGGGGTTTTGCACGATGGTCTATAAGATGGTGGTATATTTTTTATAAAAAATCCCTAATACTATTTACCTGAACATTGTCCCTATTTTCATCCCCACACTCCGCATGTCTATGGAATAAAGTAAGTATAAGCGCTATTAGTTACCTTGATGAGGTGTACAACTTAGCCAAGTTTCCACTGGACGTGGAAGTAATTGAACATAAGTTTCGCGAAAATGGACACGTACGGCAGATAAAAAAGAAGCTTCCAATGCAATGAGTAACAACGCCAAATTAGATACTGCTTGAGTTTGAAGAAAACCCACATAATTCAAGTCGAATAGCATCTTTAGCATTAGATGTTTCCCATTCCTCAATTATACGAGTATTAAAAGAAAATAAAATGCATCCGTGTAAACTGACCTCAACTTAAGTAGTGAAGACGATTTTGATAGAGGAACACTTTTCTGAATAAATGATGCAAAGGTTAGATACCGATGTTATCCAACTGGAAAATGTTTTGTTTTTGGATTAGTCCACTTTTACTCTTTATGGCCATGTTAATAATCAAAATTGTCGCTACTGGGCCAATGAAAATCCTTACTGGATGAGAGAATTACATACGCAAAATACTAAGAAGGGTAATGTTTGGGCGGGGATAATTGGAAATCATGTCATTTGGTCCCTTTTTCATTGATGGCAATTTGAATGGAGATAATTATTTAGCTTTGCTCCAAAATAATGTCGTACCAACTTTGGCATACTTATATCCTGCTCAAGCAAATCCACCAGTTCCATATAATAAATAATAAATAAACAATTTATTTACCTCAGAAACATACATATACATATACAAATAACCATAATTACAAACAGATCGAGACAAATTTCGAGGTAAAAACGAACTATTTCAACTGCTGTTGATCTTCCAATAGTCCGGAGTCTTAAGATTGAGACTACAAACAAAATTTCAAAATTTAAAAAAAAAAAAATACATATTAAGCTAAAGTGTAAATCAAGACAATTTATTTTTATTATTTTGCGGTACAAAAGGCAGGAACACGAAATTTTCGATTCAGTAAAAAATCACGATAAATTAATGTTGGAGGGCTAGCAGGTAACTTTGATCTAATTTCTGTCGGAGAGTTGTTGCTCTAATAACATGGATTTAATATGCTTGAAAAATGTTCTTTTCGACAAATTTTTATGCTCATCTGGTAAAGCATTCCATAAATGAGCTGCTCTAAAGACAAAGGATTTCTGGTATGCAGTGGTCCTGAGAGGAGGAACTCTAAAATTATGTACAAAACGTGTGTTGTGAGGATGATTGAAGTTAACAAATTTATTCCTGAGATATATTGTTTCGTCTGATTGCATAATTCTATATATGAATGAATACATATGAGCCAACCTACGATATTTCATGTTGAGATGTTGAGAATAGAATGAATGTTTAAATAAGGAGTAATGTGATTTCTGTAAGGAATATTAAATGAAAATCTCATACATGAATTTTGTATTTTTTGAACGAGATGACAGGACATGTGACTTAACGAACTATTGTACGCCACATCACCATAATCGAAAAGTGACAGGATAAGACTTTCACATAGTTGATATTTGATATTTGAAGGTAAACAATTCTTGTAAGGATACAACCCCTTCAGACGAGAATATGCTAAACTTGTTCTGTCGGTTATATGTGTTTGTAAGTTGAGATCTCAGTTAATGTGTATTCCTAAATTCTTTACCTCATGTACTATAGGTATTTTTTCGTTATTTATTTTAAAAGTAATATTTTCACGAATCAATTTCACTCTATTTACTTTACTGCCGAAAATAAGTGCGAATGATTTGGGCGTGTTTATTCTTAAAGTGTGGTCTTTTGCAAAGTTATATAGCCTGTCTATAGATTTTCATTAATTTCTTGCTGAGCTAATAGGTTTAAGTCAGGAGAAAAGGCATACTGTAGCTGTGAGTCATCGGCGTATTGATACAATTTTGCATTGTGGATGTTGTCGCCCATGTCTGCCACATATGTTGAGAATAACAGGGGAGCTAAAATAGACCCCTGCCTAACACCTTTTTTTTAATAGATATAAAGTCCGACTTTAGATTTTCTCCTTTTCTATTTAGGGATACACATTGACGCCTACCAGACAGATATGATTTTAAAAAATGTATACAGTTTTCTGAGAATCCAAAATAATGTAGTTTTGCAATCAGAACCGAGTGATCCAGCAAATCGAAGGCTTTACTGAAGTCTAACAGAATTAAACAAGTAACATTGTCTTTATCTGTGTTGTTTCGTATATCATCGATGAGACAGACGAGGGTGGTGAAGGTACTATGATTTTTACGGAAACCCGACTGACTTTCAGGCATTAAGTCATTTTCTCGAAAATACGAGTTAATTTGATTATGTATGTCTCTCTAAGATCTTTGAAATAATAGGTAATATACTTATTGGCCGTAAGTCTTTTAATTCCTTCGGATTGTGAATCTTAGGTAGAGGTTTGACTATAGCGTTTTTCCAACAGTCTCGAAACTCACCCTGTAGGACACAGGTATTTATTATGTGAATTAATGGGCCGATACAAAAACATAAACATAATTTGATATCCTTAATAGATATACCATCCTCGCCAATACTGTTTGTGCTTATATTATTTACTATGTTGTAAATCTCTTCCCTGGTAATAAAATTAAGAGAAAATGATGTTGATACTTTTGGGTGTAAGTTAGAGTGATACTTCAATATTTTGGCTTGAGAGGCTTGATCGTTTGATTGAATTGAAGAAGCAAAATAATTATTTATTTTATGTGGGTCTGCAAGTTCGTCCGGTATATCATAGTTACAGTTTTTTGTTAGGTTGAGTTTTTTTATGTTTTTCCAAAAAACCTTATTTCCGCTGTTTGATATTGAATTAAAATATGCTTCTTTTTCTCTTTTTATTGCGCCGTTTGTGTAATTCCTCAATTGCCTATAGTAGTCCAAGTTCTGAGGAGTTTTACTTTTAATATATTTTCAATGAACCTTATCACGCATTTTTATCATTATTTTAATATTCTCGGTTAGCCAAGGAGTATATTGTTTATGTTTAATATTTTTGTGCTTGATGGGGGCATGTTTATTTAAAATAGATAATACGTTATTATTGAAGATTGACAGTTTTTCATTTACATCATTCGCCCGGTATTAATCGTCCCATTTTAATTCATTGCCATCTGTTTCCAAAGAGTTTAAATTTAAACTCTTTGGAACTCCTGCAGGAACTACATTACCGAATCGAAGTTCGGCAGTACCTCGGCTTAACGTTCTCCTGATCTTACACACTTAGATTTCGTTCTATGGGGATATGTGAAAAGAATGGTATACAAAACTAAGCCACGCGATATAGCTGACTTAAGAAGAAGAACAACGGATGTGGTTAGGTTGGTCACGGCCCAGATGTTAGAAAACTTTAGAAGACTTTTTTATTTACGATTAGGGCGCTGCCAAGTCGTTTCAGGAACTAATTTCGAACATTTACTTAATTAACTTTTTTTAGATTGCTGTAATGAATTACGTCAAGCACATGAATTAATTTTTTTACAGTTAATTTTTGCAATAAATATTAATTATTGTGTAGTCATTTTAGCCCAAAATTTTACAATCAGTTTAAAAACTCTTACAGGCAAGAGATTTGGTATACATATAGTATTTAGCCACCCGACTAAGGTACTAAAAGTCTTCTAATATTTTTTATATAACTGGCCGTTTAGCCAGAAATTTAATTTTTTGACTGTTGAAAAATAGGTCAACACCATATGCGTCTTTCTTTATTTGTCTAAATATCATAAATGAGAGCTCCGACATAAAAAATGTAGAGGAGCAAAATGAAAGACCATAAACTTTTAAGTAACCATCGCTAGGTTTTTTCGATTTTGAAACAATTACATAAAGTTAAAGACATTACATTCCAGAAATGAAATGTTGCTGAAAGCTCATAAATCAGGATTGTATCTGTGCCACCGAAAATCATCTAAGGTAGTACTTCTTCATCGTCCATATAAGCGAAGTAAAAATTCTTCTCCTGCAGTAGCTACCTTTTCCTTGGTTGAAGAAGGATTGTTAAACACTTTCATGCCTTCCCTTAGGGCACTGTCTTTTAGTAGTAGCTTCAATGCGTTTAGTTTACCTTTCTTGAACATGGCGGAGGTGGTGTCACCCACTCACACCATGTGCAAACAGAAGCACCTCCATACTTTCCACTAGCATGTTTTGCTGTCAAGGTATGTCAAACACGGTTTTTTGTGTTTTAGCACCAGAAGTAGGGCGCAGGAATAGAACCTTGGAATAGAAATATGCACAATAATTGAAATACTGAATTTATTCCATTTGGCTATTCTACACTGTATAATAGTCATGATTATTGGTCTTGAGATCTTCTATTACTCTGTGCGTTTTGGATGTCTATGAATAGAACATCCTGTAATTGTGAAAAAAGTGTAGTGTTCTGAATTTCTCGTCCTAAATGTTTAAGACTATGTACTTAAGCGAATCATGTTTATTCTGAATGGCCAGCTAAATCGCCAGATCTTACGCCATTGGATTTTTCTATGGGGATATCTCAAGACTAAAATATATCCAACAAAGTCAAGTAACACCGAGGATCTCAAAGAAAAAATACAAACAGAAACAAGGAATATTTCAATTAACGCTTTAGAAAAGGTAAGGCTGGAGTTTTACCACAAACTAATTGATTACCAACAAGTAAATGGAGAACACTTTGAACACAATACACAAAAAAAAAATTTTCTATGGGATTCTGGGATCTACGTGCTGATGAGACCGTTTATATTTGCTATTAATCAAATCGTATAAATTAAGTGACGTAGGTTCATTACGTGGTTTATTCCTAATAATTTTTTTAGAAATTGACTTTGTTTATCTAAATACTTATTAACATTTTCTAAGCAAAATATGTGTATTTAACCTAATTATTTATATTTAAATGTACTGAGGTTAAAACAACCAGCGCCAATCATACATAAGTAGACATTAATTATTTAAAGGTGATTTGCAGGTGATTCATTAAACAATAATTTATTTTCTGTGCTAAACCCCCTCATTCGCATTCCTATGATCAAATTATTATAAACGAAATTAAAAATATATTGTTTGTAATTTTTATATCATTACAATTGCAAAAACATGCAGAAGGGTAAACAAAATGAACAGAAAAATAGGTGTAACCATTGGTAAACATGAGTAACTGGCAAAATCTCGGATAAACAATGTAAGCGTCTTTTAAAATCCTGAGATCTTTAACCACCTTCCTTTATCTCCTCAGATAATACCAGTGACAGATGATAATATGAGAGCTTTTATCACCGGGCGATAAATCTGCGATAAGCGGTAGATTACTTACAGCATTGTATAAAAATCACAACTAGTACACATAACAACACTGATGACGCCATATTTAAAACTACACTGAACCCACGGACCCACTTTGTGTGGACGGCTGGTGTACTACTACGCGATCGACTGAGAACTGACAGCGCCACACCTGTTTCTTTGTCAGTGGCGTGGACGAGAAACCAAGAGCTCTGTTAGAAGACAGCTAAAAACTGACGATGAATCGAAGTTTGACGCAAATTAATCGCTCACTTCTACCCTCTTCCCCTAGAATCGAAAGTCTGCTAACAATCCCTTTCCCGTGTTTCATTAAAATACTCTTTTGTAGGACTACGATAACGTAGATTGTATTACGGAATCCGGCACATTGTCCTCATGTTGTATTTGTTGGGTAATGGTAATGAGCTATAATTTGTCTGGTATACAGGGTGTTGCATCATGAGAGGGACATAGCTTAATAGGAGGTAGAGAACATCAGTGGTAACCGGAACCTTCCATAGAAATGTCTCATTGGGCCTCCATTACGAAGTTACAGGGTGTTAAATAATTTTTGGCCAAACCTGTTTTTTGTCATAACTTTGACAGGGAATGAAATAACGGATTCATATTTGGTACGGCTAATGTACTAACGAGCCCCAAGAGGTACATGTATAAAAAAAAATATATCCAGGTCCGGACTCACTATAATTTATGTTTCTTCTTTGCATCAATAAAACATCACCCTGTATATATTTTTTTGAAATTTCGATACGATATTCGAAAAGAGCAAGAAAAAACAAACAAAATGGCCTATTTCATTTTTTTGTTACACCTTTGTGGTTATTTAAATACGTTGTTAAATGTGCAAGAAAATGGATTACAGAACCCTATTAAATGAGAGGCACGTGAAATAAATAGTTTTATAACTAAAATTTGCATAAATTCTATTGAGCCTAGGTGGTCTGGGTGAATCCTAATTCCGGCACGTTTTAAAGGTCCATTTTGGTAAAAAAACTGTGGTCCTAATAAGTAATCGGGTATGAAATAACAACATTTTTAATCAATCACAGTAGGCTTGTTCAAAGTGACAGATAATAAAAAGAAATCTCCTAAACAGTTGAATAATTGTTTGTTAGTAATTTAATGTGTCAATAATCCGCATTTAGTTAGTGAAAACTTGTGAAAATATTTTAACTATGCCAGTAAAATTTACAAACGTGGAATATGCTGACATAATATTCATCTATGGTTTCTGTAATGGAAATGGTAGGTCGGCGGAAAGAGAATATCGGCTGCGTTTTCCTGGTCGTCGATGCCCTAATCATAAAACCTTTAGTACGGTGTTCCAGTATGCAAGACAACACGGAAAGTTTCCTAATTCCGCAGTTGTGGAGCGTGTTTTACAACAAGATGTGCAGGAACAAAACAATATTATAAACGTAGTTCAAGAAAACCCAAATATGAGCACTAGACGAATCAGTTTGGCAACTGGTATTCCTCATTGGCGAGTATGGAGAACCCTAAAAAGAGAACGTTACCATCCATATCATATCCAGCAGGTACAGCGTCTTCAACAAGGCGACGATATCCCCCGCCTGGCATTTTGTCATTGGTTGTCTAACCATCGCCCAGTCATTTACAGAACCTTATTTACGGATGAGGCACAATTTACAAGGGATGGAGTAAACAATTTACGAAATAATCATAAATGGGCACAGGAAAACCCACATGCGGTACGCCAACGCCGTTCGCAACACGGGTTTTCTGTAAATGTTTGGGTCGGACTTGTGAATAGACATTTGATAGGGCCACATTTTTTTGAAGAAAGATTGAATGGTGAAATTTACTTTGATTTTCTTCAAAACATTTTACCGAATATGTTAGAAAATATCGGTATAAGAGGCATGTTGTTTCAGCATGATGGGGCCCCACCACATTTTAACCTTCAAGTAAGAGAACACTTAAACAATGTGTATCCTAATAGATGGATTGGACGCGGGGGTCCACATGAATGGCCACCAAGATCTCCTGATTGTAACCCTTGTGATTACTTTTTATGGGGCCACTTAAAAAACGAGGTGTATAGCATTGAAATTGAAAGTAGACAACATTTAATCCAGCGCATCGTTACAACCTGCGACGAAATACGGAATAATCCAGAAATGATACGTCGAGCAATTGGTGACCTTTCTAAACGCGCAAGAAAATGCACAGAATGTGGGGGAGGACATTTTGAAAATTTACTTTAGTGTCAATTACGTTTTATTTTTAAACACATTTAGTTATTGTTTTGTTATTTATTGTTAATTGAATGGAAAATATTTTAATTATTTAGATTTTAGTTTGTTCTCTTTTCCAATTTTTATTAAGTATAAAATCTTGATGATTTTCTTGATCAAAGTAACTGGTTGCCTAAATGGTTTAAATTATCTGTCACTTTTATTCTTTGAACAAGCCTACTGTGATTGATTAAAAATTTTGTTATTTCATACCCGATTACTTATTAGGACCACAGTTTTTTTACCAAAATGGCCCTTTAAAACGTGCCGGAATTAGGATTCACCCAGACCACCTAGGCTCAATAGAATTTTTGCAAATTTTAGTTATAAAACTATTTATTTCCCGTGCCTCTCATTTAATAGGGTTCTGTAATCCATTTTCTTGCACATTTAACAACATATTTAAATAACCACGAAGGTGTAACAAAAAAATGAAACAGGCCATTTTGTTTGTTTTTTCTTGCTCTTTTCGAATATCGTATCGAAATTTCAAAAAAATATATACAAGGTGATGTTTTATTGATGCAAAGAAGAAACATAAATTATAGTGAGTCCGGACCTGGATATATTTTTTTTTATACATGTACCTCTTGGGGCTCGTTAGTACATTAGCCGTACCAAATATGAATCCGTTATTTCATTCCCTGTCAAAGTTACGACAAAAAACAGGTTTGGCCAAAAATTATTTAACACCCTGTAACTTCGTAATGAAGGCCCAATGAGACATTTCTATGGGAGGTTCCGGTTACCACTGATGTTCTCTACCTCCTATTAAGCTATGTCCCTCTCATGATGCAACACCCTGTATAAAAAAAGACAGGACACATGGAAAGCTAACGCCACAAATTGTAATTTTGCCAGAATAATTAAATAAATAGCTTCACGTGGCGTACTTTATTTTGACAAATAGGAACCAGAGGTAGATTAGTTACTAAGGATTCATAAATTTAAAAAAATATTTTTTTTAAACTTGCTTTTCTTACAGAAAACTCGTACTAAAAAGTAAAAAATAATTGCAAGAAAAGCAAGGCGTGCGCACTTTGTATGATTGTACGCATGATGCGCACGCCTTGTTTTTCTTGCAATCATTTTTTATTTTTAGCATACCTTTTTAGGAAAAGCAGGTTTAAAATATATGTATATATTTTCTACTTTTTGGGCATACTTTAATTATTATCATACATTCCCAAAGTTTGATTAGTAGGCTAATTTGGACTTTCAAAGATCCTTCGCTTCCTCGCTCCTTCATTTTGCAGATTTTTCAATTTTTACCCCCGCGCCCCCTACGTGCGGATATTTGCAAGGGTAACAGTAGAATATTGTATTGTCATCTGATCGTAGTAACTGTGCAAAATTTCATGAATTAATTATATCTGGGAGTGTGTTAAATAAAGGATGCAAGATTTGAAGACAAACATTCAATTTTCACCTCCGCGCCCCCTATGTGCGGATATTTGCCAAAAGTAACGGTGGAATACTGTATACGCCTTTCACTTTTTGGACGCTATTTTAATTCTGAAGCTATACAAGTCAGGACCCGAGCAAAATCCCACCAGCTACATCAAGCAGTCTGTAAAGCGATACTAAATACACTCTCATATTACACTGTCTCTCTTCCTCAGGTACACGGTAAAGGATAGAACACTAAGACTTCTTATGTGATTTATTATTTTACTCTCTGTGAGGGGCGTCCACTAGATGTTCTCTTTAATAAGATTGTTGTTTTGATTTGCATGAAGACGGAGAGGGGAATACCCTGTAGCCCTATACCCTTTTTATATTCATGAGTATGACGCTGCCGTTTCAAGTTTATTCCAATAGTATTCTTTTACATTAGTACACATGTATAGTCTAAGTCAACGCATCCCTGCAAATAAAAAACGCAACAAAAACTTTACGACCTCTTTGTGCTCCCCGACTCGCTTACCTTTATAGGTTTTTAATGTGCGTCAGGTTGTTTGATGACAGGCATGCCGCATGGCGCGCGGCGATAATAATTGTCGTAAAGTTTTTGTTGCATTTTTTATTTGCAGGGATGCGTTAACTTAAACTATACTATTCGTATTTTCTAATTTCTGCATATATTACATGCATTAGTTCCTCGACTATATTCGAGACTATATTACTCCCGTTGCCTACCACACTGATGATTAAATCACGTAATAGCCACTGTTTTGGCCACGTGCTAATACTTCTAATTATTGATATGTCCTCAGATGTTTGCAACATCAAATGTATGACTTACATTTTATAACAAAAGCTACAGAAACATTCAGCAACCTAATATGTTAATTATAGTCCTGGAGCCCTGAATTCCTTAGTCCTAGAGTCCTGAAGAGAGTTGGATCATTTACTATTTTATAATAATAATACCAATGATTTTATTAACTTCATGACCTTGAAGTACGTTAAAGAACTTACTAATAATAAGTATGTTTATTTGCCATAAAAATACAAATGGATTTTATGAAGACATATAACACCCTAATCATTCATACAACTATCTATATACATACAACACAGTATAAATACCGCTTGTCTGTTAAGACCAATGAGATAATGTTATAAATTGGGTTGCTTAAAATACAATTAACAAGATATTGTATTTCATGTCAATATAAAAATCAAGTTTGAGGTTATGTGAGAATATGCAATACCAAATATCCAGTGGCGGCTGCTCCTAAGGGATACGGGAGCACGTGCCCCTCAAAGTTAATTCAGCTCCCCAAAGCTAATTCAGCCAGCTAGTTAATTTCTGTTTATTTTTATCCATTTTAACATTTTTATCAACATAATAAACCCCAAAACTAATTTCCGACGCTATCGCTACGTTGCAACTTGAGTTTGCCAATATCGACTTCCCAAAGGGCAACACATCAATAAGGAGGAACACGTAGAAATTTTAATATCAATAAAATCAGATTATATTTCTATTAAAAGAACAATTTGATTATTAATTTCATTGAAATATGTTGAATTCGGCATAAAATTGAATTTGAAAAAGTGAAATTATGGGCACTATTAACATAGTTAAGTTGCTTCTCATGGACCTGTAAATTAAAAAATTAATTAGTTACAATTGTTGCCATATTTCCTGTTGGATTAATTAGTTTTATCGTAACGATTTAATCTTAAATTTAGACTGCATGTTTCTCAATTTGGAGGTACCTACTAGACAATTATTTTCATTCATCTTTATTTACATATTAAGATGTATACAAAATATTCAGCATAATGACAACTACTTTTTAATATATGATATACCTACAGCAAATAACACTATTTTTGTTTAGCTTTTCAAACAAAATTTTAACATAACCTATACACAATAAAATTTGCGAGAATTATAGAGGCAGATGTAAAGTATTAGGTAGATTATGAATAATATTACTTACGATTGAGCCTTAGCTCCTCGAATTTCTTCGGCGTTAAGACAATCATTTGAGCGATCAATCCCATCAGCATAAATGAATCAACATTGGGTAGATTATCACTTTGTGCTTTCACAAAATCGCTTTCTGCCATTGTTTTTTTAAATAAATTTATTTAACGTCGGCCTATTTCCGCTACTGAGGCCTAACACCGACGCCTGTGTCGGTTTTGTCGAACCTCTTCCCTTAAGAAGAAAGAGTAGGGATCTTTTACTTACGCGCATACACTGATATACAAGCCGCTGGAAAATGTGTGAGGCGAGGACGCGGTCTTCGTTGTGAACACGAACGGTACCTCAGTTTTGGGAAAAATAAAATTGTTTCAGCTAGCGAGCTTTATAAGAGACTCTTGAGGCCTTCCGTGCACTTAATTTTATTTGATTTGAGTTCGGGGTGGATAAACTTGAAAAGGCTGGAAAGGGCCAACTGCTTCGCCCTGTATATTGTCAGAGCTGGATTTGTACTCGAATTTAATCTAATTTAATTTATTTAACACTTTACTGAATTTTATTTCAGTTGGCAGGGTCGAAAGCTACACCCTGTATAGTATAGTAGCTCGATTTTAAATTAAACACTTTAATTTAGAACGAAATTAACAAATGATTTATTTTCTGTTAACACACAGAGTTGAATATTTAAATAGTAAAATCAAATTTTTATTCACAAAAATTATTTTAACGTATCGACACTTGAAATTTGCCTTGAGTCGGGTTTGCTGTATTTTATTTAATTAACTTTTATTTTTTATTAATGAGAAAATTCACTTAAAAACTAGGGTCGCGAAGACGATTTTATTTCACTTAAAACTAGGGCCGCGAAGGCGATTTAAAATGTAGCACTGGGGCTGAATAATAATATTTAAAAAACCGATTATTTACTAGGGGTTGCCTAGAAAGAGGACGCGGGTACTACTTTAAATTTCGTTAGATACACCGGGAACACAACTTGCCGGGGGCTTGGCACGCTCCCGTATTTATACTAGTGATGGGGCACGACTCTCGCTGAGAGCTGGAAAAGCCGGAAAGGGAGCCAGACCATCATATGGCGCTCGAATTATGAAATATTGTGCAATAGTTGTTGAAATTTTGGAAAATAGGGTCGAAACTTATAGCATTAAATCGGCTGTTGAAAAGGAAATAATTTGATAATAAAATGTCAGCGGAACCTAATTCGATTTAAGAAATACGAGCTGTAACTGTCTGAAAATTGGTTAACATTTGAATTGGTCCCGTGAAGTAGCGTTGCTAGTCGTAACTTTACTCCATATTTAATGTTATATTAAGCCATATTGAGGGTATGAGATTGTCTGCGTCGAGCAGAGCGGGATCCAGATTTAGGGTAATATGAATGAAGATAGGGACGAGTTGCTAGCAATTTGTGGGAACACGTAAATTGGACTTATTTTTGAAATGAGCGTTTTATGGGCTGACGGTGGAGATAAATGACAGACGCTTTGAGATATTTTTGGAAATTGAAATTGGACTTTGAATTGAAGCGAAAGGGACGTGTAGAATTTTTTGGGAAGTGAACTAAATTATTCTAAATTGGAATTTGGGGAGTCAGTTGAAAGTAAACTAAGATGATGAGGGGGCTGTATTTTTTAGGACGATCCTTTGTAAGTTTCTGTCCATAATTTGTTGAGTTTTGAAGTTGGGGGATTTTTGACGTTACATTTAGACTATTCGAGAATTATAGATGTGGCATGAATTTTCTCAGGAAAATTATATAAAAATTGGAGTTTTTGTGTTCCCCAGGTGCTTTAGTGACTTTTTTATATGTTTTGCCAAGTTGACCATACTGATTTAATTATTTGTCAAATTTTAGTGATTTTTTCGTCAGCCATCTTGGTAACATGGAAAACGTACGGTAACAGTTGGAACGGTCACCCATCCAACTACTAACCGCGCCTTACGTTGCTTTACATCGCATTATCGAAGTATATACATAGTAAAGACGCACCCACGCTCGCCCCTAATTTCTGCCATTATAATCTTTAAAAAGCACTTCTAAGTTAATAATTGTTGTTTTATTTAATGCATATATTCGTTAAAACACCTTTTAATAATCACAAAAGCCTACATTTGCTTAAAACTAGTAAATATGGACACCCAAAATGAAATAAACAAGGGATCATCATACGTCACGCACGGGTCTGGTGAACTCGTCAAAGCTCGACAGTTGCTCGTAAAAATTCAAATAACTTGAATTTCAATTATTATTTATTTAATTATCGGATGTCTAAACAATTTATATTATGATATACTTCGACATTTTCAAATATAAACTATCTGATAAAAACACTTTTGGGTGTAAAACTGATATTCGCGTGTACCCTATTGTATCCGGAGACCGCGTCAAGTTTCTTCATCTCGCTAGATTTTGTTTACTACGTTGCTATGGCAACGACACGCGCCTTATGTTCGAATTCGGGCACGGTTCACTTGTGTACACTTCACTGTTATATGCTTAATCATCTGATATATATGTTTGCCTACTGCTGCTTGAATCGCGAGTTCTGTGTTTTGTTATTTGTTTATTTCGTTTCGTTTGGGCACACATAAGACATTTAAAAATGAATTCAGTGTCTTATATTTTAAGTAACAGACCGCTGAGCTACGAGGATAAAGTTAATGTAAAAAAATGTGGAAGGCCTATCCCGGAATTAAACATAAAAAAAACTACTTTGGGTAAAAATAGGACAATTTTAGATATTTTAAAAAAGAAAATACATATGATAAGTTTTGATGGATGTGTGGGTGTTTCGAGCGAAATAAGCTGTTCTGTTTTGTTTGCCTTTTAATCAACAATTTGCAATCTTCACCGTGGATTCAGGAAGGAGTACACGATTTTCAACATTACAGGAAAGAGCAACGAAACATGCGAAGAGTGCAACTCATTTATATAAATTTTAGGTAAAAGTGACATTCGTAAACAGTTAGATAGTGCTTATCTCGAAAATATTCCAGCTCATAACGATAACAGAGACTGTAAAAGCTTATAATGCTTTAATAGACCAAGAGAAATTAAGAACTGAATTGAAGGTGATTTATGGCAGGGATGATATGTGCTGCAATGGTGTTTTACATCTTCTGACATTTATTAATAAAAATAATTTGGAAGAAGGCTTATCTGAGACGTACAAAAAGTATTGTATGTACTACCTATGACGACGTGCGAATGTGAAAGAGGTTTTCTACGTTAAAAAGTATACAATGTTTTCTAAGGAACACTATGTGCCAAGAAAGGCTTAATGCACTTTCGATGTTATCAATTGAAAAAAAAATATGTTTCAGTTAATTCTTGACTTTGACAATAAAGTGATAGACATTTTCGCAGCTAGTAAGGAACGTAGAAAGGATTTTATGTATAAATAAAATGTTTTTGTTTGTGTGTATGTACGGTCGTGAGCAAAAAGAAATAGGACAAGTCTTATAACGAACGGTATTTTGGTAAAATCTAGTTGTGTACATCTAACTTTAATTTTTGTGACATTGTCTGTTATTGTCATAATTTATTGCAAGTGTGCAAAAAACTAATATGCCCCATATACGCGATTTAGTTAAATCTGGAGTTATTGCTAAAGCAGAAGATGGATGGTAAATGAGACAAATAGCACTGCTTTATAATATTGACAAAAATTCGGTGTGTAACATTTTAAGAAAGTGGAGAATACACGGTAGGATTAGTAGAAATCCTGGATCAGGGCGACGAAGGTAATCAACTCAGCAACAAGATTTGCAATTGGTAAATGCTTTAGTAGAAAATCCATTTTATTCCGTTATTCAGACTGCCGAAGAGAAAATGTTTCCTGGATTGAGTAGTACTGGTCGCCGGCGAGTAAGAGAATCGGAGGCTACGTTGTCATGCAGCAGCACAGAAATACTAAAGCTGAACATAAAGAAGCTCGAGTAGGATTTGCGCTCGAATTTTTAGCGCAAGATGTAAATTTTTGGAACAATGTAATCTTTACAGACGAAAAAATTTTCCAGTCAACACACAGCAGCCGTATTCGTGTTTACCGCCCTCCGAATACTCGATTCGATGAGAAATATATATCTAACAATGATAAAAGTGATAGATTTTCCGACAATATGTGGGCTTGGATATCGGCACGTGGTCCTGGTGTTTTGTGGCATATTGAGGAACGATTTAATAGTGAAACGTATATTAGAATTTTAAACAATGTTATTATGCTCCCTTCTGTGTCACAATTATTTCCTAATAATGAGTTCATATTTCAACAAGACAATTGTTCCGTTCATACTGCTCATACCGTAACTAACTAGTTTCAAGATAACATCAATGTTTTTTTTTTAATTTTTTTTATACATTTATTTAACGTCGGCCTATTTCCGCTACTGAGGCCTAACACCGACGCCTGTAGACGAGCTACCCCCAACCAGGAATTTTGCCGAACCTCTTCCCTTAAGAAGAGTAGGGATCTTTTACTTGCCTAACATTTAATAGACAAGGGACCGACGGCTTTACATCCCCTCCGAAGGATGGTATATCTCCTATACAACCCTCGCCTAAGGTTGTATAGCTTCCGCGCATACACTGATATACAAGCCGCTGGAAGATGTGTGAGGCGAGAACGCGGTTTCCGTTGGAATGGTCACCAATCCAAGTACTAACTGCGCCTGTCGTTGCTTTACATCGCATACCGAAGTATGTACATAGTAAAGACGCACCTACGCTCGCCCCAACATCAATGTTCTTAACTGGCAATCATAGTCCAGATCTTAACCCTGTGGAAGAAGTACGGACTACTCGTAAGAAGTATCCAAAAACGAAATGTGAGTCCACAAAATGCGGAAGAATTACTGGAAATAGTAAATAATGCATGGAAAAATATTATTACTAATGATTATTGTATAAGGTTATTTAATTCAATGCCAAACAGACTTATAGAAGTTATAAATAGAAATGGTGCAATAACGAAATATTAATAGATAGTTTCTTGTTAAGTAAGATATCCTTTGTCCTTTAATCCAGGATTTGTACTAATCGTACCGTTTATTCTCCACTTTCTTAAAATGTTACACACCAAATTTTTGTTAATATTATAACGCAGTGCAATTTGTCTCATTAACCATCCATCATTTACTATAGCAATAACTACAGCATTAAAATAAAAAATAAATTAAAAGTGATATCTGTTTTATTTCGGCTACTCATTACATATTCAAATAGAGACAGATTTACATTAGAAAAAAAATGTTATCCTATTTTTTTCTGCTCACGACAGTATCTACATTGTACACCTTTGCAATTTTTTGTTTATGTTTTATGCGGCACACAATTTTGAGAACAAAGAATATGGTGTATGGTTCTCTGGTAAGTTAATTTTAATACACAATGTCAAATGTGTGCCCCCTATAATATTAACCACGAGCCGCCATTGCAAATATCCAAGTGATTATTTCACATAAAATAAATAAAAATTTTGTTTCCTGTAAAATTTGACATATTATTATGTTCATTCTTTCCTATTATTTGGGTTTTCTACCACATGTATTATTATCCTCTTCAAAAACAAATCACTGAATCTACAAAATAATAGAATTATTGGAAAAAAGCCTCTGCGCCCGTGACGTTTACGCCAAATGAATAATCGGAAGGTATGTTTTGCAAATAATATAAATCGGAATAAACACAAAAATAATGTATTTTGCTGACGTTTCGGAAAGTGATCTCTTTCCGTTTTCAAAGCTTTTTTTGGAAGAACTCTTATTTTGCTGTGTATGTCAAATACACAGCTTTAAGATTCTGTTTATATTATTTCCATAGATACTTACTACTTACACAGAACATAGAACTGATGATATTTTCTTTTAGATAATGTTGAGTTTGTTAAGTTCTTCTTTTAACATTGGTAGCTAGGTTGTACAAATATCTACAGAACAATTCGATACGCACTTATCTCCGTTTAATAAGATTATTCCTGATTCTTTAATTTTTCTTTTTTTGGTATCTGCTTCTTTTGTTAAAATTTTTGCCGATTCCCAGTTTATTCTATGTCCGTTTTCCCAATCATGTTCACAAATCTTTGATTGCTGAATTTTTTTCTTTCTAATGTAATTCTTGTGCTCATCCAACCTCACACTGAAAGGTCTGGATGACTCACCCACATAACATTTATAACATTCGCACGTGATATTGTAAATACAGTTTTTTGAATTCTGCTCCCTTGAATTTTAACAAAAGGAGCAGATACCAAAAAAAGAAAAATTAAAGAATCAGCAATAATCTTATTAAATGAAGATAAATGCGTATCGAATTGTTCTGTAGATATTTGTACAACCTGTCTACCAATGTTAAAAGAAGAACTTAACAAACTTAACATTATCTAAAAGAAAATATCATTAGGTCTATGTTCTATGTAAGTAGTAAGTATCTATGGAAATAACATAAGCAGAATCTTAAAGCTGTGTATTTGACATACACAGCAAAATAAGAGTTCATCCAAAAAAAGCTTTGAAAACGGAAAGAGATTACTTTCCGAAATGTCAGCAAAATACATTATTTCTGTGTTTATTCCGATTTATTTGCAAAACATAACCTCTGACTATTCCTTTGGCGTAAACGTCACGGGCGCAGAGGCTTTTTTCCAATAATTCTATTATTTTATAGACTCGGTGATTTGTTTTTGAAGAGGATAATAATACATGTGGTAGAAAACCCAAATAATAGGAAAGAATATTCGTAGAACGCCACAAATAACTTTCAGACAATATTATTATGTTCCTCATATTACGCGAAAATCAAACAAATGAACCCGACAAGGATTTATCTTGGATACACATTGCATTCACATACAACGAAAATTTAAATTAGTGATAGTTGAGGCTTGTCCATAATAATTTCGCTAAGTACCTAACAGGCTTTAAAATTTAACATGTAGTTACAGAATAGCCACTAAGACTCTCCAAAATTAGTTCGTTGACAAACGTCAAATTCTGTAAGGTTAGGACACTTTAATATCATAACGTTTTGATTGCACAATAATTAAAACAGTATTTATTAAAAATAAACGTACCTAAGTACAAACCTCATGTTTAATTTCTGCACCTTATGTAATCACGATTATTACCAAAAAATGCTGACATCATGACTGCATCTACTATGGGTAAATTGTCCGACTGGTATTGCAAAAATCCCGTGTCCACCATCGCTCAATTAAAACATTCAAACTTCACAAAACGGTCAAAACATTACAATTTATCCTTCTTGGATAAGTAAAAACACACTTTTATGCACTTTCATCATAGTAAACTGTGGTTTTCTAATACCGCTTCGTAACTCCAATGAGAAACCCGTGTTCAGGAACAATTTTTTTATTATATTCCCAACTTATATAGCACATATTATAAAAAAATATATAATTAAGCATTCTTAAATTTCATACATCTTCCTCATTACCAAACTATGCTCATTTAATGTTATCATATTGACAGCCAGCCAGCCAGCCAGCCAGCCATTGACATCTTGGGTATAAGAATTTCACTTAACTATCGTTCCCTCTATATATTCGTCATTTATATACCACAGAGTGTGTCTCTTGCCGACTACGAATACTTTTTCGATACGCGAAGTACTTTAAGGTGTCTACAGGATAACAGTAGTGATTTTGCCATCTTCGGTGACTTTAATATTTCCAAGTATGCGATTTACTTGAAAGATCTACAACCCAACGGCCAAATCAGAGCCTTAAATAATTTTCTGGACAGTAACAACTTATCGCAGTACAATTTTGTACATAATTCCAATAATAGCATCCTTTACTTAGTTTTGCATAGCAAAAATTGTGACGTAACAGTCTTTTGATCCGTTAATTAATGAGGATATACATCAGCCTGCGTTGGTCATATCAATTGAGATGAATGCCACTAAAACCCTTACTAATAATTTTCCACCTAATCATAATATTAATTATAATTTTCGCAAATGTGATTTCTTTAAATTATATGTTAACCTCCTTAATGTTGACTGGTCTTTTCTTTCCTCTCTCAATGACGTCAACAGTATATGCACTCAGTTCTATGATAGGCTTGATTTGGAGTTTGAATTGTGTGTACCAAAGAAATTGGCCTCGCGGAATAATAAGTACCCCCCTTGGTTTAATGGTAGTATTATAAAAAAAATTAGGCTTAAGGAACGTCTCAGAAAAATGTGTTCGGAAATCGATGATCTTTTTGAGGAGTTTAAAAAGATCAGACGAGAAGTAAAGAGGGATATTAATACTGCCTACAAAAACTTTGTACAAAATACCGAAAATAATATAAAAAGCGATCCTAACAAATTCTGGATGTTCATTAATGACAAGAAAGGGTCAACTGGTGTTTCATATGAAATGTTCTTTGACGGTGCTTCACTTAATACTCCGCATGATATTTTAGATGCATTTGCCAGATTTTTTAGTCAGCCATATTCTGATTTCTAATTAGACGCCGTGAATAATTCTATCGATAACGATTGTCCAAATAATAACCCTATTGTGAATATACATTTTTTTCATGAGGCAGAAGTTCTCCAGGTCTTAAAACGCATTAAACCTAAAATGACTGCAGGTCCCGACTTCATACCAGCATTTTTATTGAAAGACTGTGCTATTATTTTTGCATATCCTCTAACCCTAATTTTTATAACCTTATTAAAAAAATTTCAATTTCCGGACTTACGGAAACTTTCCAAAATCTGTCCTATCTGTAAAAAGGGGAATAAATTAGATATTCAAAACTTCAGGCCTATTTCTGTAATCTGTAATTTTTGCAAAGTTTTAGAAATCCTACTTCACGACAGTATTTATTGTTCAATTAAGTCTAAGATATCTATTCACCAACATGGATTCATGAAGGGGCGTTCAACGACGACTAACTTATTCTGAATAACTCAGTATATTTCTGAATCCTTAGATGAACATCGCCAGACTGATGTCATATACACGGATTTCTCCAAAGCATTTGAAAGGTTAGATCATCAGTTACTGTTTATCAAATTAGAGAAAATTGGCCTTTCATACTCATTAATTCTCTTATTCAAGTCTTATTTAACAAACAGGTTTCAATGTTACTCTTAACGGCTTCAAGTCAATTGAATTTGCTGCTACCTCTGGTGTTCCCCAGGGATTCATCTTGGGGCCCTTATTTTTTAACATATTTATCAATGACATAACGGACGAAATTGATTTGCCTTGCCTGTTATATGCTGATGATCTTAAAATTTTCTCAGTTATAAACCATATTGATGATTGTTTTCAACTTCAAGCTTGTCTTAGTAAAGTAAACAACTGGTGCTTAGTAAATAAACTACCCTTGAATGCTAGTAAATGCAACGTAATGTCATTCTCATTGAAAACATCATTTGGTTAGTGATACTCTTCAGAGGCCTACAACTTTTCGCGACCTAGGCGTAATCTTTGATAGCAAATTATCATTTACCAACCACATTGATACCATAGCCTCTGAAGCCTTTAAGGCTCTTGGATTCATAGCTCACATCAGTCGTGAATTTACTAATACGGATACATTGAAAATCCTTCACCAATCATTTGTGAAGTCGAAACTTGAATATGCATCACTTATTTGGTGTCCCAGTTATGATGTTCATAAGAGCAACCTGGAAGCAGTTCAACGTCGGTTTGTTAAACTACTTTGGTTTAAGTCGGATGGTATCTATCCAGCTATTGGCTTTCCGCAGAATCAGTTGCTTGAAAGGTTCTCGTTGTCTACTCTGGAAGACAGGCGAATATACGTCTCTCAAGTATTCTTATTTAAAACGCTACACAATGATCTTGATGTTCCTAGAATAATTTGCAAATTAAATCTTCACGTCCCTAGATTAAATTCTCGTAATGACCAAGTTTTTTATTTACCCACTCCACATACAAACTTATTAGAAAATTCGCCTTTGTTCACTATCTGTAACAATTTTAATAAACTGTGTAGCAACCTCGATATTTTTAATTGCAGCCTTAATGACATAAAAGCTAAAGTTTTTAATTAATCTAAATACTTTCAAATTACTTTTGTTTCAGTCAGTTTCCTTCAGTCTTCAGTTAATACTGCACATGTACCTCATTAAACTTGTTTTTAATTATCTGTAACTTACACTTTGTATTTATTGATGTTTTTGTTAGTTTGTATTATTCTCTACGTTTTTTTTGTTTGTTTTTTTGTCTTATATCGATTTTTAATGTTTTATATTGTACTCTACTTTTATGATTTGTTTTTATAACTGTCTATTTCTGTTCTATAATTGGGTATTTTACCTGTTGAGCAGTGTATGCAATAAATAAATATTATATAATTTGTTTTTGGAAAAGACCAGATGTTTGCTGGACTACGTTGAAAGCCGAAAACGATGATCAGTTAAACATTATTTCATTCATGGTAAACCGGAGGCATATTGCAAGCGATGAATCATTCAGGACTAATTAAAGTTAATTAGTGATACTTATTAAATTGTGCCACTGACACAAAAAGTTTATTAGCTTTGTTTTAAGATATGCAAATGTCTGGAGGCAATGACAGTTTTGAAACTTAATTTTCTTTATCAAAGTTCCAAGTTTTTAAATATAGAACTTTGGATCAAGCAGTTTGAATGATTTCGAATAGCTTTTATTAATAATTTTGTTTTCATTAAAAAAGCGCAATATGATTATTTATTTATTTTTATTTAATCTTGTATCTTTGGTGTGTATGCATTTGAGGAAAGAAACGAGGGAGTGTTATTTCGGAAGAGGAAGAAAACAATATGGTACAAGTATTTCATGAAAATCCATACCTGTCATTAAAATTGTTTTATTTTAATGTTTGAAAAAATGACAGTGGAAGAAAAGATTTTATTTATTGAAAGATAAAGATTCATGTAATCTCTAACTTTGGACAAAGATAGTACTTATCAAAATATAAAGAAAAGTCCTCATAGGCATTCCCTGGAAATGCTTCCAAAGGGAGCTAAGACCCTTTGAATGTGGTGCCCTAGAATAGACTTTTGTTTAATATTTCAGGAACTCTTTGTGCTACAGCAATGAGATTTGATGGGTTATTGGAGTTCTCGTTTCATGGTACTAACCAAAATGAAATTCAACCAGTGGCGCAAAGAAGAGAGGGGTGCAGATCACTTGTAATGTCAGCGTTGAGAGTTCAACAACTTCAATCGTTAAATACTAGACAGTGTCCGAGGTCAACCCCTGATTTGGCGCCCAGCTCTTCGAAAGGTAAAGTTACGCTTACACCTGTGCACCCTACCGTGGCTCTCAGTCGGCACGATAATCAACTTTTATTGTTATACAGAGGGTTTATGGGGAATCGAATTAGCTGGGACATAGTGCCACATAAATGACCAAAGGAAATTATCGCAGGCGTCAAAATGTTAAATAGTCTATATTAATTTAACTATCTTTAATGATGTAGATGAAAGATAATCATTAGGATGTTTTCAGACCGTCCAGAACGATGACATAATTAGGGATTAAAAATAAAGAATGTGATTTAGAAATAATAATAATAATACATTTATTTTACTCAAAAAAAGTAAAAATGGTACAAATTGAACTAAGAGTTCTTTTTCCATTCTCCCAGTAATAATTAACTTAAAACTACAAAACTACAAAAAATTATATAAAAATATGCTAGCATAAGATTATAATGGAAATACAAAACGGTTTCTTTTAAAGTCTAACTACAAAAATGCATTTTATAATAATAGACACCAATAACAACCAGCCATACGAACAGACAAGGGGAATACGGTAACCTCACGAAGCAAAAACAATGTATATAAAACGAATAATAAATAAATAAATAAATAAATGCAAAATATATGCACCCGCAACGTGACCTCAAGGCGCCAACCTCTGACCGGCTAGAATGTCATTTTTGACTGCTTTAATAAACTTTTTCTTGCTTTTATATTACTTGTGCTCGTTTGGAAGTTCATACTAAAGATGAGATGCAAAATAAATAAATGATCTATGAAAAATCGCAGTTTTATGCTGAGGTACCAGAAAATCCTGTACATATCGTATATTATGCAAGTGATCTCGTGAAGTTAATTTATATTTTAAGTATTTTGAGGTCTCCGTTACGTATTATTAGCCATATAAGCGCAAGCAAGTGTAAACGTCTACGATTCTCCATGTTTAATATGCCGTGCTCGTTCAGATAAGGTGATATATGTCTTCTATATGGAATACCATAAATGTGGCGCATGCAGGAGTTTTGTAGTTTTTGAATCTTCTTTTTTACTGCCGCCGATAATAATCTTCCATATACGACATCACCATAGTCAACTAGAGATAATATGAGAGAATCGCAAAATTTCAATTTACATTTACTATGTATATCTTTTGCACAACTGTATATTTTTTCTAATCTGCTGTATGCGAATTTCAATTTCAGTAAAACATGTTTTTCGAAACAACGTAGATTCTAGCCAAAGCCTTAAATTTTTTGCTTCTTTTACAATAGAAATAATTTTACTATTTATCATAATATCAAATGATATTTCTGATAATTTTTTCAGCGCCATTGACGTGCCTATTAACATAACTTGTGATTTTTCAGAGCTTAGTTTTAAATTATGGTTAGATGAATACTCAGCAATTTTTTTAAGTCTTCATTTATTAAAATTAAAGCATCTTGTCTGTCTTGGAGATCGAACGATTTATATATTTGCGAATCATCTGCATATTGATATATTTGACAACTAGTGACTACATTTGATATATTTGAAACATACAAAGTAAACAACAATGGCCCCAAAATTGAACCTTGAGGCACACCAGTGTTTAAATTTTGAAATGGAGATATAATTCGAGAGCCATCGTCCTCTATAACCACAGCTTGTTTTCTACCACTTAAATAACTTCCCATGAGATCCATTGCAGTTTTCAAAAAACCAAGATAATGCAGTTTTACTAATAGCATAGTATGGTCTAAGGTATCGAAAGCCTTAGGGAAATCTAGCAATACTAAGCATATACATTTTCCACTATCAATATATATATATATATATATATATAAATATAAAATCATCTACTAAATATGTTAATGCTGTGATCTCGGCGGTGATTGATGATTTTTTCTGAATCCCGATTGTATTTTTGAAAATAAATTATTTTTGTTTAAAAATTCAATGATTTGGATATGAATATGCTTCTCAAGTATTTTGGATAAAACAGATAGCAAGCTAATTGGCATGAAATCAGAAAAATCAGTAGGATTATTGTTTTTTGCAACAGGTTTGACTAATGCTTGTTTCCTTGAATTGAAATTAAAATATAAACTTGTGTCAATTTCTGGCTAAACTATCAAGTGATATAAGTGTCCAAACTTTCACGTAAGTGCAAGACTATACTGCTAAAAACAACGGTAAAAACAATAAAATTTGTGGCTAAAATCAGTGTTAACCGGCACTTCAGTTGAATATATCGTATAGATTCTGTTGGGTATACACATTAATGCTTATACATCAACATCCAAAATGTCTGACTGTGGTAAATGTCGTAAAAAGTCGGATATGCGGTTGGTAAGCTGTGAAGGGGTATGTACTAAACTATTTCATTTTTCCTGTATTGGTTTAACTGAATCAGATTTCATACTGATTGAGAAGAGCTCAAATATTTTACCTGTGTGACGGGTGTAAAATAAGTTGCCGTGTCGTTGATACTAAGTCTGTTGATGAAATAAAAAATGACGTCAAAGATATTAACAAAAGCCTATCTGCACTCTCAAACAAGAACCCACTTAGCGAAAATCTCCTAAAGAATATTCTTGATGAATTTAAAACTAGTGTGCTTAGCGATATCAACGAGGTCATTGAGAATAAACTTGAAACTAAGCTAAAATTAAGTGCCAATCTGCAGGCTATACCGATGACTTATGCCAGCGCAGTAAATAGACAGAAAACAAATCCGGTAATAATCAAGCCTAAAGATTCTGCCCAAAGTAATTCTAAAACTCAGGCTGACCTATTTGAAAAAGTTAACCCGGTACAGGCTGATATATCTGTGTCCAGAATAAAAAATGTTGGTAAAGGTGGAATCGTGATAAATTGCACCTCAAATGAAGATTCAAAAAAGTTTAGAGAAATGGCCGCAACCAATTTATCTGAACAATATACTATAAAGGAAGTTAAATGACTTAACCCAAGGCTTAGAGTTGCAGGATTTCAAGAGAAACATGAACCCGATGTTCTAATTAACTTGATTTGTGGTCAAAATAAATGCATTTTTAGTGATAAGTCTGAAATCGAATGTTTAAGTATTAATAATGTCAAAAATAAGAGCGGTGTGTATTATGCTGTCTTGCAGGTTGATCATGAGATATATAAGAGAGTCAATAATTGTCAAAATTTATTAGCATGTCCAAGATGTGCTGGTCCCCATCAAGTCAAAGATTGTAATGCCGAAAATTTGCAATGTATTAACTGTAAGAACCACAAAGATGGAAATATTAAGGCACTATCATATCATGCATCTTGGGATAAAAGCTGCCCCATATACATCCATAAATTAAACGCATTTAAAAACGATGTCATTGGGCTAATATAGCCATTACCTGATGATAGCAATGCCTGTGCAAACACAGTCTTTACAAAGGCAGTAAATGAGGTTTATGATGCCAGCCCTGTGATCCCCATAACTAATAAAGCTAATAAGGCCTGTGTAAACAATAACTTCACAAAAGCAGTAAGTGAGGTCTATAATGCCAACCCTGTAATTCCTACAGCTAATAAAACATCAAAACAATCTGTTATTCATATATATTATCAAAATACCAGGGGTCTAAATAGTAAAACACACGAGAACTATATAACAATGCATTATTATTACATGATTCATACGACATATTTGCACTAAGTGAAACTTGGTTGACATCAGGTGTTTTAGATGGTGAACTCCTTGATCAAAATTACACAGTCCTTCGCTCTGATCGTAATTTTACTGCTGTGGATGTATCCAAGGGAGGTGGAGTACTCCTCGCTTGTAAAAACTCACTAATGATTACAAGAGTTCCTACTGAAAAGAACGAATTTTTTAGTCAATTACCCATGATAAACGTGATAATTGCAAAAATCGGAAAAGGCAACAAATTTTGGTACATTATTCTAGTGCATATCCCCCCTAAAGTCACTTCTGAATATCTAAATATATTTTTTGAAGGTATTATTTCATTACAATTTTTATATGGCCCTGATATAGTTCTGTTAGGAGATTTCAATGTACCAGAATTTAGTCTGAACATTGTTAACCCTTCTGTCACTTACTTAAAAGATTTAGTAACTTTTTTTCATTCACGCAATACAATAATATCTATAATAGTAGAGATCGTATGCTTGATTTGGTCTTCAGCACAATAGCTTGCTTGATTGCTAAACCATCGCTATATGTTGTTCAAGAGGATATACAACATCCACCCTTGGATATATCAATAATATTGGAGTATGATAATCAAAATGCTTTCGCGGCTAGTAATATTAAAAGTTATAATTTTAAAAAAGCTAATTTCATCCTATTATACAATGAAATCTTAAACATTGATTGGTCGATTTTGAATGAATATAGTGATGTCAATGAGGCGTGTAAATGTTTATATGATTTATTATATAGCGTGTTTGACCGATATGTACCAGTTACGTCACCTAAGAATAATAAATGTAAATATCCCCCGTGGTTTAGCAGAGAAATTATTCGTGATGTTAAGCAAAAACAAAAACTGTTAAAGCTATATAAAAGGTCTAATAACGACCCCGCAATTTATACATCTTTTAGTGAACTCAGATCGAAACTAAAAACCGATATATTTACTGCACACAAAAATTTTATAATATCTACTGAGGAAAACATCAAGAATGAACCTAAGAAATTCTGGTCCTATTTATCAAATATCCGTAAAAATAAGCCTACCCCAGCCAGTATGATGCTAAATGATGGAATATTAGATAATGGCGACTTAGTCGTTGAGGGCTTTGCGAAGTTTTTCAAGACTTCATATACATCAACCATCGATGATATCGACGCTCCTAATGAGGCATTTCTGAGTGATAGTATAAACGGCACTCTTAATATTAACACCCCTACAGATGAGGACGTTATGAAATGTATAAAAAGACTCAAGTCGAATATGACTATGGGCCCAGATAAAATTCCAGCTTTTCTAATTCGCGACTGCGCTCCCCTATTAATAGAACCTCTGAAAATTATTTTCACGTTAATTATATCTTCAAATACAATACCTGAAATCTGGAAGGTATCGCGCATCTGTCCCGTCTTTAAAAATGGAAATCTAAATGATATAGGGAACTATCGTCCTATAACAATAATGTGTAATTTTGTAAAAGTATTTGAATTCTTTATCCATAACATTTTATACAGTCATGTGAATAACTGTATTAGTGTAAGCCAACATGGTTTTATGAAGGGTCGCTCGACAACGACAAACCTCGCGTGCGTAACTCAGTTTATATCGGAGGTATTGGACGATCAAGGACAGGTAGATGTAGTTTACACCGATTTCTCCAAGGCCTTTGATAGACTCCATCATAAGATTTTGCTCCGTGATCTAGATAAATACGGTCTATCATCAAATGCACTAAGTCTTTTTACATCATATCTAACTGGGCGTCTCCAATACGTATCTCACAAAGGTTTTAACTCAAATAAATTTCACGTCCTATCTGGAGTCCCTCAGGGATCGGCCTTGGGACCGTTATTGTTCAATTTCTTTATTAATAATGCTGTTAGCTGCCTAAATATCCCTCATCTCCTATATGCAGACGATATGAAAATCTATATAAGAATAAATAGTGATGAGGATTGCATTATTCTTCAAGAAAATCTTAATAGACTTCATTTGTGGTGTATAGAAAATAAACTACCTCTTAATATAGCTAAATGCAATGTTCTCTCATATACACGCAAAAAAGATGTCTTAAATTTCCCGTACAATATTGATGATGTATTACTTAATAGACCGGAATACTTCAAAGACCTAGGAGTATATTTCGATGCGAAGTTAACTTTTACTCACCATATCGAATATGTAACCTCATCCGCCACAAAAAGCCTAGGATTTGTTATGCGTAATTCCCGGGAGTTCTGCAACCCATCTACAATTAAACTATTATATAACTCATTTGTTAGATCCCGACTGGAATATAACTCTATCATCTGGTGTCCAAGTTATGTAAAATATATCGAGGTATTAGAAAGGGTGCAACGCAGGTTCCTAAAGTTTTTGTCATATAAAGAGAATAAAGTGTATCCTCCAATTGGCTACCCGCATGATTTATTACTGTAAACGTACGACTATCAATCCCTATTGGTTCGTCGTAATATGCACTCCGTAATTTTTCTATTTAACGTGATTAGCTCTGTTTTCGATGCCCCCGAAATATTGGGTAAAATCAACTTCTATGCACCCCCATACACGAGGCGCCACAATGACACTTTTTACTTAAAGACTGCGAATACCAACATACTGCATTACTCCCCATTATATATGATGTGCCGTAACTACTCCAGCGTGCAAGGCAGCATTGATATTCACAACTCTAGCGTTGCGCGTATAAAGAATGCCTTTTATCGTAACTCTATTAATTAGTATGTTCTCTGTTTGTTTTAAGTTGCCTAACCTGTCCTAATATCTGTATGCTTTTTCTATCTTGTTTTCAATGTTATCCACTTATTTATGTTTGTAGTATTGTGTAAGTATTAGTTTGTAGTTTACTTGTATTTTATATTTACCTTTAATTTTATGTTTTGTTCCTATCCTGTGACTGGGATTTAATCCCGTTGGATAGTGTATGTAAATAAATAAATAAATAACCTTTTCTTCCATTGTCATTTTTTCAAACATTGAAATAAAACGATTTTTCTCTTCGACACAAAAACCGGGAACACACTGTATATTGTACTGTTCTACTATTATTGAACTTAATAATTTGCGGTACTAATCAAACTTTAATTTGTTTATTTCCAATAGATAAACCAAAAAGATCAAATTAAAATCTCTTATCTTTTGATCCGAAAGTATGTCAAATTTATTTAATGGGCCGGCTAGCTTATCTTTTCCTTCAGGAGCAGGTTCAAATTCAGTTCCTGTTTTGAAATGAAATTTTATTAAAGTAAAATTTTTAATCTGATATAAGTAATTTATTTTCCTTAATATTTAGATAATTTAGCAGTTTTATAACATCTTCGAAAGTCTAATACACTATTTAAATTTTAATATACAACCTTGTCCAAAATTAAACACACAAAACCTTCCTTCTTCGTAGCTACACTCTTCTCTTTCCAAATCTAACAATTCTCCTTTCATTAATTCTTCACCTTATCTCGTCCTTATCTCCTCTGCAATTCCTATTCATTCAGCAAATAACACAAACATGCAATCTTCGTAATCGTCCAATATGCGAATACAAAGCAATATGTATAGTTGTTTACCTGTCGACAAACAAATATTGCTGCCTTAAAAACAAGGATTACATTTCTATTACCTGTGTATATTAAAGTTCATCTTGAAAGATTTAAACCATTTTATTTACAAATATATAAATCAACTGGAAGAAAATATAAATCTATTGATTTGAGTACTATAACGTTTTTGATCTTAAAAAAGTTTTATATATTTTTTTATATATTCTTTATTTTTCATTTCTATATGCTTCTAATATTATAAATGCAATACCTTTATTTTAATGCACTATGAACTGTCAGTATGAGTTTCAACATTTATTTATATCAAGAAAATATAGCACGACATTAGAAAATGATATTATTATACAATAAGTACCGAGTAAATTTTTGAATTTAATAATACCTACTTGTAAACAAATAAAGCAATATACTGTATTACAATATTTTATTGTAAAATATTTGCATTTAAAAAATTACAGAACAAGAAAATTTATAATTACATATGTAAGCTGGTGTTATCTAAAATGTACACGCACACACAGCACTGATTAACTTTTAACTTTTTTAGTATACTCCATTGTGTCCCAAAACTGCGATAGAATTTTCCAAGTAGGCCGATTTTCGTAAACGTCAAAAAAATTATTTGTATTCGCATTTTAAGATAATCAGATATGGTATAACGCACATAATATAGAAAATCTAATAATGCGCGTGCATGACAACTTTGCTAATATTAAAGTAGAATGAAGTCAATAGCGACCTCACCAATTGGTCTAGACTAGTCCATACCTTTAAAGATTTGCAGGAGGCGACCCCAATACTACATTAAATTCACTCAATTCAATCATTATTATCCATTCTCAAAAATAAACATCGTAAACAGACTAAAAACACCGCGGATTGCGAAGAAAACTGTGATCACTTAATGACATCTATAACGAAAACGATAAGTTACGCAGTATAATTTTTCGCCGGCAGAGGGCGATGTTTAAAAATTTGGGTCCCAAAAGTAAATTTATTAATGGGTAGTAAATATTACTCTACAGAACTAAATATTTACGTCACGTACTATGTTAACTCTTTGCTAATATATTTGTTTCTACGAAATAAAGGATTTGGGAGTAATAAATATATTTTTCTCATCTAAATCTATTATTATTATACACTAATTTACTTAGGAAGAACAAATACGGCGGCAATAAACCATTTTGTTTTTTCAATTAATTGATTATTTGGTATATTCTTGTCATAACAAAATTTTCAAAAATTATTATTTGGCTGTACTAATTATAATAAAAGATAACAAATATTTGTTAAATTGAAAAATCTAAGGCTTCTTATACATATTGCCCTCTGTCTATGACTTCTTATAAGTGTTTACTTATGTTCTATAATTTTTTCAATAAGTAGAAAGTAAGTAAGCAAATTGAGCTTGTTTTTAAAGAATTATTGATTTTTTTTGCGGAAGTCTCTCGAAAATGATTTGAATTGTAGCGTTTATTTTTGCTAATTTAAGTATTAAATTTTCTCACGCAGCGATCCTTTGGTATGTAAATAGGTAGGTAACCGATAATTCAGAATATCGGTTTAATATTTTGTCTAGCAGAGTCGTCGCTTAACTATAGTTGGCGCAGGATTGTTTTTTCTGATTAGGAATATCCTAGCCGGACACCATGAGAATTCCGTTTCGTTCATTTGACTTGAATCCCGTCTTAGAGACACAGCGGAGCAACATTTTCGGAAATTTCAACCCTCTGTGGTAGAGTTTTCCAAGAAGCCAGTTCCATCCAGGTAACAATCCTAATTCAATTAATTATACGAGGGTATAATGAATAGGGGTCGTTGTTGTTTTTTTTTGTAATTCTTTTTGGGAATACTTTTTTAAAAATACGTTTCTTTTTAGGCTTTAAAAAAAAAACCAGTTAGATATACCAGTTTAATATTACCAATTTGAATTCGTAATACCAATCTATTTCAACTTGAAATAAAAACTTAAGTCAAACCTTGGACCAAACTATCTATACTTTGGGGTTCCGGTATTTCGTTTGGACACCATCTAATCTATGGAAAAATCGTACGTAGCGTACTGAAGTTTTGAGACCGCCATTTTGTCAGGACCAGGGTACGAGGACTTTTGGGATGAGGTAATCCTGTTTCTTTTGGTTGTTCGCTGCCGAGGTGTTTCTGCTATAATTCAGGGATATGGAAAAGATATACAGTTTGGACATCTACACACGAGAAATTTGGTAACTTCTTTATGTACTTACGTAACATCAGAAACCTAAATTGGTAATAAAAGTTTTACATAATTGTTTAAAATTAACAGGTATTTAATAAAGAATCACATTCAGCACTATTATTCAACATATCAAATTTTTTTGTCCTCTACACGTGGACTTATAGTATTATGAACATATTTTTGGTATTATTATTTCATGGTTTACTCTAAGAAAAAATTTATTTTATTACTTTCATGTACACCATCGATATATCTGGCCATTTATACGAAGGGTTAAATCTTTTATAAACATTATATAATATTTTAATCATATTCTTCACCTGGTATATTATTTTGTTGTTTTTGCTCTTATTTGCTTCATCAAAAATTGGTAGACCAGTGTACATATGTTATTATATAACCTATTAGTCTAGATTGTAGATTGTTTTATGGGGTCGTTTGGCTTCGAACAGCCTTACTTCACTTCGACCTAAAAGATCTTTTGTGATTTACCCTACATCTAGTTGTTGCCCAGGATTCCAAGACTTTTTACAAAACTTGTGATTTTCCTGGGGGCTAATTTTTCTATGTCTTCAGGCGTTAATTCCGCCTGTTCTAGGAATTTTAGCCTAATGCGGACTAACACATTGCATTCACAAAGTATATGTTCCGCAGTTTCAGTTGCAGTATTGCAATATCTGCATTTGTTGTCTACTGCCTTGCCCATATTTTTGAGATGATATCTCAAGGGGCAGTGGCCAGTTAGAAGGCCTGTGATTAGCCTTAATTCGGACTTTTCAAGTTCGAGAAGCCTTGTGGCATTCTTTGTCGAATAAGTTATAAACTTTTTCGCTTGTCTTTGGCCTGGAGTATTCCTCCAGTAGGACTTCTTCTGGTCCTTTTCCCATTCTTGGATCTCCTCCGCTATGTGTCCCTTGGCCAGGCCACAGAACGGTTCGGCTCCAATGAATGGTGCTTTAGATCCTTTTTTTGCAAGGCCGTCAGCAAGTTCATTTCCTTGTATTCCCTCATGCCCTGGCACCCACATCAAGGTAACTTTGTTGTTGTTGGCCAGTTGCTTCAGGGATTGTCTACATTCCCAGGCAATTTTAGACTCAAGGGTATAGGACCTTAGAGCTTTTAGTGCTGCCTGGCTATCAGATAATATATAGATCTTTGCCCTTCGGATGCCTTTATTTAGGCATTCCTGGGCACACAGATCTATAGCGTAAATTTCTGCCTGGAAGATGGTTGGGGTGTTACCGCGGGCTTTGGATAGCCCACATTTAGGCCCTGCTATGCCCGCTCCTACCCCTTCAGCCATATTAGATCCATCTGTATACCAGATGAGTGACCCTTGTTCCAATCGCAGTGCCTCTATCTTGCTCGTCTGACGGCTTTCAATTAGCACGTCAAACGGGCAGTCAAAGTCTTGTTTGATTGGCATTGAGTCAGTGGGTTTGGTCATGGACTTCAAATAGATTAACTCCAGAATCCTTAAGTGACCAACCAGATCACCTGGTTTAAATTTATGTGCCTGGTGCAGTCGTAAAGCACTGAGTGCTGCCTCCTTCCTTACATGCAAGTGCAAGGGAAGTAGGTCAAGCATAGCCTCCATAGCTGCTGTGGGACACGAGTGCATTGCTCCTGTAGTCCCTATACAGGCAAGGCGTTGCACTTTCTGCAACTTTCCCTGTGCTATTTTTTCTTCTGTTTTTGGCCACCATACGCATGATGCGTAGGTTACCATAGGTCTGACAACCGAAAGAAAAGACCAATGTGTCATTTTCGGTCTTAGACCCCAAGTCTTACCAAACAACCTACGGCACGTCCATATTACCGCTGTTGCTTTAGTAAGAGTCCTTTCCAGATGTGAGTTCCAGGTAAGTTTTTGATCCAGGATTACTCCTAGATACTTGACTTCACTGGAAAAATTTAGTATTGTTCCATTCGATACAGGAGTTCTAAGATTGAGTTTTCTCCTTTTAGTGAACGGGACAATAGTTGTTTTGCTCGGATTGACATTGAGCCCCTCTGACGAGCACCATTTGGATATTATATTTAAGGCAATTTGCATGAGGTTGGAAATCATGACCTCATTTTTGCCTCTCACAGTGACGACCAGGTCATCTGCATATCCCTGGACGTTGAAGCCTGAATTACTCATTTTATGTAGGAGATCATCGACCACCATTGACCACCGCAAGGGCGATAGGACTCCACCTTGTGGACAACCTCTGACTGCAGTCACCGTAGCCGACTCATCCCCCACACTTGTGGTAATAATTCTGCTTCTGAGCATGGATTGTATCCATTTAATTGTAGGAGACTGTATTCCCCTTTTTTCCGCGGCTTTTTGTATAGATTCATAGGAGGTGTTGTCAAAAGCACCCTCTATATCTATGAAAGCACACATAGCCACTTCTTTTGCTGTAAATGTATTTTCAATGCCTTGAACCAGGCAATGTAGAGCATTTATTGTTGATTTGCCAGGTTGATAGGCAAATTGTTTTGCGTGAAGCGGTGTTCCTGTAATGATTTCACTTCTAATATATTGATCTAAAAGTTTCTCCATTGTTTTAAGGAGAAATGAGGTTAAGCTAATGGGGCGATACGACTTAGGCTCGTCTGGTGGACGTCTGCCTATTTTCAGAATAAACGCCACCTTGATTTCCCTCCAAGCTCGGGGAATATACCCAAGTATATAGCTTGCTATAAATATACTTCTCACGCATGGGATAAGCTCCTCAATTCCATGTTGAAGTAGGGCAGGGGAGATGCCATCTCTGCCCGGTGATTTAAAGGGCTTAAAGGTAGATACCGCCCATTTAATTTTATTGGGGGTGAATATTTTTCTAGCCAGGCTTCTTCCTTCTCTGGTAGGACGATGAGCATCCTCATCCAGATAGTCCTGTGGAAATTCACCCTGAATTATGCGACAGCCTGGGAAATGATTACCTAAAAGCACTCACATTTTCCTGCTGACTCTCTGTGTATTCGCCATCGGGCTTTTTGAGTAGCCCTATTCCATTTGAATGGTCTTTTGCAAGGACTTTTTGTAGGCGGACTGCTGGGGCTAGTTCGTCTATCCCTTCGCAGAACCGTCTCCATGGTCTTCTTTTAGACCTCAATTCTTTGTTGTACTTCGTAAGGGCTTTTTTGTAGTCCTCCCAGTTTCCAGTGTTTTTGGCTTTGTTAAAAGCTTTCCTAGTCTCAGCCCTGAGACGGCTGAGATCTCTGTTCCACCAGGGCACATCTCTTTGGATTGCCCTTTGTTTAATGGAACATGATGTCATGATGTTTTGTAGTTGATATGAGGCTATATCTAGTTCCTCTATTGTGTCGATGGAATGCGTTATATCTTCGACCTCCGTTCTCAAGTGTTCTTTATAAACACTCCAGTCGGCCAGTCTAGGTATTCTACATTCCCCGAGGCTTGTTACAGCTGCTTCCAAGTCGAATCGTATGTGTCTATGATCCGACATGGAAGGCTCATCTGAAACATGCCAATTTTTAATTAAGTCGGTTATGAGTGGATCAGCAAGGGTTATATCAAGAACCTCTTTTCTAATCGCATTCATAAAGGTGGGTTCATTGCCCTTATTGATAATGTCGATATTATTTGCCAACAAATATTCAAACAAGCACTCACCTCTAGTGTTTGTATCAGTACTTCCCCACATATGTGGGTGAGCATTAGCCTCGCCACTTATTATGTAGGGTTTTTTTCTCCTCTTGCACCAGTTAATGAGGTTTCTTACCTCTTCTGGGGGTGGATTGCCTTCTTCACCGGGGAAATAGGCGGAGGCCACTACGACCTGCCTTTTTCCCCTTTCTGTAGGCACTTCCACAGCTGCTGCCACTAAGTCCCTCGTTATGAACTCTTAAAGGAGAACAAAGTTAGTATCCTTGTTGAACAACAGAGCTGTTCTAGGATAGTCATGCAAGGTTGAATAAATTAACTTGCATGATTGTGTGACCTATTAGTCTATATATTATCATGTAATAAATCTGAATTTATTATGTGTTTAACCTCTGTACATAAAATTTTCTTGTCATAATTTGGGAGTAAAAACTTATTACAAAGACATCTCTTACTAAATAAAATTGTATGTATATATTTCTTTTAACTTTTCTTTTTTTAAATAAATCAATAATTAAATCAAATATCCTTCCTGGCTTAAGGTTGCCGAGGAAAAGTTACATAATATAAAATCAGTGGCAAATAAACCTAAAACAATATGGAAAGTAATTAGTAGCTCTATAAAAAATAACTTAAATAGTAAAAAGTACAGACAAACCAAAGATCTCGAATGAATTTAATTCTTATCTAATAAATTTACCAAAGACCTATAATAATACGTCTCAAAGTAACATAACTCAAATTCCAGATTTACCTAATAATGAGAATTCAATATACTTACAACCGATCACAGTTTCAGAAATGGTTGAGACTATAAATAATTTAAAAGATGCCCTGATAATATTTCTACTAAAATAATAAAAACTCTGTGCCCATCAGATAGCTGCACCACTAACTCATATCACCAACCAATGCTTCCTAGCTTATTAAAATTATCTAAAGATATTCCCCTATATAAAAAGGGTGACCGCAAAAAATTTTGTAATTATCGTCCAATAGCAATATTAGCAGTATTCTCCAAGATATTCGAAAAGTTATTATCTAAACGTATAAAATCATTCTTAGAATCTGGCAACATTTTATCTCCAAATCAGCATGGTTTTAGAAAGCATCGGTCAACAATAACATCATTATTAAGCATTTTGGACTTCATATATAAAAACTTAGATCAAGGACATACGGTAATCGCATTATTTATAGATCTCTCTAAGGCTTTTGACTTTGTGGACCATGACATTCTTTTGAAAAATATTGAATATTATGGTATACGAGGTTTATGTAATAAACTCTTGAGATCATATTTAATAAACAGGACACCGTATGTAGATTTTCTCGGTGCTAAATCTGAGAAGTTGCCGGTCGATGTAGGAGTTCCACAGGGTAGTGTTTTGGGACCACTGTTGTTTATTCTTTACACAAATGACTTATATAACTATTTGTCAACATTCTATGGTGCTTTTGTTGATGATATTACTATTATTGCAAGTGATCAACTATTAAATGATCCTGTCCACAAATTGAACTCAAATCTTCTTGCGTTATCCGATTATCTAAAAAATAAAAAATTAGTAATGAATCAGGATAAAACTTTTATTATGCAGTTTCATCCTATTGATAAAAAATATACATCTAGTGTACTAATTAAGAACAAGAAAAAATCAATCATTCCCTCTACCACGCCCATGGTCACCCCCACCCTATTATTAAAAGGAGTAAAATATTACATTGGCATTTAGTGTGTATAAGACTTGGATACAAAATATGGATGTGGAAGTAGGGATTCCTTGGGCAGCGGTTTTTTTATCTCAGCTGCTTTATTTTTCATATCACATCTCAAACATTTAGCAGCTACAAATAAATCAGGGTGTGTTTCTCCATCATTAAAAAAAATCTGGTCTTCATTATCAGAATCTTCCGTAATAGATTCTTTCAGTTCTTTTAATTTTTTAAAAAACTTTGCAATAGTTATTTATCTGTGAGCAATATACTACACTTTTTTCTCCTTTTTTCGGAGAGAAATTGAATGTCAGTACCAAAATAATTAACTTTTAATTATATTACTTATTTGTTGTATACTTTTCTTCAGTAGCAACTGTAGCTAAAACACTTCTGAATCGATTACGAATTCCAGAAACAAAATATATACATTCAGATGGTCTTACAATCGTCCTCAATTTAATCTATCAACTGATTAAATGCTATGCCGCAGATAGTGGTATTATGGACCTGTTCTTCAGCGCGTTTACACATTAAAAAATTTAAACATGAAGTATGGTACCTACTTGAAGTCAGCGGCTATCATATCTATGGGTCAATCTCCAATACCCTGAATTTTCTTCTGTGGAAATGCAACATACATTGCGGTTTCCTTTTTTTATCTCTAACTTTAAGGCATAGAAAATACACTTTCTTTAAAATCCACTGATTGACGATTACTATGATTAGATTTTCGTTCGCCTACAGGTTCATCTTTGTCACAGGTTTGCACATTAAATGCTGCAAGAGATTTTTATGGGTGTATTCGGACCAACATTTCCGATAATACAGTGGTTTTTTAGCAACAAAATTGTCATCCATAATATTTTTCAACAGTCTATAAAATAGCACTTTTTCATATTGCACATTGACATATGATGCACTTTTTTAATCTAAACTTTCGGTCATTTCGAAATGTATTTATTACATTAAATCTTCACAATTTCTTTACTATTTTGCACTGTGTTTACACGTTTAGATGTAACTACATAATAAATATCATAGTTTAGAACCACATTATTTATAACACTGTAGCATTTTTATTTGCTACTTTTTAAATTAGACTGATACGGTCAAATATATCGTAGAATAAGAGGGGTTATTACAAATAATTATGGCACGATACCACACACATGGCACTGATTTGTATTACTGGTTGCTGGAAAATAAAACAGGTACTGGGATTTGTTTATGGCGTGTAATTCATTTTTTTTTTCATTATTTTTGTAAGAACAGCAGTAACTAAATCTTAATTAATATGCGTTAAAAGTTACTTCACCTTATTGAGGAAGTTCTGTATGAATATCACCCAATGCTTTCATTTTTTAACGATGAATTAAGGATGTTTAAGTATAGCGATTTGTTTCTACATCTCGCAAGTCTAATTCTGCGAAGGCACTAAATATTCGTCACTACCGCCTGGCACCATACGTGCCATTTAGTTCATAATCTGGTTCGTAACATATTTGTAATGTTTATCAGAAGTTAAAAACTGCCTGCAAAATAACATGAGCTATGATAAGTAGGTATAAACTAGTTCTAATAAACACTTACCTCATAATTGACTGATGGTCGAGAGGTGAGCGCACTTGCCTCTCACCCAAAAGTTCCGGGTTCGATCCCCGGTCGTGGCAGTGGAAAATACTGTGAGAGGGATTTTTCCACTATACACGGATATTGGGTGTGTGTCCCTTGTCTCTAAATGTGTAGCCCCCTCCCACACAAGGCTCTCCTAGAGCCTTCCGGGAAAAAGGGGGTCGTCATTGCCTGTGGTGTATTTATTTATTTATTTATATTAATTATGTGTGTTTCCCTATTCTTCCTAGTATAGGTTCTTCTTCTGTCTTCTTATCTATGATTTTCTTTCTATAAGTTTCGGCATTTCCCTTGTTATTGTTGTTAGTTTTCGTTTGGTCCCCTAGTGTTTTGTTTTGCTGACATATTTTTGACAGTCCAAGTTGTCAAGAATACCAAAGAATAATGCCCATCAAGGACTTCCGGTTTTTTTTATAATGGGTAGAACATTCCAGACAGGACTTTTCGTTAGTGAGAAGGTCATTTTTGTGATTAGTAGTTTCCCACAATTTTCCATTTTCTTGGGATTTGAAAATATACGTTTCACAAAAATAGTGACCTACACCACACCACGAGCATTGCTACCACCGAACCTCCCCTCACGATTTAAGGATAAACATACCCAATAGGCCAGATATTTTTTTTTATTATTTATAATCTTTTGTATTGTAGAGGAAAACGATAAATGAAAACGGTCACAGACGTAGTGGGGAATAGAGAGGGTAGTGGCTATGCATAATGCATAGCTGTTTGTATCATATCATGTTTTACGTCTTTTATGTCGCGTGTATTAGAATGAGAGAGAAGGTCAGGCTTGTGTTGTTTGCCAACTAGCACGAACGACATGTGAGATATGGTACTTCAGAGGCGGACTTAGTTTACTTTCATATACGGCAGAGTGTACGGGTGTAAGTGCAATTAATACATTAATACATTAGTTTATATTTGTCTTTTTGCTGGTATGTAACTTATTTATTACAAAAATGAGTCGATCGAGTGATTGTGAGTGTGAAAGTGACAGTTATAGTGATTTCAGTGATAAAGAAAATAAAATTCCAAATGAGTTTCAAGGGAGAAAAAAACGGCATTTAAGCAGTGACGGGAAACAAATTTGTTTAAATGTGTATAATACTCTTTTACAGCGACAAACTAATGACTTTAACTTGCGTGATTTAGATATATTAAGGGAAACAGAATCTTTAACCCACGTTCCCTATTCCACATTGTACAAACTAGTGAAAACAGGTGTTACCGAAAGAAAGCAACGTTGCGACGCTGGTATATCAAAAATTTTAGATCCATCAATAGCAAAACTTTAAAAAAATGTAATTTATGATGCATATCAGAAAAATGAAATCCCGACTGTTGACGTGGTAGACAGAAAACTAAAGGAAATGGATTGTCCTTTGAAATATACGACAAGAACTTTAAGGAACTGGCTGAAAAAAATTGGATTTAAATTTAAAACAATTAATAAACGCGTGGCGATTATGGAAAGCAGACGAATAGTGGATTGGCGACATTCATATCTAGTGGAGATTAAAAAGTTCAGAAGGGAAAATAGAACAATTTATTACCTAGATGAAACTTGGTATGACACTCACGATACCGTAAAAAAAGGATGGACTGATGGAACTAAAAAATGTCTACCACAGTCATTGCCTCCAAATAAGGGGACTCGATTGGTTATATTACACTGTGGATCAGGTGATGGATGGGTAGATAATGCATTGAAACTATGCGGGAAAAACATGGAAGAGTGTAACGTGGATTATCACAAGAATATGGAGGGAGTAATTTTTGAAAAATGGTTTGAAAATACTCTAATTCCAAAATTAAAGCCAAATAGTGTTATTGTTCTTGACAATGCGAAGTACCATTCAAGAGAATTATATAAAATTCCTAATAAGAGTTCGACTAAATTGGAGTTGCAAATTTTTTTAACGGATCACGACCTATATTATATGGACAGTTATACTAAAGCAGAATTGTTGGAAGTCCTTCATACGAAAACATTTGAGAAGAATTATGTTATAGACAGTATAGCTGAAAGATTTGGCCACAAAGTTTTAAGATTACCACCATATTATTGTATTTTCAACCCAATAGAATTGATTTGGGGAAAATTGAAAAAAAATATCAGAAAAGGAAATACTTTTCCAAAATTCGACAAAAAAGTGATAGAGTTAATTAAAAACGAAGTGTCCAAAATTACCAAGGAAGATTGGGAAAAGAGAATTGCCAAAGTGATTAGAATTGAGGATGATTATTTGAAACTTTGTGAATTTAATAAAAAATGGGGAAAATAAATTCATTATAAATTTAGAAGAGGATAGTTCATCATCTGAAAATGAAGAAGAGGGGGAGAACGCACAGGATTCTGAGGAAGAAGTGATTGTGATGACTTGTGATTGAAGAAGTGGTAGTGATATATATATAAGTTTATTATTTGTGTCCGTTTTTGTGTTCAATGATAGTGATCGTGATATCAAGCTTATTATTTATGTCATTTTGTGTGTTCGTAAGTATTTTAATCTATTTTTATTTATTTAAAGAATTCAATTATATTTAATTTTATTTATTTGGAGAATACATATTTTATTTACGAAAATTTACTATTTCGAGTTTTGTTTCTGTTTTTAGAGGTTTATTGTTATTTTTTAATTTATTTTGAGGATACCTATATATTTTTTTACTGTTACTGTTTTAAATTTTTTTTGTTTTTAGAGGTTTAGTTTTATTTTTTTGTATAATTTTCTTTATCCTGTACTAATATTCTTTACCCATCCTATCATGGCAAGATATGCTCATACCTCCCCGTGGTTCTTGCTAGGTAGTAACAATTTACTCAAATATTAAGTGAACTAGGATACTGTAACTACTGTATAGTCAGTAGTGTAAATTGTTGCCAGCTAAACTGAGCCCACACAACAAAAGCCAACGCAATTTTCTTATGGAAAAGTGACTTCCGTTAAATTGGTTGAATTTTTGATATGTTGTGTATCCTATCTCTGTATCAAATGCATCAATGTCTCAGATTTGTTTAATAACACCTAAACAGTATAATTGATTGTCTTATCATATCATATGACGTCATAGCAGGTCATGTCGTGTCACAGAACCTCATAGTGGCCACTTTGAATTTTATTGTGATCTGAGCACCTAGAAGTAAGAGAAAAGAATGTTATCTAAATCATGATGTTATATGACACGATATTACATGCTATGACGTCATATGACGTGACGACGTTTGAGATTATATGATGTAATATTTCAATAAATAAACCATGACAGTTATGAGGTGTTTTCAAACCACTGTGAGACTCTAGAAGCAAAAAAAGAGTACTGATTTAACCCAGACCCATACACCTCAAATAAACGATAATTCTTACTTTAGCAAGCTTTATCTCAAGACTCTGAAAGTTTGTCAATTTGTGCCAATTGAGACATTTGATCAGAGAGATGGAATACACAACATATCAAAATTTCAACCAATTTAACGCAAGTCACTTTACCATAAGAAAATTGCGTGGTCCTTTAAAAGCGTAAACAGACATAGGTACACAATATAGTTAAGTCCGGGCCTGCCTTCTTAGCGTCTCACCTCGCACCCCCCCTCTCAATTTCCTCTTTCCCGCACTATACATATATAGTTATTTCAGGGTCTGTACCATCGGCTTGACCCTGTTGAGATTACACTACGTCCTACCTTGTCTATGCACCACATATCCCTCTTTCCTTACTACATCTATCCTTGTCCCACGTCGCAGAGTCGCCCGACTCCGTTGTTACCAACCCCGTAATAGCGGAGCGCGTCGATCTTCTTCAGTACCTTCTAAGGTAAGCCGTCGTCAAGAACTTACCGGGTCAAGCCTAGGCAAGACCTGAAATATTCGTTTTTTTACCCTTCGTGGGAAAAACGTTGTATATTTCAGGGTCTGTGCCGTCGGCTTGACCCTGTTGAGAAGTATTTGGTGTCTGACGACGTGGGAAGCGTACTGTGATTTGAAATTAAGTTTTTTTTTTATGCAATACGAAGAATAATAATGATATGTTATATTGAATAACTGAACACACTTGGTAATAAACACAAAATAAAAATTTCCACTAATATAACAAAAACGTAAAAGTATTAGAAATATAACACAAGAATTTCAGGTAAATTCTGATTAGAACACATTAACATAGTGATGCAAGTGATGATGCAAAATGCATAAATAAACTATTAAAGAAAAGAACTAAATAAACAAATATAATCTATACAGGTACAAAGATATTTTTTGTTATATCATTAGCCTGAGAGCTGCACTGAGATCGATTAATTTCTTTATAATAATACTTAAAAAAAGTTTATTTTCCCTTCCAATTGCCTGCTTTGAGTATGGAGTCTAATGGCATTTCATTCTGGTAACGTGATGAGGCCACCGCAGATCTGATACTGCCCGGTGATGAGGTAATATCCGCAGCTATAAATGCCGTCTTTATCCAGCCGGCGATTATCGTTCTAGACGCTGGAGCCACCTTCCCTTTTGAAGTTATGAATAGCTGAGTGAGATCTTGTCTGACTTTTATTCTTTGAGATAACAAATCTAGGAGGTGTTTCACTCAAAAAACTGGATCCAACGATGGATCTTGGCATTCCGTAAGCTTCCACCCTGACTGTCTGTAGGAGCTTTTATCTGTTTTGGATCGAAAGTCTGGCCAGAAAATGATAGAATGCTCGCTAATATCCAGGCTTTTGTCGTTGATTCTAAGCAATGTTAAATCATGTAGTCTTAATAACAACAATAGGTACTTACCTTAAAACAGAGTGATATTAAGTTCATGATCAAACTCAGAAATGTTGCGTATTCTAAATATAAACAAGCACAAAAAAATAACAAATATACCATAGAGCAAATAAATTCTAAATGGATTTACTACAAACAGCTACGGAACCTAGTAACTTCATCCATTCGTAGAGAAAAGAAAGCTTATTTGGAATGGCGTTTAGATAATCAAATATCAAATTCTCGGGAATGGTGGAGAACTATTGAGAATCTTAGTATAAACAACAAAAAGGGTAATATAGACATCCCACAGAACTTGCGCAACCCAGATAACTTTAACAAGTATTTTATTAATTCCGTACCTCCAACTCAAGTTCAAGAAAACACTATAAACCACTATGAAAGCAATTATCACGAAAGCATAGATATTTCTAACCTTTTCAATTTTACTAAAGTCTCTACAGAAGATGTCGAAAAAGCTGTTCACTATATCAAATCAAACGCGGCAGGTGTTGACAATATTTCACTAAAAATGTTAAAACTTTGCTTACCCTATTGTCTAGAGGCCATTACTTTTATTATTAACACGTCCATCGCAAGCAATATATTTCCATGTCAATGGAAACAAGCGGTTGTAACACCTATTGCGAAAAATAATTCACCAGAAATATTTAAAGATTTTAGACCAATAAGCCTCTTACCTCTTTTGTCAAAGGTTATGGAACGTATTATCTACTTACAATTTACTGAATATTTAACAACAAATAGTCTTTTACCCCACCGCCAATCAGGGTTTCGCGCCAAACATAGTACAGTGACAGTCTTGACCGACATCATTGATGATTATCTCACAGCTATTGACCACTCTCAAATTACTACGACAGTGTTATTAGATTATAGTAAAGCATTTGACTGTTTAAATTACAACTTATTACTTGCAAAATTATCTTATTTGGGAATATCAGAAAATGCTATTCAGTGGTTTAAATCTTACTTGAGTAATCGAAATCAGCAGGTAAAGATCGTGACTTGTAGCGAAAGCTTTTATTCGGAGCCACTTACATTAGATAGAGGGGTTCCACAAGGATCCCTTTTGGGCCCAATTTTATTTGTTTTATATATGTCCGATTTATATAGGCAAATTAAGCACTGTGTATTTCACTCATATGCCGACGATCAGCAGATATATATTTCTTATGAGCCATTGAATGCAGTGAATGCCTGTACAATGATTAATGACGACCTAGAACGAATTTCCCGATACTCAGATACTCATGGTCTTATACTCAATGCTGAAAAAACTGCGTCTGTAAATATTGGAACAAAAAAATTATTAAGCAAGTTGAATATAGGCGACATAAATATATTTTTAAATTGCACTAAAATAAATTCCGGGGCGTGCGTAAAAAATCTCGGTTTAAGAATTGATGCTCAGCTTACCTTCAATGACCATGTCAATCATATAATCCAAACCTGTTATGCTAAACTCAGATACCAGTTTAAATATATATTATCTACTAAAGTAAAACTAAAATTAGTTGAATCACTTATTTTATCTGTTCCCGCGTATGGTGATTTAGTTTACGGGCCTTGTCTAACAAACAATGTCCTATTCAAAATCCAAAAACTGCAGAATTCATGCATTCGATTTGCCACCTTAGCTGGGAGGCGAGATCACATAACGCCGATAATGGTTGAGAACAGAATATTAAACATTAAAAAAAGATGGATTCTTCACTTATGTTGTCTGGTGCATTCCCTTTTAATAAGTAACGTCCCCACCTATCTTCGAGAAAAACTTAAATTTAGATCAGATATACATGATAACAACCTTAGACACGCAAGTAATATATTGCACATACCTAAGCATAGAACCACGTCATTTAAGTCAGCTTTCTGTTATGGTGCCACATATTATTATAATAAAATTCAAGAGAACGTTCAAGCATTGTCATATAACGTCTTTAAGAAAAAATCAAAGAGCAGCTCCTAAGAGATCTTTTAAATTGAATTTAATAATTAAAAAAAAAAATACTTAAAGAAAATTAATACATAAATTATAATTTAAAAGTAAACTGAGGCAAAATATATTGTATACATGGTTTATTTCTATTTATTTATTTATTTTTTTTTATTGTTATTATTAGATTTTACAATAAATGGTAGGACTCTCTTCATATAATATAATAATGTTACTGCCATTAAATTTAATATGTTATATAGGTTAATTACTCATATTTTTATTTAAGTAATTCAAATGTGATTGATGTTTCCTTCGGTTTTTCCTCATTCCTTTTAGTTTTTGTAAATATGGTATTTTATGATTAATTTGTTTGTATCCTGGTTGGAGTTAATAGCAGCTTTACGCTGACATCCCGCCAGGTTAAATAAAGGCATTTATTATTATTATTATTTATTTCCTTATATCACAGCTTGCTCTGGTTTTTAAGCAGTTGACATCGGTCCAAAAACAAGATGTCACGCTTCCTTGCAGGCGTGTAAACGCTTTTATTTCTATTGGCCAAGTACTCGACGAACTATGCTGCATGTATCTAGTAGTACAGATTTCTGAATCGTAATGTATAGGCTCTTTTGCATCTTCAAGGTCTTCAGGCCTTCGTGTAGTTTATATGGTATTTCCCCAGTCGCTCCTACTACTATTGGTACTATAACTACGCTATCCATTTTCCACATTTTTTTGATCTCATCTGCCAGTGGCAGGTACTTGTTAATCTTTTCCGCTTGTGTTTTCTGCAGATTCACGGGTAGTGGCACAGCCACATCGATTATATAGGTCCTCCTATCATTTTTCAGAGTTAATACTATGTCAGGTATGTTGTTGGGTATTGTCCTGTCCGTTATTATAGGCCTGTTCCAGTATAGTCGAACACTTTCGTCTTCACATATTGCTGGGGGTTCATACTGGTAGTACGGAGTCGTCTCAGTTAAATCCATGTACTCCACTCGCAGATTTTGATGGATTATTCCGGCTACTCTGTTATGCCTGTCTAAATATGCCTTTGGCGCAAGTATTGAACAACCCGATAAGATGTGATCGAGGTACTCGTCCTTTTCGCCACACATGCGACACTTCGTGTTCTCTACTCGTTCTTTAAGGATGTTCCTCCTGTAGATTTTAGTGGGAATAACTTGATCTTGCAAGGCGGCGATAAATCCTTCTGTTTCAACAAACAGGTTTCCGGTCCGTAGGTAGGCTGTAGATCCTTCCGTATCTATTGCTTCGCTCTCGATGGTGCTGATATATCGACCGTGTAGTGGTTTGCTTCTCCACTTGGCTTTTAGTGCTTGTGGTGTTTGTACCACCACGGCTGGGTCATAGTTGTTATCTGACAGCCTCAGTGGTGTTAAGTTACTGTCTATTGCCACTACCGCTTGATGGAGACTACTTATGCCTGCCCTTTCATGGAAGTACTTACGCAGGTTCATTACCTGTCCTACGTGTTTAGCAAGAATATTTGGTATTCCCCTGCCTCCTTGGCATCTTGGAAGATGGAATCTTTCAACTGACGATTGTGGGTGATGCGCACGGTGCTTACGGAACTCTTTCCTAGTTTTCGTGTTTAGGTCTTCAAGTTCGGTATTATTATTATTATTATTATTATTATTATATTGCATACATAATTTTTTCATTTATTATAATTTAGTGTATGTTCTATATTTATCCTTTTAATTATCTCTCCCTCTCGCTCCCTCTCTGTATGTGTCGTATGGAATCGAGTAATGACGCTTCACTTTAAAAATCTGTAATTCGAAGACAGTATAAGACATCGACTTGATTTTTTTAAAAAACTTTTTCTATCTTTGGACGATATTTCATTCACATATAGTGTATAAAAATTTTAAACATTTAATATAGTTGCCCAGAGGTCGAAATTTTCAATGCATAAACTTTTTCTGCTAAGAGTTTAGGATTTATTTTTAAAAAACTTGTTATTTTCAAATTATCTCAGTATAGATAGAGGCGTCCAACAAAGCATTTCTGATGCACCTAAGGATCCTTTTTTCGAATTCGTTCCCAAAATTTATTTACCTTGTTGGAATGGGTCATCTAGTTTTTGAAAGCTTTGGACCCCGCACTATAAATTTTATTAAACAGAGCGATCTGTAAAACCTTTGCAAAATTACATAAAGCGGAGATTGATTAATTAACTAATAAAGAAGAATCACCAGATTTGAGCACAGGACAGGTTCAGACTAATTTCCAAACTTGGGGAATGGTACCGGTTTTAAGAGCCATGTTAAATAATTTGAATAAAGGTTGAACGAAGATATACAGGGTGTCCCACGACGAACTGCGGCGATCTATATCTCGGAAAGTAGACATCGGAAAATTTTGAAAATTTGGTAGTAAACTAATGTCGATGGGGGCAACTCGGCTAAAATATTTTCAAGATGGTGGCACTTCCGGTTATACCGGAAGTCGATACCAACTTGTTTATTTTAAATGGGACACCCTATATATTATTACATTTTTGGATTGTACGCAAAATTCTAGGCCGATTTTGTGTATCATATCCTATACCTAGGTCTCTCCGTTGTTGAGGTATTTCAATTTTTATGTCAAAAATGACGTTTGCGGGCCCTAAAAGAATGATCAATTTTTCCTATAAGGAAGCCTTTATTATCTAATTTGGGTTCGATTCTTTGTTGAAAAAGACCTACTTTAATAGAGTTTTTATAATATTTTGATAAGTATTAACACAGAGTGTTCAAAAAATAAGAATAAAGATGAAATTGAGAAAACTGTCAAAAATCAATTTTTTCAAATGGAAACCCCCAATTTTTATAATCTTATCTTATTCGCCATTAAAAATAAGGGTAAGTTTGTATATGGATGTCTATTCCGAAAATTTTTAGTTTTCAAGATATTCCCAATTCAATATTTCTCTATGGGTATTTTGTTATGGATATTAAGTTAAATTACTCTTAGTTGGCTATGACGGCGTTGAGTGCTAAACAAATGTATGTAGCTGTCACTTACCATTTGACAAGTATCAATTATCATGCCGGGGCGCTTAAATTATACGCACGGGGATTACTTAAATTTGTTTATAATCTATGGAGAATGTAACAAAGTTTTATCAAGAACGTGTGAAATATTTGCTAATAGATATCCAGATAAACAAAAACCGTCTCCGAACAGTATTAAACGAATAATGGAGAATTTCAAAAATTTTGGCACCGTTAAGGCAACAGTTCATAAAATAAAACCAATTGTCGATGATGAAAATATCGAAATTGCTATTTTGGGATATTTTGCGGCATATCCTATGATATCCTTAAGACAAGTGGCCTTACAAACAGGAATCTCCAAGAACTCTATTCATAGAATTTTTTTGAAACACAAATTCCATCCCTATTCCATTTCTATGGTTCAACACCTAATGGACACCGATTTGGCCAGAAGAGTTCACTTTTGCGAATTTATTTTAACAATGTTACAAGGCGACTTTCGATTTTTGGACAGCATAATTTGGACTGACGAGGCAAAATTTACGAAAAATGGACTTTTCAACAGATATAATTCCCACTTTTGGTGTGATTCAAATCCCCATGCCGTGAGATTGCGAAATTATCAAGAAACCTGGCAATTTAATGTGTACTGTGCTGTGAGTAATGATGGAGTCGTAAAACTTAATTTTTATGAAGAAAACTTAAATGGTAATGAATTAATACTTAAATAGTTTCTGTTTTTCAAATTACGTATCAACTTTTTTTTAGGTGAAAGATATTTGAATATATTGCAAGATTTAGATAATGAATATTTGAACAATTTGCCGCTAGCTGAACATAGGCAAATATTTTACCAATACGATAGCGCGCCACTACACAGCAGCTTCATAGTTAACAACTTCTTGGAAGAAACTTTTTACGATAAGTGGATTGCTAACAATGGATCTTTTCTGTGGCCTCCCCGTTCTCCTGATCTGTCTGTCTTAGACTATTTTATATGGGGAACAATAAAAGATATGGTTTATTTTAATCCAGTCACGACAATGGAAGACTGTCAGGCAAGAGTAAGGAATGCTTTTGAAAGATTATCTCCAGGTTCTATTAGAGCGGCCACCCATGACGAAATAATCAAGAGGTGCGAAAAATGTTTGGAAGTTCAGGGTGGACACTTTAAACACTTATTAAAATAAAATATTTTATAGTATATTTTAATAGTAGTTATACTGTTAGTATTTTATGTAAGAACCTTTTGTATCTAAGTTACATTTGTTTAATTATTTTATGAACTGTTGCAGTGCCAAATTTTTTGAAATTCTCCATTATTCATTAAATATTGTTCGGAGACGGTTTTTGTTTCTCTGGATATCTATTAGCAAATATTTCACATGTTTTTGATAAAACTTTGTAACATTCTCCATAGATTATAAACAAATTTAAGTAATCCTCGTGTGCATAATTTAAGCGCCCCAGCATGATAATTAATACTTGTCAATTCGTGACAGCTACATACATTTGTTTAGCACTCAACGCCGTCATAGCCAACTAACAGTAATTGAACTTAAAATCCATAGCAAAATCCCCATATAGAAATATTGAATTGGGAATATCTCGAAAACTAAAAATTTTCGGAATAGACATCCATATACAAACTTACCCTTATTTTTAATGGCGAATAAATAAGATTATAAAAATTGGGAGTTTCCATTTGAAAACATTGATTTTTGACAGTTTTCTCAATTTCATTTTTATTCTTATTTTTTGAACACTCTGTATTAATACTTATCAAAATATTATAAAAACTCTATTAAGGTAGGTCTTTTTCAATAAAGTATCGAACCCAAATTAGATAATAAAGGCTTCCTTATAGGAAAAATTGCTAATTCTTTTAGGGCCCGCAAACGTCATTTTTGACATAAAAATTGAAATATCTCAAAAACGGAGAGACATAGGTATAGGACATGATACACAAAATCGGCCTAGAATTTAACGTACAATCCAAAAATGTAATATTATATAGGGTGTCCTATTTAAAATAAGCAAGTTGGTATCGACTTCCGGTATAACCGGAAGTGCCACCATCTTGAAAATATTTTAGCGGAGTTGCCCCCATCGACATTAGTTTACTACCAAATTTTCAAAATTTTCCGATGTCTACTTTTCGAGATATCGATCGCCGCAGTTCGTCGTGGGACAATCATGTACAATGACTAAAAAACTTGGTACTTGGTCGTGTCCTGATGTCATGTTATTTTTTTATTTTCCAATGGCATGGCATTCAAAACATCATTTTCAGTAGATTCGCTGACATTCAAAATTTGTAAAATATTAATTTCTAGATTAGAAAAATCAGGATTGGTGGAATGTTAATAAACACTACTAAAGTAATTACTAAAAATATATTTATATCAGAAGGTAAAACTTAACCTAGTATTTTTTTTATATTACACAGAATTTGTCTAGATTTGCTAGAGTCGAAAGTGAAAATCAGTTTTAAATAATCATAAATTGCAGCAGTATCTTAGCCCTTTAAAGCTGATTTTAATAGTAAATACACTTATAGTCGAGGTCAGATAGTTTATTTTTTGGAAAAATTCCTCGGCGCATTTTGTGAACGTGATAATTAGGAGAAAAATAGTGGGAATTTGATGTATATGTTTTGGAAAGCAAATTTTATTTGGAACCTGTTGACGAAAGGGCATGATGTGCCGAAAATAGGTTGTTTCATGTTTTCGATGCGACAGAATTTTATAAACAGAATTTTTTTTTATATACAAAAAATACTACGAAATAGCTCGTAAAAAGACGAAAAAAATTTGTTTTTTTAAAATCGGTTTTAAAATTAAAATCGGTCAATAACTTTTTGCATAAAAAATTAAAAAACGTTAAATATTGCTATTTAATCACAGGGATTGCAATTATCGTAGGAAGTAGTTTCGGAGCTTAAATTGTAGCTTTTGCCGGTACCTGCCTACTCTAAAAATTTCATGCAAAAATATTAATAACTTTTAGCGGAAGTAGCGATAATATAAAAAAGGTATTTCCGAAAAACGGCGTGGAAATGGCCAAAAATGGTCAATGGTCAATGTACTCATCCATGTCATTAAAATGTGGATGAGTACTACGCTCGGGACCACTGGGGAACATGCTGCTGTCGGTCCTTTCCGAGCAGATGCTAGATGACGCATCCTCAAGAAAGCAAAAAAGCTCGATTAGTTAGCGGCGCTCCAAATCTGGTTGCGAGAGAGATTTCCCCCACCACGTGTCACTTCTCCTCCGTTCGAGCGCCCGAACTTCCAAAATTCAGAAATAGCCCGATTTTCATATGAGTTTTTAAGGCACTAAATGAAACCTTACGAAAATTTAAAGATAATAGGGTTGTAGAGAGTTTCATCAAGAACAAATAGTTTTTTGAAAAATCGTTCTATGAATATTTTTGACCATTTCCATGCCGTTTTTCGAAGAATATATTTTTTTTACATTTTCGCTATTTCCGCTAAAAGTTATTAATATTTTTGCACGAAATTTTTAGAGTAGGTAGGTAGCAAGAAGAGCTACAATTTAAGTTCCGAAACAACTTCCTACGATAATTACAGTCCCTGTAATTAAATAGCAAAAAATGGCCATATTTAGCGGTTTTTGAAAAGTTATTAACCCATTTTAATGATCAAAAACTCATTTTTTTCGTATTTTTTTGAGTTATTTCGTAGTATTTCTTTTATAAAAAAAATTCTTTTGCATCGAGAACGTGAAAAAAACTATTTTCGGCACTTTCATGCCCTTTTTTCAACAGGTTCCAAATAAAATTTGCTTTCCAAAAGATATACATCAAATTCCCACTATTTTTCTCCTAATTATCACATTCACAAAATACACTGAGGAATTTTTCGAAAAAACGCATTCTCCTTTGCTATCTGACCTGGACTATTTGTGATAGCATAAAACTGTAGCTAGATTTACTGGAACAAACTTTACAATAATTGTAATATGGTTGTTTCTTAAAAAATATATACACAATTATATACAAAATGCGATACAAATAAAAGGTATCAAGTATACCTGACAAAACATACAAAAGATAATTATGTATATTCGAATTTCCTGCCGAGGCAAAGCAAACTTTGGATAAGACCGAGAAAGATCATTTGGCTGAGGTGCATACAACATTTTTTAGGCAACTGTCTCAAAAAGTAAAATAAAATATTTTTTAAATTGTTTCGTATAAATGAGGAAGATGCATGGATTTCTAAAATGCTTAATTTTATTATTGTTCCATAATATGTACTATACAAGCTGATTATATAATAAAAGAAACTCATAGAAGAATTTCGCTTCGTAAATATGCCACATTGAAATTGGAACTTTTGTGTAAACAAAACCACGTGACTGAAAACGCTATAATATTGCTTTGACGTCATTTTGACGTCACCAATTTGACCCGAATTTGCTAATTTACGTTGTTATTCTTAATCTTGTTATTAATTATTGGTTAATATGATGGGTAATCATTTCGAACATCCCGAACGTGTTAATATATAACCGCAGCATTCTTTTAAGACGTTTTAACGTTTTTAACAATAATGACGTGACGCTACAGGTTACGAATGTCACCATTCGTTAGGGTAGAACGTTTTAATGGTTTTAAATTCTCAGCCGAAATAAATATTTTTTTTCACCCTCAATTTTAACAAATAAGAAAAAGAAAAATGCGAGGAAGCATATTTTACTGTCGTCTATCTATCTGTAATATAAAAAAAAACATGCAACTTCCTCATTACGGGAGACATGGACAACATTTTGCAAGAAGGCTACTAAGCTGACAATTTTAATTCGTTTTCAAGTTAACAACGAAAATAACTGAAAATATCACTAGATAGTTTATTGACAAGCCGTGACATATTTCAAATATTAATGATGATCAAGTAATATATGCGGCCGTGAAGTAAAAGTGGCAAAAAAAATAAGATTAACAAATGAGAACAAAGGCATGACACTTTAGGAATGCTGTCAGATCCAATAAACGTAATTTTTTGTGACTGCTGCCTAAACAATATGTAATATGGGTCCTAGTGCAGTAAAAAAGGCCAAAAGAATGAAGAGATGGGTATAGTCTGTATACAGCAAGATTATGATTTTATCCTGTTTTGGGTATCACTGGGAGTATATTCCTAAGTTTTGAACTTCAAAAACCTTGTGCTACGTAACCTACAAAACTGAAAAACCGAGAAATAAACAGTATTTTTTTCATTTTAGTGCCCAAGACCGTCAACTATACCAATTTGCATAAAACTTTCAGAAAATATACTTTCTGATATAATAAAAAGACCCTGAGAAATTGGTGTCAAAATATTGAACCCATTGACCAAAATTGCATTTGTTATCTAAAATTTCCAAAAAAGTCCAAAATGAATAATCATTTTTTCAAAATGTAGATCTTGATGCCAGCTTTCGAATGCAATTATAGAGAAATTTTTTAAATGTAATTTTGGTTACTTTTTTACATTTTTTATAACTCAAATAACAATTGCATTTTTTCGGCCATTTTGAAAAAAAAAATTAAAATTTTTATCAGATCTGGTAGAGAATTTTGGGACCTTTAATTTTAAAAAAAGAAAGTTCATTTTTGTTAACGTGAACTCGAGATATTTTGGCCAATTGTTAATTAACAAATAATGCATATTTTGAGCTAAAATTTGGACTGTATAATTTTGAAACCTATTCATTTCATGTGATAAATTAAAAAAAAAAATAAGTTTCATAGAAACTTATTAGCATTAGGTATAATTGTAAGTATTGTTAATTGAGCTTAAAAGTGATTTTTTTGATTTTTTCATAAAGCTAAGTTGCAAAATGCAATAGCTTCCTTGTTCCTTAAAGTTCGGAGGACTTTTTTTTTTAAATATGTTATTTTTTCCCTAGCAATACGATGAGAAAATTCGTTTTTTCTTTTTTTATTTAAAATTTGTTATTATATTTTTAATTCAATCAAATCAATCAATCAATCAAAAGAAGGTGCTGATGCAGATATTGTGAATGTGGCAATATTAAAAAGACAAGAATATGAAAATTTAATAGTTGTAGGTGAAGATATTGATTTTTTGGTTTTATTAACACATCTTGGATCGGTAGTAAATGAGGATATTTATTTTTTTAATCCTAAAATGGGCAGAGTTAAGGATAAATATTTTACTCAAGGAAGTTTTATGTATCCTGAATTGACGAAAAATATCCTGTTTTTACACGCTTTTTCAGGATGCGATTCGATGAATGCTTTATTTGATAAGGGTAAAAAAAATTGCAGATATTTTAATAAAATATCCTGAACTCAGAAAGTAGCCGATTTTTTTTATGATCCGCCAGTAAACAAATTTTCTCCAGGTCAAAATATTCTGAATTTGTATGGATGGAATCCAATAAAACTTTTGAATTTAGGCGATTTAAGATTTCATTATTTCCAAAAACTTACATTGAAACCCGGTTGTAATTTGAAAAACCTTCCTCCGACCGAAGAAGCTACAGATGTACATTTATTGACAGTGTATCTTCAAATACAAAAATGGCTGGGAGATGAAGAAAATAGATCCACGATTGTCTGGTTGGGAGGATACAATTAATGGTTTAATGCCTATTACAATGAGAAAACAGCCAATACCACAATGTACAAGTTTGTGTGAATATTGTGGAGGCATTAATTGCAGGAATTGTACAGAATGCACTGTAGTCACTGAAGAAGAAAATCGTGAAGTTGAAGAAGACGATATAGATGAATTAGATACAGATTCAAGCTGTACCGATATATCAGAATCGGAACCCGAAAGCGAATGCGGAAACTTGCAAGATAACGTACCCGATCTTCCTGTTCAAATTCGTTGTGAAGAAGAAAAATTTTTATACAGGTTTTATACGTTAGGAATCGTTTTTACATGTGTACATATGAATTTGGAATTAAAATATACTCATTTTCATTATTAATAAAAAATTAAGTTGATTACATATCTCGAGTTCACGTTAACAAAAATTCTTTTTTTTTAAATTAAAGGTCCCAAAGGTCTGATTAAAAATTTAATTTTTTTTTTCAAAATGGACGAAAAAATGTGTTATTTGAGTTTGTTGCGGACCTCTAGCATATGCGACCCACCATACGCCTTAGCGTTTTGTGGGCCGCATAATAACAACCGCTACGTCCGTAGCAGAGTTTCGCTATTGTCCACGAGAGGCACGAGATACTTCCAGTTGGTGAAAAGGAGAGATGGTGGTATACGGTTGATAATCCTACAAAACTCGGTTTATCCAAGGCATTCTGGTGGATTTTGGGATTATCAACACAGGAAAATTTTCTCTATCTGTTGTCGTTCCGTTTAGCGGAATATTTTGTTGTTGTGAGTAAATTTTAAATGCGGAAGCAGGATATTTAAGTATACAAGGTAAGCTAACCTCTTCACGCCATCTTACCTGTTCTCTACCCACGTGTTTCACAAATTTACAGGCTTTCCTTTGGAAGTATCGTGTCGACTTAAAAGGCGGGCTCGACCCCATTCATCCAACTGTGGCTTTCTAGGAACATTGGTGGATTGTTCCCTCATCAGTGAGGTAAATTATATTTCTTTTGTAGGTTATGTCAGATTTGAATTGCTCACATTAGGCACGCTTCACGTGCATTTCCGACTTTGCAAATTAAATCGTGATATCTTTAGGGTTCCACGGGCGGGGCTTCTACACACATCAGTGAAGTTCCACGGATGGGGCATCCACAAGTAGGAAGTTCCAGGGCTGGAGAGACTGTAATCAACCCCCATCCTCGGGTCAATTTCTTTTGTCCCGAAGACACCTCCGTAGGGCTTTAGGTTCTTCCACGTTGAAGCCGGTATCGTACCACCCTAGATAAGTGTGTTGTTTTTATTTACCGGGACCACGTTCAGTGGTACTTACTTTTGTATTTTAACTTGTACATATTTTATTAATGTTGTAACTTATTAATCAAGAAATTTGCCACACCTTTTGAACATCGCCAGGTTACATGCTAGAGAACCAATATCTGCAAATTGTGTAATATAATGCATTTTATGTTTAAAGAAAGTGTCATTATTTCGTCTGCGACCACTACGTATGGAACCCTCAGTGATTTGTGTAAGTAAACAAACTAATCATTTGTCATAGTTTATGTAAACTTGGGCTTAACACCCTGAGATAGTCTGAGCTAGTGAAATTTTATCGTGGGCACGTTACATCACCTATCCGGGTTAAGTTGTGCCTGCGATATCTGCTACGCTACAGTAGCCCAAATGAGTTTCTTTATATAATATCTTATAACCATTAATATCCAACGTATTTATTTGTTTATGTACGTGTAAATCGTAACAAGTTATAAAAAAGTAACCAAAATTACATTAAAGAAATTTATTTTTAATTGCATTCGGAAGCCGGCGTCGAGATCTACATTTTGAAAAAATAATTGTTCATTTTGGACTTAATGGCATAAAATGGAAGGGCGTTTCAAATTTTAGATAACAAATGCAATGTACATACTTCAGAGATTTGAAACCACCGAGGATTTATTGGCAATTTTATTACGAAGAGACTGGTTTTTAGTTTGCCTCGATCCGACTTATGGAACCAGAGCTATTCACATTTTAAGCTCGAAAAACGCGATGAAATTTGTTAAATTATTTATAAAAAAGTAGTACAAGGTTTTCGAGGTCCAAAACTTAGGAATATACACCGGGTGATACCCAATACAGGATAAAATCATAATCTTGCTGTATCCAGACTGCAAATTAATATGCTTTTTTTACTGCATTATACACTATAAACAGTTTAAAATCTAAAGGGAAAAAAACGGGCCACTCCGAGGAATTCTTCTTCAGAATATTTGTAACGAACTGCCATTAACTCAATATTGCATTTCCTATTAAGGCCAATAAATAAAAGGCGAACAACAGGCATGAATTCAGTTAATTTGTATCCTGTATAAAATTCAAGTGTGGCAGTCCAACCACCTTCTCCTGTTCTCAGGAGAGCCAAATATAAAGCGGCCGATGCTAATTCGGAGTCCCGAATTGATATCGTATCATAATCCAGCAGTGATAATTCTAAAATAAAGCTCGCTAGCGTCAAAACCAATTTAGATATGTTTGCGCACTTGGCATATCCCTTCAAAAATACGTAGCTGGTTGGGATTCCAAGATTATAATCGCATATCTTCAAGATGTCCTTTTCCATTCTAAAGAGACTTTTTGAGTCCACTCCATCACAGAGATCTAATAAATCCTTCATTGAAGGTGGGTAAATCTCTTCATATTTGCCAGCAATGGATATTGCAACAGCTCCTATCAACCGCAGGTTATCATAACCTACTACAATCATTTTGCTCAGGGATATATCGACAATCTTGACACTGAGGTATAATGTTTCAGTATCTAATTCGAAGCGCCCGTGAATTTTTGTGATCCAATCTACGAGAAGGGAGCGATGCCAACATGTTACCCAAGTTTGCCTGAACATATAGTTCGAAATTTTAAAAGTAAGCTCGCGCTCCTTCAAGTAATTGAAGATGTCCATCACATATTCTGAGTCTTTAAATGTGTAATTCTCATTGTTCTTATCGCAGTTCTCTACGTGCTTGGGGAGTTCAAGATTCTCAACATTCGGCGTGGTTTCCATTTGCTGGGCTACCAAAGATGGATTTGGGATTGCTTGTCGTTCCATGTTGCAAGGTGATGATTTTGAAAGCCTTCTGCTCTGGTGTGTCTTGGCAATCTCCTCTAGAGTAATGCAATAGAGTGACCCTTCAGTCAGAAGATCTAGAATCTGCAACAAATATATATATTTTTGAATAATTAAAAGTAATATAGACATCTGCACACAAAGTATAAAAATGAAACATAATAAAATGAAACGTGAAAACTGGATAACAAACGGAATCATAAATTCATTTAACGCGAGAGACAAAATGTCTCACAAATTATTAAAGCAGCCTTATAATGAACCATTGAAAGAGGAATATAAAAATTACAGAAATGTAGTTAAAAAGTTAATTAAAGAAAAGCAAAAAGAACTATTTTAAAAACGAAATAAATTAAAATAAAAATAATAATCAACATCTATGGGAAACTGTAAAAGATTTGTGTAGCCAGACAAGATAACAAAATAAAATTAATAATAATAATAATAATAATAATATAAGATAAGCAGGAGGGGCTAACTTCCATCTATTAAGCCTTTGGTGAGTAGCACCACCACTTACTCCAGCTAGGGGTGCAAAACCGAACCGGCAGCCCTAGTGCGCCCGGGAGGGGAAAGCATCTTCCCCTCTGGTGTCGGTCGTGGGCCTGCTGGGCTAACCACCCACAGGCCCTAATCTTTGGTTCCAATAGGCCGAAGACAGGGCCCCCACGATCGACCCCGTTCGGATAGGGGTCAAGGGCAAGGTGGTGGGGTCCAACCGGACGGGCCGCCCGTTGACGAAATTGGCAATGTCCAAGGACGCTTTGAGTGGACGGATGAGCTGAGGGATGAACTTCTGCATTGCTATGAAAGCAGTGAGCCCGCGCGGAGGGGATACATGGCGCGGATGCATGCTCTGTGGTGTGAGAGGCTACCAGAGCATAGCGCCTTCACGCCACAAAATCTGCGTGACTATGTATCCCACCTTCGTAGTAGGGGCTACGTGAGGACTGCTCCTGGACCGGTAAATGAGGTGGTCGAAGGGCCGCCACATTCACCGGTTGAGGACGTAGTTCTCCTCGTTCCGCCAATACCAGAGGGTCTCAGTACCAGAAGGGGGTTACACCGTCTGAAAACCCCCGGGCCACAAGACCTGGCCAGAGTGGATGCTGAACTTCGCACAGCGCTACCAGAAGAGGCTGACATCTGGCACATAAATTGTGCCGTGTATGCCGCTGATCAACGCTCGTCTCAGGTGGAGAGGCGAAATACCTCTTCCCCACAGGAGAGAGCGCAGCGGCGCATACAAAAGATGGAAGCCAAGATCCGGTCGGCGAGGCAACACGCATCCCGTATCCAATGTGTGATGGACTATATGGCGGCCAACAGGCCGTTCACGCCTAAAGTGCGTCAATTAGCCGCCAATTTAAGACGCGCCCATCACACACTTAATGAGGCAGTGCTGCGAACCACCAAACAGCACTGTCTCAACAGGATACGGATGCTAGTGACTTGCAAAAAGTCATTAGTGAGGCGGGCGAGAGGGCTTGCGGAAAATAAACTGTTCCGCGAAAAGCCCTCGCGCCTTTTCCAACCGCCTCCGCGTGTTGTAGAAAATCCGCCGACTGCAGACCAGGTGGAGAACTTCTGGAAAACGCTGTACGAGGAGAGGCTTCCACTCAACCGAGATTCTCCTGCCCTTGCACACTTTGAAGCCTTTTGTCAAAGGCTTCAGCGACCACAGGAAGTGTGCGAACCAATAACCCCAGAAGAGGTTCGTAGGGCTCTTGAGGGCTCTAAGAACTTTGCTGCTCCAGGTCCCGATGGGATAAATAACTTTTGGTGGAAAAAGTTATCGAGCACCCACCACCATTTGGCCAGAATTTTTAATTCCTGGTTAAATGGGGAGCAGCAAATCCCTTCTTGGGTTGTTGAGGGGCGGACAGTGTTGATCCCCAAGAACGGAGATTTGTCCAACCCAAAGAATTACAGACCGATAACCTGTCTAAACGCATGTTACAAGGTGTTTACACGCATTTTGTACATGCGGGTGCTCCACGCAGTTGAACCGGTTTACGAACGGATATATGAGCAACGAGGGTCGAAGAGAGGTGTCGCTGGCTGCAAGGAGAACCTGTTGATTGACAGATGTGTCACACAGGACTCCATGCAGTATAAGCGGAACCTCTCTATGGCCTGGATCGACTACCGCAAGGCATTCGACATGACATCGCATGAGCTCATTGTTCACTTGCTCCGATGTCTTGTGGTACCCGGTCCCGTAGTGAGATGTATTGAAGAACTGATGCCGCTCTGGAGGACTCGCTTTACCATAACATCGGGTAACGATAGAGTCCAAACAGAGTCGGTAACATTCAGAAGAGGAGTATTTCAGGGAGATTCCCTCAGCCCCCTTCTGTTTTGCATCTCACTACTGCCATTATCCGTCTCGCTCCGGAAAACCCGTGGCTACAACTGCGGTACCCCCGGCGACAGGAGGCATAAGGTCACCCATCTATTTTATATGGATGACCTTAAACTTTATGCCTCTGGAGAGAGGGATCTCCAACAGTCCCTTAGGGTGGTACAGGAGTATACGCAGGCTGTCGGTATGCAGTTCGGGTTGGACAAATGCGCACTGATCCATCTCAAGAGAGGACGATGCGGTGACTATGGAGAGGACGCGCAGCTCGTGGACGGAAGCATCTTACACCATCTAGATGCCGGAGAGTCGTACACTTATTTGGGTGTCGAGCAACGCTCCACCCAAGAAGTGAGTGTAGTGAAAAACGCTCTCCGCGGCAAGTATCAGCACCTACTCCGACAGATCTGGTCTTCAGAACTGTCGGGGAAGAACAAGGTGTCTGCTACAAATATGCTTGCCGTTCCGATCCTTCTCTACTCTTTCGGAGTAGTGAAGTGGACTAGAGAAGAGCTGCGTCAACTCGATGTAGTAACCCGCAAGAAGATGCATCTCAATAGGAGCTTGCATCCTAAATCGTCCGTTCCACGGTTATATCTCCCACGACATCGGGGAGGCCGTGGACTCTTGAGCTTGGAGAGTCTCCATAGCAGGATGGTTCTGGAGGGAGCATGTAAGGTCATCAGGAGTTCGGATCCCCTCTTCTGCATGGTCCGAGACCATGAAAATGCAGAGGTAGGAGCTTTTCTCTTTAAGGCAGCACGGAGAGCAGCCGATGAACTTGGTCTCATCTTCGACGTCGAGCGGGTAAACCCCGACTCTGTCACCGAGTTGGAACCCGTTCGACTAAAAGCCCACATTAGAGCTGCAGAACACAACATCCTTCTGCAGCTCCATAAGGATAAGCCATTGCACGGGATCTTCTATAAAAATATAGAAGACCTCGGCTTATCCGAAAGGCTGACCTTCGCCTTCTTAAGGTCAGCTGGGCTGAAGTCTGAGACCGAGGGATTCATAATGGCTTGCCAGGATGGTGTATTTAACACTCTCGTCTATCGACGTCGTGTCATGGGTATGGAGGTCCCTGATGTCAGCTGCAGGGCCTGCCGCAGGGCGCCGGAGACTGTAATGCACTTACTGTCGGCTTGTCCGACATACGCAGTCTCGGCCTATATTCATAGACACAACGCAGCATTACGAGTGCTTTACTATCATCTAAGGCACTCGTATGGGATAGACGAAACACCAGTGCTGCCTTACGTTCCGGGGGATATTGAGTCCGTTGTGGGGAATGAGAAGTGCCTAATTTATTGGAACTACTCGTTTCCCACCATCAGGCAAATACAAGCCAACAAGCCTGACATAGTACTCCTCGACCACCAACTCAAGACAATGTATGTCGTGGAATTCTCGGCTCCCGCTGAGAGCAACATTGTCTTGAAAGAGGAGGAAAAACGGACAAAATATCGAGATTTGCTCTTCGAACTCCGCAGGCTTTATCCAGGCCATTCTGTTAAAATAGTGGTACTGATTATAGGAGCCCTCGGTGGAATGAGACAGACGCTGCTTTCAGAACTAAAGATCATACCGGCATGCCGAGATTCGGCAAAGATCTTAGCCGGCAGAATGCAGAAGGCTGTCATCCTCGGTTCATTACGTCTACTCAGGGCACACGATTCGCGGACCCGGTAGTCACTCACCCCACGGGCGTGGGGAGTGGCTATTGGTATTACCAGCTCCCCTCTGTGAGGGTCGGAGCCACAGAGTAGGGTGACTGGTTTTTTGTAAAAAAAAAAAAAAAAAAAATGTGACTATGTATCCCACCTTCGTAGTAGGGGCTACGTGAGGGCTGCTCCTGGACCGGTGAATGAGGTGGCCGAAGAGCCGCCACATTCATCGGTTGAGGACGTAGCTCTCCTCGTTCCGCCAATACCAGAGGGCCTCAGTACGAAAAAGGGGGTTACACCGTCTGAAAACCCCCGGGCCACAAGACCTGGCCAGAGTGGACGCTGAACTTCGTACAGCGCTACCAGAAGAGGCTGACATCTGGCACATAAATTGTGCCGTGTATGCCGCTGCTCAACGCTCGTCTCAGGTGGAGAGGCGAAATCTTCCCCACAGGAGAGAGCGCAGCGGCGCATACAAAAGATGGAAGCCAAGATCCGGTCGGCGAGGCAACACGCATCCCGTATCCAATGTGTGATGGACTATATGGCGGCCAACAGGCCGTTCACGCCTAAAGTGCGTCGATTAGCCGCGAACTTAAGACGCGTCCATCACACACTCAATGAGGCAGTGCTGCGAACCATCAAACAGCACTGTCTCGACAGGATACGGATGCTAGTGACTTGCAAAAAGTCACTAGTGAGGCGGGCGAGGGGGCTTGCGGAAAATAAACTGTTCCGCGAAAAGCCCTCGCGCCTTTTCCAACCGCCTCCGCGTGTTGTAGACAATCCGCCGACTGCAGATCAGGTGGAGAACTTCTGGAAAACGCTGTACGAGGAGAGGCTTCCACTCAACCGAGATTCTCCTGCCCTTGCACAACCACAGGAAGTGTGGGAACCAATAACCCCAGAAGCGGTTGGTAGGGCTCTTGAGGGCTCTAAGAACTTTGCTGCTCCAGGTCCCGATGGGATAAATAACTTTTGGTGGAAAAAGTTATCGAGCACCCACCACCATTTGGCCAGAATTTTTAATTTCTGGTTAAATGGGGAGCAGCAAATCCCTTCTTGGGTTGTTGAGGGGCGGACAGTGCTGATCCCCAAGAACGGAGATTTGCCCAACCCAAAGAATTACAGACCGATAACCTGTCTAAACGCATGTTATAAGGTGTTTACACGCATTTTGTACATGCGGGTGTTCCACGCAGTTGAACCGGTTTACGGACGGATACATGAGCAACGAGGGTCGAAGAGAGGTATCGCTGGCTGCAAGGACAACCTGTTGATCGACAGATGTGTCACGGAGGACTCCATGCAGTATAAGCGGAACCTCTCTATGGCCTGGATCGACTACCGCAAAGCATTTGACATGACATAGCATGAGCTCATTGTTCACTTGCTCCGATGTCTTGTGGTACCCGGTCCCGTAGTGAGATGTATTGAAGAACTGATGCCGCTCTGGAGGACTCGCTTTACCATAACATCGAGTAACGATAGAGTCCAAACAGAGCCGGTAACATTCATAAGAGGAGTATTTTAGGGAGATTCCCTCAGCCCCCTTCTGTTTTGCGTCTCACTACTGCCATTATCCGTCTCGCTCCGGAAAACCCGTGGCTACAACTGCGGTACCCCCGGCGACAGGAGGCATAAGGTCACCCATCTATTTTATATGGATGACCTTAAACTTTATGCCTCTGGAGAGAGGGATCTCCAACAGTCCCTTAGGGTGGTACAGGAGTACACGCAGGCTGTCAGTATGCAGTTCGGGTTAGACAAATGCGCACTGATCCATCTCAAGAGAGGACGATGCGGTGACTATGGAGAGGATGCGCAGCTCGTGGACGGAAGCATCTTACACCATCTAGATGCCGGAGAGTCGTACACTTACTTGGGTGTCGAGCAACGCTCCACCCAAGAAGTGAGTGTAGTGAAAAACGCTCTCCGCGTCAAGTATCAGCACCTACTCCGACAGATCTGGTCTTCAGAACTGTCGGGGAAGTACAAGGTGTCTGTTACAAATATGCTTGCCGTGCCGATCCTTCTCTACTCTTTCGGAGTAGTGAAGTGGACTAGAGAAGAGCTGCGTCAACTCGATGTAGTAACCCGCAAGAAGATGCATCTCAATAGGAGCTTGCATCCTAAATCGTCCGTTCCATGGTTATATCTCCCACGACATCGGGGAAGCCGTGGACTCTTGTGCTTGGAGAGTCTCCATAGCAGGATGGTTCTGGATGGAGCATGTAAGGTCATCAGGAGTTCGGATCCTTTCCTCTGCATGGTCCGAGACCATGAAAATGCAGAGGTAGGAGCTTTTCTCTTTAAGGCAGCACGGAGAGCAGCCGATGAACTTGGTCTCATCTTCGTCCGACTGTCACCGAGTTGGAACCCGTTCGACTAAAAGCCCACATTAGAGCTGCAGAACACAACATCCTTCTGCAGCTCCATAAGGATAAGCCATTGCACGGGGTCTTCTATAAAAATATAGAAGACCTCTGCTTATCCGAAAGGCTGACCTTCGCCTTCTTAAGGTCAACTGGGCTGAAGTCTGAGACGGAAGGATTCATAATGGCTTGCCAGGATGGTGTATTTAACACTCTGGTCTATCGACATCGTGTCATGGGTATGGAGGTCCCTGATGTCAGCTGCAGGGCCTGCCGCAGGGCGCTGGAGACTGTAATGCACTTACTGTCGGCTTGCCCGACATATGCAGTCTCGACCTATATTCATAGACACAACGCAGCATTACGAGTGCTTTACTATCATCTAAGGCACTCGTATGGGATAGACGAAACACCAGTGCTGCCTTACGTTCCGGGGGATATTGAGTCCGTTATGGGGAATGAGAAGTGCCTAATTTATTGGAACTACTCGTTTCCCACCGTCAGGCAAATACAAGCCAACAAGCCTGACATAGTACTCCTCAACCACCAACTCAAGACAATGTATGTCGTGGAATTCTCAGCTCCCGCTGAGAGCAACATTGTCTTGAAAGAGGAGGAAAAACGGACAAAATATCGAGATTTGCTCTTCGAACTCCGCAGGCTTTATCCAGGCCATTCTGTTAAAATAGTGGTACTGATTATAGGAGCCCTCGGTGGAATGAGACAGACGCTGCTTTCAGAACTAAAGATCATACCGGCATGCCGAGATTCGGCGGAGATCTTAGCCGGCAGAATGCAGAAGGCTGTCATCCTCGGTTCATTGCGTTTACTCAGGGCACACGATTCGCGGACCCGGTAGTCACTCACCCCACGGGCGTGGGGAGTGGCTATTGGTATTACCAGCTCCCCTCTGTGAAGGTCGGAGCCACAGAGTAGGGTGACTGGTTTTTTGAAAAAAAAATAATAATAATGTCTTTATTCATCACATTAAGCTTTTAATTTACAAATAGAGTGTATTTATGTCTAGTAATGAAAGGGCGAAGTTCGTTCCTGTAATATCACAGAGCATATTGCATTCGCGCTCTACCACTTAACCCAAATTTAATACAAAATATTATTTAGGAAGAATTATTATGCCGCTAAAAAGAATATTTTTAACAAAAACACAAAATTATGGTAATAGTTAATAGTAATATAACGTAATATAAGCAACTGTAAATAAATAGGTAATTCATAGATTAATCAAATTAAAAGTCCTGATTCAGGAAAGGAAAAAAGACTTGTAAGAATTCAGGACAAAAACAGATACAACTACAAAGTAAATAAAAAAATAGCATGGAAGCTATAAGAAAGTCATAAGGAATACAAAAAATGAGAAATAATTTAAAAAAAACTTGCTAAATAAAGGTTTAACTGATTAATGTTTAATGTATGCACCTTGTCAATCCACGTTCATTAATCATAGAATTTTGCGAATTAGTTAAAAATAAGAATTTCATTTATGATGAGATTCTTAAGGTGTTTTTTAAATGTCTGAATAGATTCAGCTACATTTAAATTTGTTGGTATTAAATTATAGTATTTATAAATGTTGTAGGAAAACGACCTTTGATACATGGCAGTTCTATGATTAGGTGAGGAAATTAGTGATCGACGTCTAGTATTTAGCTTATGCAAGTCACTACGAAATGATATTTTGTTGTAGAGATATATCGGGATTTTGTTTTTTATAACTCTATAATACAAGCAACAGTTATGCACAATTTGTCTCTCTCTCATTGAAAGCCAATTCAAATCCTTAAGTTTTGTAGATACTGAGTCATACCTGCAAATGTCTGCAAAATTAAATTGCGAAAGGACAATTGAATCGCAAAGAATTATTTTAGATTTTCCATTCAAATACTCTCTACATCCATAAAGTAATTTTAAATTACCATAAGCTTTTTTTATACATTTTGTAACATGATTATTGAAACGCAATAAATGAATCTACATATAATCCTAAATTAGGTGCACAGTCAACAAAAGGTAGTGCCTCACCATCAACACAAATATTTAAGTTTTCTAGAAGAAAAGATCTTTGATTTTTATTACCAAATAAAATCACTTGTGATTTACGAGGATTAATTGACAACGAGTGATTTTTCGAAGTAATCAATAGGGAATCAAGGTCAGCATTAATTTTTAAATTGGCATTGTGAAGATCTTCTGACTCGAATGACAAATAAAGTTGCTGATCGTCTGGATAGCAGTGAAGTTCGCAAAAGGTCATATTAGAATAAAAATTAGCTGTAAAGATAGTAAAAAGTGTAGGTCCTAATATTGAACCTTGTGGTATTCCACTATATATGTTTAGCGAATCAGAAAGTTGACCACCTATTTTGACACATTGTTTTCGATTATTTAAGTAACTACGAATCATAACCATAGCATCGGCTCCAAAACCGAAATAGTGAAGAATTGCAAAAAGCAATCGGTGACTTATCGTACCAAATGCTTTGGAATAATCTAGCAAAACTAAAGCAGTCGATTTGTTCGTATCCCTAGCCGACAGAATGTCATCGACTACCTTCAGTAATGCAGTGCCACAACCAAGATTTGGCCTGAATCCTGATTGAATATCGAGTAATATATTATTTTTCTCAAGATGATTTTGAATTTGCAAATTTAAAACTTTTTCTAGTAATTTACTGAGAATGGGTAAAATACTAATTGGGCGTAGATCTTTGTAATCGGAAGGTGTTTTAACTTTTGGTAGTGGTATTATATATGCCAATTTCCAGTTATCAGGGAAATACCTTTTTTCAATACAACAGTTTATAATATGTGTTAGAAATGACACAAGATAGGGGCAGCTGAGTAAAATCATTTTAATATTTATACCATCCGCTCCCTCTGCATTGGTTTTGATAGAAAATAAAATATTTTTAACAGTTTCATACGATGTTAGTGTAATATTAAATTCACTTACTCGACTTTTCACGTTATTATTATAGAAATTTTCTGTTTCAGCATTTACAGTATTAAAGTTTTGCAAGGAATTTATAAAATAGCTATTTATTTTATTTGCATCGTACAATTCTTCAGGTAAAGTCGAGGCACGAATTCAAGCGATGCACGTCACGAGTGATCTCATTAAAGAAAATTTAATACTAACATAATTTTTAATCATTAATTACGTTAAAAAGAGTAATTCTTGACACCCAGTTATTAAGCTTTTTTTAGAAATAGGTACGGTTTAATGGGGCTTCATGATTCTTGGCAGTATTGTCTTATTTAAAGAATCGATCTGTGACGTGCATCGCTTGAATTCTTGCCTCGACTATATTTCAGTATTTTTACTACTATTAATTGCATTCAAGGTTTTTAAGTCTTTCCAAAATGTTTTATATTTGTTTGTTTCAATTCTGTGTTGTAAATACGCCTTCTTTTCGTTTTTTATAGCGGAATTGGACGAATTGGTATAGTTTTTTAAATTTTTGTAATACAACCAATCTTCATTTCTTTTCGACTTTTTGTACTCTAATAAAGCTCTATCCCTGAGATTCATTAAATAGCGGATATTATCTGTAATCCAAGGACTAGGTGCTTTTTGTGAATCTTGAAGTTATTATTGATGCATGGTAATCAATTAAATTAATCAAAATTCCATTTAAAGTTCTAATTTTTTCATCAATACCATCTATATAAAATATTTGATTAAGATTAGAATTCTGTAAACCTCTGTAAAAGGTATCATGATCAAATTTCCGAAAGTCCCTATACATACGAAAATTGGGCGTATTTATTTTCTTTCCAACTAATATCGTACATGATCTGACATATTAGGAATATCAATAACCTGGCAGTCAGTTATTTTTAAATTAGGACTGCAGCAAAATATATCTAGAATCGTAGCACAAGTGGAGTTCACCCTAGTTGGTTCACTAACTATTTGTTTTAAATCAAAACTTTCAAGTACTTCAGACAAAAGCTTATAGCTGTTGCTAGTTACATTTAAGCAGTCTATATTGAAGTCTCCACCGCACATAATATTATCAAATTTGGGCGTAAGAACCCCTAAACATCCCTCAAAACATTGAAACGCGTGCCTTAGGTGGTCTATACAAATTACCTATGCAATATATCACATTTTCAATATTTATTGTTATCCATAATTGTTCCGAATTATTTATTGGAACATAATCTATGACAGAACATTTGAACTTACTTTTTACATAAATCACTAATCCGCCGCCTCTATTTTCACTTCTATCTAATCTAAAGAGGTGATAATTTACAATAGAAATAGTTTCATTTAAAATATTGTTATTTAACCAACTCTCCTTTATTAAAATTACATCATAATCGTGACTTACTACGCTGTTTTTAAATTCTGCAAATTTAGTTAAAAGAGATCTGATATTATATTGACATATTTTTAAACACGATATAGTTTTTTGTCCCTTGAACGTTAAAGATAAAGTAAAACAAAAAATAAAAATAAGACACGATTATGATAAAATAAATAAAGTAAATTGACAAGATGCAAACATATTCTTACAATTTTACAGCTCTGTAAAACTTCCATCATTTCTAATGAGAACTACCTGAGACTCCTCCGATCTCTTCATGTAAATATTACCATTTTTAATCCACAAAAACTTTATATTATGCTTTTTTTTGTATTCCTTAGACAACATCAATAGTTTCTTGCTCTCTTGAGTTAAAATTTCATTAATATAAATAACATTAGGTTGATTAACCAAAGATGATAATGACTTATCAAGCAAATCAATAGAAAAGTCTTGTTTAATTTTACTTTTCTTTTGATTTTATACGAAATTGAGGAATTTTTTGAATTTTTTTTAATAATTTAATTTTTTTGGCATTTTATTTGTTTTTTTTAACTAACAATTTCTATAACTGATGTATGATTGCATTTTATACTTGGTTAAATAAAATTCTGGTAGGTTTTATGCCTCTTGCGTTAGTTTCTATTTTAAGTACAAAAATACAACTTTTTCTTGTCATGTTAGTACGAGGGCTTTGGGTAACTATAGGGAAGACGATTATTTTCCAGTGACTGTGTTTTCCTTACAAAACAGCCACAATGGCGTTTAACACATTTGTGATTACTATGAAATTTAATCCGGGCA